>OY720680.1:88801946-89537841 GCA_963170755.1 Amphimallon solstitiale
TAGTGCGGCCAGTTACGGCATACACGTTTGGGGTATGTCTTGTGACAGTGCGCGCATCTTCCTTCTACAGAAGAGAGCCATAAGGGCGTTGTGCGGTTTAGAGACGGGTGAAACTTGTAGACTATCATTTTTAAGAGAAAAAATACTTACCATGCCGTGTGTGCATATACTGGCCATATAAAAATACGTATATGACAATATGAATAAATTTCCGAAAAATAGCGACACACACCTCTACCCAACACGAAATAAGGATTCTCTGAAAATATCATATCATCGTCTAGCAACGACCCAGAAATATGTGGACTACTGGGGTCCAAAAATATATAATAAACTAATAGAAATCAATGGTGATATTATGCAGAACCTAAAGTATAACGCTATCTATATCGGACAGTGGAAGAAAGATTGACAATAGATGAAAGAATATAAAAGATAATTATTACATAACACCAGGAACACAGGCTTTGCAAAATATTGACTGACAATCTTCCCTTCCCCGATAGGAATAGCTGTAACTCATCTTTAACGTAAACAGAAGCCCTAAAAAAATGTGTTAGAAATTAAGAAAGCTATGCAAAAAAGAACATCGCGCGCACATTTAAATTTAAAATTCAATCATGTGTCACCAGGTTTGACATTACACGGCAAAGTTGGCCCCTTGTTGATAGGTTCATGTTCAGTGATGATAGTGATAAAGTAAAACGCTAGTCACAGGTCATTGTAGCATAATGTATAGAGAATTCTTGATAATTGTTGCTATTTCATTCATTTTTAGACTTGATCATTTTAATTTAATTATCTGCGTTTCTATCATTTCTTCACAATTTCTAGTTATTTGTATTTCTATCCACAACAATGAAATACTGAACAAAAACGAATTTATAAAGTAATAATAATAATAATAAAAAAAATTACATAGCACTTCTACTTTTGAATGGCATAGTATCAATTTCGACTCAATATGCATGAATCGGACTTCCTGAATACGCAGTATATTTAACAAATTGCCATGAATATTTAAATTCTTTGAACAATTCTTGAGATTCCCCTATCACCATATTTTACTTTCTATCTCCATATTGTTGGAACCCGGAAGGAGTATTTATGTATTTTATTAAATAACAAAATACCTACGATCGCGCATCGGCATTCATTCCCCTTTCTTAGAAAATAAGCTGACAGCGATTAGTATCGACAATGTAAGTTCAGAGCTTCACGGAGGTCAGAATTTACATAAGCAAGCAAATGAACGGTAAAATCTGTCCGACCTGCTGATGAACGGCGAGATATTTGGATTTGTTTAACACCTACACCCTAACGTTTTGCACCTGCATCGGTACAGGTGATCGCGGAGGTGGCATCCCATTGTTTAAAAAACAAGCGCTCGCAAAAACGCGTATTAACAATCGAAACTCTTTGCTACAATAATGTTAAAGTAAATCGGGGCAATTTTAGTACTGGTCTTCGAAAGAAGAATAGAAATAACCGTTGATCTTTTTGACAGTCTGGCCCGTACAATATATGAAGATTTGCTCATGTAGCAATCCATAAGAATGTTTTTGTTACAATGTTACAATGATAACGGAACAGTCTTTTTTTTAACATTGAGATCCTCTACTTTGATACTTTGCTCATACCTTATTAATAATCATAAAGAACTCTTTTATCTGATGTTGGGCGCCATTAAATTTTATTGGCAATAAAAAATATTCTTATTTTGATATAATAAATAGATTTTTTATTAGCGGATTCAGTGCACCTATATGTTGATAATTTTAATGATATCGAGCTCGAAAAGAATTCTTGAATACCAGTAATAACAACTAACTAATCTTTTTTTGTGTGTGTATACGAATTCAGTGATTATCTTTCAGCATTTTGTGCCGTTTATCTGGGAATATAAATGGTAAATCAGCGCCATTATGTATACCGTTTGTCCAATTAACGCAAGTAAGGTTCTTCGGATGTATTATGCATGCGAATTTAAATTAAAATTTCTCCATTCTTGTGCCATCAAATGGACATGTAATCGACGAGACTGCGTTTATTAAATGTCATCTAAAACTAACGGTACATAATATCTGTTCAACAGTTTACTGCATTATTAAAAAATGCAATTATTTTACTGTTACTACGTTAGAAATCAATCTCCTCTGTTTATAGTTAGTCATATAGTATGGTCCTTAATTTAAAAAAAAAATTATGAAACTCGTGAAAAAAATATCATTACGTAAACTTTACGTCGAATTTATCAACATAAAAATATACAAAAATAATAAAGCGAGTGGGAAGTATTGTCTTTCAATTAAGATAAAAGATTCTTTCGTAAATTCATTTAATTCTATAAAATAAACAATGATATTTATCAAAAATAAATATGGAAAGACAACGGAAAGCACAGAAGGTAAACTAAATATGGAGAGACTAAGAAGATCTGGTAACTGATAATAGTGTACAAAAGTATATTGAAGAAAGGAAAGAATTTGATATTGATTTAGAGGAGCCCAATTTAAAGATATAAATCGGAAATATGTACAATAAAAATACATTTATGTATCTGCCTATCTATTCTATTCAACTTCTTCGCAGCCACAATCTAAGAGACGTACGCTGGTGCAAGAAAATCTGTTAAAATGTTTTCGTGTCATTTCACTTTGATATAATTTTAGAGACGATGTATTAAAAGTTCTTAATAATCTAGTGGTTATACCGCGAGATCAAAAATTATATTGATAAAAGTTCGGCATGGAATATAAAACGTCTGTCTTAAGTTATACCATTAAGTGTCATAGTGTCATCAATATTTGTCATTATATTTTCTCTCTGACATCTTGTAGTTTTTCAATTATGGTTTACACCACAGCACACAAAGCTTACATGATTGTAGCGTATTTTAGAACAGGTGTGCTACTTAATGATATTTGGGAATACAGTAAGCGTTTATGTTTGGATAATTTTCGTGATGTCAGAGAGAAAATATAATACAAATATTAATGACAGTATGACACATATTCCATTATCAAGATTTCCTGATAGCTCGAGAAACTTATATCCGATTATTTTTCTGCTTCATTAATAATTAAAGTTTCTTGAAGAGATAGGAATCCGGATATTCCATTGCTTCTTGCCCTGATTCGACACAAAAGCGATGAATCTAGCTTTCATCTTTTATGACTAGCAGGTTGCTAATGTTCAATAGGGTATTTGACAATATAAATCATTTCCCGCTATTGAAGAACACTGAAAGCTATAATATTTTGTTTTCACTCGTTCCCAAGTAATCGTACTGAAAGACTAAACAACCATTTATCTATAATACACGAGAAAAGTACCCCAGGAATCTGTTCTTGGTCCTCGAGTATTTGTGGTATTTATAAAATGACTTGAATAATTTGTATGTGTTCATATTGTCTAGAAAATTCACCGTATGCAAACTACCTGAGAACAATTACCCGAGATAAAAATTCTCCTATTTTGTAAGGATGCATTCTTACTAAAAACAGCACCAAAGAGTGAAAGAGTAAAATAAAATTAAGAAAAACTTTGGGACTCACTGTAATTTGCTTGTTTTACTTTACAATGCAATTCTTCTATAATTTAATTAAGCTCAAAAATTTGTTTTGTGCATTTGGATTGGCAAAATTCATTCCAAGCTGATCGTGTTAAATTATAAAACATGTATTTATGAAGCTCAAGTTAATTTTGAAAATGTCCTTCAATCTTGCTTCTACCTGAATAATTGTTTTTTAACTTCTAAGGTGAAACCTTAACTTGAACGCTGATTATCATCCATGCCTGAGGAATTTACAAAACGTTAACTTAGCGGCAAATTTTATAAAAGTCAGTTAAACAGTTCTTTCCGATGCATATCATAGAGAAAAAATATCTTTAATTGTAGTACATAGGTACACCTATACCTAATAGAAACTAGATTCATTATGTTTTTAACCATTTTAATCTAAAAATGTTTGTTTTTAATTCTAGATGAGAACGAATGTAAATATAGACCATGCGACGTCTTCGCTCACTGTACGAACACGCTGGGCAGTTTTTCTTGCACGTGCTATCCAGGATATAGAGGAGATGGTTTCCGTTGCGAAGGTAAGTCACATTAAAAACATAGATCGAGATCGTCTGTTAAAAAATAGAACGAAAAAAACCGCTACAGATGGTGCATGTTGGTACTGTGCAAAATAAAAGCAATGACCTCAGAGGCGAAAAAGAAAAATCGAAATCTTCCCGTACGCCGATTACGTAACGGATTTATCCGAATTCCTCCCTTCTTTTCTTTCTTTTTCATCGTAATCACCTCTTTTCCTACCTGCCTTACTCCGTTTACGGTTGTCGTGTGCCGAAATTAAAAGGCCTAATCGGCCCGTTCGCCTTCCCTTCTGACACGTGGCCGAGGAATTCGAAAGAAAACGAAGGATAATCGACTATATCGGAGTCACGACCTCGCTCATGGTCGCTTTCGATGAATATCGTCCGCTTCGAGCGCTCCTAGCCACTGTACCTCTCTCTTTCTCCCTCTCGTCTTCTCCCTCCTTTTTCATATACATTCGTTCGATCTTCGTCTTCTCAACTGGACATCTGACATTTAGTTTAGAGCTTTAAACACATCCTTACTTGTTAAATAAATAAAGTGAACGATGGAATTAAATTTTTCTCCTGTACTCGTATTTCTTTATACGAATTTTTCATTACCATCCATACTGGTCTGCAGGTTTTTGCCTAGCGTTCAGAAAATAATAATGAATATATGCAAATTTTATTAATCACTGAATGCTTCATAATAATCTACATTTAACTACCTTTTTTTTTGTTTGATACAATATTACAGACTTTTCGCTCGGCCTATTTCATTCGATAGGTTATTTGAATTTTAAATTCTAAAATAATATATCTTCCATGAATATTAATAAGTCTGTTCGGACTTCCAAGTTCTAAACAGTTTTGGAATTTAAGTTACTTCCGATAGTAATGCATATTGCTGTGAACCTTACATTTTGTAAATAATAGTAAAAAGTAATTAGATAAATTAATTAATATAAGAGAAGATTTAAATACACAAAACATATGTTGTGTTAAGAATTAGTTCAGTTATAGTGTAAGCGTTATAATTCAATTAAATATTTATTTAAGTATAGGTAGTGAAAGTTATACTAATCATTAAGTTAATAGGTATAATATTTAAAGGGTTAAAAACAATTTATCAAATAAGTATGGAAATAAAAACATTAGAATTTATTAAAAATAATTCATAATATCGAACAGGTGACATATTGGCTAGAATGAATCATTTAAGTAATATAGGTTGCAGATACTATAAATATTCAATAAAGGATGTATTCCTTCTTTAAAAATATTGTAAATAAAACAATATACAAATGATCATTTATAAAATTTATTTTATAGAAACGATAAACAAGAAGTGATATTTGAATAAAAAGACACTATAAAATACGTACAGTCTTCATAAAAAAGGATATAGCTACGATATGCATTACATTAGATGTTGAATCGTAAATAAAACATACTGTGTACGATAATAAGATGTTAAAATATATTCTTTAGTTCGTATATTTGTAGTTTTGTGCTCTTGAAACATCAACAACAATCATGTATGGTCCAACACTTACAAAAGGAAACCAAACATCAATAATTTATTTGTAGCATTAGAAGTAGCAATCTCACCTAACACGAGGAATTGGTATGAAAATAAAAAGAGAAACACAGCAACGAGCCGTCATGGTAAAACATCAGAAAGAAAGATAGAAGTCATCTGCGACGTTTTTCCTCTATTTCCAATCGAAAAGACTAGTAAACGGAAAATAAGAATACGATTAATGAGTGGTGAAAGAAGATATTTATCAAACAATTGCAAGAATAATGACTTTATATATAGATATAACAGATATTTACGTTAAAAAGAAAAATAAACAACACACTTGCCTGAAATAGACAGAGGTAAATTTATAAATTTGAATAATGAAGATTTACTTTGCGGGCATTATTTAATAACTCTCAAAGTGTATGGATAGATGTACCTACTTAAATTAAGTCAGGGGGCGCTAAAGTATCAATGTTCATTTGTTCATTGTTATAAAATGCGGGAACGAGACGGAAGCAAGAGAGTTCGACATTTGCCTACATCGCGCTTAAAACTTATAATTTGAAACGGAGTTCCGGCGATATCTGTTAAAATTTCTTCATACTGAAGACTGAAATATAGAAATGTAAATACAGTAGGGATGTATGCACTACTCCTTTTAAAATATTGGAATATCTCATTAATAGACAGAATTTATAAATATTATCCTTATTAGTTTAGAAAATTTAAGTAAAAGTGGAGGACATGTACATTAAAGAATTTGAAGAATTATTTGAACAAGATAAGTAAGTGATACAATATTGTTTATTGGAGCTATAATCATAGAAGTTTTATTTTATTTTTTTGATAATTAAATGAATGTTCACTTGGTTTAAAATTTTGCTTTTCATTACTAATTCGAAATATTTTTAATGGTGTGGAATCAAGCATTGAGGTAGTATGTGAAAATGCCTCAAATGGATTGGTAGGTGTCATTAAAGATTTATATAATCACAGGATAATAAATTAAATAAACTGACACAAATATACGAGAATATATTAATGTGTGAACACTAAGCTGTTGGAGTAGTATGTGAAAATGTCTGCTCCTAACAATTAGTGAAAACTATTATCGAAATGTTTAAGTAGCAAGACACTAGATTATCAGAGTAGTATGTGAAAATGTTTGCTTTGGTGAAATGGTGATTGCATTGTATTCAATATCACTAAAACTCTTTTAAATAATTATAAATATCTAGTGAACGTACATTAAATTATCATTTCAAATTCTTTCTACGATATGAACAATATTGCGTTAAAAACAATTTAAAATAAGAATCATTTGAACAGAATAAGTTTTATGTTAGTTGTTATAAATCCTCATAAATCAGATGGATAGCAATGTATTGCAAGGAAGATAAATACAAACATGAATAAAATATATTCATTTTTATTATCAAGACATATAATTGGTGTTTAATTTCTTTACCCCATCCCATACAACAGATAAGAAAAAGATCGATAATCAAGGACTAAACCGCTGTTAGAATCCACGTAAAAATTTTAAAATTTATGCTGTTATGCTAAAGTCAGACATTAAGGTATCATTATTATTTTTGATATTTAAAAAGTAGATACCACAGCAATATGTGCGCCCCAATTTTCGTTCTGAAAGAGTTCGAATTCTTAAGATCCGAACAGTTTCAAATTCGAATTTTAGGAAAATTTGTACTACCAGTATATTAACACAAAATATTAAAAAACACGAAAATGATACAAAGACAAATATTAATCAAAGTGGATGAGCGAATAATGATATGTAATTCTAATGCATCTAATTATCAAAATTACGACAGGATGACAGGTAATGAAAGAATTTTTTACAAGAAATATTTTTTCTAAATTTTGTAACGGCTATTTGTCATAAGGCGTGTAAATGAAACAAATACTTTTACACCATCTTTATTAATACTTGGTACATATATCAAATGCATACACACATTCATCAATATTACATAACTATAAAAATCAAAATCATAATGAGTCAAACAAATAATATAATATTCGTTCAATTATTCACTTAAAGTAAAAGATTGTACAAGAGATATTTTCAAAATTCAGTTTTAAACCGTGAATTAGTACACACTTATAATTCATTTTGGACGGAATTAAAAGTTTTAGGACTTGTGATACCTACTTGATTTAGTAGTTAGTTACATCAAACAAACACTGATTTTGTTGTGTTACACAAATGTGCGTTCATATTAAACATAAATGTATTATATTTTGTTAATATAACATGTTTCTACAAATATTTGTTCGGATGTCTATTTTAATAAAGCAAGTCCTACATCATATAGCATTTCTTCCTATTATAGATAATACAGATCGTTTTTTTTTTCTGAATGAGGGACGAATAGGTTTCAATGTTTTAATGCACATCTCTAGAGAAAGCTCAAGAATCCATAATACATATTACGATATGTATATACTACCAATATATTGATATGAGATAATTCCTTTATTTGTCTTAAATCTCGATTAATAAGTGTTAACTTTTCGCATATTCATAAGTTCTTACAATTGAGAACTCACATTTAGAGAAAGGAAACACTTCCTACACGCGAAAGCATGGTAGTATTTGAAATAATTTTTAAAACAATAAATCACGATTTGCACGTACTTGAATGTTTAATTGCATACTTAGGGCTGTTTACTTGTGCTAATAAAGTGAGAGTTAGTGAAGATAAGTATATAAAATAAAGGAAAAATGTGTTAAATAAAAATGAATCAAAACAACTACCCTAAAATACTTCAAATTACAACAAATATAATATAATATAAGAAATGTGAGTTAATTGAGCAGATATAGGAACAAGAGGGAATGGAATGGCCAAAGAATGGAACTTTGGACTAATAATACCAATACTAGAAAAAGAAAATCCAGTGAGATGCGCTAACAATAGCGTGATGCTGCATATAAAGCTGTGACAATACTAATTCTTAAAAAGATAATAATGTACATAGAAGATGCATTTGGAAATTATCAGCATGGATTTAGACATGGTAGATCTACAATAAACGTTATTAGGCTATGAATTATAGATTACTGAAAAAGCATACGAAAATAATATCGAATTGCACATAAAATATATAGTTTTCAGACAAGCATTTGGTAGGATCAAAAGGAATACGGTATTAAATGACGCTCAAGATATTGGAATAGAAAATAAATTGATTAGAGTAATCGGAATGAGTATGGAAGGATCATAGGCTGTCCTACTGTTCAGTAGAGGAATTTCGGATGAGTTTGAATGTAATGCAGAAGTGAGGTAGGGTCATGGTTTATCAGCATCTTTATTTAATATTACGAGAAACTGTACTGTTCAGAATAGATTAACAGAAAAGACAGTACAGCTGATTGCGCATGCTGATGATCTGGCAAGTACAAAGACTCGAGAAAGCGGTATTAAAGATAAAAGAAGAAGCTAGTATAAGAGGATTAGTGAGTAGCGAAGAAGTCCATGAGAATAACTGAATGTAATACAAGTGGCTAGCAAGAACAAAGGAGCATTCGAGTTTGAGCTAGTTGAAAACTTTAGATACTTGGTTACAATTATTAATAACAAAAACAATCGAAGTGGTAAAATATCGAAAAGAATTCAAGCGGAGTATAGAGCTTATAACAAGTTTAAAACATTCATGGAAAACAAGAGCTTAAGTAAAAACACAAAGTACCAACACGAGTGAAGACTTTTGAAAAGAAGATTAGAAGGAGGATATGTGGATCAAAATAGTTCGAACTACAATACAACGGTTTATTAAATTAAAAGACAGGTTAGAAAGTGAAGATATACTAAGAGTTATAAATCTTAAAATATTAAGATAGCTGGCACGGATTAATAGAATAGAAGATACAGCACTAGTAAAAAGAATTACGACGTGGAAGCCACAAGGAGGGAGATTAAGAGGTGGAAGGACCAAGTGATAGATAACATTAGAACACTATAGGTGGAGATATGGAGAAAACTTGCAAGATAGGAGGAAGTGAGGAGAGTTTGTGAAGAAAGCAAAAACACATACAAGATTATAGGCCTCAGTCACCATTACGTCAGCATTCGCTAGCCATAGAAAAACTTGTTAAAGCTTTCAAATATGGTAACACAGACATGATGAAGAACGTAATTCGTCACCGATAGTCGTTAATGATGACAATTATCACAAATATACATATATCCATTTATACGTAAACGTATATGAATATATGTACGTGTTCAAGTATTTCATATCGTATTTATTTGTTAATGATGACCTTGTGTAGATAGTTCGAGGAAACAGGCGCTATACGCTTTCTTCATTATTTAATGAGTTTCCTCAAGTTAGTACTCAGTGATATAGTCACAAAACGCAAACTATATTGGAAGTGAGGCTCACGCTATTTTCTAAAATTGTTTCCTGATTTGCGAACAGCCAGTTGTTTAGCCAATTCTTGAACTTTCCGTTAGAGGTAGATTGAAACCATTTATAGAATATTACATACGTCATCATGCGCTATGAACGTATTAGAGTTGGGAGAGTTCATTATATTCCATCCGATGCAGTTTAGGGGTGTTAGTATAACAGTAATGTGGCACTCACGATTACGTTATACTGGATATGCTTTGTCGTTGCTTCTTTGAATTTAGTAAAACATTGTTCTTTAAATAATTATCTTTATCAAGACAATTAAATGAAGTTTTAAAAAATCAGCCCTAATACCTCTGCCCTCTTAATCATCTACGCCCCTGGCGCTTATTCTTCGCGCAGCTTTGTAAAAACGTATGTGATATTCTCTAAATGTTTTCGCTCTACTATGTCCAATAAATTTTTAAGTTAATTGTCGCTGTTGACTAAAAGTGGACTGTCCATTTTATACCGGAATCACAAGAAAAGTTTGTGGAATAGATATATTCAAGATCACCTTATAAAAAAAAAGTTTCGTTGAACAGTTTCAGGCCAAAACGAAGTGCAATCTAAATTGAAAGACGCGGCATATCTAGGAGAAGGATCGTTTAGCTTTACGACTGTGCTAGTACACACGTGGCTCTTCAAATCCAAGATCACGTCGTATAGATGGAAATAGCTTGAGATTATCAGTTATTCTTTCTCTGAAAAAATCATTATAATGATTAGAATGACCGTACTGCAAATCAAACGATAGATACTCGTAAGTGGCAGTAACGTTGCAAATAATATGAAGATTCAGGATTTCATATAACACAATTTTTTATATGTATAAAAACGACACTTACTTAAAAGCACGTTCTTTATGACGGTTTAATTTCTATTTTTAATTAAAAGCCCGTATATTACAAATAAGAGAACAGCTAGAAGTAGAACCGGTTGCTACAAAAATTGAAAAGAACCAGCCGAGATGATATGGGCACCTATTGCAAATGAGCAGCGACAGAGCAGTCAAGAGAATATGGGAATCAAGGATACCAGAAAAGAGGGCAAGGGGGGGGGGGGGACCAGCTAAGACATGGGACAAGAATGTGGAGAAATACTCGAGGAACGTGGCCTAACACAACGAAGAGTGAAAGAACTGATGACATGCATATAGAACCTTACACTTAAGGGTACAACAAGATTTATTTGTTTATATATATATATATATTACAAATATGTTAAAGATCGTACTGTAATTGTATTGCACAGATATTCTGTGTATTTAATTTTATTTTAAAAACAAAATACTTTTACTTACATCATCTATGTTAAATGATGTAAAAAAAAAACATAACATTCTTAGGCTTGGTGATTTCGCAATTGACGAATACCGATTGCGTTAATTTGCATTTTTCTTTTTCTCGTAACCTGTAACCTTCTCCGCTATACAATAATACTAAAAATTCGTAATGTTATAGTAGCAGAACACAGGTTACAACGGTGCAGTAATAATAACATAGGCGAAAATGAATTTCTGCACGCCATATTTATTACATAACATGAAAAAGTATTACATACCTGGTTGGTTCACCAATTATAGCATATGGTATACTATTAAAAGAAGCGATTGCGTTAAATTTCTTCCTGCGTCCGTTATGGTATGATAGAGACATTTTATTTCAAATTTGATTTTCAATTATCCAAAGGTCATTGGTAATATATTTGAAAGTCATTAATAAAATATTTAAACTAGATTTACTGTTTCACAGAATATGCAAAAATAAATTTATTTTGTAGTAGTAAAATAGTGTATAACTTAATTTTTTATTGTCTAATAAAATTTTGATATTTATAAATAATATTAAAGGTATTGTTTTATTTATGAAATATTTATATAATAAATATTTAGTGCTAATAGTCCAAAGATATCAGTTTTCATCTATAGTATTTTGTATATTTTGTATACTATTCAAATATAGTTCAAGAAACTAACTATTTCGATCAATATATGCACGTACTTAGATGTTTTAATCATAATAATATATTTTTTATTTGTAATCACAACAATCCAAGTCTCGTGATATCATATATTGTATGACTTGTGTTGTAGTATGTATTAATATTAATATTGTTGCGTTATCGGGTTCGCAATAAACAACTCGTGCAATTTATTTATTTAAAACAGTCTGTATATTCACACGCGTAAAATTAATTACAATATAAAAATGTAAAACTAATGTATTACACTTAAACTACTACGATTTCAATTAACACAGGTATTTATTTCTATTACTAATATTTATGTCCGTATATTTATGTAACACTGTACCGCATTTATATCACTTCTATTTATATAACACCCAAACACTATATTTATTTTGTACTACTTATATTTATGTTTACTCTTCGACTACCACTCAAGAAACTATTTATTTATTTCTTATATTTATTTTTACTTTGGTCTGTTCCGCGCGACGACTACTTAAGGAATTTCTTATTTCAGAATGACTCATCCATCGGTTCAACTGCTTTTATATACGCATACGAAACATCTGGAAACATTCGCGAAAACTCCATCTTTCTCTCGATGTTTGTAGAACATACGACAGACATTCTGTCTCTTCTACTACTCATTTTTTCGATTTTGTAAATACCGTAAATTTCAATGCTTTTACTTTAATTTGCCGCAAACCTGCCTTCTGCTTTTTGGATGGCAGCAATAGATTTTGCTTCCAGCTATAGCTGTTTCGGTCTTACTAACAGTGAAGTATCACCCACATATAGATATAGTATGATATTATACGGATAGTTTCATATATATAATGAATAAGAGCGACCCAAGTATTAGTCCCTGAGGTATATTTATACTATAATTGTATTGGTTTTAGTTTAATCCCATATTATAACAACCTCTTCCAGTAATATATTACGGTTAAATGTTTGTAGATTGCTGGAAGAGCACATAGTACGATCATCTTCGCACATGCTATTATCCGGCTTTTCTGTAATGGAAAGCTTTGGCAATCTTTAATTGATTCGGAAAAACATCATGACTGGTTGATATTTATTGAATATATTTGCCAATGACATGATTATTTCATCTCTAATGTGTTTTAATATGTATGTTGACAAATTGTATGTGTTCATAGTGTGTATGGAAATAAGATTTGTCATAATTTTCTAATATAAAGGAGCAATGTTTGTATAATAATTTATTTGCTATAGCTTGCCATAGCACGTACAATGAGAGATAAATTGTGAAATAATCAAATTAAAATTGCTTTATTTAAATGTTGTGAAGATGTTGGCTAGAATGGTTAGGTACGTATTTTGAAAAGTAAGCTGTTATTTTTAGTAGAAGTGTGTGAAAAGCAGTACACCTACCGCTTTTGGTTTAGGCAATAAATACCGTTGAAGATATGCTTTTGACCAAATCGCCAGTAGTATTACACCCAACAGAAAACACTACGTTTTAGATTACTTTGAGATGTTCAACGTAAGATAGCAACTTAGTTGTCCAAATACGTACCTAGTTTATTTTAATTTTATGTGGGTTTGCAATTTTATATGTTTGGTTTTAAAATGTTTTTTTTTCAAATGGTAAAAAACCGAGATGATTGATGACCTAGAACATAATATATATTTATTTATTTATTTGTCGGTCAGTATATTCTTGAAAATCGTAAAATGAATTTCCGATCAAAAAGTCACGTACTCTTTACTGAAACTTTTAATTGTCTAGAAAGTGGCTTATGAGCGATATAATCAATGTATTGAATGCAACGCTTTCGTAAGCTACTAGTCTGTGGTGAGGTATCGACAGGTTATTTTTATTTTTATTATTGAACTGTATTAATATATAAATAATTCAAAGAAGACAGGAGGGATAAGTTACTCGTAAGTTACTGAAATAAACGTCAACAAGTAGTCCAACTAGTCACCATCAGCGTTGTCTTATTGCACTATAAAGATTTACTAAAATAAAGTGAATTTAAAAAATATAACCATATGACAAAAATATTGTTATACGAATATTACAATTTCTTGAAACAAACAATTTATTATCCACTCATCAATATGGCCTTAGGTGGGGCAGATCGGCCGTGTCTGCGCTGTGACATATTAAGCGAAATACATAGAGGTTAGGACAGGGGTTCTATGATACTAGCACTATTAGTGGACCTATCAAGGGCTTTTGAATGCGTGAGGCATGAATCTTTGTTAAGTAAAATTAAACATCATGGCATGCGACGAACTTCTAGTAATTTAATTAAAAAACATCTGTCAAATAAATTCAATTTGTTGACTACATGGGATACTTTCCTTTGATTCCTCCTGTAACAAGTGGTGTGATTCATGGCAACGTCCTTGAACCTGTGTTGTATCTTTTATACTGCAATGATATGGATTAGTATGTCTGGATATACTACTGCGCGTATGCTGATGATATTATTACTCTGTTGTCGAGTGGTGGGGATATAGATAATACGTATGCTAAATAACACACTGACATGGCGGAATATTGTAGCGGGAATGTTTTGGTTATTAATCAGAATGAAAACAGCATATTAGAGGTTCACGCGTATAGAAACGTCAGGTAATTAACACAGATTATTGGGTTGTACATATTGCCCTCTCTATAAAATAGACAGGTCATGTCTGTGGAATTTTGGGCGTAACTGCTATGATCTAAAGCGACTGGCTCAGATTGCAAGCAAACATACTTTCATAAATCTTGATAAAATGAGCACTTGTGAATTTTAAACAATTAATTAGAGCGAAAACAAACTCGTTTCACCAAAACATATGATTTATTTCATACACTAAATGTACATTTCGTTTGCACAACATCGGTAGCATAACAAATTTATTCAGTGTTTTTACTCTGATTAAGTGGAGATACATCTGTGTTTAATAAGTTATATTTCTTCATATAAATACTTTCCCATATATTTAAATTTTTACATCTAGCACTTTTGATTACTTGTACATTATCGATTGAAAATTTATGTCCTGTGTTTACAAAATGATACGCTAAAGCTGATTTATCACTATTGTGATTTTTCAAGTGATATAACTGTTCTGATGCTTTACAAACAAAATGTACATTTAGTGTATAAAATAAATCATATATTTTTGTGAACCGAGTTCGTTTTCTTTCTAATTAATTAATATTCTCATAAAGTTTTACCACTCAACATTTGCGTCACCTGTGCGATATGCTGTTGTCTGATGAGGCATGGCATTTGCGGCTGCTAGGGTGTTCATAATCAGAAAAGACATACAATGAGTTCTGCGGACATTCATGGGCAAACGAATATTAAATTTCCCCTGTATTTATATATATGAAACACTAAAGTTTATTAAAATGAACCTACATAAACATAGCAATTAAAATTCAAATCATGGGTATGATACGAGAAATGGATTTGATTTACAATATGATCTACAAAGAAGCTATAAGAATCGAATCTTTTATAAAGGCGCGCTTCTTTATAATAGTCTGCCAGACGATGTAAAGATGTTGTGAACATCATTTAGAAGTTTCTCGAATCTGTAAAAC
Organism: Amphimallon solstitiale; assembly: GCA_963170755.1. Lineage (NCBI taxonomy): Eukaryota > Metazoa > Arthropoda > Insecta > Coleoptera > Scarabaeidae > Amphimallon > Amphimallon solstitiale. The sequence goes on from OY720680.1 coordinate 88,817,531, forward strand.
AACTTTTGTCGCTTAATGCATTCTACTCCGTCAGCGATACTTGATTCACATATATTGAGCGAACATTTAATTAAATTAGGTAGACAATAATTGTTGCATTTTACTGATGATTTTGTGATTAATGTAGTGCTTGACTTGTCCTATCTACAAAATGTAACAATTGGAATAAATATATATTATTATGTTGATTGGATGTGCCTAAAGTAATATAACTTTTAGAGCATCATAGATACAAAGTTCCTGACTTCACAAATTTCTTAAAATTATTTTCTTACGGGATCAACACACTGTAAAATTTTCTAATTTTCGATTTTTTTTTTGTACTATAAGATAGTATAGATGGTTATAAACATGCTGTTCAAATTTTGGGATGAAATTCGAATTATTTTGGTCACTACAGCCTTTCTTATCAAGCAGCTAAATTCTGCACTCGAAACTTTGAACGCGTTTTTCTCGAAATGTAGTTTTTCAAAACGGTGTACACTCTCAAAGGAAAAGTTCTCAAGCTATCGATCTCAAATTTTAACTCAACATTTTTTACGTTACTCTTTATCTTGCTATGGAAGCTTTTTCTATTTTTCGAAATCTTTCTATTTTTCATAACTAAAAAACTGTCAGAAAAATAGGTTGAATTCGATACTTTTTTTTCAAATCACCGCCATTTTGTCACTTTTGATGATAAAAAAAGAAAACTCCATAGCAAGATAACGGTTTTCATTCTGATTAATAGCCTTTTTCCAGATTTCGTTTCAGATGAGATTTGCGGGTACAATCGTGTACACCATGAGAACTCCTTTTTTCGAAGACATTTTCGTCCGTTGAAAAAATGTTATCAAAAATGTTTCGTTTAAAAATTTATTTCCTGTTCTTCGTGAGTGTTTTGATACGACACAAAAAAAAATCAGATTAATTAGCATATTTTAATCGTCAAAAATAAAATCGCAAAAATCAGTTATTTTTCGACCCGTCACACTGTGATGATCCCTTAATTCAAGATGACTGTTACTTTAAATTTACCATTCAGTTTGTTAAAGAATGTATTTTTTTCTGGTTTATTATACTTTCATTTAAATCTTTGTTGCTTCAATTGCATCATATAAACGTTTGAAAATTTATTTCCTGACATTAATTAAATCATTCGTGGATGATTCCATAACGAACCTTGTGGTACAATTTTATAATTTATTGTTGCTATTTACAAGTTGATTACATAAACAATATCGCTCATAATAATACCTCCCATTCGATAATTATATAAATTATATATTATTATTGAAAAGAACTGCACTGGAGACATAATTTTTTAAGGATTTTTTTATTTATTTTAATGATGAAAGCCAACACAAAAGATTCAGGACATTCCTTATACATAATGGTCAATCGTTAAGACATAATCATATGAAACAGTTACATATACAAAAATGTGGCCATAATGCTCTATCAAAAAGTAATAAAAATGAAATACGGGAATCCTATTTTTGTTGTCATCGTGGTTACGACGTGAACATTGCGGTATATTAATAAACCTGGGTGGTTCATTCATTTTGTGTGAGAGGACATAGAGAACGGATAATGGCGCTTATCAACTCTAGTTTTAATGTTGTACTTAGTATAGAGACAATATTCACCCGTAAAGTTCGGCCGTTGCTCTCGTTAGGGCATTGATCTTGACAGATATTATGTTGTCTTGACCAAGCGTTCTCTAGTTGTTGTCTCTCTTTCTCGCTCTATTAGAAAACCGGTGCTAGTCGAGATTAGAACGAAGCGATTCGCTAGGCGACCTTTAGAGTAACTGGGTGGCACATTTAATTAACTTTTGCTTTTGGTTTTTTTGATCTTCATGTGATCCTGTAATTTTTCTTAAGTTGTAGCTACACGGACATGTATTACAACTACAGTTTAGGAGATTATTACAAAATATATAAAGAGTCCCAATATTAAACCTAAAACAATCTTATAATATAAGAATAGGACAGTAATATTCTGCTGTATGAACAAAATTATATCTTACAAATCAAATAGGAAATCAAGGCTATAAATCTCAAATTAAAGCGAAAAATAAATGTACAAAAATTAAATTCGGCCATGAGTATGAAGTAGCTTATAATACAAGGAACAGTTTGTTCTGAATTTATTAAGAAGGTTAGTGATAATAGTGTAACAAATTACTTCGCCAATTATATAAGAAAAACCGCTGCCACTAGTATTTATATTATTTGCTTAATTATATATGCGTTAAACATGTAATAGAACACCAACAAAAAGAAAAGATTAACGTAATGCAAAAATATTTATTACGAATACTTCTAATACTTAGTTAAAAATGAACTAAAAACCAGTATGACAATTTAGAAAAGTGTTAAATTTGTCCTAGGAATGCAATTCTTTTTTTTTTTTGAGAGTGTTGAATAGAAAATAAAATTTATAAGTTTGGCAATTGGGTATAAATTGTACTATTGTCCTCGTTTTAGTAATGTATATAACGAGGAAAACCAATTCTCACAGTTTTAAATAAAGTAAAAGAACTAGAAGTAGTATTTCGCCTTAACATTTAAAAATATCTTATCCATAATTTCTATTTTATTGAATTAATTTTTTTTAACTCAAATTTCTCGAAACTCGCCTGCTTCTTAAATTTAAAGTATTTCAATGTTATAAGAACCTTTATTCACTTGGCAGATCGTTTTTCTTTCAAGTTCCAGTTTACAACGCAACATTTCGAAATTAGTTGAATTATTGACATTTCCACATAGTATTTTAATGTTGTTAAATCGTTTTTCAAGTAAAGGAAATGGTTAATAACTAGTACTACAAATACTTAGTCTAAGAGACATTTATATAGCCAGAAAAACTTGAATATAAGATGAGATTAAGAAAGAGATTTCAATGCTGTATCAAACAACGAAACCCTGCTACAGTAAAAAAAAAAAAAAAATGAACATAAGGACTTTAAAGAACTTGCAAACCAAACTTAAGGATCTTACAAGAAACGAGAAAGATTCTAACCTATGTTAAGCAAAACACCAAAAGAACATTTTTCGCGCTTGTATTCAATATGTTATTTGTACATTATTATACACTTAAAATTTTCGACTACCTCTTTATTATAATGCATATATTTCAATATCGTCAGTGCGTGTATTAACCAGATTAACATAAAGAAAACATTTCCTTGTTAATTTTTCATGTAGGTACCCCTTCATTTTTCTTCTTTTAATCCTATATAGTACTTTGTTGCGTGCTTTTGGCACTTCTGACTAATTTCATTTCAAAATATTAAATAATATCTGTTTACTTAACCTAGCAATTATTAAATTACTTAAGAATTCCAAATTAATTATAATATTATTCTTTTGGCTCATACTGTATACTATTTATTATTTTCAATACGCAAAATATATTCAAAACTTAAATATGTATTACAATTCTACAGCTAAGCTGGTTTAACCTTCTTGAATAAACAGTTCTTTATATTTTTTCAACTACGTATCAATTTCTGTTAAAATAACTTCTACATCTAACATTTCTTAAAAATAACATCTGAATAACAACATTTATAATCTAAAGTAAAATTCTTCTTATAAAGCAAATATTAGAGTCACGTACAACAAGTTTTCTTAAATACCCTTTTGTATGACATGACGACAACTAAATTTTGGCGCCGCACGTGTGCTCGGGTTTATCAATAGCCCTTTATTTAACAATACCCTGGGAACGAAGCTATTAAATCTATTACATCGTATGCGTCGTGTGCAAAAATTCCTTCTTGGAAAAGTCGAGAACCTTCTAGAATCCAAAAACAGGCGTGTTTCACCCCTCTCCAACAGTACGCATAAAAAGGCAAGATCGCTTAAAAATTAGGATTAATAGTTGTTATCCGCCAAGTGACGGTAGACACATCGAAGTAATTTTATATAGACCCTTGCTGGTCGATGGCTATCATATCTAATGGTTGACGCATAATTTCAAATGTTAAGATTGTTATCATCGTGTACGTAATATAGCCGTGTCAAAAGCTAGTCGAGTGACGATTTAACGTACATAGTGAGTGCAAAATTATCTAAAGATCGTTAGTCCAACCTGAAAGAAGACTTGGCAGATCCAGATGATGTACCTTATGGGAATTTGAAACGATCTTAACCATTGCCGTCGGATACCAACTTTCGTCGAACTAAGCGGAACAACATCTACCCCCGCAGGAGTCATCGACCGTTGCATCGTGTCTGTACACATCAAGGTAATTACCGTATTAATTAGGTCTCAGAGCGGCTTAGAAATTATTGTACCGTCGTTGTAATAAATCTACAATCATTACTTCTGGTTGTGTAACAATAAAACTGTAATATTTAGTCCGTCGGATAACCTTTAAAATAGGATTAATCTGTATTTTTCTGTTCACATTGTTGTTTGAATCATTACACTACTGTAAACAATAGTATTAATCTGAAATTTCGAGTTCATTGTTAGAATCTTTGTACTATTGCCTATGTTATCGTAACTTAAGTTAATCTTTTAAAAGTTCCAGTACGAATTATTCACTTTGTCAAATTCATACATACATTAGTTGTTGCATTTTGTTCAAAAGTTAATATCCGATTTTAATTTACCATTTGTATTTGCAACCAAGATATTGTCATAGGTTATTTGTGTTCATCTTTGTGTAACCACAATTTATTTTATCTGGCCAGAGTATTAAATTAGGGATTGTTTAATCTAATGTAAAATGTGGAAGTGAAACATCAATGTATTGGTGTTAAAGGTTTATTGTACTTTGCTTTAAATTGTCTTAGGTAATAAATATTGTTAAGTTTACGACACTTGTGTTTTAAATTAATTAATCCTCGTTCCTTGAGGCGACTCGAAAGCTCAGTGACTGTTTCCTATTTTAATTCACTAATATACCTGGAGCCACGATGTGCTAATTCTAGTGATAATAAATAAAATAAAAAAAAATAACGATTCAAGTCAAAATAGGTGGCGTCCAATAATAACTTCATGCATAATCACAAGATCATTCATGTAAACAATTAGCCATCTAAAAGAATCAACACCGGTTACCTGAGGAACTTCTGATTGAGGAATTGTAAGACTTAAGATTAAGGTAGGTGAGTTTTGTCATTAAATTAAATATACGCATTTATTCACTCTTTGTTAATTCAATTATTAGTGGTATAAATTCAATTACAATAATAAATATTGAACGACCCTGGGCTTACTGGATGCGGACTGTGCTACCGGGCGAATTACTCTGTTCTTGCATCCAGTACAGTTGCTAATTGCTAAACGTTTAATTAATCAAATCCTTTACCTAGTTATGATATGAAACAATTCAGTATAGCAATTATTCAGCAACAATTTATAAATTCAGTCATCACCCGATTCAGACAGTTCATCTGTCAACAATAATATTACCAACATCAAATAATCAAGCAGGTGGCACACGCAGCTTTACTACGAAACAAAATTGGAGGGGTAGGGACTTTATACCCCGGCAGCACCTCCACCAAAATGGTCATCTAAATGACAAAACTAAAACACCAAACAGCGTCATGCTAACATGGCAAAACCACGCTCTTGAAAAAAGAATAAAAGGAATAAATAAAAAGGTAAACAAACCACGGGTGATGATGAAGTAACGAAGTCTAAATCGGGATAATTTGTCCTGGGCCACCCCCAGACTGACTAGAGTGTACAGGTATTTGTACAAAAGTTCAAATGAATTCTTAAAAAAAACCAACATTAAATTCTCGCATACGAGGGTCAGATAAAATAAATTGTGGTTACACAAAGATGAACACAAATAACCTATGACAATATCTTGGTTGCAAATACAAATGGTAAATTAAAATCGGATATTAACTTTTGAACAAAATGCAACAACTAATGTATGTATGAATTTGACAAAGTGAATCGTACTGGAACTTTTAAAAGATTAACTTAAAGTTACGATAACATAGGCAATAGTACAAAGATTCTAACAATGAACTCGAAATTTCAGATTAATACTATTGTTTACAGTAGTGTAATGATTCAAACAACAATGTGAACAGAAAAATACAGATTAATCCTATTTTAAAGGTTATCCGACGGACTAAATATTACAGTTTTATTGTTACACAACCAGAAGTAATGATTGTAGATTTATTACAACGACGGTACAATAATTTCTAAGCCGCTCTGAGACCTAATTAATACGGTAATTACCTTGATGTGTACAGACACGATGCAACGGTCGATGACTCCTGCGGTGGTAGATGTTGTTCCGCTTAGTTCGACGAAAGTTGGTATCCGACGGCAATGGTTAAGATCGTTTCAAATTCCCATAAGGTACATCATCTGGATCTGCCAAGTCTTCTTTCAGGTTGGACTAACGATCTTTAGATAATTTTGTACTCACTATGTACGTTAAATCGTCACTCGACTAGCTTTTGACACGGCTATATTACGTACACGATGATAACAATCTTAACATTTGAAATTATGTGTCAACCATTAGATATGATAACCATCGACCAGCAAGGGTCTATATAAAATTACTTCGATGTGTCTACCGTCACTTGGCGGATAACAACTATTAATCCTAATTTTTAAGCGATCTTGCCTTTTTATGCGTACTGTTGGAGAGGGGTGAAACACGCCTGTTTTTGGATTCTAGAAGGTTCTCGACTTTTCCAAGAAGGAATTTTTGCACACGACGCATACGATGTAATAGATTTAATAGCTTCGTTCCCAGGGTATTGTTAAATAAAGGGCTATTGATAAACCCGAGCACACGTGCGGCGCCAAAATTTAGTTGTCGTCATGTCATACAAAAGGGTATTTAAGAAAACTTGTTGTACGTGACTCTAATATTTGCTTTATAAGAAGAATTTTTTTACTTTAGATTATAAATGTTGTTATTCAGATGTTATTTTTAAGAAATGTTAGATGTAGAAGTTATTTTAACAGAAATTGATACGTAGTTGAAAAAATATAAAGAACTGTTTATTCAAGAAGGTTAAACCAGCTTAGCTGTAGAATTGTAATACATATTTAAGTTTTGAATATATTTTGCGTATTGAAAATAATAAATAGTATACAGTATGAGCCAAAAGAATAACATTATAATTAATTTGGAATTCTTAAGTAATTTAATAATTGCTAGGTTAAGTAAACAGATATTATTTAATATTTTCAAATGAAATTAGTCAGAAGTGCCAAAAGCACGCAACAACTTGCACAATAATTGTTCATTTCTTGCGATATCTACTTCATTTTACGTGATCTATGTAAAATAGATAGAAAATTACATGAACGCCTTCATGTAATTTTCTATCACTTGATTTACTTATGCCAGTTATTTATATTTAATTAAGTACAATCATTGAAAAATCTTTGATTTATCAAAAACGACATCCAACAACAATGCCGAGCTGTGCACTCAATGAAAAACACAGAAAGATACAAACGGGAATAGTGTATTAATTTTAATGAATTTAGTTTTCATGTGAATATTAACTATGAATGGAGTAGATAGTAAATTTACAATTCGATTTTTCAATATTTTTATATTATATACAATAAGTCATTTTTATAATAAAATCCAATTTGCCGTCAACTTTTCCATCAAATTTATGTGACTAAATTCGTTTAATGAATTTTTAATATTTGAACTTCAAGACTCATTTCCTCAATTTTTTTCAAACATTACATTTTAAAATTTTTATACCGGTGAATAAGGAATTGAAAGTACTATCGAAATCAATTAAAAAAAATAGAGGTTGTCATTTAAAAAAAAGTCGGTGACGTCATAACATGAAAAACAAATGAAGTAAGAAACTAAAAATGCGATGAAAATATTGCCTTTAGTTAATATCGCTTTACCCCTTCGAGATTTTTTTCAAAAAATGAATATTAACGAAGTTAATGCCTCTATTGGTTACTTTATTTCCACACTGTATATTTTAATATGATATTCGAATATAAACATATCTATGTTAAAATGCTTAAGTCTAATAAACGAACTCATTACAAAATCCACTATTCTAAAATTACTAATCGCCAAATTTCAATGTAAAAAAAAATAATTTCCAAGTTCAACGAACTAACTGATGATATCACATCTTAAATTTTCTTGGGTTTTCGCACTTGATTGACAGCTTAAAATTAATGTTATTTTTAATACCTATTTATTCGCGAGAACGTAATGTACTACCAGTAATAAACGACGCATTAACATGTCACACATATGCTAAAAATAACCGTAACCGCTGTACGTATAAATTCGTGATGGTCCAACAGTAGATAACTGTATTTTTGCATAGCAATCCTGTCAGTTTATTACTAATTATATATTATGTATAATTTATTATAAATGCCTTTGTCTGTTGTTTTAGGACAATTCTTCATTGTCTTAAATTACAGAAATCGACGTTTCGTCAGCGATTCTTTGAACAACTTTTAGAGACACACAAGAAAGACAATTTCATAAGGAATTCATATGAAAATACTGCAATATGACACAGATTCAATAATTTATTGAACTGTGAAAAATGAGAAATTACTTCCGTTTTACAAGTGAGATGAGTTTGGAAGCTCATTTAAACACACGCATAAAAAGAAAATGCCAATCAACAACAATATATTAAAATATTCAACATGTATTATAAATTTAGACTGAGTTTTTGTATTTATTATCGCCATTACTGCTTCAAATTCTTCAGTTTACATTGCTGTTCGATGTAATACAATGAATTATTATGTTTGTTAAAGGTAATGAATTTAAGTGAATTTATTCATGCTTTGATAATAATAATAATAACAATAACAGAATTATAGACCAACAAGAAAGTCGCAGTCAGAATAAAATACAAGGTAAATACTTACAAACCACTAACTGAAAAATAATAATAATAATAATAATGTGGAACTGTAAAGTAGAACATTAAAAATGAAAATGTTTCCAAAAATGACATGAACTTAATTATTCACATTGTAACTAACTGTATCTCTCACAAATGAATATGTCGTCGTATTAAATTCCTGAACATTTAAAGTGAAGATTTAATTAATCCGGAGCCTTACAAACTGGACTGGGAATATTACACCGAAAAATCTAAACTAAAAGAGAAGAATAGATCTTATTGATTATGAGCTTGTATAAGAACGTAACACTATGCACAACTCGACAATCAGCAAGGAAATGTTTCTCTAAGGGGATACTGTATGGAGTCTTATAGTACGGATAAACACCCATCGTTTTAAAAACGGCTCTGAATACGCTGTAGGGGTAAAACTTGTGTCAAATGGTGTTACCATATTATTTTAGGGTATTTTATTTTAGAGCTTACAAATACAAAAAGGCTTATAAATCCAATAAAAATGTGAAAGAGTTTACAATTACCAAAATATGACGTTTTCAAAATCAACAAACCCAGAGTATTGGAAGCAGATAATCATGTCTCTTTAATGTTATGATTAGGTGATAAGGTTGGATCAAAAAGTACACCTAGCTGAGTTGACAACTAAAGTTGTTAGCCATTTCTTGACTTAGTACTTCATAATTGTAAATATTTATACGTAATAGACATGACATTGTATTTGTCAATATTTACTATAAGTTGATTTACTTCTAACCATTCAACAACTAATTGAAAGATGTGATGATGATAAATGATAAATATCACACTGTGAAAATATATTACAGTAAATTTTAATATCAATAGCTATCATACGCTAATAGCAGGGCAGTGTAGACAGAAATTTTTTTCTCTACCGGGTGTTTCGGAATTGCACGGCACTATTGTAGGTACTTGTTCTACAGCATAAAATAAACAAAAAAGTCCATATAAACATATGTCTCAAATTAATTTATTACTAAGATTTTGGAGCATAAAGATATTTATTTAACAGTACAACAGCCAAAAGAACTGTTTAAAGTGGCCACCGTTTTGTTGAATGCAGCATTCACCACGACGAATTCATGCTTCTTTAGCACATCGTATAGCATCAGGATGATTCTTGATAGTTGCTGAGGCTTCCACGATGCGATTACTAAACTCTGATGAATCCCGATCTAACGCCGTTAGGTCGGTAGTTTAGTAATCGCATCGTGGAAGCCTCAGCAACTATCAGGGATTATCCTGATGCTATACGAAGTGCCAATTTAAGGAAGAATGAATTTGTCGTGCTGAATGCTGCATTCAACAAAACGTATCCACTTTAAACAGTTCGTTTGGATGTTGTATTGTTAAATACATACCTTTATGCTCCAATATCTTAGTAATAAATTAATTTGAGACATATGTTTATATGGACTTTTTTGTTTATTTTATGTTGGAGAACAAGTACCTACAATAGTGCCGTGCAATTCCGAAACACCCCATATATTTTAAAAGGTATTGGGTCATAATTTGATCCCTGTGGCAATGTAATAAACTCAAAAAATTTGAAGTAGTTGTAAAGAAACATAATTTACTATATGCGTGCCTGAGGTAGAATGTCAAACACGCAGCAAAAATCTGTGTAGACAATGTTAGCCTGTCCGTTGTTATCGAGTGCATTAGTAACAAATTCACGAGGGACGCACGATTAGTGATCGTGGAGCGCCCAGCTGAAAAGTTAAATTGCACTTAAATTCGGTAGATTCACACATTAAATTATTAGAAGTAGTATTACTAACAAACCAAATTCATCTGAGTTTATACCTAATTCATCTCCTCATTACGTGACTGAAAAAGTCTAGAATTTGCAAAGTGTGGTAAATCCAATTTTAGTATATTAATTGTAATATAATCAACAGAGAATACATTCATTTCTTAGTTAAAATAAACAACACTGTAAAACATTGTTCTGTAATATTACACATACTATAATAGGAAACCATTTCACATGGATTATCACGTAAAATTACATCACTATGTACAATTGCACACGAGTGTGTAGTAGTATTTTATGAAAAAATACACACAAAAAAATTTAAAAAAATACTCGGCTTGCCCCGGGTTCACATTCGGGCAGAACATGTATTTCTTCAATTTTTTTGTTGTTGTATTTTTTCATAAAATACTACTACACACTCGTGTGCTATTTTACATAGTGATGTAATTTTACGTGATAATCCATGTGAAATAGTTTCCTATTATAGTATGTGTAATTTTTACACATTTTTTTTACAGTGAATTTCTTATATAAATGAATTAGTTTTGACTTAATTTTAGTAGACAACTAAAACGATATCTCCCAATTTACCAACATGCTACCTTGTAAAGTTTGTGTATCGTGCATAACTTCTATAGACCTATTACATTACATACATATCAATTTCTTGTATCATTTTTATTATTTTCAGATATAAATGAATGCGATGATCCTGGTATTGCGGCGAGATGTGTCAAAAATGCTGAATGCTGCAACTTACCGGCTCACTTTCTTTGCAAATGCTTACCAGGTTTCGAAGGCGATGGTGAGGTATCGTGTACAGGTTAGTTATTGTCTCATAAAAAATAATATTAGTTTTGATTTGCCGATGGGTAATCCATAATTTTATTAAATAACTTGGTATTACTTAAAATAAAGTGAGAGTTATAGAACAAGTATGCCCCTGAACATTTTTGTGCCAAACCCTAAACATTAATAATGAATGAATGAATAAATATATGCTAAATATATGATATATCATTACAATAATTTCTTTGATTCTCTGATGTTTTTATTTAGATATAATATTTGGAGAGCTCATATTTAAAACCTATCTTTCTTATTTTTTAATATAAATATTTGTAGTTGCAATCTCTTTGTATTAAACACTATTTTCAGATATCGATGAATGCGCTAGACCAGGTGCTTGTGGACAAAATGCTTTATGTATAAATACTCCTGGAAACTACACATGTGTTTGCCCCGATGGCTACTTGGGCAATCCCTATGATGGCGTAAGTATTTTTTATAGACTTACTGGTCCAAACAAGCACTCTGTTAATAGAAAAGAGCCAACGTCATTACTGTTTTTTACACTATCTAGAATCATCAATAATTGTAAATGCAATACAAAAAACTGCCTTAGATTCACTATGGTTTGTATTTATCTATTAACAAAGGAACATATTTAAGAGATTTTATCGGAATGACCATTCGTTCTTTCATCATAAGGTAAACATATTAGACACTACTAAGATAACGTCAAATTCACTAATTATTATTATTAGATATCAGGTTTCCATAAGTCTCGATTCCATGTTCACTATTTTGTAATTCGCGCAATTCAATGCCCTGTATAGCTTATACACAGAATAATTATCGCTTCGAATGTTTAAATTTAAACCTAGTTTATGCATGGTGCTTGAACAATAAATAAGAATTAATAATGAGTATTTGTAACTTGTCTACTCTAGGGTATTTCTGGTGTGCTTCAGGGAACTATTTCAGCACCACTACTGTTTTTATTTTTTTATTACAATAAATAAACGTATTTAAGGTCTTTTATCATGTGGACCATTCTTTTTTTGTATAAACTAAACTTTTTAGATTCATTATTCATTAGGTCTTGATGGCATCTCTTTTTTCATCTTATCTTTATATCCAAACAAATTTGTTAAAAGAAAAACTATTCACAATTAATTTATTCCAGTTTATTTCCAAGCTACTCTAGGGGAGTACTTCAGGTCCTTTATTGTTTATTTTAATCAATAGTTTCAATAAATATCTGTACCTATAATTATTATGCCATTATAAATTCACATATACAGGTTTAAATATATTTCATCTCGTTCATACTGTTATATAAGTGGTTAATGGTGCCCCTTACGATGCTGTTCGGTATATTTGTATAAACATGATCGTAAAAGAATAATGCGCAGTAGCTGATTATTATCTCTTTCTTTCTTTAGTGTGCTGATGTTAACGAATGTGATACACCAAACGCCTGTGGTCCTGGTGCTATCTGCACTAATGTGGCTGGTGGTAAACAATGTATATGCCCACCTGGCTACGAAGGTGACTCTTACACGACAGGTTGCGATGACATAGACGAATGTATACGAACACCATGCGGAAGGAACGCCCTCTGTACGAATCTCGAAGGAAGTTTCAGCTGCACTTGTCCACCTGGTTTTGTCGGGGATCCTAGCATCGGTTGCACAGGTATTTTAAACCGTCAACAAGCAACGGTACAATGTATATATTATTACGTACCTAGCTGTAAAAAATGTACAGAAACATTACAAGTGAAGACTGATTTTCTTGTACAAAAACTATGCGCAACTAGTTTTAATAATACCAAAAATAACATCAACTTAATAATAATGACAATAAAAATAGTAACAATAATAACAGAGTAATTCGGACGATGATGGTGGAGTTAAGTGCCCTCCATAGTTGTGTGAGAATTTCCTGTATATTGTATTGTGAAATGCATTCCTTTCAATTTACGTGTTTTTTTTTTGCACGCCCGTTAGTATTTGATATTAGGTCAAGGGAATCAAGTGTGAAACTAGGTAGTCATTATTTATTTCCACCGTTTGGTTGAGTTTAATGTAAAACTCCCTAAAATATACTTTCTCTAAAGTTCCAAAATTTAAATTATGTACAGCTTATTATTTTCATTGTGTACAATCTCAGTCTCCCACTAGTATTTGTTTCAATTTAACTCAATACTTTCAAATAAAATGAACAATTAAAATAAGCAGCAATTGTCAAGCGTTAAATGCCCCCAGATTAAAATAAATATATGCATTCATTATTATGTAATTTGCTGTGCCCAGAGTTTCATGTACGCAACAAAAAAATAATTATAAAAAATTCTGTTTGTTCTCCCGGCCCTTATCCTCTTCTTCTTCTATTAAAAGTCGCCAATAATGCCTTATACCTCTTTAAAGAGTTTGGTTGTGTATAAAATCGGAAACAAAACTAACGGTACTAACTCGTCAATAATATTAATATCTTTTTATAGATGTGGAAAAATATGTATAGAATTTTAATGATGAACCTTTCTTTTTTTTTTAATAAATTCGCGTAAGATGGCAGAACAATTTGTTTAGAAACTTCACAATTGACAATTGTCATTTTTCTCATTTGTGTATCATTGAATAAAAGTGGCCGAATAATGAAAAGGAAACCCTTCTTCAAAGCCAATTAATGGAAGGACATTCCAAAACTGTATTTGGATAAATTTAAATTTTATTCGTCCAGACCTATAACTTCAATTCATAACAATAAATTCATTATTATATACCTGAATGGAAGTGATGGACTGGCAATTATGAAAATACCTATGCCAAAGAAAGCAAAGACTATTTTGGCTACCTTTTCGAGAAATTACGTCTGGCGGATTGGTAAAAAGAAGGGGAAAACAGTATTAGAATTCTATTATTTTACTTATTACACTGTTCAAAGAGAGAGTTAAACCAAAGACGGTCACTATTGAACAAGAATCTAGTAAAGCTATTTTGTTCAAGAATTTTACAAATTGCTATGTGTATATAATGGTTTTCGCTATGGTATTTTAAGAAAAATGACTGTTTCGGTTGACTGGACTCAACACAACAATATTATGATAGATATTCAAGTTTGGAAAACTTCTAATGACTTTGATTTGTAACTTTTCGATCAAAAAGCATAAATTCTATACATTCTAAATCTTCTACGTACATATGGTATAACCTATCCATTCCACAAAGGTATAAAATGATAAGTAATCATCAAATATTCTTTTTCTGGAGCTTCAAAGTCAATTTCTTTTCTCAAAATCTTTCTTTTGTCGTAAAACCTACAGCTTGCACTCATAAAAGCAAAAGCTATGAATATTTAGATACATTTATGTCATGCTAAACCACAAACGATGACTTTAATACTGAATAATTGGCATATCATGTTTAGGATTTTATCAGAGCCATATGAAATATGCTATTATATATTTCGAGAAAGAACTCTCATTTTATTCATTATATAACATATTATAATCATATCACAAAAATATTACTCATGAAATGAAAGACGTTACGAGGAGTTTGAAGAATTTGAGACTCACAATTATGACATGGGTAATTACATTCTTTAAAGTATGATTGCCATTTTTATTTGATAGTGGAAATAAGAAACGTATTAATGAAACCAAATATGCATATGTATATGTATATAGCATTTCATATTTTTCAGATTATTTGTATATCCGATCGTATGGATATAGCATTCTTCTAAACTCACGTCTATACATGCATAGTAATTTGCTATTAAAACAAACTAAGTTAAGCCGTTTAAACTTGAAAAAAGAGTTAGGAATATCTAAAATATACTATACACTTTTGTCTTTAAGGGAGTTAGCTAGTATTGTTGAGATAAAGAAAAAAACTAATCGTATATACACGAATTCCGAAAGGAGTAGGATTATCAAGAAAAGTATACTTTTTCAATAAAGAATATATTTTTATAGTCACTCATTTCAAGTAGAAGATTAGGCGTATGGTTTTACCATAAACTAAAGAAAGATTCATAAGTTAGATAATAATTTTTAAGATTTTGAAAATTAAATGATTAAAATATTTGTGATAAAATTTTCTAATGTTTATAATAACCTATATATGTTTGATTCTTAAACACAAATGTATTCTTGTATTCTAGCAAATAAGGACATATTATTCATAAGTACTTCACAAAACAGAAGTTTTGGTACTTAATGCTTGGATGTTCTAACCACTTTTTTCAAAAGAATATCTCACTCAAGGGGATTTAAACAGTTTCTTGAAATAATTTGAATATAAATTCAAGCAGATTTTAGTTCATTTACTCTCCGTTTTGCTCAACACTTAACTCAGACGCAAAAGAGAAAAGTAAAACTGTATTCTACAATAACTAATCGTTTGTCAGTTCAAACTTGTAACACCAACTGCAATGGTACAATAATATATCCCGTGCATAAATAAATTAAACAATCCTAAAAGTTCATTTTGTTCACCGTTGATCCGGTAAAGCAATGTATACCTGTATATAGTGAAAGGTCTAACATTTCTATTATTCTCAAGGCAAGACACCATTGTCTGTTACTAATGAAGACATTGAATCAATAAGATTTGTTCAAGTTTATAGAATCAAACTTAAGAAATTAACATAACAGTTTTATGCAAAATGTTGAATTCTCATACACAGATTGTAATCAGATACACAGATTTTAATCTATACATATTATTCCCCTATTCCTATTTTGTTCTTAGAACATTTGATTCTGTTTGTTAGTACTGTTAGGATTGTTTGTTTGCGTTAATGTTTGCCATATCCCCTCCTCCAAATAAAAAAAAAATAAACTGCCCATAACCATCTTCGTTCGAGTACTATTTATACTATCAAATTGGCTAATTAGAAATAATATTAACAAAACAGCAAAGCAAAGAGAAAATCTTTCTTCTTGACCCCACACATAACATATAACATCTCACAATGTATCACATTACGCCTTTTGTATATATTACGCGTGTGTCTGTCTATAACAAAGATAATCAATCATTGCTCACTAACACATCTCACACTAGATATTAACGAATGCGATTCGAACCCGTGCGCTGCTGGGACGCGTTGCATCAACACAAACGGAAGCTATGCCTGCTTGTGTCCCAACGGATATACGGGATCGGCTACGGAAGAATGCTTGGATATCAACGAGTGTGGTAGAACAGGAGCTTGTGGCATAAACGCTAAATGCATTAACGTACCAGGATCGTACAAGTGCATCTGTCCACCAGGTTTTAATGGACAGGGGCATTTGTTCTGTGAAAGTTAGTCATCAATTCATAAACGTTATATCCAGTTACCTTTTGCGTTTAAAAGGAGAGATAAGTGGCACCTCGCAGAAAGTATTGACTATATATTAGTGATATGAACGTATCAGAAACATATTTGCATTTTGGAGGGTAGAAAGTGGACATTTCAAATTTTTCTTAGCTTCGTATTCACAGTCTAATACCAGCTGCATAGAGAAATATTCTTTATCAAAGCAGCTGGTATTCCACTTTTTATGTCATACATACAGACAGCCGAGTATGTCTGTGATTTGTAATGTAAAATCACAATCGTAATTATCTGATGAAACCCAAAATAATCGTGCAACCTAGAAAATTGTCTCGAAGTTTTATATAATTTAATACGTGGCAACATTGCCATATGACAATGTTTTAGGTTTTGATTACCAAAATTAATCAATTTTGAATTGATTTTTGATGTCGGAGATTGAAAATATAATTGTAATAAGCAAGAATACAACTTCAACATAAAACGTGCTATTTAGCCCTGCTCTAAGGATTCCAAATTTCATTTTTCGATGGTCACCATCCCAACTCATGTTTACTTCGTATAACATCATGCATTGTCTGTTTAGGATCCTAATCGACCAGATTTCATAGAGATATTGTAGCTTATACAATTGTGGGTATTACCAAGTCTATGTTGAATACCATCACACTTACTATACCATTCTTCTTCAACTTTTATACAACAGCTCTTTATATATCCCGATCCCTTCCAAATATAACAAAAAACCTTTAATTGCTCTTTCTTTCTCCATTTTCTGCAAGTGGCTCATCCACACTGAACGTCGACTTTAATTGAGGTAACCATAGCGGGCACATTACACAGTTCATGTATTACTAAATAGTGCTTTATTCATCACTTACTTGCTTAAAGAATCTCATCAAAATTTTCCTTTCTAACGATCTCAATACATTTTGGAATACTGTTATTAATATCCAGGTTTGTATTGCATAGGCTGACCTTATAATTGACCTATATATTCATAGTTTTGCATTGCATGTACAAGTTACATGACTTGAAAAAGAGTTACAGTGAGGAGTAATACATGTTTCCTTCACATATTCTCGCCTCCATTTCGGCACTTGTATCATTCCAAAATTTTTGAATCGCTCTGCTTCTTTAAAACTGATTTTGGCCGTTTCAAATACTGGTTATTGTTCTTTAACCTTTTGTTTGTTCCATCTATTTGGTTTTTTCGATATTTATTTCTAGAATTGCTAACTTTGATTTCTTTTGTACTTCTGTAAAAGTTGCTTGTAGTGCCACTGATATTGCTGAAATTATGTTCGCCGCATATGTCAGATATGAGACTGACCTGCTGTGCAGTTTCCCGCTGGTTTGTAATTTATTGTTTTTATATATTTTATTAGAAAAGTATGTCTCCATGTCTAAAACTTTTTCCAACTTCAAAGCCCTGTGACACTCCAACCCCTACTTTAATACTTGTATTTTTGAAACATTAAAGTAAGTCTGACAAGTTGTTTCAGAACTCCCATCATACATTGCTTTTTCTAAATAATCTCATTTTATACTGTCGTAGGCGATAGAAAATAATATATAAAGTTGGTGAATATCAGTTTAGCACTGGAAGGATTTTCCAATGTCTGCTTCGTTTGTCTATTCACAATTAGAATCAATAGACTATGATGGCTGTCATTATCTTGTACCCGAGATTTTACTCTTTGCACAATGCAGTTTATGCCTCTTCTTATACATTAAACATATTAATGTATTCATATAGTTGAATCGTTTTGGCAAGCCACAAGATACGAAGCAAAGGCGGCGATTCAATGCCACTACAAATTCCCATCGACCGGAACAATTTCAGAACAATATAATTAAACAACTTAATTAAAGTTTCAGGATATATAGCTTCGGCTAATAAAATACTATTACAGGGAGCGAGTTATAAATGGAATATTATAAATAAAATTATTAAATATTATTTTTCAATACCTATTTAATACTTGGTTATTCTGGGTTGTAGGCAAGCGTGGTTGATAAATTTATATTATTTGGATGACAATTATAACAAATGTCACTAGAAAAGGTGTATGAATGTTATTATTTATTTATTTAATCATTTAATACCCAACAGATATATCTAATTACAGGGTAATATATACAAAAATTAACAGTTACTTAAAATAATAATTCACAATACGATGCACAGCTAATAATAAAAAACAGAACAGAATACGGAATACAAAAATACAGAATACATTAAAAAAACAACAACAAAAAAGCATAAATATAACAATGTATCATCACCTCCCCAAGAATGGGTCAGCGCAGAAAAGGTTGACATTTGTGCACATGTGATAGAGCGGGGATTTCAGAAGAACATTTGTCCGAGCTGCCGGGACATAGAAAGTACCCGTCGACCTAGCAGCGTACCTGGGCACTAAGAAGTTCACCTGAGACAGAAGTGCAGGTGAGTCAATGCAATTGTTGACCAGTTTCACAATGAAGCTGCAGCTCGCCCTGTCCCGTCTTTCACTCAAAGAACTGAAACCGTGTCTGTTCAGTAGATAGTCATAATCAATGCCGCGTTGTGGGTAAGCACCATCGATTTTAAACGACATATATTTCAGAAAACGTTTCTGTATACGTTCAAGCATGAGACGGAGGTATACATAATGCGGAAACCAGACCAGGGATGCATACTGCAATTTGGAACGAACAAAGGAGTAAAATAAAATAGATAACGTTTCCAAGTTGTTAAACGCTTTGCATGAGCGAATAAGGAACCCCAGGGACTTGGAGGCGGAAGCACATAAGTCGCTGATATGCGGACCAAAGGACAGTTGGCTGTCGAATAGCACACCAAGATCTCTGAACTGCAAAACTCGAGAAACACAGTTCTGAGAGACTTTATAAGGGTACGACAGAACGTTAGAACATTTAGAGTAGGAGAGAGTTGCACATTTGTCCACATTTAAGCAAACTCTATTATTGTTGCACCATTCATTAATTAATGTAAGATTTCTTTGCAGCACTAAACAATCCGATGGAGTAGATACCACATTAAAAATTTTTAAGTCATCCGCGTATGCGAGAACCTTACAATCAAGCAGCATCAGGATATCGTTGATGTATACATTAAACAATAGCGGGCCCAAATTAGATCCCTGCGGAACACCGTTGATGTCTGTAAAAGTATTGGATATATATCCATTGTAAGCTACATAGAACAAGCGATTCCGCAGATATGAGTTTAAGAAAGCAAGAGTTCTTGTGGAAGCACCTAAGGATTGTAGTTTAGCAGATAGCAGAGTGTGATCGATTGTGTCGAACGCTTTAGTAAAGTCAATATAAATGACATCCACTTGCTGACGAGCATCTAAAGCCTCACTTATATATTGAGTGATTTCAACTAAATTTGTCGTAGTTGACCTTCCAGCAATAAAACCATGTTGGTTGACTGAAATAAGTGGTTTAATGCAGCTATACAACTTCCCATATATGACGTATTCGAATACCTTAGCACACTTTGAGATAATGCTAATATGTCTATAATTACGAATGTTACTACGGTCACCCTTTTTAAACACCGGTGTAATTTTGCTGACCTTCCAGCGATCAGGGAAAGTAGCGGTGCGAAGCGATAAGTTAAATAATATGGCGAATGGAGAACATAGCACATTATTTATAACAGTCCTGAAATGGCTTTTGTAGGTTATATTACTTGAGAGGTTAGATTGTGCAACTTCTCAAATTTTACGCCATTTTAAAATTAACTTATTGGCGCATATTGGTTACCAAAGCGATTCAACCATAGCATTTACAACTTTAAGTAGTAAGCTAAATAAACCTTAAATCTTAAGTAATGTTTTACAAAAACAACTACATAATGAAAATATCAGTTTTGTGGCATAAAACATGTAAATACTCACTAATATAAATTATATGAAACATACGTTTTATCTCCTCTTAATGCAAAAGGTTACAGCCTGTATATATAAAATAACAGCACGCAATTTCAACTATCATTTCCACATTTCATATTTACTTATCTATTACTAATCTCTATCTATTAATCCTAATCTTATTTTATTTATTTATTTATTTATTTATTTATTTATTCAATAAACTTTGTAAATATCTCGTAGAACTAAAAGAAACGTCTATGTTTTTGTACAATGTGTGTGATTAATTATATCTATTACAATATTTTTACATACCTTACTGTGACTGCATCTTAAGCTTGCATCTATACTTTTATAATAAAATATTTTAATATTATTGTTTTGTATTATAATTTTTACATGTTGTTCTTTCAGACTTCGTTTTGTGTCCTACACTACACTTGCCTTTCGTCTTTACTGTTCTGTTTCTTTCAGTCTTTCTTCTTAGGGTAAATTGTATTGTTTTGTCGAATTGTTTCGCAATGTTTGAACATGTCCTTAGATATTAATGAATGCCAGAGTACACCGTGCGGAGAAAATGCCATTTGCAAAGACACCATCGGTAGTTACGTGTGTCATTGCAAGGAGGACTACACAGGAGACCCAGCGAAAGGATGCGTCGATATTGATGAGTGTAGTACTTTGGAAAAACCTTGTGGAGCTTATGCCGTGTGCGAGAACACTTCGCCAGGTTATAACTGCTTGTGTCCTCAGGGATACAGAGCCAGTCCTTCAGCGAAAATTGCTTGCGAACAAGTAAGTCTTTAGTAATTTCTGTAATACATGTATAATTCTATACTCTGTCTCAGAATAAGAAGGAGTGAATCAAATATCCCGCCGAAGCACGGAACACATAGCTTAAAATCTAGTAATCAATTTCATCAGACATTTAAACAGTCAAGAATGTAGTAGTTTATCAACAATTTTAAAATTGATTGTTTATTCTAATAAGTGAAAAGAATTTATTTTAATAAAATTATTGTACAATTTCCTTTTAAATATAAACAATATATGTGCATACATCGTAAAATAGGTATTGATATTTATATCAGGTTTGAAAAATCTAAAGTAAAATGCAAACTACTTTTAAAATTTATTATAAAATTTTCTCCAAATTACAATTACATTTTTCTAAGCAGGCAACCTTTTCACTCTACGTGAATGGCATGCTATTGTCCATGACTATTACAACATTATCTGACAATTTTTGTAATACGTGCGTTCAAACCTTTTTTCAAAAATAATTAAGTTAAATTAAATTCAATTCATCATGGTAATCAGCGGCTTTTTACCCTCGTAAAAGTTCATTTTGAAAAAAAAGAACTGCACACCATTTTCTACCCTATAATATTTTTGATATATTCATGAAATTCTAGTAGTTTCAAATGCCTGCCCACTCTTCCTTTAATTATGCGTTATACACTTGATTTTGCCAGTTCTGTAATAGATACATATTTATAACATGCAATTGGATTAATACCTATATCTTACTTAGTATCTTGGAGATATTATCGTTACTGTTATTACCATTTTTTTTTTGAGTTTGTAGCGTTCATAATTTGTACATATTTAGAACTTTTTTCATCGTCTTAAGTGTACCAGTCGTTGACGCTGTTTGGGTGGTGAATTTAACGGTTTGCTTGGTTCTGCCTGATCACTAATGTTCGTGAAGTACCTAGACGTACAGATTGTATTTTCATACTAAAATACAAAAAAGCAAAGCAAATATCTACGATAATGTTCACAGGTTAAAGCTTGGTTATGTTATAAAATATGGCGGATATAGCGTACTTATTTTTCTATATTAAATTCTTGCGCAAGAACCAATGGAATATCTTAAAAATATGTACCATTTGGGCGCATAATTTAAATCAGGACTTCTTCTTCTGAGACAAGGTATATTCCAGTCATTCCCAAAACTCAAGCTGCTTCTCGCTTGAAAGAAATTTAAGACAGACCACTAGAATTGTAATAATGTGAGAGGGGCATGTGTTGGAAAATATCGTTGCTGTAATTCAAGTGTTTCATTTTAAGCTTCACCATCTGTCAAATAACCCTCGTACGTCCTTCGTACAAGTTGGAAAGGCGGGGTGTTTCGAATGTCAATTAATTTGTTTATTAATTTGCAACCGGCTTTCGAACTATGTATGTTCTACAGCTATAGCAAGGTAACGTTTTCTTATCCAACACTCACATAGTATGGTGATAATTTACCTATTCGGTATAATTAAATTTACCTAATTAAATTATCATTGGGAAGCGAAAATCATAATTAAGAGTTTAAAATTATTTAAAATTTATTAAATAGGTCGGACTACCTACATCGTTACGTCTGTTACATGCTTCAGAACGATTTAAAAGACGCGAACTCTCCTCATCCTCGGTGGCCTGGGGGCAAACTAGCGATCGGTTGGTCGTAGGTTCGAAAGCCACCTGTCGATAAATTTTTATAATTAAATTATCAGTGCAAAGTATAAAATCATAATTAGAATATACCTATTCGTTATCTTAAAATATATTTTTAATAAAGATTTTTATTTTTTATGTTCATTATTTATGTTATTTATAGGTCGATGTAAACATTTTGTGCACTTCAAATTTCGATTGCACCAACAATGCGGAATGTACAGACGGTCAATGCTTCTGCCAGAAAGGCTTTACACCTAAAGGTGCGTCATGTTTAGATATTGACGAGTGCAAGAGCAATCCTTGCGGTACCAATGCAATATGCCAAAACACTCCAGGCAGTTTCCTTTGCGAATGCGATAACGGTTATGTCGGAGCACCACCAAGAGTTGAATGCAAAGCACCGTGTGAAGATGTTAAATGCGACGAACACGCTTTCTGCAAGCCAGACGGTCACGAAGCTTACTGCATATGCGAGGACGGCTGGACCTTTAACCCCAACGATATATCAGCTGGCTGCATAGATATTAACGAATGTGATTCAACCCACGGACCGAACGGCAGATGTGGAACAGGCGCTATTTGCACGAATTTACCCGGCAGTTACAGCTGTCAGTGTCCAATTGGATTCACGGGGAATCCCGTACAGAAATGCTCAGATATAGATGAGTGCTCTCAAAGTGGTGCCTGCGGCTTAGGAGCTAAATGCACAAATCTCGCAGGGTCATACAAATGCGAATGCCCTCAAGGAACCGTAGCTGATCCAGATCCCAAAACAAGGTGTAACGAAATAGTAACTTGTAACGTTAACAGTGACTGTCCCGGCAATGCAATTTGCGATAATTTAAAAAGATGTTTGTGTCCAGAACCAAATGTTGGAAATGAATGTCGACGTGAGTTTTAATTTTTACCTCATTTTGAGTAATAAAACTACATAATACATATTTCTTTTTCAGATCCTTGCGAGTCAGCGGCATGCGGACCAAATGAACAGTGCATGCTGATCAATCAAGAAGCTAAATGTTTATGTAAAGAAGGTTATACTGGTACAAATTCGGGCTGCGTAGATATAGACGAATGCGCTGGAAACCCCTGCCAATCAGGCGCGATATGCAAGAACGAACCTGGTAGTTTTAGTTGCCAGT
Organism: Amphimallon solstitiale; assembly: GCA_963170755.1. NCBI lineage: Eukaryota > Metazoa > Arthropoda > Insecta > Coleoptera > Scarabaeidae > Amphimallon > Amphimallon solstitiale. Next base: position 88,841,763 of record OY720680.1, read on the forward strand.
GTCCCGGTGGAACTTCCGGAGATCCTTATCGCACTGGTTGCGGAAAAACCGACTTGCCATTCAGCTGTTCAGCCAGTAAACCTTGTCCTGCGGGCGAGCAATGTATCACGAACGATTTCAACGGAGAAAATGTCTGCATCTGCGTGCAAGGATATGTTAGAGATCGCGAGACGGGAAAATGCAGAGATATTAACGAATGTGTAGAACTAAGAGAGAAACCCGCATGTGGACTTAACGCTGTGTGCAAGAATCTTCCTGGTAGTTATGATTGCCAATGTCCACCTGGTTTTAACGGAAATCCATTTTCAGAATGTTTAGGTTAGTAAGTTAGTAAAATAACCTCCTAAAATAACAAATGTGCAAAATAGAAAATTTGCACAATTTTAATATGCCGAAAGTGATTCCTTCATAATATAGTAACATATTTTAAAAGCACTAAAAATACTAAATTTGTAACTCGTCACATCACAAAATTTATTTCATTATTAATTTTAATAAATCCTTCATATAATATATTCTAATTGATTTTAGCCGCCGCCATTTGCATTTTAGGAATATTTACGTTTTAGAATTACCATCACTACTTGGATCTAAATTAATTATGAAATTTGACCTTAGAATACCATAAAAGTTTATTTAGCAGTAATTATATGCATAAACTATTCATCTTTAACCTGATATAAATTCGAAATTACAGGTTATTAGTATTATTTCAACATTTAGATAAATTAATTAGAAAGAAAAACTCGTTTCACAAAAATATATACGATTTATTTCATAAACTAAATGTACATTTCGTTTGCCAAGCAAACATCATCGGTAGTATACAGATTCATTCGTGTTTTTACATTATATATATGTTCGAACGTTTGCAGTGACAAACCCTCTCATTGTAGTAATAGCTATAAATCTAACCGTACTTTTATTACAGTAATATTGTAAAACTATGGTGGGTGTTTACGGAATGTGTAAGGGTGGTATGAATTCTAGGAAACACTGACTAAGTGGAGAAACATCTGTGTTTAATAAATTGTTTTTAAATTTCTTCATATAAATACTTTCCCACATATTTAAATTTTTACATCTCGTCCTTTTGATAACTTGTACATTATCGATTGAAAATGTATGTCCTGTGTTTACAAAATGATACGCTAAAGCTGATTTATCACTATTGTGATTTTTCAAATGATACAAATGTTCTGATGCCCTAATTTCTGCGTTTCTTTTTGTTTGTCCAATATACACTTTATTGCAATTATTACAATCAATTTTGTATATTCCTGAGTATTTTAACGGGTCTGACTTTTCAATGTTGTTATGTAATAAACTCTTAGTATTTAGATAAAAATAAAAACACTTGATTTGGTTTCACTTAATTTATTAGAATTTCTCCAACAATTGTTTCGGTATATTCTACCATTCTCAGGGTAAACTCTTACCGAAGCAATTGTTAGAGAAATTCTAATAAATTAAGTGAAACCTAATCAAGTGTTTATTTTTATCTACGTTAAAGGATATTATTATAGTTATACGTATTATTACTGGAGTGTGCAGGCTAGACTTAAACTCAATTCCAACTTACTTATTTTAAATAGAAACTTAAATGAAGAGCTTTTTTTTAATAATATTGAATCTTACAGTGGAATACCTTAGAGATTGATATACCCATCAAATTGTTCAATCAAAATCAAAAAATTCCGTTTCCTATAGAGATAATACTTGGTCTATCAATAATTTCAAGGAAAACATTTTCAACAAAGATTAGTAATAGATTACTACTATAAAATTACAAATAAACAAATACTTTTGAACATTCAATACTATAAATAAATGAACATAATTTATTGTTTTATGTTGCTTTGTACAGTTTAACATAATTTAAAGTTATCGTTAAATTCTATTTCTTTCTCTTGCTTTTTAATGTGTAATATACTTTAAGTTTCTTGCTATTGTGATGTATATTCAAGGTGCCTGTAATTGATTTAGGTAATGTGAATTAAAAAATATTTATGTTACTTTCTAGATAATTGCTTAAAAAAAGCGCTACTGGGATAATGCCAAATTTCGCAATTAATTCGAACTTAAGCAGGGGCAGAAATTATAAAACGTAAAATGCAAATGGCCGATTAGTAAATCACAAACCCCTCTTAGTTGTAACATTAGATAGCTTATGTGCATTTTATTTAAAATCGTTTGTTCATTATCTTACTTGCTTACTTATATATAAATATATACAGGTGTTCTATTCATTTCGGAAATGAAAAGTTTAATTATTTGTGTTTCCATGATCTTAATCAAGCCAAAAGATGCCACCGTCTTGTTATAATAACAAGGAAGTTAACAATGGTATATACTTAACTTTGGATAGGGTGTATACACATTGTTATAACTAACTTGTTCAATTGCAAAAGAATTAGTAATTACTTTCCCATGTTCTGTACTTGCAACGTCACAATTGAATTAGATCAACTTTTAAGTAAATCGATTGCGATATATATTTGGAAAACAAAAATTAAATTGATCTGCATATGCTAAACAATCTAACACGAACAATTAATATTATTCCACATCTACTTGACTTTATTCACCCTTGCAAAGTAGACTTATATTTACTCTCTCGCGCATTTCTAAAACTTTTTCCTGATTGTTAATGATTCACATTAATATTATTTGTATGAATTTTATTAAATTGAAATCACCTAAATTAGACCAAATGACAATATTAAAATTATATTGATGAAGTGACTTGTAAATATTTATTTTCTATAGTATAATGTTTTATTACTTTTCTATTAATAGATTGGGAAATGTATTTAATTTTTAGCGGTGGCGCTATCAGATTATGAACATTAAATGTACAAAATTACATCTTGTTGATAATATTATCCAATACTACGTTTCCAACCACAAGCATGTGCTCGATTCTCATAGTTTTCTTTTAATATTACATTTGCCAAAATCCAAGCATATTTATTTTCGTCTCATTCAGTACTTATACAGATACCATGGTAACACAACATCGCACGCTGATGAGTCCCGTGTAAGCTCAAATACGTGTACGCGCCTGCATATACAAATTATATCGTGTTATATGCAATGGGTTGCTTTAAAAGTCCTTCTGCTTAAATTCAAGCATTACCTGTTTATCTTTTGTATCTACATGTTATTCAATTTTATTTTAGAATGCAATCGCCCAGACTGCCGATGCCAACCACCATATAAATTAATGGACGGAAACTGTGTCTTAGCAAGTTGCTTACCAAATGGTAAATGCCCTAACGGAGCTGAATGCATAACAATTACTGGAGGTGTTAGTTACTGTGCATGTCCGAAAGGTTTCAAATCTCTCGCGGATGGTAGCTGTCAGGACGTTAACGAATGCACGGAAAGTCACAAAGCTTGCGGATATGGTGCGGAATGTATAAATATCCCGGGTTCTTTCGAATGCCATTGCCCTCAGGGTTACACCGGCGATCCGTACCACGGATTGTGTGCTCCCTCTCAGAAGAGATGTATCAGCGATAACGAATGTTCCACAAACGAAAAATGTGTACAACCAGGAGAGTGTATATGCCCACCTCCGTACTTCAGCGATCCCCTCGACAATAACAAGTGTAAAAATCCGTGCGAGCGATTCGCTTGCGGTATTAACTCCAAGTGTACTCCTAGTGATCCCCCGCGATGCACTTGCGAAGTGGGATTCACCGGCAATCCCCTGCAAGGATGCGCTGATATAGATGAATGCGTGAATACTCCTTGCGGTTATGGTGCTCACTGTATAAATCAAAAAGGTGGATTTAAATGTGTTTGCCCGAAGGGAACAACTGGTGATCCATATAAAAACGAATGTATTTTGGAATCTACCGGATCAGGGCGGGTCGAATGTAGTTCAAACACGGATTGTGCAAATACTTTGATATGCGTAGAAGGTTCTTGTGTGAATCCATGTGGTGCTATCGAATGTGGTGCTAATGCTTATTGTGAACCGGAAAATCATGCAGCTTGGTGCAAATGCGCTATTGGATATAGAGAATCTTCTACCGGACAATGCGTGTCAAGTAAGTGTAATTTAGTTTGAACGTTAGATTTTCTAGAGAATCATTAAATTACAAAATATTTTCTAATTTGAAACATTTTTCTCAACCTAATTATCATGCTATTAAATATGTCAATTCTTCTATAGACTTCAGAACCTTCAGAAGACGATGCGAATTTATATTGAAATTTATCATTATTTGATTTTTAAAATAAAATAATCATAAAATGTACTTGCATATTATCACAATATATAAATATACAAAACTTTCTCAAGCATTTAATTAAGTTGAAATAGGTCAATATTAATATAAAATTATTTTAAATGTTTTGAATTACCCAACAAATTTCAATAATGTTAAAAAAGTGGAAATATTAATATGTTGCTCAGTTTAAGGTTATTTCTTCACAATTGCCAAACAAAGTGACAAATAAAAAGAATAATTACTTTTCCTCTAAGTAAATAAAACAAGTAATTTTAACTTATATACTACTATTTGTATACCGCATATGTAAAATCATATTGGGGATAGGATATATGTATACTAGATGTACTAGGCACACCGGCAACAACGCCCAATCGTGGCCGTAGTCATGGTACAAGAAACAATTATGCTTTCGCGCATCTCTGGATGACGCGCATTTGACCTCTAGTACTACCAGTTCAATAAAGTTGTGAATTCACAGGACACTATTGCAATAAAGTCCTTTTTAACAGAAATACAATACAACACAGCAAGAAAATAAAAGCACAATTCTAATTAAACATTAATTCTTAGTAAATTATTATATAATTTTATTAAGAACGGAATTCTAATGAAAATAAAAAATATACTCTAAGCAATACTAAAAAATAAAATGTTATTGCATAGGTTAAAAAATGCCTCCTTCAGCAGCAAGGCATTGTCCGAACCTATCATAAAAATTTTCTTGCACATTACGAATCACATCGACTGTTACGGATTCAAAAGCCTCTATGATTAGCCTCCTCAAAATATCTACGTTTTCTAGCCTGCCAACTTGTGCACTGTATATTTTATTTTTGAAGTATCCCCACAAAAAGAAATCATTTGGCGATAGATCAGGAGATCGCGGACGCCAACGAATGTTTCCTGTTCCACTAATGAGACGATCAGAAAAAGTATTCAATAAAAAATGCTTTACTCTAACCGCATTATGTGCAGGATAACCGTCCTGTTGGAACCAAATAATATCCCGACCTATTCCGCTATTATCAATAGCGGGAAGTATCTGATTTTGTAGCCTATCGAGGTATTTGTCCACATTTAACGTACCATCAATAAAAAATGGACCAAGCAAATGGTCACTCAAAATACCTGCCCAGACATTCACTTTCTGGGAATATTTGGTGTGTTTAACAAATGCGATAAAATTCTCATTTTCATTTGTCTTTTCCATTACGGTTTCACAAAACTCCATTCTTCTAAAATTGTCATCGAGAAATATTTCTTGCGTTTTCGAGTATTTGAAACATTTTAATTTATTTCGCTTCCATATGTTCGCGACGGTTTTATTACTCACACCCAATTCCTCAGCAACACTTCTGGTAGATAGAGTATCCTCTACTTCGAGAGTGCTACAAATCATTATATCCCGCTCTTCTCGTTCCTCAGCTTTTAGTGGATTTACCTCTCTAGACCTCTCGTGGCCGTAGTCATGGTACAAGGAAACAAGGTATGCTTTTGCGCATCTCTGGATGACGCGCATTTATCGAAAAAAATGTCACTTGCCAACTCTGACAGAAGTCACTGACTGAACTCACTGACAGAAGTAACTGACAGAAAGCATTTTCCAAGACTCCCTTTAACAACTAAAATTGTATCTGGAAATCGTGTCGAACAGCGTCGTTCTGTGTTTGTGAGAGGAGGGGTCAACGGTAATAATGCCTTGCTACACACCAGAAGAGAAACTGCAAATTATTAAATGGTACTGTAGAGGTCATTCTGCAAAGGATTGCATACATTTATTTCCGCAAATATTTGCAGACAGACCCGTACCCTGTGAGCAAAGAATATTACATATTTTGAAAAGCTTTGAAAAATGTCTGTGTTGAAATAATTGCACAAAGTTTAATCCTAGAGAGGTAAATTCACTAAAAGCTGAGGAACGAGAAGAGCGGGATATAATCATTTGTAGCACTCTCGAAGTAGAGGATACGCTATCTATCAGAAGTGTTGCTGATGAATTGGGTGTGAGTAATAAAACCGTCGCGAACATATGGAAGCGAAATAAATTAATATGTTTCAAATACTTGAAAACGCAAGAAATATTTCTCGATGACAATTTTACAAGAATGGAGTTTTGTGAAACCGTAATGGAAAAGACAAATGAAAATGAGAATTTCATCGCAAATATTGTATTCACAGATGAATCGTCAGTTCCATTAAATGGAAAGCACAATCCTTCTGTTGTTCGATATTGGGCTCGGGAAAATCAGCACAGATATTTTGTTAAGCACACCCAATATCCCCAGAAAGTGAATGTCTGGTCAGGTATTTTGAGTGACCATTTGCTAGGTCCATTTTTTATTGATGGTACGTTAAATGCGAACAAATACCTCGATATGCTACAGAATCAGATACTTCCCGCTATTGATAATACCGGAATAGATCGGGATATTATTTGGTTCCAACAGGACGGTTGTCCTGCACATAATGCGGTCAGAGTAAAGTATTTTTTAAGGAATACTTTTCCTGATCGTCTCATTAGCGGAACAGGAAACATTCGTTGGCCTCCGCGATCTCCTGATCTATCGCCAAATGATTTCTTTTTGTGGGGATACAACAAAAATAAAATATGCAGTGACAAGTTGGCAGGCTAGAAAACTTAGATATTTTGAGAAGGCTAATCATAGGGGCTTTTGAATCCGTAACAGTCGATGTGATTCGTAATGTGCGAGAAAATTTTTATGATAGGCTCGGACAATGCCTTGCTGCTGAAGGAGGCATTTTTGAACCTATGCATAGTATATATAGTATATATTTTATTTTCATTAGAATTCCGTTCTTAATAAATTTATATAATAATTTACTAAGAATTAATGTTTAATTAGAATTGGGTTTTTATTTTCTTGCTGTGTTGTATTGTATTTCTGTTAAAAAGTATTTTATTGAAATAGTGTCGTGTGAATTCACAACTTTATTGAACTGGTAGTACTAGAGGTCGAAGGCGCGTCATCCAGAGATGCGCAAAAGCATACCTTGTTTCCTTGTACCATGACTACGGCCACGATTGGGCGTTGTTGGCGGTGTGTCTAGTATACATTATCCTATCCCCAATATGATTTTACACATGCGGTATAAACAAGTACAAATCAGTATAAAAAAAATTCAAAACCATTTAAATTGCATAATCTCTCTTTTCAAATGAAGACTTAGTGTTACGGAATTGCAGTCGTCAACCAGTGATGCAATCTCTTGTTTCTTATTCAGAAACAGCCTTATATGATCAGATAACAAGAGCTCAAGGCAACGTTTTATTGGTTGCTTATGGTATCTGCTTCTTGACCAAAATATTTCTTCGATTAGTACTTACATTTTATCGTTAGAAAAATTTGCTGTTAAAAGAGTTTCAATTACATGGAAAGATTACCAGTGAAGAGGAGTCATATAATCATAGATTCATATATTGTGAATAGAAACAGTAAAACTGATCCTTGATACCTCGCCTCTAAAATTCGGACGAAAGACCAATTTGCGACTTAATTATCTGTCGTCAGTCAACAAGAGATCTAAAATTGGTTTCTGTTTATTTTTGGTACTAAATTCATAGAGCCAACTATCATTTCCTTTTCCAAAGTTCAACCATCAAAAATTTTCTGAAACTGCAGACATTTTTCTAAGCACATGTTAATTTTGTGTTAGTAAGGCTTAAGGTGACGACGTCTTTTGTAAGATTTCATTCAATTTATTTATTTACTGTAATGTACAAAGTGCACATGATTAATATTAGTTGGTCTATATTTAATATCATATACATTTATTCATAAAATGCATCAAAATATTTCTTAAATCAAAAATATTTCATAAACTTCGTGATAATTTACAAATTTACTGATTTTACCCCGTTTGACCAACAAAGATGGCGCAAAAATCAAGTGTATTAAGCCACCGAATTATCATATTATATTAAATTAATTTTCTGTTGCAGTTTGTGAAGATCAGCTCTGCGCAAGTGGTGCTCAATGTCTTGTGACAAACTTGGGTCCTACATGCAAATGCGCGGAAGGTTTAATAGGCAATCCCTTCCCTGGTGGAAGATGCAGCCCTGATATCTGCTCTCTTACCAATCCTTGCGCAGAACCTCAAGTATGTATCAGCGGCAGATGTAAAGAAAAATGCGAAGGAGTCATTTGCGGAATAGGGGCTCATTGCGATAGAAATACCAACAAGTGCGTCTGCGATAATGCTTTCATCGGAAATCCAGACCTCTTTTGCATGCCACGTAAGTTTTGGTGAAGCAATAGCATTTCTCTAATAAAAATACGTATCATTATTATTTTAGCATTCACCGAACCTATTTGTAATCCGGCTTGTGGAAATAATGCTCATTGTGAATACGGTTTGTTAAATCAATGCGTCTGTAATTCTGGAACCACGGGTAATCCATACGATGGTTGCAGAATTGAAGAGAGAAAATCATGCGCAACCACCCAGTGCGGTAAAAAAGCTCAATGCAAAGAAGTATTTAACTCTGTCGAATGCGTGTGCCCCTCTGGGTATGCTGGAAACCCATACGTTCTTTGTGAAGATATAGATGAATGTATCAACAATGCTTGCGGTGAAAGTGCTGTCTGCATAAACATACCTGGCAGCTATGATTGTCGATGTAAAGAAGGCTATGCGGGCAATCCCTTCTCTATGTGCTCGAAGATCCAAGGTGGTATATGCCAAGATCCACAAACGTGCAGGTGCAACAGCAATGTTTTGTGTCCCAATGGCTATTCTTGTGAAAGAGGTCGCTGCAAAAACTTATGCGAAAAAGTCACATGTGGTCCGCGTGCAGGATGCGATGCTGGGAAATGTGTATGTCCTCCTGGTTACGAAGGAAATCCCAAAGATCTCAGAAACGGTTGCAAGCTCAAAGGGCAATGCAATGCCAATAGTGAATGTCACGAATCAGAAATTTGTTTCCAACTGGGGCGAGGATTTAGGAAATGCGTCGATGCTTGCAGCAAAGTACAATGCGGACCGAATGCTCTGTGTGTTGGAAAGAATCACGTCTCACATTGCATCTGCGCGAATGGTTTTTATGGAAATGCCGACGATCTATCGGTAGGCTGCCAAGTCGAAGAAAGATTCCATAAAGAATGTAACGAAGATAAAGATTGCGGACAGGGAATGGTATGTGGCATAGACGAAAATGGAATAAATCGCTGCTTGAATCCCTGTAAAAATGTTGCTTGTGGGTTGAACGAAATCTGCGATTTAGATGTTAATCACAAACCGTCCTGTGTTTGCAAAAGTGAATTTTTATGGAACCCAGTGACTTCGACATGTGAAAAACCATCTGTACCGGATTGTCACTCTGATGAGGACTGCTTAGAAAATGCGTTATGCCATCCTGATCCTTTAGGTGTACTTAAGTGTATGTCAATTTGTGCACAATTCACTTGTCCGACAAATTCACTGTGTGTTGCCACGAGACATAAAGGAACATGTCAATGTATCGAGGGATATACAGGAAATCCAAACGATAGAAGCGGATGTAAACCTATTACCATCAACCAGTGTACTTCTGATAGCCAATGCTCAGAGCAGGATACCTGTCAACAAGATGAGTTAGGTATTTATGCTTGTAGACCGGCATGTCATTTAGTTAAGTGCGGCCCTAACGCATTGTGCATAGTTAACAATCACGTACCGCAATGCCAATGTCCACCTGGAACATACGCAGGAAATCCTAATGATCTTAATAAGGGATGCGAAGCTGTACCTTGCGTTTATAACTTGGATTGCCCTCCACATCAATTATGTAATAGATTAACACATACGTGTTACGATGTTTGCGAAGAGGATTCTTGCGGAATCAATGCTGTCTGCATAGCTGAAGATCACAAAGCCGGTTGCCAATGCCCACCCGGGTTTAAACCCAATCCCATCGCGGAAGTTGAATGTAAACCATTAGATGTATGTAAGCCGAATCCATGCCATTCTTCTGCTAAATGCGAGGCTACAGGTGGCGGCTTTATATGCAGATGTCCTCCAAATTATGTTGGCGATCCCTTGGCTAGCGGATGCAGACCTGAAAGTGAATGTCCAAATGGCAATCGCGACTGTCCTTTGCAGTCTATATGCGACAAAGGACGCTGTGTTAATCCCTGCGAGAAAACTATCTGTGCTCCAAATGCTGTTTGCAATGTGGTAAATAGAAGACCTGTATGTACATGCCCGGCCAGATTTGTACCCTCTGCAAACATCGCCAGAGACGGTTGCCTACGAATATCACGCATATGCTCCTCAGATCTCGAATGTGGAGATGAAGTATGTTACAACGACCAGTGCAAACCAGTTTGTCGCAATAATAAAGACTGTACTACTGGTGAAAAGTGTATACAAAATATGTGTTTAGTTCCTTGCGTAAGCCACAAACAATGCGGAGAAAGCGAAGCTTGTATCAATGGTTCCTGCGCCCTTGGCTGTAGACACAATAGCGGCTGTCCATCTGAACAATCTTGCGTTAATAGTAAATGTAGGAATCCATGCGAAATTAAAGGCGTTTGTGGACCGAATGCCCTCTGTTCGTGCAGCGACCATAATACCATTTGTAAATGCCCCGACGGTTTCGCTGGCAATCCAACGCCCCAAGAAGGTTGCATACGAGTACCCCAACAATGTACAAGAACAGATCAATGTCCACCGGCTCACATGTGTATCGCAAATGTATGTAGTCTACCATGTTCTGACACCACCTCTTGCGCTATAGGAGAAAGATGTTACGATAGTGTCTGCGTGAAGGTTTGTTACGGAGATAGTAACTGTTTGCCTGGTGAAATATGTCTTAAGGGAGTTTGCCAACCTGGATGTACAGCAGATTCGGACTGCAAACAATATGAAATATGCACTAGGAAAACATGCAAGTGTGCGCTAGGATTTATACAAGGCCCTAACGAGTGCTTGGATATAAATGAATGCGAAGGACACCCCTGCCATCCAACAGCAAAATGTATCAATGTACCTGGTTCGCATAAGTGTATCTGTCCTGAAGGAACTGCCGGTGATCCATTTCTCAATCCTGGCTGCAGAAAACCCAATCAGTGCAATAAACATTCGGAGTGCGCGATCAACTTGGCATGTGTAAATGGTAATTGTCAAAACCCATGTCCAGAAGTGAAATGCGGACTTAATGCCGAGTGCAACATTTTTGAACATAGAGCTGTATGTTCTTGTCCCTATGGTTTTCTCGGAGATCCCTCCGATGTCAATTTGGGTTGCTTCAAGGTTGAATGTCTGAGCGATAACGATTGTGCCATCGATAAATACTGCGATACAGAACTAAACAAATGCACAGGTAAAATGCACATATCAACAATTTAATTGTTATAATTATTATTTTTTATGATATAATTTTAGATCCTTGCAATAAAGTCTCTTGCGGCAGAGGTGAATGCTCCATTGAAAGTCATCGGGCCACATGTTCGTGTCAAAATGGTTACGTTCTAAGTGAAGGAGTATGCGTGGACATAAATGAATGTTCCAGCTTAAAACCCTGTCACGCGTCTGCAATGTAAGTATAATTAAAATAGATTAAACTTATAACAAACTACATACATATCTTTCGGTATAGATTAATTTTGAAGTAGAGGTACGTTTCAGACCGACACTCAATTCCCATCGTATTCAAAATTTTAGCGACATCTCCTCTGCAGATACGTCTCTTTCTATCTTACCCATTTTCCATATCCTCTATACTATTCCTTCATACTCTATGATGTCAGAGTGACTCATATTACCTTATTTCTATTCACAGGAGTATGACTCCTGACTTTTAAGTTCTGATTTTCAGTCCTATCACTTAATACTTTCAGTTTAACCTAGAATGCTCAGTTTACAAGGTTGCAATTTTGTTTTTTGTTCTATGGTACTCTTATCTATCCTTTTGATATTTTACATTGCTTGAATTTTTTTATTTTTATTCTCACATAAGTAATTTATATTGTTCTATTGTATATCGGTATGGCTGTCTTCTATGGACTTCTACCTTCCGAAAGAAGTATCAGATTATCAGAATTAACATTGTCACATTTTTTCACACCTACTCTTTTAATTTTATGCATATTTTCACCTTACACTATCATTAAACAAGTAAAATAACAACGTAACCCTTTTTCTATAACATTATTTGTTATTATAAGTCCTCCATTGCCATGATTTCCAGTTCCAGCTAGATTTCATATTTTGGGGTACATGCTTTTTATTATTTTCCATATCACATCTCACTAACGATTGCTTTTGTTGTGCTGCAGTAATTTGTGCACAAAGTGCTCGTACGTTAACCTTTTATCTATAAGAATCACTTCTTTAAGCTATTTTCTTTACAATACTTTTCTCATTTTGATTTCATCTCCCACATTTTATTCTACCTAGTCATCCGTTAAACTATTCTTTCACATTTTAAAAATTCACATATCTAGAGAGCACTATGCTACTATTCTTCATAATAATACTGAAAATTGTATTTCAGATGTCAAAATACAGATGGCAGTTTCTTATGTTCCTGTCCAAATGGTTTAATTGGCGATCCCTACACAACAGGTTGTAGAAAACCCGGCGACTGCTTCACTGATAACGACTGCCCATCGACGGCAGTTTGCGAGAATAATCATTGCATCAATCCGTGCGCTAAGCGGAACGCATGTGGAAGAAACGCGGAGTGTACGGTGGCGGATCATCAAACAACTTGCAGATGCCCAACACAATCCAGAGGAAATCCGTTGGTCGAATGTTTTGTCATCGAGTGTCAAGATAATAATGATTGCATTAACGAAAAGGCTTGCATAGACTCGCATTGCATTGATCCGTGTACGTTGCCCAATACATGCGGTCAAAAAGCATTGTGTACATCGCAAAATCACGTTGGATATTGTAGCTGCAAGCCAGGTTATACGGGAGATCCACAGCTAGGATGCATTGCGCTACAATATTGTGCCCGAGATGGTCAATGTCCGTCAAGAACAAAATGTATTAATGGAGTTTGTTCGTGTAAGTATTTAAAATAATTAATTATTATGCCTACTTCGGCCTGTTCAAATATTAAAAATTGCAAAATACGATTTTCATCTAGCTACTTGAATACAAATAAAGCGTTAGGTGACTTAATTAATTCTTTCTTCAACGCATTGGTAAAACTTTATGTGCCATTCTCACTCGAGTTGGAATACTTAAAAATATAAGTTCATCTAGTATACATTTGTGATAAAAGTATATTCTTAAATAGTAAATTTAATACAGACTTTCTCTTTCTGCTAACCTTTATTTTTCTGTTTGAATGAAATATATGTCTATAATGTTCTTTTGTGTCTTCCACCTCAGCATATTAAGTTTTTAATATTGATTGAATCGGCCGATACTTGCTGGAAATTCGTAATAATTAGGGTTGAAGAAAAACACATTTTACAACTAATTTCCAGTATAATCACAGTTTATTTGAAAATATGACATGTTTCACTACGATCTAGCTTCTTCAGACATTACATTACTACTAAATACATTGTTATAACCTCTTAACTACTATATAATGTACAACTCTAATTGTATTCTTTACAACTACGTCTTTAACGGTACCAATTCAAAAACGAGGAACTATTCAAGTTTATCTGGTCATTTAACAATATATCCAAATATTTAAGTTTATTTATTTCTAAGGCTTCACGTAAATCTAATTTTATACCCTTTTGTAGTGAATGTAGAATCTCAAATTTGCTGATGAAATTATGATTATTTTCTAGCAAGTGAATTGCGTAATTTGAATCTGATTTTTATTATTAAAACGCTTAATATGTTCGTATATTCTTTTGTCAAAGCTCCTCCCTGTTTGGCCTACATATATTTTAACTCTTATTTTTTTTTAAAGAGAACACAACATATTTGTTTTCAGGTGATACAACCCAAATACAGTAGATCAAATCTTGAGAAAAAAGAAATATAATAGTGCAAAAGCCAAATAATAAAAGAGAAATTAAGTAATTATAAAGTATTAACTTACATAGGATCAACAAGCAAAAAAATAGGAAATTCTATTCTATTCTATTCTATTCTATTCTATTAGCATATATGGAATGTCCTAAAACATGTATAGGCTAATCAAGGAAGAGCTTAGACAAAAGAATGCAAGAACATTTGAAGAGTTTTAATAATAAAAAGACAAATTCAAATTACGCAATTCAGTTGCACGAAAATAGTCATAATTTCAACAGCAAATTTGGGATTCTACATTCACAACAAAAAGGTTTAAAATTAAATTTACTTGAAGCCTTGGAAATAAATAAACTTAAATATTTGGATATATTGTTAAATCCTCAGACAGACCTCAATAATTCCCCGCTTTTGAATTGGTACTCATAAAGACATAGTTTTTAAAAATACAGTTAGAGTACATTAGACAGTCATTAGGTATGAAGAAGTGTGTGGAAAGGGTTGAAGACTCATGAAATTTGTAGAATATGTATTTAATAGTAACGTAATATCTGAAGAAGCTATATCGTAGTGAAACATACCATATTTTTAAATAAATTATGATTACACTGGAAATTAGTTGTAAATTGTGTTTTTTTCAACCTTAATTAAATATTAAGTTGATCTTAACTTATATATATATATATGCAAGGAGCACACGAAGATTTAAATAAATCGGTGAATATTTTGCTTTATGATGTTAGGAAATTGTTTGTCGAAAAAATTCTGGAACATGTCAAAGTTCACATTTTATTGTTCATCTCCTAGAGTATAAATACAAACTGAACCTTGTAGAAGCTATAGCATTTTAAAGTAAACAAAAAATCCAATTTTTTATTAAATACTTGAAAACAGCATATAATGTCAAATAAATCTAATATAAAATATGCAATATCTGTGGATTTTGGGATGAAAGATGTCCTCGTCTCTCGACTACTCACGTTTCACTAATTATCCTTAGGGGCATCTTCAGGACTACTACTTCTACTACAGTCACCTGAAACAAATAAACAATTATAATCATCTGCCTTTGCCTATTATATTTCCGCATTTCTAATCGTGGTGATACAGATATTAATTAAATGTGTTTTTCATAATCATATTATGAAGAATATATTATATTTTACGTATTTCCTAAGAGTACTAAGAGTAAATTTAAAAGAAAATTATTAATATTCTTTAAAACTGATGACAAGAAATTGTTCTTTACAATTAAGGATCAGAGTATCTAACTAACCTATTAATAAATCTCAATTTATATACTAAATGTGCGTTTTCTTTCAGCTCTTTGCACATCGAACAGAGAATGTATTGGTGATCAACTATGTATACAGGGTATATGTCAACCAACCTGTAAAACAAATTCGTCCTGCCCCGATTTCCAATTCTGTCAGAACAATATCTGCACACAAGAACTCAAATGCCAACAGGACAACGAGTGCGCATTCAATGAGAAATGTCTTCGAAACAACCTCGGTCAAACCCAATGCGAAGACGCCTGTGCTGGTATACTTTGTGGAAGAAACGCCGAATGTTCTGCCAGACGACATGAAGCAATTTGTACTTGTAAGAATGGTTATTTCGGTAATCCAAAAGATGAAAAGATCGGCTGCCGAAAAATCGAATGCGAATCGAACAAGCAATGTTCATTGGATAAATTATGTGATCAGCACACTTGCAAGATAGCATGTCTTGTTAGAAATCCTTGCGGGCGAAATACTCTTTGTTCTTCTGAAGGACACACACAAAAATGTTACTGCCAACCCGGCTACAGCGGAGATCCAGAAAAGATATGTGAACTTATTGATTACTGCGCCGACGATCCCTGTGGACCAGATGCTGAATGTCAAAACTCCAGAGGTTCTTTCAAGTGCTACTGCCCGCAAGGAACTGTAGGTGATCCTTATAACGAAGGCTGCCGTTTATCTGTAGAATGCAACAGTGACAAAGATTGTCCACCCTTAGCAAAATGCGATAAATCTAATGGATTACACAAGTGCAAAGACGTTTGCCTTTACACAAATTGTGGTCCAAACGCTGAATGTATCGTATCTGATCATACTGGACATTGCTCATGTATAAATGGCTATGAGGGAAATCCCCAAGACACACTCGTTGGCTGCAGACCTAAACCAGTCTCTTGCAGAACAACATCTGACTGTCCATCCAATACTTACTGTTACACAGGAGTGTGTGCACGTGAGTTTTCTGAGTGGAAAAATGAAGAATAATTTGGAATAAATATTATATTTTTAATTTCAGCGACCTGTCAATCCGATATTGAGTGCGGACTAGAAGAAAGTTGCACCAAAGGTCAATGCATCAACCCCTGCCAATTGAAGTCTGCCTGTGGAATTAATGCTGAATGCCACGTAGACAAGCACAGAAAATATTGCAGTTGCCCGACTGGATTCACGGGAAGTGTTACAACAGAGTGCTTTAGAAGTAAGCAGTATTAAAGAATTTCAGAAATGCTTATAGAAATTAAATGAAATACGAGGGCGTATTTTTATGTTATCTACCTAGCCATGACAAAAAGCACATAAGAGGACAAACAAAATTATTCTTCTACATAACTCACTTCAACACTAATACACTTATTCCATCTTTTTTCCAGTTGCCGCATACCCTCAGAAAACAATTGCTTCGGCAAACCCGCAAAATATTCTTCAACAGCTTCTTTGAGTTCTTCATCAGAAGCAAAACGCTTTCCTTTGAGATGCTTTTTTAAATTTTTGAGTGAGAAGAAGTCTGACGGAGCTATAAGGTGGAATGCCTTAACTCTATAAACCCACAGTCATTGATTATCTGCTGAACTTTGTTTGCATTATGACCCCTACAATTGTCGTGCAGCAACAAGTTTTTTTGTGGATAAGAATGCGGGCGTTTTTCTCCAGAGCAGTTTTTAACTTTTTAATTGTGTTTCCGTAGGCCTCTCCATTAATGGTAGACCCTCTCGGCATATATTCAATAAGCAAAACTCCTTCAGCATCCCAGAAAACAGTTGCCATCAGTTTTTTTCCAGAAAATTGTGTCTTGGTATTTTTTGGTAGTGGAGAGCCCTTATGAACCAACTGCATGGATTCTTGTTTAGTAGGAGAGTCCCAGTAATATACCCAAGTCTCATCCCCGGTAATAATTCGAGATAAAAATGATTATTCCCTCTCCAACTTGACCAAATTTTCTTGAGAAACTTCTTTTCTGCACAGTTTTTGTTCAGATGTAAGCAATCTGGGTATCCACCGTGCAGACACCTTCTTCACACCCAAATCGTCATGCAAAATTTTGAGAACACTCGCTTCGGATATACAGACTTCATTGGCAATGACAGAGATCTTTACACGCCGATCTTTCAGTACCAAATTTTCGACTTTTCACCCAATGTTTTCAGTTCGACCTTCAACGGGTCGTCCGGACTTTGGGTCATCATTGATTGACTCTTGGCCCCGTCGAAAGAGTGTAGACCAATATTTTACTTGGAAATAGGATGGTGTATCTTCCCTATATACAGCAACAATTCTTTCATGAATTGCTTTTGGACCATTGCCTTCCTTTGTCAGGAACTTTATTACGCTGCGATGTTCAACTTTAGTTTCACTCATTTTATCGAGAAAGGGACTGTCTCAAATCTCTATACACGGCATAAACTAAACACAACTTAGCACATGTACTTCTAACAGTGACAGCAATTTTTCAATAATTTGTTTGACATCGTCACTCTTTTCTTTCATGTCTAGGTAGATAACATAAAAATACGCCCTCGTAT
Source organism: Amphimallon solstitiale (assembly GCA_963170755.1). Lineage (NCBI taxonomy): Eukaryota > Metazoa > Arthropoda > Insecta > Coleoptera > Scarabaeidae > Amphimallon > Amphimallon solstitiale. The sequence continues at coordinate 88,859,757 of OY720680.1, forward strand.
CTCAGCAGTTACTAGCTTGCAATAATAAAGTATATCACTAGTGGATATTATAAATATGTCTAAATTTAAATACGCAGCTCCTGATCTCCTAAGTTAAGCTAGCGAAACAAAATGGACACGGTTTGACGGATGCGTAACCGTAGTATGGACCAGTATTTATTTGGGCTGAATAGTGTAGCTAAGGATACTATTAGTAGGTTCGAACTTACACGAGACAATAAAAATAAGTTTCCTAAACACTTCTTGTAATCCCCTAGCCATTCGCGCCACTTTACAGCAGTTTTTCGCCTCTAATAGTATAATGACGAAGTAACACAACCATTAACATTTCCATAAACAATCTGCGCTAAATGACTTCAGAAGTTTCTATGAGCGTATAAGTTTAGAAATTCGTGAGCGGGCTGCCGGAATTCATGAATTTCAACAAGATAATGAAATTTTATGAATTTACTGTATTAGAGGCACCAAAAATAATTAAACACATTTTGGACAGATTCATTCTAGTTCTTCCATTTTCCGGAATACAAAGTGATTCAGAATAAAATTTATAATAGGCCGTGACGCTATTAAAGAGAATTTTCAAAACTATGTCCATTATATATTATAGTTTCATATACCAAATGAGACAAGTTTATAAATAAAATTTCTTTGCAATATGTCGATAGCCATTAACTATTTCTATGCTTGACTACAATTTTTGCTCTTAATGAAGCCATTCCGAGGACGAACATCATCTGAAAAGGTGCTTTCTGGACCAAAATTGTGATCAATTTCAAATTGCTTTAATGCCCCAGTTACATTTTAAAGTTATATCATTCTTAGAGAAAAAGTATTTATAAAATTGTACATGACTCGAATCTAATATTCGCTAGGCATATTGCTTGCCACAAGCTTTATATATGAAAATATTTTTAAAACCATAATCAAGTTAACTAACACAAGTTCTTTATTTCAGTGATAACACCGTGCACCAAAGATAACGATTGTTTTCAAGGTAGCTCCTGCAAGAACGAAACGTGCCACTTACAATGTTCTAGCGATAATGATTGCGCATACAATGAAAAATGTTTGAAAGGGAACTGCATGTTAACATGTCGACTAGACAATGACTGCTTCTTAGGCCACATCTGTGTAGGAAATATATGTATCTTAGGTTGTAGAGCTGATGAGGACTGCAGCGCTACCGAATCGTGCAGAAACAACGAATGTTACAATCCATGTCAAAGAAACCCTTGCGGTCCAAACGCATTATGTACTGTTGTTAATCACAGAGCAGCCTGTTCTTGTGGCAGCGGTTTTGTTGCTAATCCCACTGCTAAAATAGCTTGCGTCAGAGCACCAGCCCAACCTTGCGTAGAAAACAGAAACTGCCCATCGGGAATGATATGTCACGAAGAGTTTTGTAGAACGATATGTTCATCACAAGAAGGTTGTCTAAACAATGAACGCTGCGACAACTCAGCAGGTATTTGTAAACCACTGTGTCGCAAAGACAGTGACTGCAGGAGTGGAGAAGTATGTGATAGTCTCTCTTGCGTAATCGGATGTAGAAGTAACAACGATTGTTCACCAAATAAGTCCTGCCTATCGAATAAATGTATCGACCCATGTTCATCCCCAACCTCATGTGGTTCAAATGCAAATTGCTCCGTCGTAAATCACCTGAAAAATTGTACATGTCCACATCCTCTTGTAGGGAATCCAGAAGAGTTTTGTAAATATCCTCAGAAGACGTGCGTCGCTGATTCAGATTGTATTGAGTCACAAGCCTGTTACGAAGGGTTATGTCAAAAGGTATGCAGAAACGATCATAACTGCTTAGCCGACGAACGTTGCGTAAAAGGTGTTTGTAAGACCATCTGCAATTCGGACACTAAATGCGGGCCGAATCAGATATGCAATAACAGAATATGCGAGATCGGATGCAGAAGCGATTCCGTGTGCACCCCTGAGTATGCCTGTGTCAACAATAAATGTCAAGGTAAGATATACATCTATCCAAGGATGAAACAAAATATTACGGTCAATATTATTTTTGGTGCTTAGATTTACGACCATATTTTGAGTAGGTATGTCTGGTAACATAAATGATAAATGCTTCAGCTTTAGTTTCTGAGATATGAAATAGAGATTATTGTTACACGAACCTCTTTAAGATGAGATTGTTGTTTGAGCAAAGTGATCTAATAAGGTTGGTTTAGTCAATTTCTAATAAGTTGCCAATCCATTATGCGGGCATACAATTTTGCTTGATACCTGCCTTCTGTCGGCTTATGTGCTGATGAATAATTGTTTTAAATGCTCGTAATTATTTAAGTAACTCATACATTATATGTCAATAATATATATTTTTTATTGGTACATCATTTTGCTTCTTTAAAACACGCCAGCGCGTGTATAAATCAATCATTAAAGCACACGCGTGTTTTAAAGTTACCAGGGCAACGTCAACAAATTCAAATAAGTCAAGTTTAAATGTCGACTTTTAATCAATTAATCTCACAGAACAACCTTTCATAATAATTTTATTGAAAAAAACTCTCATTTTAAATAAATATTAAATGTACAATTTGTATTATTTGAAATATTAAACCCTTGGTTATTTAAATCAGGGGAGATGTTATTCAAATGGCTGACACTATTTTCGGAAGTCACTGAGATCATGCTTCCACTTATGGCATTCCCAATAAGGTTTGCAACATTCTTCTTATTGCTAATACTCTCTTCAACGTAACCACTCCCCACAGCTGTCGATTTCCAGCCTACTTGTCGTTGGATTTGATCAATTGTCATACCACCATTTGCCATAATGGTCGCGGACGTACGTCGAAAAGCATGTCCTGTGTATTGCTTCACTAAACTGACATAACAACTCGCATTTAATGGCTATTAAGACACTCGTATTCATTACAATACTCGGCTTCGCCTCGTATTGTAATTTTCTTACTCGTGTCTTAATAGCTATCATTAAATGCTCATTGCATAATATACTATTATGTGACAGATTGTTTAGTTAATCATTTCCATGACAACCAAAAGTATACTAATGTCATATCACATCCAACAATGTTACGTTATGAATTCGTTTTTGTATTTGTAGTATTAAAACCAGTAAAACTTATGTTTTTAAAGTGTACCAATAAAAAAAAATAATGCAAAGTATTCGTGGATAACTAGACACTTGCTCTATTTCAAAAAATTCGCGCGTGTTTTAATGACTTTATTATCCACTTATAGTTTAATATACTATTGTAATTATAATCATTGGATCTTACAATTATTATTTTAAACATGCGCTAGCTAACGAATATCCGAAAGTCGAAGGATTTCTGAAGTCAGAATAGATCTCATTAATGATGTAATACCAGGTATCTTAAATATCAAGGATTTTCTACTACATTTGTAGACTCTCAATGCAAATTTTCACATCCTGAGGGACCCATGCCGTACTCTATCCTAATTATTGACCTAACAATTAATCAAAATATGCCTAATATCCGCCATAATTACAACGATGTTTATAAGGATCTTTTAAAAAGTCTCGATTTGCTAGCCATCACAAAAAAAAAAAGAAAGAAAATAATGAAACTAATGTTTAAATACTGTGACTTACATATATACATTTATACGTAAAACGTATATGCATATATGCATGTGTTTGAGATACACACATACATTAATGACTAATGTTTCTTGTTTGCTATTCCATAGAATAAAATTCAAAAAGTGAAACAATAAGGATAGCATTAAAGCTAATAGTATTAGTGGACAACATATTACCTACTTTATCGACATTAGGTATAAAATAAACCGCACCGCAGGAATTTTACTTTTTTTATAATCTTATGAATCGAAGCATCACTTCAAACTATCAAAGTAATTATTTTTATATTTCAGATCCGTGTGACGGACATGCTAAATGCGGCAATTGCGCTTTATGCAAAGTTATTAATCACGTACCACAGTGCAGTTGTCCGCATTCATCTCTAGGCGATCCTCTAATATCTTGTATACAACCAGCAATTCGTTGTGACGAAAACTGTCAATGCGATGAGGCTGGTTATTGTATAAGACCATGCAGAAAAGCTACTGATTGCTCATGTGGAGAGACATGTTCCGATGGTAAATGTAGAACAACATGCACAGCACAAACGCATTGCGCTAGAGGCCAAATTTGCTCTAACAACGTTTGCATCCCTGGTTGCCAGTCTCATACTGATTGTCCCAGCTCTGAATCGTGTATATCCAGCAAATGCCAAAATCCTTGCAGAGTACAGAGGCCATGCGGAAGAAATGCCCTCTGCCAAGTGACAGACAATCGCGCGATTTGCTTATGCCCAGATGGTTTTCAAGGTGAACCCACTAAAGTGTGCACCCCCTTCGAGTGCAGGGTGGACGCTGACTGCGATACGAACAAAAGATGCGATCGTGATAAGGTGTGCAGGAATCCCTGTCGAGAAAATGGCGTTTGCGGAGCGAACGCTCAATGCAAAGTGGTCAATCGAAAGTCTCAATGTTCTTGTCCTCCGGGCTACGTAGGAAATGCCCTCGTCGAGTGCAAACAAAGCGGTACAGAAAGGACAGAGTGTTTCAAAAATCCTTGTGGTGAAAATACGAGATGTCAACAGAACGCGAACGGATATGAATGTCATTGCGCAGCGAACTGCGTAGGTGATCCCTATAAAGGTTGTGTCTGCGATAAAGACTTGATCGGGTTGTGTAAGAAAAAACTGTGTGGCGTTAGGGCTTTGTGCAAAATTATAAATAATACACCACAGTGTTATTGTCCGAAGAGTTATCCTAGAGGAGATCCCACAATAGAATGTAAGTATTTCTATTTTTTCTTAAACTATGCATGACGGCGATTCTTAAATACAGTATACTCTTTCTATATATGGATAAGTAAACTAACCCATACTGTTCGAGAATTTATTCAATAATTCTATTATTTCCCTTGCCTTATTAGATATTACATTAACCGGTTGGAAATATATTTCGCGGAGTTTATCATTACGTTATTTATTTCAAAAACACATGGCATTGTTGCGAAAATAACCATATAATTAAAAAGCTAATTGTGTGCTATCCGCCTCAGAATACGTTACCTGACATGCTAAGTGTTGTTCCGGACTGGATCTCGAATAGGGAAAATTATGCCGCAATGCTCTTGGACGAGAACGAGATGGCTCTCGATTGTTTATCTGAGCGCCACTTTACACGTAGAATGCTTATCAAGCTTCCTGATGATTTCTCTTAAACCTGAAAAAGTTAAGCAAAGTCGAATTAATAACATTGGCGTCAGTAATACGAAAGCTGACAATTCAACCACAAGTATTTACTTAATTCGTTAATTCTGTTCAACAATAACAACTGAAAAACGATGAAACCTAACTAAAAATATCTAAAATCATCCGAGCTTACAAATTAAATGGACCTAACGTTGGGTAATCAAATCCAATTAACAAAAAAAATATCGAGATAGGTTCCCATATTTCAGGCATTATATGAATACAAAATTCGTAACCCACCAAAGGTAAGCCAAAATAAAGTGCGACATAAAATATTTACTGGCGGAAAAATTACCGATCGTGAACAAACAAGTTAGATTGCTATATTATTGAACCAAAAAAAATTCAGTTCCATGTAAAAAAAAGACTGTTAGACCTGGGTTTCTCCAAAAGACTGACGTGCAAAATAAGTCTACTTCTATATCATAAGGATCAAGCAAGTAAAACGTCACCTGTATACTCGGTTATATAATTTAGGCAATTATTTCAAAATGTCAAAACTTTAACATAAACACAATTTCATTAAAATATACGCTAACAGAGGACGTTAAGCGTTCGTGTAAAACAAGGCCAACTGTATCAATATCGCTGCGCGATATAAGACCGTCACATGACGAGATTTTTCAGATTCTGGTAACCTCAAAATATTGATCCTTATGTGGCGTTACCTATCCAAAGCACAATCAACTGCTTGGTAATCGCTGAGCATTTTCAGAATCACGTAATAAAATTATGCAATATGATTGGATTATATCAAATCTACTGTTTTGTTTGAGTGATTTGACATTTTATTTGTCTATTCCATATTCTTTTCTACTTAAATTATTCTAATACTACACATATTCAGTCATTTCATTTAATGTGTGCTACATATTTACTATAATATATTTTTATAAGTTACGTCGAGTACCAATAACTATAACTATATATAAACTATATATATATATATATCTAGTTTTCTCACGGAAAAAACGTGGCTGTTCTGGGTCATTTAGTTCTTACCAAAATAGTCTGCGCCAAAAGACAAATAATTTGCAAGGTACTTCGGAAAATGAGAAATTATTATTCTAAATGCACTAGGTGTAGGGAAAATTCTTGGTAAATAGCTATAAATTTTTGCATTTTTAGTAAGTAGTAGAAGTAAAGCAGATTTGTTAAACCTTATTTGGTCATTAGTATTAACAGTAAGTCTAAATATGTGAACTCTATAAGGTATTTGAGGGCTAACTTACTACAGTTTCAAAAAGGATACAAGTGGGTTAATTATGAATATTTCAACATTCGTCATCTCCTTGTTATCATCGTAAGGTTCAGAAGTGTCAACAAGAAACTGATTAGTGTTATAAAGCAAATTTTGGTCTGTCTTGAAATGTGTGCTTAGAAATACTAACGGATTTGGTATAGGCAGCACCAAAGAGTGCTTCACTGTACGCAACTAAATTGCCAAATTGTAATAGTGCCAAAATGGAAAAAAGTGTATTAAATATGTACCCAAATACACAGAAAAAAGACTTTAGTGAGTATTAGCTTTTTAACCAGTGTTATTAGGAAATATTCTATATTTCTTTTAATAAGTGTACAAACATGTATATCAGTTTATTGTAATATTTGAGTATACTGCACAAGAAAGTTATTTTGTCATCAACAGGATCATTTAATTGCGATTCTGTAGACCACATGTTGGGCTTAAAGGAGGTGCAAATTATACTACCGATGCCAGAGTGGCTGAATGTTTTATAATGTAAATATTGCGATGTGGAATAGTAAAGCTACAAAATCTTCCAATAAGTTGAAAGCGGCGTTAAACAAACACTTTACAAAGTAATCCTAATTAGTGTTTCCTTTTGAATTGTTATAAAAAATTAGAAACGTAAGTAAAATTGTAATTCTTGACACTACCCAATAACTTTATTACCAGCAACACTTTCTTAATTATTTTAAAATTATTAATATTAATTACCTATTGTAAAGTTTATGTTTATAATGTTTAAAATGTTATTTTAAAATTTATTTCAATAAAAATACAGAAAGTATTTCTTTTTGGGTACAACAAGATTGCGTTACATAAGGATCAATATTTTGAGGTTAACAAAATTAAATTTAACAATGTAAATCGAAGTTATGTGACTGCCTTATATCGTGCAGCAATAGCAGATACAGTTGGCCTTGGTGTAAAATATATCAATCTTATAATTCTAATCAAGTATTAAATTTTATGCAAGAGTTCAATAACAACAGTAGCCATATTAGATAAGTCGAAGCTTCCAAAGTTAACAACAATGATAACACCAGCCTTCATCAGACTATAAGACCCTTATACGTACATAAACTCAATACAATATTAGAAGTATTGAAGATTTAATTGGAAAACGTTCCAAAACACATTACGTATGTTTGAACGACTTTTAAGATTCATGGTGTCGCAAATTAACGTTAAACTAATAATGATATACCGGGTGATTCAAATTAAGTGTTGCTACCATTGCTTCGATTTTGTAGGAGCTACGTAGTCGGTTAAATTAAGGAAGTTGTAGTGTTTCTTCCGCTGATTACGTTAGTGAAAACAGAAAAACAATTGAACGCGTAGGTTCCCAGTTATTTTTAAAAATTTCTATTTCTATAATGGAGTAGCTCCTACAATAACTGAGATAGCAATGGTGAACACTTAACTTGGATCACCCGGTATATTTAAAGGATTTGGCACCACAACACAAGACAACTAAGCGTTCTTCGAGATACTAGGAAGAGTAACCACAGATATCCGAAGCTTTACAGATAGCAATTAAAAGAATTAAAATTGGAATAACCCTAGCTTGAAGCTTAAGATCAAAATTTGCAGCTAACGTATAGATCTAATTTACAACAAAGTTTTAAACGAATCTTTAAGTAAAAATACATTCGAAAAAAAGAACACATTCGACAATCAGGACTCGGACAATAACAAGCAGGCACAATAGACACAGAAATAAAGCAAGCACCCATAATCAAAACTGTAATGCTTTGATAATCGGTTCCAACTTTTACCAAAGCTAATTCTATAAGCCATCTCACTAATTAAAAAATTAAATACATATTAGGCGCTACATCCTCTATTAAGTAGAGTTTACAACCAAGAGTGTACCTAAATTTCGAAAACTATACAAATCGCGTTAAACTGAGACGACGGTAATTAAGCTCTAGATGTCACCACGTAACTGAAAAAGAAAATATACAGATAGACAGATGTTAACAATTAGAGACAAGAGACAAACTAATTAAAAGAGAATTTTAACATGTGACATTGTTGTAACAAGTAATATATTATCGCCAAGAGTGTCATTAAATAAAACGAGAAACGGCAAGCTAAAACTCTTTGGGAATACAAAACATTTCAATAAATACATATAGATTTTCACAGATTGTATTGAGTCTCTTGATGTGGATTGTAATATTGCTTCAACTCAAGTTATTTATTTTCTCAAAGGGTCAAATATTTACTTAAAAACTAAGACGAACTTTTTATTCGTAATACTTGGTGTTTTTGTATTGTCAGCCTGAATTTTTTGAAACTCATTCTAAATGACACGAGAGGGAGCCTTACTCCTACCACAGTTTCGCATGGTGTAATAGTTTCTGATATCTTGAACATATTTTCAAAAAGACTCTTAAAATATATTTTGTTTAAGTAATAAAAATTGGTTCACAAAATAATGTAATTACATTTGATACTTGCATAGCATTTGAAAATGGTGTATTTACGAAAACCTTGCAGAAATGAACACCATTATAAATTATTAAACACAATGAAATGAAATGTAATAATAGGACAATTGAATGAATGTCAATGTATTGTGTATTCAAAATGAGTGTGATTAAGAATGTATGTATTATACTGTATGTTGCACACGACATTGTAGGTACAACATAAAGTATAATACATACATTCTTAATCACACTCACCGTTTTTTTTTTTATAAATATCGTACTTAAGAAGAACACAAACACGAAAGTATATACTTCCGCGGTTGTTTTCTAACTCGAATTACGTGTAAGAACCGCGTCAAGTTTTCAGTAGATGCCGACGTCTCGGCCACTATTGCAAGACCTTTTCAGAGCTGATTCACGTTTGCTGATTCGCAGTAGCTTGGCAAGACAGTAAAGTAATTTTTTATCACTCATAGTGGTTATTCACGTCGGTTTTCGCCTCGACAACTAATATCTACATTCGTGATGAAAAATTTAACTTATTCATAACCGCCTTGTTACACGAATAACTATTATTTATTGTAAACATTAATAAAACGTCTAAAATCCCCAAAATGACTGACGTACTTCTGCCACTGCCATTATAATATTTTTTATGAAATATTCTCATGACGTTCTAGAATATAAAACATTATGATTGCATGACTCTTTCCTTGATTCATGTCGATAAATTTAAATATCCAATTGGTATTTATTTTCGACAAGGAATTTGCATACATTATCTTAATGGAATATTCTTTAAATACAGGTACCATCACTGAGGAAAAGCCGGATTGCAGAACGCAAGGTTGTGGTAAGAACGCAGAATGTATACGCGAACAGGCATTCTTTGTCTGTCGCTGTTTACCAGGAACATCCGGTCAGCCGAACGTTGAATGTAATAGGGGTGAGTTTACCCCCCTAATTTCGATTAGATTATACACAAATACCAACAGACTAACACAAGAAAAGTACACACACATTGTATACCTACTCGCAGTAAATACGCTTACTGCTCGTTCATAATTTATTTATTAATCATTTTATTAATGCAGTTGCTGCATTATTAGTTCAGTAATTAATCACACATTGTACAAAACCTATGCACGTTTTGACATATTTTATTTATTGATGTTTATTTATTTTTTATTTGTTTTTGTAGAAATTTAAAATAATCATTTATTTATTTATTTATTACTCTGGGTGCACGGAAAATTAAGATTGTGCCGTTTTTTGTTTTATTTCTAATCTTATTTTGTTTTTGTATATAGTGAATTACTACCACACATTATCTCTTTGATTATTGTATACTCTACACGGGAGGAAGTTCTTTCCACATGTGGAATGTACACTTCAAAGTTCCAATCTGCCTATCACGAATTTCCTCACCTTCCATTTTTATTTTTTTATTTTCATTTATTTAAATTTTTTTACAAAATCACACATTCCACTGTCATATTCATACCATGGCAAGACAAGTAGTAGATGTAGATGTATTTGTTTATTTATTTGAGAGTATTGTCTAAGGCGACTGCAGTTTTATTTACTTATTTTTATTTTATTTTTCATATATCTCTAATAGAGTATTGTGAGCAGTATTACTCACTAATTTCTGTCATAATCTGCAGTTGTCACTGATGATTGAAGTCAGATTGGGAACTGTGAAAGGAGCATTCTCACATTAGCTTGAATGTCTACACATTTTATTACATATATTTTGTTGTAATGGCTGCATAAGCTGCTTGTAAATATTGCCGCTTAAACGGGTTTTTTCTCTCATTTTTCTATCATCCTCTCGACTATTTATTATTATTTTTTTGTCTTGATATCACCAGCATGTGATGATGTAAATTTAATTATTTTTAATATTTGTTGTCGTTCACATTGCCGCTATTACTGTTTCCGTTTTCGTTGTGTTTTTATTTTCATTTTTTTTATGTTGTTGTTGTTTGTGAGACACTCCCTTTCACAGTTCTTAAGAATGCTTTTCTTTTCTTGCTCATTCCTGATGTCCCCCGTAGACGCCGAATGTAACACAGACTTAGAATGTCCCAACGAGCTGACCTGTATCAACCTGCAGTGCATTGATCCATGTACACTGCGTGGAACTTGCGGCCTGAACGCCCTCTGCAAGACAGTATCGCACAGACCGATATGTTCTTGTCCTGAGTGTTACGTGGGCGTGCCCGCGACAGCTTGCAATCCGGATCCGAAATGTTTGACGACGCAACCGAACGTTGTACAGACATGCTCATCTAACACGGATTGTCCAAAATACATGGCATGTGATAGCCAATCCGGGAGGTGCTATAATCCTTGCGACAGTGCGACATTTAAATGCAAGGGCAATAAAAAATGCGAAGTACACAATCACAGGATCAGTTGCGTCTGCAAGAATGGTTTCATAGTCAACGAGCGTGGTGAAATAGCCTGCGCACCTGATTCTATAGAGTGCACTAGAGATTACGAATGTCCAACGAAAAGTGCATGCATTGGAGGTCGATGTCAAAATCCATGTACCGCTCTGAAAACACCACCTTGTCCAGCGGAAAAATCATGCGACGTATTAAACCACAAGCCAGTTTGTATCTGTATGAAAAATTGCAGTCCGTCTCTGACTATCTGTTTGAGAGACAGCGGCTGTCCATCTACGCAGGCGTGCAGAGCGTTTAAGTGCGAAGACCCATGCGCGACGGCAAGCTGTTCCCAAGATTCACCGTGTTACGTACGAGATCACAAAGCCGTCTGCGAATTCTGCCCGAGTGGACATAAACAAGATGCGAAATATGGATGCGTTAAAGGTAAACACACAACAACTCAACTACAGGTGTAAGACCTTCCTTAGCGCTTTTGATGATGAAAGTTCGAATTTTCATGAGCAATGAATTTATAATTATTACATTACCTACGTTGCTTTTGGTTTGATTATTATATGCATTATAATATTACAAACTTTCTATGCTACGAAGTCTACTTTAACAGTGCGCGGACAGTTTCGTCCGTCAAAATTAAAAAAACACAATTATGACAAACCTGTCGTACTTGTAAAATTCAATCTACATCTATACTTCCTCTCTGTTCTCTTATACCTTATTATTTATATTCTTCTTTACATTATATCAATTTTATCAATATCTTCTTTATATTATATGTACACTTTTTTATTATGTATATTTCCTCTATCCTTCAGTATTAATATTTTATGGCATTAGCTAATGACTAACCTTTTCTATTGATATATGTAATTTGTACATAACTTGTTTAATTATTTTTTATTTTTATGTATGTATGTTTTACAATTTTTTTTGTATATTGTACCGACAGCGGATATTACGGCAAATGTTACCTGCACAGTGGATTCCAACTGTTCACAAGCACAAACCTGCATTAGAGGTGTATGCATAGACCTTTGCACCAACAATTGCGGAAAAGCAGCTATCTGTCGGACAGAATCGCACCGAGCTATTTGCACTTGCCCCACGGGGTATCAAGGCAATGCGTCTGTAGAATGTATTCTTTCAAATAAAACCACCCTCGCACCTGAAACAACCACACCTGTCCTAAAAACTCCTATAGTTTCAGTCACAGTCTCCTACGAAAGTACTATACCAACAAAAGCAGAAAAAACGACTACAGAGCGTACTCGATCCAGAGAATATACGTCTACGGAAACACATTCAACTGGTAAATTGACAGAGAGAACAGAATCAACTGATAAAGACCGAATAACATCTGGTTTAACAGAAATCTCAATTTCAAATGTCACAAAACAAAATACAATATCGGAATTCCCAAAAACATCTCCCATTGTAGTTTTCACCACTGAAATGCCACTAGCATCAACATCCATTGAGACAGATAATTTAAAAGTTACTAAAATCACATCACCATATACGGAAGTTACGTCTGAAAGACAAGCGACCATAGTAAAAGAAACAACTACCCAAATGAAAGAAAGTAATTCTCAGGCTACGGGAATCATTTCATTAAATGCAACAGAAGAAGCCAGGTCTGAAATTACCACGACGAAATATGAAACGGCAGTCATACAAGAAACCACTTCTGGAGAATATACAACCAAAGCTGAAAGTAAACCCACACCAGAAATATATACCACTATTATGTACGAAACACCTTCACATACTGCAAGTCATTACGTAATGAAACCTTCCACAAGAGAATTAGAAGAAGTTACTACAGCTAAAGGTACGACTATTGCAGGATCAGAGATACCTTCAGAAATATTAACAACAGAGCATAAGGTGTCGGGGTATACTACACCTAAATATACTGAGGGAAGTTCACCAACAACAGAAGAAATTGCTTCTAAAGAATATATAACCAGTCCCGAAAGTAAGCCTATACCGGAAATATATACTACTAGTAGTAAACCTTCCACAAAAGAAGCAGCAGAATATACTGCATCTAAAAGTACGACTCTTGCACCAACAGAGATACCTTCAACAATATTAACAACAACGGAACATAAGATTCCTCCTAAATACACAGAGGGCAGTTCACCAAATACAGCAGAAACCATCTTAAAAGAATATCCAACCAGTGCTGAAACCAAGCCTACAACGGAAATATATACCACTAGTCAGTATAAAATGCCAACATATACTAAAAGTCATGTGACAATGAAGCCCTCCACAATAGACTTAGAAGAATTTATTACAGCTAAAGGTACGACTCTTGCAAGAACAGAGATACCTTCAGAAATAATAACAACGGAACATAAGATGCCGGGGTATACTACAGATAAATACACAGAGGGAAGTTCAACAACCACAAAAGAAACTACTTCTACACAATATACAACCAGTGCTGAAAGTAATCCTACACCGGAAATATATACCACTAGTAAGTATGAAACGTCAACACATACTGCAAGTCCACTGACAATGAAACCTTCCACAAGAGAATTAGAAGAAGTTACTACAGCTAAAGGTACGACTCTTGCAGGAACAGAGATACCTTCAGAAATATTAACAACGACGAAATATAAGATTCCGGGATATACTACTCATGAATATACTGAAGGAAGTTCACCAACCATAGAAGAAGCCACTTCTAAAGCATATACAAGCAAAGCTGAAAGTAAGCCTACACCGGAAATATATACCACTAGTAAGTATGGAACCTCAACACATACTGCAAGTCCAGTGACAACGAAACCTTCCACGAGACAATTAGAAGAAGTTACTACAGCTAAAGGTACGACTCTTGCAGGAACAGAGATACCTTCAGAAATATTAACAACAACAGAACATAAGATTCCGGGATATAGTACTCATGAATATACTGAAGGAAGTTCACCAACCAAAGAAGAAGCCATTTCTAAAGCATATACAAGCAAAGCTGAAAGTAAGCCTACACCGGAAATATATACCACTAGTAAATATGAAACGTCAACACATACTGCAAGTCCAGTGACAATGAAACCTTCCACAAGAGAATTAGAAGAAGTTACTACAGCTAAAGGTACGACTCTTGCAGGAACAGAGATACCTTCAGAAATATTAACAACAACGGAATATAAAATTCCGGGATATACTACTCATGAATATACTGAGGGAAGCTCACCAACCACAGAAGAAACCATTTCTAAAAAGTATACAACCGCTACTGAAAGTAAGCCTACACCAGAAATATACACCACTAGTAAGTATGAAACGCCAACACATACTGCAAGCGAGTTGACAATAAAATCCTCCACAAAAGAATTAGAAGAATTTAGTACAGCTAAAAATACGACTCTTGCAGTAACGGAGATACCTTCAGAAATATTAATAACAACGGAACATAAGATTCCGGGATACACTACTCATGAATATACTGAAGGACGTTCAACAACCATAGAAGAAACCGCTTCTGAAGCATATACAAGCAAAGCTGAAAGTAAACCTACACCGGAAATATATACCACTAGTAAGTATGAAACGTCAACACATACTGCAAGTCCAGTGACAATGAAACCTTCCACAAGAGAATTAGAAGAAGTTACTACAGCTAAAGGTACGACTCTTGCAGGAACAGAGATACCTTCAGAAATATTAACAACACCGGAACATAAGATTCCGGGATATACTACTCATGAATATACTGAAGGAAGTTCACCAACCATAGAAGAAGCCGCTTCTAAAGCATATACAAGCAAAGCTGAAAGTAAGCCTACACCGGAAATATATACCACTAGTAAGTATGAAACGTCAACACATACTGCAAGTCCACTGACAATGGAATCTTCCACAAGAGAATTAGAAGTTACTACAGCTAAAGGTACGACTCTTGCAGGAACAGAGATACCTTCAGAAATATTAACAACGACGAAATATAAGATTCCTGGATATACTACTCATGAATATACTGAAGGAAGTTCACCAACCATAGAAGAAGCCACTTCTAAAGCATATACAAGCAAAGCTGAAAGTAAATCTACACGGGAAATATATACCACTAGTAAGTATGAAACCTCAACACATACTGCAAGTCCAGTGACAACGAAACCTTCCACAAAAGAATTAGAAGAAGTTACTACAGCTAAAGGTACGACTCTTGCAGGAACAGGGATACCTTCAGAAATATTAACAACGACGAAATATAAGATTCCGGGATATACTACTCATGAATATACTGAAGGAAGTTTACCAACCATAGAAGAAGCCACTTCTAAAGCATATACAAGCAAAGCTGAAAGTAAGCCTACACCGGAAATATATACCACTAGTAAGTATGAAACCTCAACACATACTGCAAGTCCAGTGACAACGAAAACTTCCACAAGACAATTAGAAGAAGTTACTACAGCTATAGGTACGACTCTTGCAGGAACAGAGATACCTTCAAGAATATTAACAACAACAGAACATAAGATTCCGGGATATACTACTCATGAATATACTGAAGGAAGTTCACCAACCATAGGAGAAACCACTTCTAAAGCATATACAAGCAAAGCTGAAAGTAAGCCTACACCGGAAATATATACCACTAGTAAATATGAAACGTCAACATATACTGCAAGTCCAGTGACAATGAAGCCTTCCACAAGAGAATTAGAAGAAGTTACTACAGCTAAAGGTACGACTCTTGCAGGAACAGAGATACCTTCAGATATATTAACAACAACGGAACATAAGATTCCGGGATATACTACTCATGAATATACTGAAGGAAGTTCAACAACCATAGAAGAAACCACTTCTGAAGCATATACAAGCAAAGCTGAAAGTAAGCCTACACCGGAAATATATACCACTAGTAAGTATGAAACGTCAACACATACTGCAAGTCCAGTGACAATGAAACCTTCCACAAGAGAATTAGAAGAAGTTACTACAGCTAAAGGTACGACTCTTGCAGGAACAGAGATACCTTCAGAAATATTTACAACACCGGAACATAAGATTCCGGGATATGCTACTCATGAATATACTGAAGGAAGGTCACCAACCATAGAAGAAGCCACTTCTAACGCATATACAAGCAAAGCTGAAAGTAAGCCTACACCGGAAATATATACCACTAGTAAGTATGAAACGTCAACACATACTGCAAGTCCACTGACAATGAAACCTTCCACAAGAGAATTAGAAGAAGTTACTACAGCTAAAGGTACGACTCTTGCAGGAACAGAGATACCTTCAGAAATATTAACAACGACGAAATATAAGATTCCGGGATATACTACTCATGAATATACTGAAGGAAGTTCACCAACCATAGAAGAAGCCACTTCTAAAGCATATACAAGCAAAGCTGAAAGTAAGCCTACACCGGAAATATATACCACTAGTAAATATGAAGCGTCAACACATACTGCAAGTCCACTGACAATGAAACCTTCCACAAGAGAATTAGAAGAAGTTACTACAGCTAAAGGTACGACTCTTGCAGGAACAGAGATACCTTCAGAAATATTAACAACGACGAAATATAAGATTCCGGG
Organism: Amphimallon solstitiale; assembly: GCA_963170755.1. Classification (NCBI taxonomy): domain Eukaryota; kingdom Metazoa; phylum Arthropoda; class Insecta; order Coleoptera; family Scarabaeidae; genus Amphimallon; species Amphimallon solstitiale. The sequence goes on from OY720680.1 coordinate 88,876,719, forward strand.
ATATACTACTCATGAATATACTGAAGGAAGTTTACCAACCATAGAAGAAGCCACTTCTAAAGCATATACAACCAAAGCTGAAAGTAAGCCTACACCGGAAATATATACCACTAGTAAGTATGAAACCTCAACACATACTACAAGTCCGCTGACAACGAAAACTTCCACAAGAGAATTAGAAGAAGTTACTACAGCTATAGGTACGACTCTTGCAGGAACAGAGATACCTTCAGAAATATTAACAACAACAGAACATAAGATTCCGGGATATACTACTCATGAATATACAGAAGGAAGTTCACCAACCATAGAAGAAGCCATTTCTAAAGCATATATAAGCAAAGCTGAAAGTAAGCCTACACCGGAAATATATACCACTAGTAAATATGAAACGTCAACACATACTGCAAGTCCAGTGACAATCAAGCCTTCCACAAGAGAATTAGAAGAAGTTACTACAGCTAAAGGTACGACTCTTGCAGGAACAGAGGTACCTTCAGAAATTTTAACAACAACGGAACATAAGATTCCGGGATATACTACTCATGAATATACTGAAGGACGTTCAACAACCATAGAAGAAACCACTTCTGAAGCATATACAAGCAAAGCTGAAAGTAAGCCTACACCGGAAATATATACCACTAGTAAGTATGAAACGTCAACACATACTGCAAGTCCAGTGACAATGAAACCTTCCACAAGAGAATTAGAAGAAGTTACTACAGCTAAAGGTACGACTCTTGCAGGAACAGAGATACCTTCAGAAATATTAACAACACCGGAACATAAGATTCCGGGATATACTACTCATGAATATACTGAAGGAAGTTCACCAACCATAGAAGAAGCCGCTTCTAAAGCATATACAAGGAAAGCTGAAAGTAAGCCTACACCGGAAATATATACCACTAGTAAGTATGAAACGTCAACACATACTGCAAGTCCACTGACAATGGAACCTTCCACAAGAGAATTAGAAGAAGTTACTACAGCTAAAGGTACGACTCTTGCAGGAACAGAGATACCTTCAGAAATATTTACAACGACGATATATAAGATTCCGGGATATACTACTCATGAATATACTGAAGGAAGTTCACCAACCATAGAAGAAGCCACTTCTAAAGCATATACAAGCAAAGTTGAAAGTAAGCTTACACCGGAAATATATACCACTAGTAAGTATGAAACGTCAACACATACTGCAAGTCCAGTGACAACGAAACCTTCCACAAGACAATTAGAAGAAGTTACTACAGCTAAAGGTACGACTCTTGCAGGAACAGAGATACCTTCAAGAATATTAACAACAACAGAACATAAGATTCCGGGATATACTACTCATGAATATACTGAAGGAAGTTCACCAACCATAGAAGAAACCACTTCTAAAGCATATACAAGCAAAGCTGAAAGTAAGCCTACACCGGAAATATATACCACTAGTAAATATGAAACGTCAACACATACTGCAAGTCCAGTGACAATGAAGCCTACCACAAGAGAATTAGAAGAAGTTACTACAGCTAAAGGTACAACTCTTGCAGGAACAGAGATACCTTCAGATATATTAACAACAACGGAACATAAGATTCCGGGATATACTACTCATGAATATACTGAAGGAAGTTCAACAACCATAGAAGAAACCACTTCTGAAGCATATACAAGCAAAGCTGAAAGTAAGTCTACACCGGAAATATATACCACTAGTAAGTATGAAACGTCAACACATACTGCAAGTCCAGTGACAATGAAACCTTCCACAAGAGAATTAGAAGAAGTTACTACAGCTAAAGGTACGACTCTTGCAGGAACAGAGATACCTTCAGAAATATTAACAACACCGGAACATAAGATTCCGGGATATACTACTCATGAATATACTGAAGGAAGTTCACCAACCATAGAAGAAGCCACTTCTAACACATATACAAGCAAAGCTGAAAGTAAGCCTACACCGGAAATATATACCACTAGTAAGTATGAAACGTCAACACATACTGCAAGTCCACTGACAATGAAACCTTCCACAAGAGAATTAGAAGAAGTTACTACAGCTAAAGGTACGACTCTTGCAGGAACAGAGATACCTTCAGAAATATTAACAACGACGAAATATAAGATTCCGGGATATACTACTCATGAATATACTGAAGGAAGTTCACCAACCATAGAAGAAGCCACTTCTAAAGCATATACAAGCAAAGCTGAAAGTAAGCCTACACCGGAAATATATACCACTAGTAAATATGAAGCGTCAACACATACTGCAAGTCCACTGACAATGAAACCTTCCACAAGAGAATTAGAAGAAGTTACTACAGCTAAAGGTACGACTCTTGCAGGAACAGAGATACCTTCAGAAATATTAACAACGACCAAATATAAGATTCCGGGATATACTACTCATGAATATACTGAAGGAAGTTTACCAACCATAGAAGAAGCCACTTCTAAAGCATATGCAAGCAAAGCTGAAAGTAAGCCTACACCGGAAATATATACCACTAGTAAGTATGAAACCTCAACACATACTGCAAGTCCAGTGACAACGAAGCCTTCCACAAGAGAATTAGAAGAAGTTACTACAGCTAAAGGTACGACTCTTGCAGGAACAGAGGTACCTTCAGAAATTTTAACAACAACGGAACATAAGATTCCGGGATATACTACTCATGAATATAATGAAGGAAGTTCAACAACCATAGAAGAAATCACTTCTGAAGCATATACAAGCAAAGCTGAAAGTAAGCCTACACCGGAAATATATACCACTAGTAAGTATGAAACGTCAACACATACTGCAAGTCCAGTGACAATGAAACCTTCCACAATAGAATTAGAAGAAGTTACTACAGCTAAAGGTACGACTCTTGCAGGAACAGAGATACCTTCAGAAATATTAACAACACCGGAACATAAGATTCCGGGATATACTACTCATGAATATACTGAAGGAAGTTCACCAACCATAGAAGAAGCCACTTCTAAAGCATATACAAGCAAAGCTGAAAGTAAACCTACACGGGAAATATATACCACTAGTAAGTATGAAACCTCAACACATACTGCAAGTCCAGTGACAACGAAACCTTTCACAAGAGAATTAGAAGAAGTTACTACAGCTAAAGGTACGACTCTTGCAGGAACAGAGATACCTTCAGAAATATTAACAACAACAGAACATAAGATTCCGGGATATACTACTCATGAATATACTGAAGGAAGTTCACCAACCATAGAAGAAACCACTTCTAAAGCATATACAAGCAAAGCTGAAAGTAAGCCTACACCGGAAATATATACAGGAACAGAGATACCTTCAGAAATATTAACAACAACGGAATATAAAATTCCGGGATATACTACTCATGAATATACTGAGGGAAGCTCACCAACCACAGAAGAAACCATTTCTAAAAAGTATACAACCGCTGCTGAAAGTAAGCCTACACCAGAAATATACACCACTAGTAAGTATGAAACGCCAACACATACTGCAAGCGAGTTGACAATAAAGCTCTCCACAAAAGAATTAGAAGAATTTAGTACAGCTAAAAGTACGACTCTTGGAGTAACGGAGATACCTTCAGAAATATTAATAACAACGGAACATAAGATTCCAGCTTATAGTACTCATAAATATACTGAGGGAAGTTCAGCAACCACAGAAGAAATTGCTTCTAAAGAATATACAACCAGTGCTAGTAAGCCTACACCGGAAGCATATACGACTAGTAAGTATGAAACGTCAACACATACTGTAAGTCCAGAGACAATGAAACTGTCCACAAATGAATTAGAAGAAGTTACTACAGCTAAAGGTACGATTCTTGCGGGAACAGGGATATCTTCAGAAATATTAACAACAACGGAACATAAGATTCCGGCTTATAGTACTCATAAATATACTGAGGGAAATTCACCAACCACAGAAAAAATTGCTTCTAAAGAATATCCAACCAGTGCTGAAAGTAAGCCTACACCGGAAATATATACCACTAGTATGTATGAAACTAAAACACATACTGCAAGCCATTTGACAATGAAATCCACAACAAAAGAATTGGAAGTATTTAGTACAACTGAAAGTACTACTCTTGCAGGAACGGAAATACCTTCAGAAATATTAACAACAACTGAACATAAGAGTCCGGCTTATACTACTAGTAAATATGAAACGTCAACACATACTACAAGTCCAGTGACAACGAAACCTTTCACAAAAGAATTAGAAGAAATTACTACAGCTAAAGGTACGACTGTTGTGGGAACAGAGATACCTTCAGAAATATCAACAACAACGGAACATAAGATTCCCGGATACTCTACTCATGAATATACTAAGATTCCGGCTTATACTACTCATAAATATACTGAGGGAAGTTCACCAGGAATAAAAGAAACTACTTCTACCGAATATACGACCAGTGCCGAAAGTAAACCGACACCGGAAATATATACCACTAGAAAGTATGAAACGCCAACACATACTGCAATCCATGTGACAATGAAACCTTCCACAAAAGAATTTACTACAGTTAAAGGTACGACTCTTGCAAGAACAGAGCAAATATTAACAACAACGGAACATAAGATTCCGGGATATACTACTCATAAGTACAGTGAGGGAAGTTCACCAACCACCGAAGAAACCACTGTTAAAGACTATACAAGTGGTGAAAGTAAGCATACTCCGGAAATATATACCACTAGTAAGTACGAAACACCATCAGAAACTGCACCTCATTTCACAATGAAACCTTCCACAAAAGAATTAGAAGAATTTATTACAGCTGCAAGTACTACACTTCCGGTAACAGAGATACCATCAAAAATATTAACATCAACGGAACATATGATTGCAACATATATTACCAAAGATACTGAGGAAAGTGCACCTATGGTAGAAGAAGCTACTTCTAGTGAATTTACCACTTTTTCCAAAACAAATCCTACAACTATGTTACCTCCTCTTGTATATACTGCATCCGTAACAGTGCCTGAAACCGAAAGTACTAAAACTGTTATTTCCGAGAATATTTCACAGCCTAGTATTGCTGACATTTCTAGTTACAGAACAACTATTAAACAAATTTCTGTAGTAGAAGGCAGAACTAAAAGTTCGTCGGACTTTCAACCCGAAGCAGAATCAACTACCTTAGAATATCACGCAACATCAGTAGCAGATACTATTTCGTACGTATCACAAACGACTTCTAAACAATATCCGCTTCAGGGAAAATCAACAGTTATTGCAGAAATTACTAAGCCAGAAAATTATTCAACTATATTCCAAGAAACTTCTCCGATTTATAAACCTATAACAATGGAAAAGACATACACAACTAGTATAGAAATAGGTAGTACACCAAGAACTTCCACAGCAAGTGAAATTAAATCTACTGTTCAAATATATGAAACTACCTCTAGATTAGCTATTCCTACATCAAAACCAATAGAAAATATTACTGTTATTAAAACTACAAAACCTCCAGTTACAGAATTTACAAAACATACTACAAGAACTGTAGAAGAAGGTACTGAACAAACCCCTTCATTAACTTCTATAATTTCAGATATGACAAGTTATGGTAAAGCCAAACCTTCGTATGTAACAGAAGCTTCAGAGCATAGAACGACTCCTGAGGAAGCTACAACAAATGCAGTAGTAGAAGTAGGAATTAACGCGTCAATGGAAACGACAAAGAAATATATAAATACTTCCGTGGCTACCCAAACTACAACAGAGTCAGGAGTGTATACCAGTCCAGTTGTTTCAGAATCAACAACTTCAACATTTAGACAAACAAAATCTACCTTACCTGAACAACTTGTTACTACAGTTACTGTAAGTACTAAAGAAGTAACTGATAAATCTTCAGTTTCTACGGAAAAGGAACCAGTTACATCTTTAGAATATACAACGAAAACATCTGAAGGAACTCATGAAACTACAATTACAATGCCTAATTTAGGGACAACACATCCAAGTATATCACTTACCAGCGAAAAAATTCTATTACCAACGCACGAAGAACTAAACGTCACTTCTGAAGCTACCATGGCTTCAGTTACTCATGAGGGAACGACAAAAATTGTTAGTAACATTGCAACTGCATTCGAAAATTCAACGATGAAGAACGAACAAGTTACTAAACAAATCTCACAGCGTTTAACAGAAATGACAACATTGACACCCGAACAGCTAGCTCCTTTAAGAACTACGCCGCAGATGTCTGAATTTCGCACTGTATCAGAAAGGGAAACTATTGCATACACACAGTCTTCAATTGCGGAAACTAGAACACCTGAAGCAATTGAAACTGGGAATGAAACTGCAACAAGTTCAAGTGAAATTCCTAAAACAACCGAATTTATCAAGACTACTGATAGAGAAGGCACTACTTTTTCGCTTGTAAAATTTACTGATGAAAAGGGGGAAACAATTAAAACCACAGATGCTGGAACAATGGAAATGTATGAAACAACACATAGTGTAGAAAAATCTACGATACTTGCAGAAGCTTCCAGAGTTACGCCTCCTTCTACACAAGAAGAATTAACTACAAGAGGAAAACATAGAACACCTGTTACAACATCTGAAATTGTAACAACTGGATTATACGAAATTACAAGAAAACCTTTCACATCAGAAACAATTACCGAAAGTACGCCATCTCCATTTTATTATCTAAATATATCAAGTACAACAAGTGGCGAAGAAATGTCAGTTTACACAGAACCTACTGGAAAGACGAAAGCGACAAAACCTCCCTCTGACAGTAATATAGTTTACATAAAAACTACACCTAAATATGAAGAATCTACAATAATTTCAGAAGAATTTTGCAAATCCAATTCAAATTGTTTTCCTAATACCACATGTATCCTAAACACATGTCACGATCCTTGTATATATTACCACCATTTATGTCCAGCAGGTGTCACCTGTGACGTAATTGACCACAAACCTTTGTGCTTATGTCCGACAGATTCACCGGAAGTAGTTGGTTGCAAAACTGAACCAGGTAAACGAATATGTTTAATTCATACGGGGATATTTAAAAAAGCACTGCCACGCAATCTTGGATATCTATAAAGTGGAATCAAACAAGCATGATGTTATTCAAAAAATATATAAAACAGCCTCCAGTTGACTAGCATCTGTACGAGGCTGTAAAAAGGTCAATCTACAGGAACCTCAACATCATATGCATGGTCGTTAGAACTGGATCATCATCCCATACCAAAGTTCTCAGCGAGAACTTCAATTTTATTTTATTTTGAATATACATGTTTTTTTCTAGTTCTATGTATATATATGTATATATTAGTACATATAGTTTGGGTAATTTTTGGAAGGTAATGTAGTGGCTTTAGATTTGGTGTTGGTTTTACAAGCTTCACATTCAATTTTAAGTAGTTTTGTGATGTTTTATGTATCAGTATCTGTATTTTGCTTCCTGTATTTTTGGCTTACTCGCTTTTGTGTGTATAGTATTTTTGCGTATCCTGTTTGTGAACTATTTTTGTAAATATTGCAAAAAAATGTTCATCCGCGCACCATCATTCGCTCTATGTATATTTTCTCATTTTATCAGATATAACATGCCACACGCATACGGACTGCTCATCACAGCAAGCTTGTATCCTTGGCAAATGTCAAAATCCATGTGCTGTTGCAAATCCATGTAAATCCCAACAGGAGTGTCAAATTCAAGATCACCAGCCTGTGTGTATAGGAGGTATATTTATCTATTGATTGTATCATGTTGACATTGATCTTTGCCGTTGTAGTATACTTTATAATCATTCAAAATACTAACAAAATGTTTACAAAGGGAACTATGAGATTATTGAAACTCTGGTCTTGTTCTTTGTAATTTGAAGTAAATAATAGAAAAGAATAGGCATTTATTTATATAATAATATAATATAATTCGACTCAATAAATGGACAAATTATAAATTGTTAATTACAAAAATATATGCAGGGTGTTTGATCACTCGGTTGCATAATTTGGAGAGTATAAATTTCCCAAAATGTAGAATGTATTACCAAAAATTCGCGTACAGAAAGTTTTCAAATAAGCACAAAAAAAAAGAAAAAAATAATGGAAAATATTCTTAAAACGGTCTGTACACATAGTATAAGTGTGTATGTGAGTGCCTTACGTCTTGCTTATTTAAACGAGAAATGCTGACCTGTTGCGAACAAGAAACTCTGTTGTCGAACACAAAGAGTGTGCTTACAGTGTATCATATTACGATATTTAACAGCTGATAGTCTAGTGTGTGTTTTTGGTGTTGTGTCCTTTCAAGAGTATGTCCTACAATAGTTACAATAATAATAAATTAGTAGATACAGTGTCAATGTATGGTGAGTGCGAACAGAATGCTGCAAGAGCTCGGCGACAATATGCGGACCAATTTCCAAACAGACAATTGCCCGCGAGACCTACCTCTGTACAATTAGTTCAACGATTAAGAGATACTGGACGAATTGAACCACAACGACGCGAAAGACGTGGCAGAAGCAATAGGGTATTAGACACAGAAGAAGATATCAGAGTAGCTATAGAAAACGACCCAACACTACAACTTGCTCGACAGTTTAATGTGTCCAATCATACCGTCCGGCGAACCCAGTGGGAAGATCAAATGCATCCATAGCATTATATTCGTGTATAAAGTTTATCACAGACATATTATCCTGCGCGGACGCAGTTTTGTGAGTGGTTACAGCAGCAAAATTTTCATAATGCACATTTTATTTTCTGATAAAGCGACCTTCGCTAGGAATGGTGTATTTAATTTCCACAATGCCCATGAGTGGCAAATGCAAAACCTCCCGGCGATTAGACGTGGTCACTATCAACGCCAATTTTTTTTAAATGTATGGATCAGTATAATAAATAATTACATTGTTGGGCCATTTTTGTTACCGCCTCGTTTGAACGGACAAATTTATTTGGATTTCTTACGGAATAGTCTGCGCAATTTATTTCAAAGTGTGCGTGAGTCACTTATACGACGCGCTAGAGTATGTATTCAAGAGAATGATGAGAATTTTGAACATTTGCAGTAATTGTGCATTACAAACGAACAATAAAACATATTGAGTCGCGATTAAAATACAAACTATTTCATTTATTATATATTATTTGTAATCGGATATCTGAAGAAGTAGCTGTGTATTTATTTTTTTTTCCCTAATGAAAGTTATTACATAAAGCGAACATGCATAACGCACACACAACCTTTAAACCATAGTTTATTTTTGCACGTCTGTTCCTCAACATAATGTGTACTACCTAATAGAAAAACGTTGACTTTTTTAAAAAATGTACACAATTAAAAAATTAATTTTTTTGTCGGATATCGAAATACTTGACATACATATACATACATACTGTTTTTATTATATCAGCAAATGAATAAACAGCCTGTATATAGAAATTTTTTGATATGCTTGAGAAGGAAACAAAAGAATATTTGATAGATTATGTTTATTGAAAATAGGGAAAACTACATACTGTGCCATCAAATATATTCTTATTAGGAGCTTATGAATTTAATATAAAATTTAGCAATATTTAAAAATATCAGAGGAAATTCTTATATTACCTTTCAAACTATAACAAACTCAAGAGACGATCTCAAATTTTTGCTGTCAATTTGCTGCGATATTCTGATGTTTAACTGATCAAATTTAGCTCATATCCAAAGAGTTTTCTTGTTTTTTTTTTTTGTTTAGTCTTGGCTAACAAAAATGAGTAAAAGTCAGCTAGAACATAGAAGGGTAACCAAATGCTTGACAATGGAAGGAAATAAGCCCACAAATCTTCACCAGAGAATAAAAAATGTCTGTGTAGAATAGGCATCGTCATAGTTTGCAATAACATGTTGGACCAATCAATTTCGATGGAATTGGGAATAGCGGAAGGTCTGTTTAAGCAAGAATCAACAAAAACTTTAAGAAAGTTGAGGTTTTGGTCCCATCAGATCGACGAATACAAGTTTTAATGATTAACGATCCACAATATGTTACCGACAAAAAAGCCAAGGATGCGGAATTTATCAAGAGAGATGATGGTAAAGTTGTTTTGGGCTAAGGACAGGATTTTACTGACTGAATACTTTCAACGAGGCTCTACAATAACAAGAGAAATCTATAAAAAAAAAAGAATCAAAAAGCTGTCATGTAGCAGAAAAGGTCCCGCAACTGTTATCAAAAGATTAAGCTTTTCGTAAAAAATGCAAAATAAGAAAGCTTGCCATATCCGTGAAGTTATCGACTATTGCCACTTTGTAGAGATATAACATCCACCCTATATTCCAGATTTGATACCGAATGACTATTATCTCGTTTATACATTAGAAAAGCTTTTCTTAAAAAAATTGTTCAAATAAATACCTCAGAGAAGAGGTTGACGAATTTTTTCAGGACTTACCAATTTTTTTAAACATAGCCTTATGGAAAGAACCTTGTAGTAAATACATGGCCGCTAATGGATCCTATGTTGAGAAATAAAATATTAAATGTCTCTAAGCCCTTTTTCTTTATAGCTTGGTAGACAATATTAAAATTTCCCATAGTTTTTATTGTTTAAAGTCACGTCTGAACCAGCTGATTATAAGATGCAATGAGTTGCTGGCTAGTTATATCCAAACATATGTTGACAAATATCCTATAAGACGTGAAGCTAGGAGTCGAGTACCTAAGCAAGAAATATAGACTGCATTGAAGATATTCGACATCGTATAACATACCCATCTAAAACAACCACTGCAAAATTGGGACAGAAAGGTCAGATGTTATTGTTAAATAAATTTGTATTACCACCAGGCGTTTCTTATACGTACGTACGGTCAAAATTTAGAAAAAATTCTAAGTCCTCAGTTAATCTAATTGTACGAAAAACTATCGGAAGCTAACTAACAGAAGTTTGGAATTTTGTAATGTGATGATGACGCTCTTTACATTTTATTTAGATGAAACCTTAAATAAACAAAATGTATTATTCTGCAGCCCTAAAAATACACATTGTTTTATACCTATATAATGCGGAAATATTTTTCTAAATAAGTGTCAATTACGTTATGTATAAATAAATTTGTTACTGAAGAAGGTGTAAAATATGGGTCCCATTTAAAAAAAAAAGTGTCAATGACATCATAGATTCCTAAAAATGGTTAATTAAACTAAAGTATTTCAAAATATTGGCTAAAGATTTTTGCGTTTTTTTGGAATATCAATAGAAGAAAAGTTAAACAAATTTATTTTAAATTAATTTATTTTCTATTTTAAATTATAGCATATAAAAGACGATATATTTTTATTTAGAAATTTGCTTTCTTATTTTATCATTGTAAAGCTGTACTCAAAAATGAATAAAATTACATTTTAGATATAGATTATTTGCTCGTCGAGCACATCTATCTATCATTGTCCGCCAAAACGTAGAACAATGATGTTTCAGTATTTTACAAAGAACATGAAGTTCTCTTATTAACCAAACTTTGAGTTGCATACATTAAATTTTATTGATATATTTTATAGTATGTCAGTGCCAAAAGACAACGGACTGCCCTGGATATGGATTTGTTTGTGATGGATGTTATTGCATGAGACCACGTAAGTATAATGTCAGAATATTACAAAATTAATTTATGATAAATCCTTTCTTAATATGGGTTCCTTGTTGCCTTACCTAAATCAATGAAGAGTCAACGAGATAACTCGCTCTCATAACTTAATTATTCCTTTCATCTTATTAAGATTGTCTTCGTAATGTTATTAGCGTTTGCATAATTAGTATAAAAGTAGTAATTTTGTATGATTAAATTTCAACATGCTTTCAGATCCACCAGATAAAACGACAGGTTGTGAACACTGTCCACCCGGTGTTAACTGCGATCCGATAACAGGAGCTTGTATTCTAGGTAAGTCTTCATATATACATTTTTTCCATCTATATTCCGTCAATGTGTCTACTATGTTGCTGTTTTACATCACTAACCCATCTATTGTATTATCCATACGAACCTATATCACTTCGAATACATCCAGATACTTTATGAATGTCTTTATTCTCAAATAAGTGAAAACCACAAGGACTGGATTGCATAAACATGAATCTCTCTCAAAAGAGACAAATAAGAAATATATACGATTACTCGTAGGTATAAAAAGCGCTGTATATTTTGTATTTTATTGAAACTTCTTTAATTCTCCTTACTTTAAGTAAATGGCACAGACTGCCCACAAAAACATATTTTAACTTTCCTTTTACTTTATTTATTTAATACATCTTAGTGACTAATACTCCTATTATCATGGTAATGGTGAAAGGTGTTTTCCGTAAAATTTTGTGTAGTGCTTCAAAAGTAATTTATGCAAGCTAAAATCAGTAACTTCACAATCACAGTAGTTATGTAGTTTTTTAATTGTAATATTTATAAATTGGCACTAATCTAGTATAATTATTTTGCGATAACAGATGTCACCACAACACCAGCTACACTAACTGAAACACCCCTGACTAAAATACCTATTACCACAATAACACCTGAACAGATAACAATAACTGAACCTACACAAGGAGGGGAAACTAGCACGATGGAATACATGAATCTTGTTACGTCGGTTAGTAATCAAACGGAAAAATATACGACTACAGGAAAAACTATCGTTGAGTACACATCATCATCTACAGAAACCGAAACTACGCTAGGCACAGTTCAAGGAACAATATATACAAGCATACCGTACCAACCAAATCGTACAACTACAACAACAACGACCGTCGAACCAGGGCATGAATTTACTAGCAACCCTTTAATTACGACACAAACACCTAGTAGTATAACATCACCTGAAATTACTACTCTAAACGTAGCACAAACATCTAGAGAAACACTTACTACTGAAAGGAAAACAACTCCTCAATACGAAACAACAACAGCAATAGTTTCAGAAGAAACTAAACCAACAATAGAGACTACAACAGAATTTAAATCAGCATCACCTGGTACTAAACAAATATTTACAGATAAGCCAAGCTTAGTTGTAACAGAATATCCAGATCTAAGTAAAACAACCCATGTCGGACTAGAACTAACTACACAATCTGGAACTACCTCACCAATTGTAACAAGTGAAATTATTTCTGATTATAGTACAACTGAAAGGACGACCCAATTCAGTATAGGAACAGAAGTTAGTAGAACAACAACAGAGGAAGTGCAGAAAATTACGCCTGCAATTATAGAACCAACCACTAATGGTGTAGCTCATGAGACAATAACTGAGTTTATAACTTCAGAAGGTACGCCAGAAGCAAAAATACAAACAAGTAGTGAGAAATATACTACATTAACTATAGAGGGTAAAGAAGGTATAGAAACCACATTACTTGCTAAAACAACAAAACCTGCTGTAACAACAGCAACTGAAACAAGTTCCTATGCGACTCAATCTACTCCTTCAGAATTAACGAGTATTAAAGTACAGACTGAACCAGAAACTGCTATCGTATCTGAAATAACTACTTCTGCAACACCGAAGGTAACATTGCCCCAAGAAGTACTTACGACTATAAAAGTTACCACTCCATCTACATATGAAATAACTACTGCTACAACTTCGTCAATAAGTAGTCCTACGACAAGTGAACAAATACGAACTGACACGCAAACAATTCCTTATCAAACGACAACTGAAACGAGTAAAACTACCAGTAAAATATCTGCAGAAACAGACTTTGGGTACTTGACTGAAGTAGTGCCTGAGTTATTTGAAACAAGTACTAAGAGTACTACGACAGTATTTGTAGTCACACCACAAAATGTAACAGAAACTATTATACCGCCAGGGGAACTTACGACTAGGACTAGTACAGAACATTTTGATGAAATCACTATATCTGACGGAGAAAAAGTAGCAACACCAACTAGTACCAAATATACAACATTGAATCCAATTGAAGGATTTCCAACAGTAACTCAGCTACCTACTGAAAAAGTTCTAGTAGTTACATCTCAAATGCAAACAACCGGAAAAACTGCAACCTCACCTAGACTGGAAACACAGTTCACAGCAGAACCTACGACAACAGAATATAAAAAAGTTACTACAACTACCGAACAAAGTATTACTTACAAACTCCCAACTGCTGAAACTGCAGAGACCCCCAAACACATAACAGTACAAGATCTAGGTGCTGGTTCTTCAGAAGTTTCTACCATTTCTCGTGAAACTGTAAAACCAACTTTGTCAGGAATGGAGACAACTGAAACATATCCAAGAACAACAATGCACGAGGGCGTAGAGACAACTGTGAATAAACCGACTGAAAAATCTGAAATCGAGATTACAACTAACACAAAAACGGCAACTGATCAAACAGCTGTATCAATTGAAACAACTACGCCTTCGATTTATGAATATTATACAAGAGTTAGTAGTGAAAGTACTACAACAAAAGAAGGGATTCTATCAACGACTTCTGAGCATTATACTGGCGTTAGTAGTGAAGGTACTACACCAAAAGATGGATATTTAACTACCGTTTCTGAAAATTATACAAAAGTCAGTAGTGAAGGTACTACAATAAAAGAAGGTACTTTCCCAACGACTTCCACACATTATACCACAATTAGTAACGAAGGTACTACAAGAGAGGAAGGGACTTTTCTAACGACTTCTGAACATCATGTAAGACTTACTAGTGAAGGTACTACATTGAAGGAAGAGACTAGCGAAAAAGTATTGACCACTGAGACTACCACTCAACCTGTTTTAACTACAGTAACTCCACTAACAACTGAATCGCCAATAAGTCAAACAACAACGGAAGAGGTTCCTGAAACTATTATGATGGGAAAACTTACATCTCTCGGAGAACTCATTACAACGATCAGTCCTCAAAGTACTTACAGTACTACAGTGACAACTTTACCAAGAGTAACGGAACCTGCAATTGTTGAAAATATTACTTTCATAGGCGAACCATCAACTATAAATGTAACAACACATAAAGTACCGGAAATTACAGAAGTTTCAACAAGCGAAAGAAGTACCACACCTGGAATTGTAGAAACGGTTACTATGAGTCCAACAACAGTGCCAAGCAAAACAGAGACGACGAGAGTAGTAACGGAAAAAGTTACTCCACCTCAAAAAGAAGGTAGTACAACGCCAACGTATTTACAAACAACCTTACAAGAAGGTACTATAAGCACTATATCGAGCTTAGGAACGAGTACAGAAGCAGATACATCCCCATCACCGACAATGACGATGACTGAAGCAACAAGTTTGAAGATACATACAACCGAAATGTCTAAAAAAGCTTGTAAATCGAACAATGATTGTATTCCATCAGAATTCTGCACAAATAACACATGCATTAACCCATGCACAGTCGAAGGAAGTTGCGGTATTAACGCAATCTGTTTTGTACATAACCACACTACAACTTGCAAGTGTCCAACTGGAACACGCGGCGATCCAAAGTATATTTGTCGAAAAGGTATAAATAACAAACTAATTTTTATTTTTTAGATGTAATAGTTGACGACAGGGTAGTTTCTTGCTTGATTTTTTTTTGAAATTTTAAAAATTTGCGTAAGGAAAGGAGCAATCTAATTTTGTAAGATAACAATACACATAAGGGTGTACAAATGTAAATGTAACTTTATCAGATTTTATCCTATTTATTATTGGGATTAGATTTTATTAATCAATTTAGGTATACTAAAGTAATAGATAGCATGCTTTTTTAACATATATTACTTACGAAAATACCTACAGGTAAAGAAAGAAATAATACCCATTATTAATGGGTGATTGAAAATAATTTTTCTATGAATATCCACGATATAACAACAAAGAATTCAAAACTTACAATAATTTGGCGATATTATGAACTAATGAAAAGAAGTTTAATAAATATATTACTCAAAACAATTAGGCGATATTTTTTAATACAATAGAATCTTTAGAGTATATAGACCCATTAGCCCTGTCGGGAAGATTATGTTAAATTATATCGGTGAACAATTGGTTTGTCGAAAGAGAGCGGTTAGAAAAAGAATTTGGTGACTAGCATCTGCACACCATACCAATCTCCTTCTAAACTAACAATCGTCGGCCAGTCTTTCACACTATACATAAGACTAACTGGGAAAATTTATAATAAATATTTATCATATTTTATCTGTTGGGCAACAATTCAAATATCTCAGCACCGATACACCTCCACATAATTTAATTCTCCCGTATATCATATCGCCCTAATGCTGTTGTCCGTGTCTTCAAATCTCTACAGTGTACTTTTTTTTCATAACTGTGAAAAACGAAGTACCAATTCAACACCTTTAAAAGTAGGGAAGATGCATAATGACCCTCAAGCTGCGTTGCTATATGATCCTGATGGTTCAATAATGTATAATACTAAGCCACACTGACAAACGTACTATTCTTCCCCAAAAGAAGAAATTTTGGCAATAATCATATTGAAGTAATTCCTGCTCTGCATCGTAACTCAATTTCTATTTGAATAATTTCACTTTACTTGTATCATAACTCCATTGTCCTTAACTTAACTTTGACTTAAGACAAAAAATATTCTGTATCAAGTTTTAAAAGTACTAGTAATGATAGTTTGAAATTCGAATGGGATACTCTTCATATAAAGTGTTTCGCAAATGGCCAAAGTATTAACTGGACATATTCTGCCTTTCTGGACAAAGAGAAAGTTGTCGTCACCAAGCCGCAGAGGCTCAAACGGACGTGCTATTCCATCATAATAATGCGCCATCGCCCACAAGTAGCTTGCTCGAGAAAAATTAGATGTATTACGATTCCAGGTTGTGCCCTAAACAAGCTATTTTCATCTAGCCCCTTCAGACTTCCACTTATTTCCAAAACTCAAACTCTTCCTCATCATAAGGAAATTCAAGTTAGACGAGTTAGTAGAGCAGTATTTTGGCGACCTTGATGCTGATGATTATAAAATTGATATAACGGCATTCCAGCAACACTGATCCAAGTGTATTAATGTTAAAGGGGAATATGTTGAGATGTTGAATTTTAAATATCACCTTCCGTCCAATCATCCTCGTACACCTAGATTCATTTTTGACCTACATAGATCACTTTGTCCCTTCCACGAACGATAACTGATAACACTCTCTCAAAATCCAATTCTACGTCATAATCTTCCAAATTCATTGTTTTTTTCTATAACGTTCTAACTTGTATAACAAACGAATGAGTTTTCCACTTTCAGGGAAATAACTTTTCTATAATATTCATTTTATTGCAAAGTCTGATCCTACTGCTTTGTCATTTAATGTAATTTCAATTATCCTAATCCAAGAAAATGTCGTATGTCATAAGTTCTTACAGAAGAATACCTAAATAAGCAGTTCGCATTAGCCGAAACTAGGTGGTGGTAGAGTGTTTTCCTTCGCATATCTTGCTGTTCGTCGTCTTACTTCCTAGTACATGAGATGTAGGCTTGAGAAAAGAATGGCTTCTATGACAAACATTGCTGGCGGGATGTATCAATAGGCGTTAAGAAATTCTTTGTATTAGCTGTATCGTGTAGACCTGTAAACATGTTGACATATTTCGTCTGACTATAAAGGTTTTCTTATATTAAAGTAGGCATATGTTAAAATATAAACTTGTTACTTCTTCAATTTATTTTCCCAAAATTTGTCCTGGAAACTATTTCATATCCAGAATACTTCGTGACGAACGAAGGCGGGTTACACATTACCAATTGACATAAATTTTATTAATTCTTTTACAATTTATTAATGACGCATTATTTTCATATTGTTTTGAGTATTATATTTGTAATTGATTGATATAGGAAAATTTTAGTTCGAGTTTAACGAAATCATTGTATAAGAGATTAATTTTATAATGCACTTAAATAAAATATATGAGGGAAGGAGTGAAAAGAGGTGACTTTGCCCTCCTAGTCAATAAATAAAGTTATTGTGATCTCGTTATAAATCAGATATCTTTTGAATTAATTATAAATACAAATAATTTCTCATTTTAAAACTTCTACGTATCAAACATAACCTCAAAATTTTCTTATATCTATGTAAAATACTTAAATATGTATAAAATTTATTAAATTTACGACTGTGTTAGATAATTTGTAAATATGCACATATTTCGTATCAAACTTAATTTTTCCCAAAACTTATGTAAATTTAGTAAATTTATTTATTGGTGGCAAATGTACTTGGAAGTTTATGAAGTAAAATAAAATTAAATAATTTTTGCAATAAAACAAATTTATATGCACTAATGTATGTATGTTATTAATACTCTTCATATCATAATGTGTTTATTCATAACAAGCAGTGAGATTTCAAACACTCGACACAATATACGTGGACACACAACCAAATCCACGGTCTCTTAGGGAGTTTTACTTTTGACGTACGAACTAGTTTGTGGAGAATGATCATATGTGCAGAACATTTTATCATTCTCCACAATTTAGTCAGATAAAAATATCTAAAAGGCTGCGGGTTTAATGACGTGTCGAGTGTTCATCCTGCGGCAGAACTATCGAAGACTCATCATCATGTTGAACATGAGTACAAAATACAATAAATAATAGGTAATGAAAGAAACCTTGAAGACGGGTCACGATGATTAAATATTGATAATAACTGAATTATTATAAAATAATAGCATCGATAATTTACATGCAATTACTAAATATTAGGATTTCAATTTTCGTATTAATAATAGTCTGTCATTTACTTACCTATTTACTACCGATTGCAACAAAACCTCGCCTTTTATAGCTTTGAACCTCTTGTCTATAGCTATTTAAATACGATATCTTCAGATTTAATTGCATCTGAAGTGGTGAATCAGTTGAGATTTACGCGCGAGATATATAATGTGTTTGTAATTGATTACGGTGCCGGCAGTTTACATACAAACGTAAATTTAAATTAATTGTCAAATTTTATATTAGAATCCCATAAGCGCAGGTTAAAGGGGTTTTTAGCAGTGATTTTGAAAATTATCGGCAAAAACTAGTCAACTTTAACATAATATGAATTCGAAATGACAGAGTTATTAATGCTATTTCAACATACTGGTGATGTTATAGTTGCATATACCCATGATCATATAATGAAGGAAGACGTTTCCAAGGTCACAATATGTAAGTCAATTACACAAATCCATTATTCCGCACCCTATATACAGGGTTGCATGTACCTAAATTGCATATCCTGAATAACTCTTTTATCAAAATATATTTTAAATGAATCTTATACCAAATTATATTTTAACATTATTTTCAATTATAGAACCGGTTTTCATCTGTACCGTGGTCCAATATTTCCTTTTTTTAATTATTAGAATACTATGTGAATATATAATTCCATCGAGTTTTACATCAAATTCAAGGTCAATTTAATAGCCAGAGATTTAGTCTACAAACGACTATTTCTTCCTTCTTCTACTTTAGAAAGAGTGACTTTTGCAATTACTAGATAACCACGTAAGCCATTTTTACTAATTAATATACGAATACTATTTTCGTTATCAACTAAACTCAAAATTTGTTTGTTCTTTTTCTCTGTAATTTCGAGAAACCATTCGATATAAGAAAGACGATGCTCGCGAAGCTTCGAAATTACCTAAAATAATCTAAAATCATCATGGTTGAACACTAAAAATGCACGGAGAAGACATTCCTATCTGCATAAAAATAAGTTGTGAAACACTCAACTGCGTATTGTCTGCAGTAAGACATTATATTCCATAAAAAGCTCAAATATGCGTAGCAATGAGTCAGGCTCTCGATATCTCTTCGTTTTCGTTGCAGTAGAGTATTATTTTTAGCATAACATGCATTAACTACCATTTTATTCGTACGAACATTTATTCACCAGTTTCTAGTACATAGTTGTTTAGACCATGTGTCACAGGGTCACTTCAAGTTATATTGAGTGAAAACGATTTATTTTTACTTTCCTAAACGTAGTATAATAAAGGGTTATGATGAGCTACGTCTACGCAATCATAGATTGCGGATATGCGGTCAACTGCTTGTTTTATTAACATTTATAGTTATTTATCCCTGAACTTCTACCTGTAGTATCAATGCAATGGTATTTCCATGTTTCCTATCTTTTATATCGAGTTTGACTTTACTCCAGTTATTTTTTTCTTTTAAACATATCAGTGATCATATTGTTCGAGGTTTTTTTAGTCAACCTTGTTTTCTATTCCTTTGTTAGTCCTTTACTCAAATCACTTTCCCTACTAGATAATCTTTGCCCATTCTGACCACATATCCAAATCACCACAATTGTTGCTTCTCGATTTTTCCAATGATTGGGCTCCTCAAACACATTCGAGTCGTTCCATCTCTCTTTTTCAGCACACTCATATCGTAAAGAAGTATTTGTTCTTCTAAAAAATAAAGAAAGCAAAAGTACGCAAAACCCAATTTGGAATAATTTTTATGCATAAAAACTTTTCACATTAGGATAGGAAGTGTCACTTACTTTTATCGGGAAATAGTTTGGTTGCAAATATTCATTCCACTCAAAAATTTATTGAGATAGCGAAAATATTTTAAACTTATTTTAGAACCATGCACTTTTGTATTAATAAAAAGAAGTTAATTTGGAACAAACAGAAGTTTCTACTACACTCTTTGTTCAGTAAAGTAATTGCGACTAGATGTATTTAGTCTTAAGGCATGAACAAATTATCGATGCTGCTTTGTGTTCTATCTAAAATTAACATAGGTAATAATTGGCACTTAAATCTAACCTTTATACAGTTACATTACAACCGATGACAAATTTTTTCATGTTCACTGCATATTCTAAAATAACAAATATTAAAACTGTCCACGTACATTTCATGTATATTAGAGATACACATATAACTTTGTGTGATGTGTTTATTTTTAACTTTCCTCACTAATAATGTTAACTTGAATAACTCTACTAGAACAACCTGGTCTGCCCAAATTAACTAGATGCGATTTCGACACTGACTGCCTCGATACCGAGGCCTGTTACATGTCAGTTTGTCAGCCGGCTTGCGATATACCTAACACCTGCGCAGACACTGCTGACTGTCAGGCAAAAATGCACAGACCGATCTGTACATGCAAGATGGGATATGAGGGAAATCCAGCGATTAAATGTTTTAAACCCGAACCAAGTAAGGACCTTATTTAACACCACATAATTTTTTAAATAATATTTGTGTGCATTTGCTTTAAATCACCTTTATTGGCATAATAGCTTTGTTCAAGTTCTAATGTTTACTATCTTTTCTTTTTGTTTTGAAGGAAGTATTAGAAATATCTGAAACTTTAAATACTTATATCTTCTCAAAATAGTCTTCTAGGAGACATGGACTTTTTACAAACATTGTTGCCATGACATGTTCGATGTAATAATTGTGTAGATAATCCAAACCATTAGAGAAACTCACAACCAAAGACTACTTAAATGTAACACCAACATCAATTTATTTATTTACAGCCTTACACTTGCAACTTTCTGGGAGCAAAATCAGATAAATAGGAAACAGCAGATACCATTATATGCATTCCTAATTAATAGCATCATTAAAATAAAATCTACTATTACTTAGAATTAACAGAATATTTTGTGTACTAAACGTCCAGAGCTCTTCGTTGAAAGAGACTTCGTATTCAAAGAACCAGTGGTATTCCAAAATACGACCACATATTTTGTCTATTGCGGCATTGTCAAATAAAAGCTTTAATTAGTTGCCATCACATACCAAATTCTCTAGTACAATTTATATCACATATGTATTTACAAATACACTACTTAACTTGTCTGGTTTCAATTCGATTTTTTTTATAAAATTTTTATGTCTCAGCGGAATGTGAAAAATGCATCTGCTGGTAGTAAATGCTTCCGCAGTCGCCAAATGGCCTTCTCTGCCAATAATTCCAATAACAAAATTATAATCTAGGAGCAACTGGTGTGTGCTAAGAGGTTTTCGTATTCAGTATTATAGAGCGTTATCGCTTTTATAATATCTCACATCTTAACGTACCTACTTTTTCAAGTCTTTCACGCACAATAAAACTTTCTTCCCAAAAGATAAACATTATCAGAAAACCATCTCTGCGTTTCTGATTCAGAATATCTAAGAATACTTCTATCTTTTAATGTAACTTTCATATCTGTCACCACTTTCAATGCTTAAAGATAAAAATAGGAAACGTTGGAACTTGAAATCTTACCATAAATACACAGCATATTATAGTATCTACATAAAAATAACTAAACTATGTTTAACCACATAATTATAAATTAAACATTATGTATGTTTATAACTTCATTTGCATTAATAACAGTACTAAAAAAAAATCTGATAAAGAATATTTTGAAATAGCTCATGAAGCAAAGCAATATCTATATGGTGAAGTAATATATTGTTGTTTGAGTCCTTCAAATCAAATGTAAAACTATAAAAGCAGATTTCTGGTAAAATAATTAAATCCAATCAAGGTATTAATTAATCATTTAATAATTAAATTTGACGCTGCATATAAAAGGACTAACATTTCAAATTGATTAATCAACAAAAAGCAATTCAACTACACACCTTATTTTTAAATATCTTTACATCGATTATATTATAAAAAATAAAAAAGTTTTCGTCTTTTGAATTATGAGTAGTGCCTGAACAACATATGGCATTGTTCTGAATAATTTTTGACTTGTTTCACACAGTATATTGTTCTATTAATTTTGAAGAGCATTCCAAAGGTGTTGCTTAAAAGTAGAACCAGTTTTTCTCGCCCTGCTATCGAGATCGTTCCGCATCAACACGATAGGATTCAAATCTGGCGCTTTCATTTACAAAACCTTTTCTATTTGTTTCTATGTCAAATATTCCTTGCATATTTTGACAGTATGGTTTGGTTCATTGTTGTGCATACAAGTAGAGTCCAATTAAGCGCAGACCATATGAAACTGCACAATTTTTTAAAGTGCATACCAATATTTTCCTTACGCATTATTTCAATTTTTTTTTTGCAAATTTCCAGTTCCTTAAGCTAAAAAACAATACCACACTATTAGCATCTGACGATAACCCCCAATGTACAACAAACCCTGAATAATAAAAAGTAAGTAGTGTTTCAATTGCAAATTTTCTGAAGTTGTTTTATGGCAAAGCATACTTTTTCTAAAGTGCTACAAACTTTACCTATATGTAAGTATAACTTTCACCTGAGTCAATAAGGTGACCTAAAATTTTCGAAGAATCTAAGTTGAAAATGTGTCATTTATACATAAATCTGTAATATAATATTTTCTTATTTTATTACGAAAATATGGAAATAATGTTTTTGCGTCATGATTAAATAGAGCAGACATTGAGTTATTGATATCGTTTGCAATGCCCGATTTCAAAATCAGGCTCACATCATCAACATAGAGAACAAACTACTCCACATTATTAAAAACATTTGGAAGGTCAATAACTTAACATTAAAAACAGTATACACTCTAGAATTGACCCTTAAGGTGGCTACACACATGCAACAAAACATCGTGCCGAACTCCGTCGCGCAACATTCCTTGTTGCGCGACGAAGTTGCGGTGTGATGAAGTTTTGATGTGCAACAGAACATTGTCGCGCAACATCAACGCGAACATAATGCCGCCCCACCCTCCCATATTCAGCCAGGCCCGTCCAGACATGCAAACATGTGGCGCAACGTAAACGCGCAACGTTTCTTTGATGCGACGGCAGAAAACCGACAACTGATGGGCCGCCGTTATGTTGCGATGTTGCGTTGTTGCAATGTTGCGTGGTTGCGTCCATACTTGAGACGCGACGGAGTTCGGTACGATGTTTTGTTGCATGTGTGTAGCCACCTTTAGGCTACGTTACAATTTACATCAACGTAACTAGATTGATAACTTTCGTTTCCGATTACCATCACTTTGCTGACGATTATAAAGGAAAGATTTTAACAACTCCCATAGTACAGTATTGCTATAGTTTGCATATTAAAATATTGTATTATACAAGGTCAAATACTTTGGCCATACGAAATTGAGGGAACAGATATTCCCTCAATCCATCGAATGATCTATGATACATGATTTGCTTAATATACGAGTAGTATTGTGATTATAGTGAATGTGAATTGTTAGTTTCTCTTCTATGCTTTGTCAAAGCAACATATTAAAACTTATAAATCTCGTAGCAACTTCGACCAATTACTGTGACAAAGTATTTTAATTTATAAATAAGCATAAACATAATATTATTTTTTTAGTTAATTCGTAACAAAACAATATTCCTTAACAACAATTGTATATGTGTATGTATATAGTTTTAATAAAATAAAATTAAAATTTCTGTATTTTATCAACATCACGAACTCACATGACCACTACACATTTATGTAATATTATTAAAATTGTGGTGAGTTAACCATTCAATGTACAGAACCAATTTTTATGTATATACATATGTGAAAAACACATACTTTTTTATGTAAAGCAATAACTGTGTACACCACTGTATGTGTTTTCTTTCTCTTTGCACCACCTCCTGTTCACCCAAACTAGTTGGTTGCACCAAAAACGATGACTGTCCTTTGACTGAAGCCTGTATTGGCCAAGCATGTCAAAGACCTTGTGACGTACACGACCCCTGTTCACAACATGCTATTTGCATAAACACGAACCACGGAACCGACTGCAGTTGCGCAGAGGGATATCAAGGAAATGGATACATTGGTTGCCTACCAGGTAAATATACATTTTTATGATGCTAATTATTATATTCACATCTGTTTTTACTATATTCTTATATAAATTTCATGACCACATGCACTATTATTATCTGACCTGTTTGAAATGCACAGGTCTTGTAAGAAAACTGGGTATAGTGCCAAATAGTTGTTAATATGAACTGTGAGAAGTGTGTTCACTTTCTTTGATTACACAGATTTTACATGTCTTAATTATACGCTTATGCATTCTCATAAGCAATAAAATATCTTAGTTTTCCAAGTTGTTTCAGAATTTCTTAGGCAACGTATTCAATTCATATAATACTTTCCTGGTACTGTATCTTCCTTCATGTAATGAATTAGGAAGATTATCTGATTGTTCAAACAAACTGTTAGCCATTATTTTGTCGAGAAGGGAAATCCTAACCTTGTTTGTTCCAATTCAGTATCACAATAATTGACCTACGCTTCAACGCTGAATCCAATTCGTCTCCACAAACCGTTAAAAATTGAACATGCATTTAGAATGACAATAACATATGAGATACTTATCTTGCACCACCAATTCCCATTCCAAAATTCTCATGTAGATTTGGGAAAATATTGGTTCTTGAAACTGATCTACTTAAACAGCTGATTTGCGTTTCTTCAATATTTTGCCTTCCATTACCAAACACCTGAAGTAATCATAGAAATTAACGCGTTAATAAATATTAAAGGTTTTACCTTCGTTCATTATGGTTACCAAACTGGGAAATGCTTCGAAAGTTTCTCCTCTAAAGCAACTCTCTTCCAAGATATGTTTAATCTGCGCAAAAATGTCACTGTCTATTCAATTGCTAATAATGTGTCTTTGGAAGAATAATTCACTTATTGTCTGATTATCACATATATAAACATTTGCATTCAGAATATATCTTCTAAGTCTGCGCTTTGTCTAATTCTGCTGATTTGCATTAGAATATCTTTTATACGAGGAAGCAGATCATCACTTAAAAATTCTGAAACATATTTATACAGGTTGACTACATGAAAATTCAACATCCAGACGTTCCAAATCATCGAGCACATCTTCAAGTATGGGTCTCTTCCTGCTTTTATAAAGAATTTCGTAACAGCTTTTATTTCGATTTTATCCGTTTGGTTACATTTCAGTGCCACATATCACCAACTGCCATCGAATAAATTTAATAATGTCGCATTTAAATTGACTTACAATATAATGTAAAAAAAGTATCAAAACTGAAAACTACACAGTCCGCGAAGTAGAAAAATCATATCTCATCTAGTGATAATCAGTTATCTAAAGCTTAGACTTGGTCATTATTACATGCTTCTCGAAGTTGAAGATAATAGCTTTATTAGTTAGATTAATAGGGGATTGAATTGGATATGAAGTTTCTAAGTTTTCTTTTTGGAAAATCATAAATTATTAATTATTATTTTTTACAACGTTAACCAAATGTTCTTCAAAATATTGGTTTTCTTTAATTAGTTCAAAGGCATTAGATTTGATGATACGCTATTACAAGTTATCGAATTATTGAATTATTACTTATACAGTCCTTAGTTTCTTACATCTTGATCATCAAATTGAAGAACGGTTCACATGTTTGCTCTCTAAAATATTTCCATTCTAAGTTTTTGGTTGCTTTTGTTGAACAAGAATCTTATGTTCTTAAAAAATGAGTTATAACATCTTGATGTTTGCCATATAATACATTTGGAAAATGATTCAGAGGTTCGTCGAATCTTGGCGTTTCTTAAATTTTACATTCCGAAAATATTTCTTTGTACATAACAAGATAATAAATAAAATGGGCCACAATTCATATTTTCATTAGAACGATACAAGTCATGAAACAAAGCTTCATGAAACATATCCAACATATCCAATTCTTTGCATTTTTTTCTTTGTTATAACACTCTATCTATTATAGTTGGAGACGTTGGAAACGTATGTCAATATAATGAAGACTGCCCACCTTATCAACTCTGTGATAGACTGAATAGACGTTGCATGAATCCATGTTACGAAGACTCATGCGGAGAAAATGCTGATTGTATACCAAAGAATCACGAAACGGATTGTCAATGTAAACCTGGCTATGTCGGAAATCCATATATTTTATGTAGTAGAGGTAAATCAAATATTCTAATTATATATATATTGATTATCCTTAATGATGAAACTTATTCTTAAATCTTTAGTTCACGGATGTAGAGATGATAGTGAATGCTCCTTCAATGAAGCGTGTGTCAATGGGAAATGCGGTTCACCATGCAAATGCGGTCTTAATGCCATGTGCGACGTGTCCAATCATAATGCTACTTGCAAATGTCCACCGGGTTATACAGGAATACCACGCATTGAATGTCATCCCCCGACAAATCCTTGTGAACCAAATCCATGTGGTACCAATGCTTTCTGCGAATTGGACAACGGCAGTCCCATATGCTACTGTCCGAAAGGATTGACGGGCAATCCATTTAAGAATTGCAGTAAGTATTTCTAGGTTGACACCAATTTGACCATAGCCCGGGAATTTCCCTACGATTCCACCCTACTTGTTAAATCTAAATTACAAATACATATTTATTACAAATCGTTAAAAAGGGATGTAAAAATCTAACATCATGTGCGAAAATTCCCGGGTTCTGTAAAGAAATATTATTACGTATGACATTACTTTCAGTACCAGAAGGTAACGAATGTACTCCTAACCCCTGTGGTCCAAATTCAGGATGTCGTACTGTTGGTGGGCAAGCAGTTTGTTTCTGCTTACCAGAATACGAAGGAACTCCGCCGCAAATACCTTGTCGATTACCTCAAAATCCCTGCAATCCATCAGTGTGCGGTCCTAACACTCAATGTACAATTTTAAACAACGGTTTTGCAAAATGCACATGTCTGCCTGGATATATAGAAAGTCCTAACACAATAAGAGGATGTATCGAGCCTGTAAATAGATGTGATCCGAACCCATGCGGGCACAACGCAATGTGCGATCCACAAAGAGAGCCGGTGTGCTTCTGTCCTCTTGGAACTGTAGGAAACGCCTATAAATCATGCGAAGAACCACCACTAGCTCGATGCCAACCGGGTCCTTGTGGCATTAACGCTGATTGTTACGTCACCGGAAATCAAGAAACGTGTTTCTGCAAACTAGGATATATTGGAGACCCCTACAGTGGTTGCAGAACGAAACCACCGAGTCCATGTACACCAAATCCCTGCAGTCCTGGTGCCCTATGTATTGTTACTCCATCCGGTCAATCGATGTGTCAATGTCCGCCTGGTTTAGGAGGCGACCCAACAGGTCCAGAAGGATGCCACGGCTTTGAATGCTTAGACGATACCGACTGTTCAGATAGACAAGCTTGTATGGCTCACAGATGTCGAGATCCATGCCCAGGAGCGTGTGGAATTAATGCAAATTGTCGTGTAGAATTGCACAGACCTGTTTGTACCTGCAATCCGGGACTTATAGGAAATCCAGCCACTAGATGTTATCCAGATCAACCGACGACACCTCCTAATCCATGTCTACCAAGTCCCTGCGGTTTAAATACAGTATGCCAAGTATTAGGTAACAGAGCTGTATGCTCGTGTTTACCAGATTTTAATGGCGATCCACAATTTGGCTGCAAACCTGAATGTACCATAAACAGTGACTGTTCATCCGATAAAGCTTGTCTTGACAGACATTGTGTAAATCCTTGTAGTCTCGGAAGTCTCTGTGGATTAAATGCAGATTGCAGCGTCGAACATCATACTGCTGTCTGCCAATGTAAAGAAAACTTCTTCGGAAATCCTTTCGTATATTGCACTGCCAAACGTGAGTATTTATCGTAGATATCGCCACCAAAAATTCTGACAAAAATATTTTTTTCTGACAGCTGTTATTGTAATTACACAACCTAATGTTACACAACCATGTGTACCATCTCCATGTGGACCAACGCAAATTTGTAATATATACGAAGGACAAGTAGCTGTTTGTGATCCTTGCTTAGGTCCCAATGCAATTTTCGATCCTAAATGCAGGCCCGAATGCTTGATAAATGCTGATTGCCCATTTGATAAAGCATGTTTGGGTCAAGTATGTATTGATCCCTGTCCTGGATCATGTGGCTTTAACGCCTTATGCACCGTCGTCGGGCATACACCAGTTTGCAGTTGTCCTCCGGATTTGTTTGGAAATCCATATGAACAATGTTTGGAAACTGGAAGAAGTAAATAGTTTTGAAAACGCATAGTTTTATATTATTTTAATTTGTTTCTCTTACAGTTCCATCTAGAGAAACGTGTGAAAACATTCGTTGCGGATCAAATGCCGATTGCCAGGATAATAACTATGCATTAGCTTGTATTTGTAAGCCCGGTTTCTTTGGAAATCCATGGATTGCATGCAGACCTGAATGTGTCGTAGATACCGACTGTCCTTTCACTAAATCCTGTATGAACAACAAATGCGTCAATCCTTGTAACGGAGTGTGTGGTTTTAATGCACAGTGCGAGATCGTAAATCATGTTCCTATTTGTTACTGTCCTGTAAAATATACCGGAGATCCATTCGTCGCTTGCTTCCCGAGCACTCCACCTTCAATTCCAATGATAGGACAGTCCGAGAACCCATGCGATCCGTCACCTTGTGGTCCAAATAGTAGATGCATAGTTTCTAAACATGGCTACGCCACCTGTACATGTTTACCAGTGTTTAAGGGTACACCACCAGCTTGTCAACCCGAATGCATCGTCAACTCCGAATGTCATCAAAATCGCGCCTGCATTAGTCAAAAGTGTGTTGACCCATGTCCCGGTACCTGTGGATTTAATGCACAATGTGCTGTTATTAATCATAATCCTATATGTACTTGTCTTATTGGTTATCAAGGAGATCCTTTGATTGGTTGTTACGAAAATCGTATCGATCAACCTCACCCAGAAGATCATTGCACTCCATCACCGTGCGGTCCAAATTCCATATGCCAGATAAAAGAGAATCGTCCTGTATGTTCTTGCGTATCAAATTACGTTGGAAGTCCACCGAATTGCAGACCTGAATGCGTAACTAACGGCGAATGTCCATTGCACAAAGCGTGCGTTCAGGAGAAATGCGTGGATCCTTGTGCCAGGGGCTGTGGAAAGAATGCTGAATGTAACGTCATTAATCATCAAGCATTCTGTAGTTGTAGAAAAGGCTTCGAAGGAGATGCCTTTATTGGTTGCACCAGAGGGCCGACGTTTAACGATCTCTGTAATCCAAGTCCATGTGGTCAAAATACCCAGTGCACGGTTATGAACAATAAAGCAGTCTGCAAATGTATACCACCATATATTGGCAATCCTTATTCCGGAGGTTGCCGACCAGAATGTACAATCGACGCTGAATGCTCAAGTAATGAAGCTTGTTTAGCACAATATTGCAGAAATCCTTGTGAAGGTTTATGTGGTGTCAATACGGTGTGTCGCGTTGTCAATCATGTTCCAAGTTGCACTTGCATCAAGAATTTCGTCGGAAATCCCTACTCATCATGTCACGAAGAAGAACGAGATCTACCAACCAGTAAGTAGTCCAAGTACTCCAAAAGAAGGTATTGTATTGTTCGCTTGCAATTACTTTTGTTTAGCTGAAACACCCAACCCATGTGAGCCATCACCATGCGGACCAAACAGTAATTGCCGCATCACAAATGCTCATGCCGTGTGCTCTTGTCAACATGGTTTCTTCGGAGCGCCTCCGGGTTGTAGACCAGAATGTGTCGTCAGCTCAGAATGTTCCCTGGATAAAGCTTGCATTAATCAAAGATGTGAGGATCCTTGCCCAGGTGCTTGCGGCCAACAAGCAAGATGTCAAGTAGTTAATCACAATCCTGTTTGTTCATGTCCTCCGTACTTCACCGGTGATCCTCTTGTGCAATGTGAAAAGAGTAAGATGCAGATGCTGTCCTCAAGATTTCAAATGAACTTATTATTATTTTTTTTTAATTAGAACCAGATAAAGTTAAACCATTAACGCCGTGTATTCCGTCACCTTGTGGATTGAACGCCGAATGCAGAGTAATGGATACGAGACCTGTATGTTCCTGTTTACCCGGTATGCTGGGAGCTCCACCAAATTGCAGACCAGAATGTATTATCAACCAAGACTGTCCACCTCACTTAGCTTGCATCACAAAGAAGTGTCAAAATCCATGCCAAGGTTCCTGTGGAGTAAATGCCGACTGCACAGTTTTAAATCACAGACCCATGTGCATATGCAGACCCGGTTTTGAAGGTGATCCGTTTATCAGTTGCCAGGAGAGCGGTAAGTTGCATCATACGAATGTAGATCTTCCTTTATACTATTCTGTATTTATTACTCGAAGTTCTTCAACCATCGCTTTTTCTGTTCTATGTATATGTCTGCTTTTCTAGTGCATGTACCACCACCAAACCCCTGTAATCCGTCACCGTGCGGGGCTAATACCGTGTGCAAAGAGCGCAACGGTTATGGTTCTTGCACGTGTCTCCCGGGTTATTTCGGTGACGCCTACGTTGGCTGTAGGCCGGAATGTTTGGTCAATAATGACTGCCCACTGGATAAAGCATGCTTGGGTAAAAAATGTAGGGATCCATGTCCAGGTAGTTGTGGTGTTAATGCGCAATGTCGCGTCATAAACCACAATCCGATTTGCACATGTTTGTCTGGATACATTGGAAATGCTCTTAGATTTTGTCAAGAAAGAATAGAACCACCTCGTAAGCTCACATTACATATTTATTTTGAATATATGCAGCGACGTTAATTAATTACTAAATCAAGAATTTGTTTTTAAATTTTATGTACCTAAAACTACAGCTATCATTTCTTGTATATTCATAACTTTGATACATTTCCTTAATTTATAAGTGAAAGAATAAGCTGGTGTATTTATTTTCAATAAATCGACTTAAATGCACAATATATAAAACATTGAAATATTCTAATTAAAAAAATGAGAATGTTAAAACACTATATTTCGATATTCACGTCTTCATCTTCAATATAAACCCAATATCGATGTTGAATATCCTAACTATAAATTAATTTAGCAATTGCTGTAGAAAGGACAGTGAAATGCATTATTTTTGTTGTTCTTGTATGCTATTACCCTCAAGCGATTAGCAAATTTCATGTCATCTATAGTAGTAGCATACATTAGCAATTGTAGAATCGCCTTCAATTTTTTCATATTATTAGTTTGTAATGTGGATTAATGATTTAAAACCATGTGGCGGCATCTATGTTTGGTTATTTCTCTGGTCCCTAGAGCACATGTTCTAATTATTTAGTGCTGGATGGTTTTTTCTGAAGTAAATACATCTTTAAATGTCTACAAGGTTCTGTCAACATTTAATTGTGGTTGCTTTTTGAAAAATACTTTGATGAAAGTGAATAGGCAATAGGCAGTGACAAATAAAATATAATTGTAACTCTGATGATTGTATTGGTTTATTCGCTCTTTAAAAATGTTTACAAGAGTTTACAAAGTATACAGCATCGACAACAATGGAAAACCAGTCTTGGCTGCTATCTATAAAAGATTATCGTGCAGAATTTTCAAATTCAAACACATGCCAATTTATGCAAATAATTAAACAATCTGCTCAGAACCGCTATAAACAAAAAATTAACTAGAGAAGCAGGTGGAGCTAGACCAACGAAACGGCAGCTGAAAGTATCGCAAATGTTGAGGAAAAAATAACATAGCTGCCTGTGCTGTCTACATGAAATATTTCTTACCAAGCAAGATTTCTTACTGTTATTGAATTAATTCTTTAAAAATGTTCATATATTTCATATAAGTTTTGTTGCATGCGGGAGCTCTTTTTCAGTGAGCAATACTAATTTTTTTTTGAATATATTTTAACACCCCTACCTTTCCAATATTAAGTGAATAGCTTGGTGTCTCTTATAGACAAATTATTGGTATAATATTCTTTAATTATGCTGTAAATATAGAAATGTCGCAATAACTTATTGCAATCAAAAAAACAATGTTATTCTCGCTCTCTTGCAATCCTGTTTAATTCAATTAAATGAGCATGAATTCCTAGAGTAATGCTTTCAATAGCATAAGGTAAAAGTTTATTGGACAAGGGAAATATGCATGATTTATTTAACTATCGAATAGTATACTATACGATATGACCTCCAGATTTCGTAATTAGTGAATGTTTCATTTATCCTCATCTGAAACAAGATATTGATAAATCGGTCTCATGCAATAAAAAAAAAACTTACCAAATCTATACAAAAACCAAACGTGTGTAACGTAATTACAAATTTAAAGAATGTCTTCATAAGAATAGGGACATTTTATTTTTTTTTTCAATTGGAACTTAAATTACAACAAAAAATAAAAACATTCCGATCCTATTCTATCCAAGTAAAATATGTATCAGTTAGACAAATGGAATATCGTTTTTAGCTTATACTGATTGAAGATGATAATGTGATTTTCGGTGTAAGTGTAAAGAGAGTATTGAAGCAAAATAATTAGCTTCCTGTGCTCAAGGTTCTAAAAAGTTGTATTCAAAATAGCTGATTTTATTAAAATTGACGTACCTGCATCAAAAAGTTGAACGTATTCGCTGTTATAAAATCAAATATAAAACACTATCTAAATAGTTATAGATGTACCAGTAAACCCCTGTCATCCAACACCTTGCGGCCCATATTCTATATGTCGCGTTCAAAGTGACAGACCAGTATGCTCCTGCGACGTAGGTTATATTGGAGCTCCACCAAATTGTAGACCTGAATGCCTTATTAACTCGGAATGTCCGTTGGACAAAGCATGCATAAGAAACAAATGTACAGATCCATGTCCAGGAACTTGCGGTTATAATGCTCTTTGTAGAGTAGTCAGCCACAACCCCATATGTAGTTGCCCTCCCGATTATGTAGGTGATCCTTTCAACCAGTGCATTAAGGACACAAGTAAGACCTGTCTAAATCAGAATTATGTACATATGTTTAGCTTGCATGTATTGCTTTTATTGTAGAACCCCCTGTAATACATAAAGAACCCTGTGTACCATCTCCATGTGGTCTATATGCCACGTGTCAAGAGTTAGGAGAACGACCTGTATGTTCATGTTTACCAAACTACTTTGGCCAACCCCCGAACTGCCGACCAGAATGTGTAGTAAACTCAGAGTGTTCCTCATCCAAAGCGTGTGTACACCAAAGGTGCGTAGATCCTTGCCAAGGATCGTGTGGTTTTAATACAGAATGCCGCGTGGTTAACCACCTACCCATGTGTTTCTGTTTACCTGGTTATGTGGGAGATACATTTTCCGGTTGTGAGCTGCGTAAGAATTTAACCAATTCAAGTAGAAATCTAACCACCTGTAAATTGCATTTCATATAATTTTTAGTACCAATTATCAACGAACACGCATGTAACCCATCCCCCTGTGGTATAAATGCGGTATGTAAAGAAAGAAATAATGCCGCCTCTTGCGCTTGCCTACCAGAATATTTTGGAGATCCATACTCGAGCTGTAGACCTGAATGCGTGCTAAACACTGATTGTCCACATGATAAAGTTTGTTCAAATAATAAATGTCGGGATCCCTGCCCTGGAATGTGCGGCTTGAATGCCGATTGTAGAGTTTTCAATCATGTTGCAACATGTTCTTGTATACCTGGATATACTGGCAATCCACAAAGATCCTGTCATGGTGTATACTGTAAGATATACTTTTACTTTCTACTATCTGTACGCGAAATGTGTTTTCCTTATATTATTTGCTTCTTCGAAATATTGTAAGCACATCAACTTGTAACAGGTTTGGTAGCTCAATGGTGCATTCTTCTGAAATACTAAAACTATAAGAAATTAATTAATGTTTAGTCATGTAAGATAATATTTTGCTTTGATGATAAATTGAAATTTAAGAAATAAGGAAAACATGTTTCGCCCTCTATTCTACTTGTCTTTTTTAATCTATTTCTCCTTACTATATCTTTTTTCAAAACAGTGCCTCCTGTTCCTGAAGAAAAGAAACCATGTACACCTTCACCTTGCGGTCCTTACAGTGAATGCAGAGTTGTAAATGATCACGCAGTCTGTTCTTGCCAACAAAATTATTTCGGCACTCCACCTACTTGTAGACCAGAATGTATAGTCAGTGCAGACTGCATGCAAACAAAAGCTTGCATAAACAACAAATGCCAAGATCCATGTCCTGGAACATGTGGAGTAGATGCAAATTGCTTAGTCGTAAATCACAATCCTATTTGTACTTGCCCACCAGGCAGCACGGGTGATCCATTTATTAGGTGCACCCCTGTTGTAAGACGTACGTATTTTAAATTTGTTCGACAACGAAAATGTCTATTTTACGATTTCCTTCTAGACCCCACTCCACCTCCATTAGAAGTTTCTTGTACACCATCACCGTGTGGACTAAATTCTCAGTGCAAAGTAATTGACAGTCGAGTAGTATGTTCTTGTTTACCTAACTATTTCGGGAGACCCCCTAATTGCAGACCTGAATGCACAATAAATAGTGAATGTCCTGGCAATTTAGCTTGTTTAAATGAAAGATGTAGAGATCCCTGTCCAGGTTCTTGCGGTGTTTACACAACTTGCATTGTTATTAGGCATTCTCCTGTTTGTCAATGTAAAATTGGATATAGCGGAGATCCATTCGCAGGTTGCAACGAGAGTAAGATTGATGAAAATCGTAACAAATCCCCTCTTTTATTACAGTTTTCTTTAGTTTTAAACGTCGAACCTGAACCGGCACACCCTTGTAGTCCCTCGCCATGTGGAACAAACGCTGTATGTAGAGAAAGAAGTGGCGCTGGTTCATGCCTATGCCTACCGGAATATTTTGGAGACCCATATACGGGATGTAGACCAGAATGTGTGATAAACACAGATTGTCCAAGAGACAAGGCCTGCGTCAATAATAAATGTAAAGATCCATGCCCTGGAGTTTGTGGCATTAATGCTGACTGTATAGTTCCAAATCATGCACCCTCATGCTTCTGTATAGAAGGCTACAGTGGTAATCCAATGATCGCTTGTCACTTACCAATATGTATGTATAACATCTACAAAAGAATTTATTTCTATGAATTAATTCGATCCTTTATTAGTACCACCACCACCTGAAGATCCTTGCGTGCCAAACCCTTGTGGCCCGTACAGTGTCTGCAAAGTAATTAATGGTCATGGTGTTTGTTCTTGCCAAGTTAATTACATAGGTTCACCACCCGCATGTAGACCAGAATGTATAATCAGTGCAGATTGTCCTTTAGACAAAGCGTGTATTAATATGCAATGCAATGATCCCTGTCCAGGAACTTGTGGATTCAATGCGCGATGTCAAGTTGTCAATCACAATCCAATATGTAGTTGTAACTTTAGATATACGGGAGATCCGTTTGTAAGATGTATAGAGGATGAACGTAAGGCGATGTGTAATTATTATGTCCTATTCTTTACTTTTCATAATTCTTATAGCTCCGGTCGATAAACCTCCCGAAAATCCTTGTTTACCTTCACCATGTGGGCCCAATTCACAATGTCGGGCAATCGGAAACACCCCAGCTTGCTCGTGTCTAATAAATTACGTTGGTAGACCACCAAATTGTAGACCTGAATGTACTATTAATCCTGAATGCCCAAGCAATCTGGCTTGCGTGAACGAACGGTGTATCGATCCATGTCCAGGATCCTGTGGTGCAAATGCGGAATGTACTGTTATCAATCATAGGTCTATATGCGCATGCAGAAGTGGATACACTGGTGATCCTTTCGCCGGCTGTTCAGTCATAAGTAAGACGATAATTATACCCTGCCAACTAACTCTTTTATTTCTAATTATTCTAATTTTTTTTTTCATACAGTACCAGATATTCAGCTTCCTACAAATCCCTGCAATCCGTCACCTTGTGGAGCAAATGCAATATGCAGAGAAAGAAACAATGCAGGCTCTTGCATTTGTTTGCCCGAATATTTTGGTGACCCCTATTCTGGATGTAGACCTGAATGTGTCACGAACTCTGATTGTTCCCGTGATAAAGCTTGTACAAATAATAAATGCGTAGATCCTTGCCCCGGTCTTTGCGGTTTCAATACTGTCTGCAGAGTTAGCAATCATAATCCGAGTTGTGAATGTACGCCTGGTTACATCGGTAACCCCAGTACAGGATGCCATTTAGTACCACCTAGTAAGTTACGTCATGAAACCCATTACACGAATTAGAATTCTAAAATGATTATTCTTTAAAGTAACAACCGAAGCGCCACCATTAAATCCGTGCGCCCCTTCACCTTGTGGTCCTTATAGCCAATGTAGGACAGTAAATGATCATGCAGTCTGCTCATGTCAAAGCAATTACATTGGTTCTCCTCCAGCTTGTAGACCGGAATGCATGGTTAGCGCAGACTGTCCGCAGGATAAAGCATGTATCCGAAGCAAATGCAATGATCCGTGTCCTGGAACATGCGGATTGAATAGTCGTTGCCAAGTAGTCAATCATAATCCTATATGCAGTTGTACTACTGGATTTATTGGAGATCCTTTTGTCCGTTGCATTCAAGCTAAAGATGATTGTAAGGATTTGAACTTAACATTAAATCCACATATTCAGATATGACATTTTCTACCAACACTTTTCCATTTCAGCAACTCCACGACCTCCGAGTGGGGATCCTTGTATACCAACACCTTGCGGATTGAATTCTCAGTGTAGGGTCGTAGCAGATCAACCAGCTTGTTCTTGCTTACCAAATAATATCGGCAGACCCCCAAATTGTAGACCAGAATGTAAAATAAACGCCGAATGTCCCGCTAACTTAGCCTGCCAAAACGAAAGATGCGTTGACCCTTGCCCCGGATCTTGCGGCTCATTTACTACTTGCACTGTAGTTAAACATGGACCTATTTGTCAATGCCTCCCGGGCTATACGGGTGATCCATTCTCAGGATGTAGAATCTTACCATCTAGTAAGATTTGAATTCTTCTCATTTTAACCCTAATTTATGAGAAATTTTCAGCTGCCCCATCGACAGAAGGACCTCGAAACCCTTGCCTGCCATCACCCTGTGGTGCAAATGCTCAGTGTAATGCACGTAGCGGTGCTGGTTCTTGCGTGTGCCTACCCGAATACTTTGGAGATCCTTACGTCGGTTGTAGACCCGAATGCGTCGTTAATTCAGATTGTGACCGAAGCAAAGCGTGCGTTAACAATAAATGTAGTGACCCTTGCCCAGGCACATGCGGTGTTAATGCTGAGTGTTTGGTGTTCAATCACGCACCTTCGTGTTCTTGCATATCCGGTTATGAAGGTGACCCAACTAAAATTTGCCTTCCAACTTGTAAGACTATTGATAAATAGTGAAACATAAAATTATTACTTATGAAATTCTTATCGTAGCCGTTGAAAAACCACCAACTAATCCTTGTTATCCATCCCCTTGCGGACCCTACAGTCAATGCAGAGATATAAATGGTCATGCAGTATGCTCCTGTAAAACTGGATTTGTTGGGGCGCCCCCAGCTTGTCGACCAGAATGTGTGATTAATACCGAATGTCCTCAAAACAAAGCGTGTCAGTCGCAAAAATGTATTGATCCATGCCCTGGCACCTGTGGTGTTAACGCAAAATGTCAAGTGATAAACCATAACCCGATATGTAGCTGTAGCCCCGGTTACAGTGGAGATCCTTTCGTCAGTTGCTCTCTGGAGTGTAAGCTTTTAAACTTTTCTCTGTCTTTCTTCTTTTTCTCTATGTCTACTTACTTTTATTTCAGTGCCTTCGTCCACTATAAAACCAGAAAATCCGTGCGTACCATCACCATGTGGCCCAAATTCCCAATGTAGAGTGATTGGTGATCAAGCTGCATGCTCATGCTTGCCCAATTACGTAGGCAGAGCTCCAAATTGCCGACCAGAATGCACCACAAACTCAGACTGTCCAAATAACTTAGCTTGTACGAACGAAAGATGTACAAATCCTTGTCCGGGATCTTGTGGACAAAATGCTATATGTACTGTTGTAAATCATAATCCTATTTGTTCTTGCTTACCAGGATATATAGGCGATGCTCTTTCTGCATGTAGACTTCCACCCATATGTAAGATACCATCTTTTCTATCTGTTCTTATTATAAAAAAAATATTCTCTTTATTGATAAAAATAGTCATTTTAAAATTAATTTATTTATTTCCCAACAGCTACGGAACGTACGCCACCAACAGTATCACCATGTACGCCTTCACCTTGTGGTCCTAACGCTGAATGTCGCGAGAAAGGTCATGCAGCTGCTTGTTTCTGTAGAACTGGATACGAAGGTGCACCATACGACAAACAAAGAGGCTGCAGACGCGAATGTGAAACCAGTGATGATTGTGATGCACAATTGGCTTGCTTATCATACAAATGTGTTGATCCTTGTCCGGGTATATGTGGCTTATTAGCTGAATGCCGAGTCGATAATCATTTACCAAAATGCAGCTGTCTACCTGGATTCACTGGAGATCCCCATTTTGAATGCAAGACAATTCCTGACAGAATAGTAAATCCGTGCCAGCCATCACCGTGTGGACCGAACAGTCAGTGCAAGAATGTCAACAAACAAGCCGTATGTTCCTGCCTACCTAACTATATGGGCACCCCGCCCAACTGTAAACCAGAATGCGTAATAAATTCTGAATGTCCATCGGATAGGGCCTGCATTAACCAGAAATGCGCAGATCCATGTCCTAATACATGTGGATTAGGTGCTCAATGTTATACTAAGAATCACAGTCCAATATGCGCATGCCCGCCAGGCTTTGCCGGAGATCCGTTTGTTAGGTGCATAGCACAATGTAAGTATTTGAAAATGCTGCAATACATATATACAGGGTTGCTCATTAGTGCGTCTAAGTCCAATATAGGCGTTATTAAATAGTACTGAAGAAATTTATTTTATAAAAAGTGGCACAGTAACAAAAAACACACATTTTGAAAATAATTTGAATTATGCAGGGTGATGCGTAAAAGTGGCACACATTCGAATTTTTTTTTAAACGAAACAGCCTGTATATCTTTTTTTTTTCTTATCTACTTTAATTTGTGTTTTCATCTATATCTGGGGTTTTGGTTTTGGATGACGCATTGTTGAGTTATTAATGAAAATTATAAAAAAAATGGTCGCGACAATGTTTACCATAATAATTCTGTGCGGTAGTATTACGATTATCTAAGACAAAATTATTTAGTATGTATGCAGCCAAGGGATGTGTTG
This sequence comes from Amphimallon solstitiale, assembly GCA_963170755.1. Classification (NCBI taxonomy): domain Eukaryota; kingdom Metazoa; phylum Arthropoda; class Insecta; order Coleoptera; family Scarabaeidae; genus Amphimallon; species Amphimallon solstitiale. The sequence continues at coordinate 88,916,825 of OY720680.1, forward strand.
AACCTACAAAATAATCAAACATTCATTTTATTATACAGGGTGTTTGTTACGATGCAATCAATTTGGCTATCGTCAAAGAGCGTTTACTATTTTTTTTCAAATGGAACACCCCGTATATTATTAAATTTTTGGAATGATGCCTTAATTGCGCTAAATTTTTGTTAATAATGTCCTATACCTAAACCCAATAATTTCGGAGTTATTTTTAATTTTTTATTACAACCCGCTAAATTATTTGTTTTCGGTTCGATTTAGTGTACTGGGTAAACGATTTGACAAACAAAAACAAATAAACGACTAAAAGTATCAAACTGTAATTTTGTTAGAAGCAATATTTAGAATAAATTTTCAAAGTGACCCCTATTTTGAATAGAACACATTTGCAGCCTTGACAGAAAGGACCTATTTACGTGTTGCAACTTCTCAATGGAAACTGTTTCAAAAGCACGTATTATACGTTGCCTCATATCGTCTGCTGTAGTTGGAGGTGCCTGGTATACAATATTTTTTATGTACCCCCATAGAAAAAAATCAAGTTTGGTCAAATCTGGCGATCTAGGTGGCCAACTAATGGGACCACCGCGGCCGATCCATCTACCTTCGAATTCTTGATTCAAATAGTGTCGGACATTTAGTGCAAAATGTGCTGGAGCACCGTCGTGCTGAATCCACATATTTTCTCTTAAAGCTGGAGGAACGTTTTGCAGAAGCTGAGGCAAGTCATATCGCAAGAAATTCAAATATTGCGCACCATTTAAATGTCGGTGAAAGAAATGTGGTCCATTTATAAAGATATGATGAAAACACAAATTAAAGCAGATAAGGAAAAACAAAAGATATACAGTGTTTCATTTAAAAAAAAAATTCAAATGTGTGCCATTTTAACACATCACCCTGTATAATTATGTATATTACTGTGCCACTTTTTATAAAATAAATTTCTTCAGTACTATTTAATAACGCCTATATTGGACTTTGATGCACTAATGAGCAACCCTGTATATATATATATATAGTAGAAAACTTTTTTACTACTCAAGGCCCAATTACGGGTATAGATAAATTAATTGATACATATGTCTATGTTATGTGACGTTTTAATTGAATATCTCAACCATCATCAGACCTGTTATTTAAAATAATACAAAAACAATTGTAGGAGAAGAAACCCCCCCCCCCCCAATACCACTTAATAAAACGTGTCAAACATACACTAACATAAATTAGTATATTATGCAATGAGTGTCGTAATATATACGAGTGACTTAATAGCCATTAAATGCGAGTTGCATACACTATTTTTTCTACAACTCCATAATGAAACATAATTTTTTGAACATTCATTTCATAAATTGGGAGTAAAATTTTCCGTAAATTTTTGCCGATTTAGCTGGTAATAAATTGTTCGTGGCTTGTTCCGTACTTTCTGGTGAAGTCAAATTTTACATTTCAGTGTCACTATCTCTCATTTTTACTGTTTATATTTTCAAAAAAGCATAAATTTTAACTACTTACTAGTAAATTACAGAGAACTGTCAAATTTAATATCTGTCAGATATGTAGTCATGGCCATATTGCATATTGATTGAATATTGGAATGTCGCATTCCTATTGGATATAAACTTGTATCATAATGAAAATCTGTATCGTAATGGATATCATTAAAGTACAGATTCAGCATATCTAATAATACAATTAAAGTATGGGAGTAGGAAAAATTACATATGCATCACCAAACGACGAGACTGACAGAAATACATTAAAAAAATTGTTGTCAGATAGTTCCAAAAAACAAAAGAAGGACCATGCCCAATTTAGGATTAGTGTATATAAATAAACTACTTAGATATTATATTTCAATTTAAAAATCTTGCAGACTATAAAATCAAATTGTGTAGTCTTTAAATAAAATATAAAATATTTTTCGAATTTTATTGTTATTATTTGAGTGAAAACAAAAAAAAATCATTCTATTGATGTTTTTCTATGTGAAAAGCAGACACGTCTGACACGGCTTGGAAATAACATAACCTCGTGTACTTATTTTGTAAATTTACTCCAAGAAAATGTCTTACTTCATCCTAGTTTTAATTCTTTGTGTAATCTGAGGATTACACTGTGTATCGGCCAATGGAATAAATACGAAAATAAATAAATGGGTGCGTGTTCGAAAAAACGCACGGACACGTCGATTGGTATTTTTAGTTGTGCATTTTTTTCAACAAAAACGTTTTATACATGGTGTGTCATGAAACAGTAGCCAATACCAACTTTGTTATTTTAAATGCAACACCCTTTATATTATTCAGTTTTTGGATTCTTCAGAAAATTCTAGACATATTTCATGTAGAATTTCCTATACCTATCTTCGACAGTTTCGGAAATATTAAGTGTTCTCAGATTTATTGCAAAAATTAAGATTGAAGAAAGAAAATTGTTGGTAATCTGTTTATTTCTTGATAATGTAAAAAAACAAAAAAAAAACATTAATGTCAATGTAGGAGACGTTCAATGTGCTCGCCGCGAACGTCTTGGCACCATCCTAATCTTCAATAGAAATTTCTGCTAACGTTACTCAACATCTCAGGCGCGACCTTTCTACTCGCAATCGTTATTCGTCTTCTTAAGTCAGCTAAGTCGAGGGGTTTAGTTTCGTATACAATGCTTTTGACATATCCCCATAAAAAGAAATCTAATGACGTCAGATCAGGGGATCGCGCTGGCCATTCAATCGATCCTCGCCTCTCTATCCATTGCTTTGTAAATATTCGGTTGAGGTACTGCCCGACATTTATTTCATATTCGTTGGAACTTGTGGATCTGCTCGATCAGGATATAAGTTTGTCAATGTTGGCACGACATTATTTTGGAGTAGTGCTAAATAACTATCGCCATTCAAATTTCCATCGTTGAAAAAGAGACCTATGATATGATCTCCAACAATTCCTGCCCAAACATTAATCTTTACAGGGTATTGTGTATGTTCTTCTCTCATCCAGTGAGGATTATCCCTCGACCAATAGCGGCAATTTTGACGATTAGCATGACCGTGAAGTGTAAAGGTGCACCCATCAGAAAACAAAACATGTTCTAATTGGATCACATTGTTATCTAACATTGCCATCACTTGTTCACAAAAATACGTTCCCCTATCAAAACCGTCTTTCATGAACTCCTGAGTTGGTATCATTTTATAGGATGCATTTTATTTTTAATATTATAGAACCACATAAAAAATATAGATTTATTTCAGCCTTTACTGAGCCATCCCCAACAACAGAAAGCCCGCCATCTTGTCAGCCATCACCGTGCGGACCGAATGCTCTATGTCAATTACATAATGGAATACCCTCGTGTTCTTGTCTACCATCATTCATTGGCGCACCTCCAAACTGTCGACCGGAATGCGTCATAAATTCAGAATGCAGCAGCACATTAGCGTGTATGCGACAGAAATGTAAAGATCCCTGCCCGGGCTCCTGTGGTTATAACGCTAAATGCCATACGTTAAATCATTTACCAATATGTACCTGTGAAGATGGATATACCGGCGACCCGTTTACGCAGTGCTCACGCATGACTCAAAGTAAGCCTAAAAGACAAACTTGAAATATTTATATTTCTTATTATGTCTCTTTTACAGCAACTGTATCTCCGCCTCTGGATCCTTGCAATCCTTCACCCTGCGGTCCGAATGCCAAATGTAACAATGGTGTATGCACTTGTCTTCCAGAATTTTTCGGTAACCCATACGAATCTTGCAGACCTGAGTGTGTATTAAATACCGAATGTAGCCGTGACAAAGCGTGTAAGAGGAATAAATGTAAAGATCCATGCCCAGGTACCTGCGGACAATATGCCCGATGTGACGTAGTTAATCATGTCCCAGCGTGTACTTGTCCTGAAGGATTTACGGGCGATCCATTTTCGTACTGTCGAGAAGCTAAAGTAACACCTCGACCGGTAGAACCATGCAATCCATCGCCATGTGGTCCTAACAGCATATGCAAAGAAATAAATGACCGTTCGGTCTGTTCCTGTCTCCAAGGATACTTTGGCAGTCCACCAAATTGCAAACCAGAATGCATCGTCAGCTCCGAATGCCCAACCAATAGAGCTTGCATCAATCAAAAATGTACCGACCCTTGCCTAGGCACATGCGGCTTCAATGCCAGGTGTGAAGTAATAAACCACAGTCCTATATGCAGCTGTCCTGAAGGTGAAACTGGAGATCCTTTCCAAAGATGCTTCGCGCCGATTATAGTTCCAACTACGGAATCTCCCATAGAAGATCCTTGCAGGATTTCACCTTGTGGAGCAAATGCTATTTGTCGAAATGTTAACGGAAGAGCTTCCTGCAATTGCCTACCCGAATATACTGGCCAACCACCCAACTGCAGACCTGAATGCGTCATAAATCCCGATTGTCCTTCGACGAAAGCGTGCATCAATAATAAATGTCGAGATCCATGCCCTGATAGTTGTGGTGAAAATACTGAATGTAGAGTGATCAGTCACGCAGTGTCCTGTTCGTGTCTACCAAAATTCACTGGTGATCCATTCGTACTTTGTCAGAGGATAGTTCAGCCGATAAAACCTTGCGAACCCTCCCCCTGTGGTGCTAATGCCGAATGCAGAGAAAGAAATGGTGCTGGAAGTTGTATATGTTTACCCGATTATTATGGAAATCCCTACGAAGGATGTAGACCAGAATGTGTGCTAAGCTCCGACTGTCCTACTAATAAGGCTTGTGTGAGAAATAAATGTGAAGATCCGTGTCCAGGAATTTGCGGACAATTCGCCGAATGCACCGTAGTAAACCACGTGCCTGCTTGTAATTGCATAAGCAATTACATTGGAGACCCATTTACCGGTTGTCAATTGAAAGGCCTTGTTGAACCATCCCCATTACCAATAGATGTTTGCAATCCTTCACCGTGTGGACCTTACAGTCAATGCAAGAACATCAACGATCACGCTGTATGCTCCTGCGTGAAAGACTACGTAGGTTCACCTCCAAACTGTAAGCCCGAATGTGTCGTTAGTTCCGAATGTCCTCAAAATAAAGCGTGCTACAAATTTAAATGTTCAAATCCTTGTAATGGCGCCTGTGGAGTTGATGCCAGGTGCGAAGTTATAAACCATAATCCGATATGCAGTTGTCCACTTCCATTAACAGGCGATCCATTCACAAGATGTTACGAGGCTCCAGTAACACCTCCACCACCAGTGCCTCGTCCTTGTGAACCATCACCCTGCGGTCCAAACTCTATTTGTAGAGTTTTAAACGACCAAGCTTCGTGTACTTGCGCTGCGACGTACGTTGGATCACCACCAAATTGTCGACCCGAATGTATCGTCAATACAGATTGTCCATCAAATCTGGCATGTATAACTGAAAAATGTCGCGATCCCTGTCTTGGTTCATGTGGATTTAACGCCGAATGCAGAGTACATAATCACATGCCGATATGCAGCTGTATAGCGAACTATGAAGGAGATCCTTTTACGCAATGTAATCCTAAAGTTGGTAAGAACTGAACGATAAATCATATCTATTTAAATATCTATAATACTACTTTTTCATACAGAAAAACCACCAACAAGGCCAGAAGATCCATGTCAAAAGAATCCTTGCGGGGAGAATGCTCAATGCAATAACGGAATATGCACCTGTTTATCTGAGTATTTCGGTGATCCATACATAAGCTGTCGACCCGAATGTACCTTGAATGCTGAATGTTCTCCTAACAAAGCCTGCAAAAATTTCAAATGTAAGGACCCATGCCCAGGAACTTGTGGAACTGAAGCCAGATGTGACGTTGTTAATCACATCCCGATGTGTTCTTGCCCACCACAATATGAAGGAGATCCATTCCGCCTTTGTCGCCTTAAATCAACAGGTAATTAAAGTGTTTTTAACTATTTCAAAAGTTGACTTTTGATTTAAAAGTTGCTTACAACACAATTTCGATGAAATGGTTGGTCATTTGAGTTGTATAATAGTTTACGTAATGATAAATTGATAAAACCAAAATATGTTCTTAAATTGTAATGATAAAAAAAGTAGCAAGTTCAAAACTTACATATGATAATACAACTCAACATTTGTTTTTTGAAATTGGTCTTCGTACTTTCAGAACAGAAGACACTGAAATAACCAGGATATAAAGTTCAAAACATTATATAATGCATTACTTCACAGATTATCTCTATTACTCATTAATATATACACGTTTGGCCTACGATTATCTTGCATGCGACTTCCCGTACATAACACGAAAGGAGTTGCCAAACCGTACCTACCTAACAGATATACATACGAGAGCCGACAAGTAGACCTTCAGCGAAACCAAATTAAATTCAATCATAAAAATAATAAATCTGAAGGAATTCTTATAATATTAACTTAAGATAGTTTTTTAAGAATATTACGAATGGTAATAATACCTAGATATGAAGATAACAACCCCTGCAACATGCACACATGCATTATATTGGAATCTTAGGATCGTAATGATCGTATCGGCCTGTCGTCTAACGTCGAACAGTACTTGCCCACATGTGTATTAATATTGGCAACAACGTTCGTCTCAATATATGGACTTTTAGCTCGCATGCAAGGTGAAAACAGACCGAACCTGTATATGTACAAGTAATAAGCTACAATTCCTAGACAACATGGCCCTTTGCTTAATAACATAATAAATAAGACAAAATATTGATGAGGATTTGATATTGAGTGACTATTTAATTCATCTGTCACTTAATGTTCAACTAATGGAATTTTTCGCGTAAAACGGGTTTAAGAGATTTGAGTCCATCGAGTACCATGTAGTCAGTGTTATGCAGATCATTTTAGCGATCATAAAAATAATCCCCATAACATCTATTACTCATGGTATCACATACGATTGTTTTCAGTTGTCTTTCTCTATAAAAGGCTCATGTTTCTTGTTTTTATCGAACAAATAAAGAAAAACATACGCAACACAGAGGCGAATCTAAGAGTTTCCTATTAAAAGAGATATTTTCCCAATATATCTTGGTGTAATTCAAGATAAGTCCTTAATTTCTAAATAGCTTATTGCAAAAATACATCTGACTATTAAAGCAAAAACGAATATAACACAGAAACTCTTAGGTGCAAGTTCGGTAGCTCGTGCCTATACACTTTTTATTCTTCTAGACCTGCATTTGTATATTCTACTGCCTAGTATACTTATGCAGTTTGGATGTATAGTGGATATATTATTAGTATATTTAGCATTCAGTAAATCTTACTCCTTAACTTAGATTTTGGCATATTTCCTCTTGAGTTAAGAACAAAATTAGTTTTATAGCTTTGCTGAGACAAATATCAAAACTCTCTTTTAATTCCTCAGAGTTTACTATTGTGTAAGTTGAAATGACATTTACCAATATGGAAAAAAGATTTACCTAATCAACATCTTTCGACTAAAAGTCTTTGAAAATTAAATTAGTTAGAAAGTATTGTAATTTATAAACAGCTAATGGATGATTTTTATGCATCCTAGAAAAATTTGTAGCAAATGGTCTGATGAAAACTGCAATGATATAATATACTGCTGTAATGTAATGGATGATAGTTCGGCTTGTGTTTGCGAAGTGGAAATTGAACCGTTAAATCATATGCTTGTAAAAAGTCCCTTAACGAAATTTGAAGTCTACTATAAAAAATACATATCTTAGGCCATAGGCTGATTACTGAAGTTTGCAAATTAATGACCTTTAATGTGTTAGCACTGTGCTGAAGTTTTCTCCTAGTCAATGAAATCACATGGTGCATTTTTATGATATTGTTAAATTTGTATATTTATGTACCTATTTCATATGAATCTTTATTTTACAGAACCACCGAAACAACCTTGCGATCCATCTCCATGCGGACCGAACAGCTTGTGCAGAGTTGTAAATGAACTTGCCGTCTGCTCATGTCAACCGGGACAAATTGGCAGTCCACCAGCTTGTAGACCAGAATGTGTTGTAAGCGCCGAGTGTCCTCTTCAACAGGCGTGCTTAAGCAATAAATGTGTTGATCCATGTCCGGGCACTTGCGGCATAAACGCCAAGTGTCAGGTAGTTAATCATAATCCAATTTGTAGCTGTTTAGCCGGACAAACTGGTGATCCATTTACTCGCTGCTTCCCTGCACCTCAACCACCTCCAGGTAATTTTGCAGTTATAATTTACATACATACGATTAATAACACAATAAAGCTTTGTCTTTATCACTTAATTAATTTTCAAACTGTTATTAAGTTTGGAAATGATATCTATTGTCGACACAGAGTCTTTAATTACAAGGGATATCTATAATTGATTCGCTTTGGCAAACATGCGTCAATAAATAAAAATGGTGTCAAATTTGAAATGTTGCAAAAATTCATCTGTTAAGTAATATAACCACCATTTCTGGACTGTCATAGGTCATAACCTTTTGACGTGTGTTATAATTGCCATCCAAACAATATAAATTTGGCAACAATACTTGCCTACTACACAGTATAGCCAAGTATGAAATAACATATAAGTGCAAAGTAATATTTAATAACTATATTTATAATATTCAATTTGTAACTGGCTTTGATGTGTGTAATGGTATTTTACTAGCTGGAGCTATATATCCTGAAATATTAATTAATTAATTTTATTTCATTGTTTTGAAATTATTCCGGTAGCTGAGAATTTGTATTGGTGTTAGATCGTAGTCTTTAGTTCGTACATTGTCATGTCGGTTGCCAAAACGATTCCACTATTTATAATGTGTCTGTTTGATGTACGCCGCCGCAAGTTTGCATTTTAGCTATTTTTACGTTTTAATAATATCTTTATTAGTCATGAATCACAATATGATATCCACTTTGTCAGTTACAAATCACAATCTACATACAATAGCATACAATACCATAAGTACATAAAATATCGAATATAACCTCTCATTCAAATGAAAAACAAGCGCATGTGCTATATACAATGCGCAACCAAGTTTCATATAAAATGTCAAAATGTCAGTTTAACAAGTAGTACTGCCCAACATTCTAAAAACAATTATCCAAGAAATACTCCTTAATTTTTCTCTTAAATAATGGAAACTGCGTAAACATTTTTGAATCATTTGGCAATTTTTTGTAGACTTTAATGCATGTATAGGTAATTCATACTCTTCTCATAGAATGAAAGTCTGTGAATCGGAACACTCATCTCACCGCCATGTCTGGTTGTGTACTTATTTATATCACTGTTCAAAACACAATCATTCTTTTACAGTCTTACGTATACTGCACATTCACATAAAAATAATAAAGGTAATGTGAAATCCACCTACGTCTTTGAACAAACGCCGAATCGACGTACTGCTGATATTCAACTTTAATGCCGTTCGCTGAAGACTACGGTTCGATGATTGCAAAACCTGATTGAGGACACGTCCATGGTTCCCATTTGTTCTCACAGTTACTGGCCTACCAGACCTTCCCTTCCGTTGGCACAACACACTGCCAGAACGACGAAATTTCTCAACAATAGAAAGCATAACTTTGTTGGTTGGTGCCTCTTTATGAAATTGTTCGCGATATGTTTCCGTCACTAACTTCAAACTCGGTCCACCTTGTTTGCCTTTTCCGTACGATCGAAAATAATGCTCAACGATAAACACTTTTTCCTCAGTCGTGAGACCCATTCTCTACTATAACATCACATAACAACGTTCTTTGCACTACTAAAAACATATAACGCTGCTAGTATCATACGTCAAAAGGCAGACATGCGCATAACAGTGGCACGCATTTCAGTATTGTATATTATGGCGCATACCGTATTATATAGAATGCATAATTTACGAGATATTTGCAAAAATCGCTATTCGATAAGAGTGTTACATCCGGTCCGAATTTTGAAATTTATTTTATACAAAAGATATTGAAAATTAAGTTCTAAATACTTTTATAATCTTGATAAATATACCGGGTGTCCACACGAAAACTTTATATTGAATTATTTCTGGTGTTTTTGAAGACAAAAACTTGAAATTTTGGGTGGTTGTTCAGGATATAGGGGGACAATGAATAGTGTATTTCATACCGCCCCATCGGGTCACCCGCCGCCGCCGGCCACCCCCACTCCAATATTTTAAATGACACCCTGTATTTTTTTTTGGTTGTTTTGAAAGAACACAATTTTCTTGATATTCCTATGTGAAAAAACTAGTAACACACATTATGACATTTATGAGATATTTAAATTTAAAAGTTTCAGATATCAGAAATTATTAACTCCGAAAAATCATAAGATAGTCATGGAAATACTTAAAACAAGATTTATTCACAACATTTTAGTTAAATTAAATGCTCAAATTGTTCACCGTTTACATTTAAACATAAATAAAGTCTATTTTCAAAAGCATTTCTAACATTTTCGAACACTTGTGGCGTTAAATTTCGACATTCCTCTGTTATTCTATTACGTAAATCAGCTATTGATTGAGGCGGTGTCTTATAAACAACAGACTTCAAATGTCCCCACAAAAAGAAATCTAGGGGAGTTAAATCGGGGGAGCGAGCTGGCCATTCAATAGAGCTCCTACGTCCAATCCAATGTCCTGGGAAAATATTATCCAAATAATTCCTAACGTCTAAACAGTAATGTGGCCCAGCTCCATCTTGTTGAAAATATAATTGCTCCTCCTCTATTTCATTCAAGTTTTCTTCTAGACACTGTATGATAAGAGGATGTATTAGCTCTTCCAAAAATTGTAAGTACTTAGGTCCATTTAAATTTTCATGGAAGAATATCGGGCCAATTACTTGGTTATTAAGAATTCCAGCCCATACATTAATTTTTTGGGGATATTGTGTGTTGCCTTCTCGGAAAAAATGGGGTTTTACGTCGCTCCAATATCGACAGTTGTGTCTATTCACAAGACCATTTAAGTAAAAGCAACTTTCATCACTAAAGCAAATACTTCGCAAAACATTTCCATTTTGCCGAATCATATCTGTCATTATTTCACAAAATTCGACTCTTCTGTCGAAATCACTGTCACCCAACTCTTGGTGAAGTTGAATTTTATAAGGGTGCATTTTGTTTAATTTTAATATCTTATGGCAGGTTGATTTTGGCACTCCCGAAACTTCGGATAATTTTCTCAACGAAAGCTCTGGGTCTAAATTAATATGCCCAAGAACTGCTAGTTGCATAGCTTCATTTAGTACACCACAATTATTCGTATTCCGTTTTTTATTATTTACAGATCCAGTTTGCAAAAATTTTTCTATTAGCGTTCTGACATAAGCAACAGATACGTTTCTGTTTGGATGGTTTTCATTGAATAACGTCGCCGCTTGGGAATAATTTTTGTTTGCAATCCCATACAAAATCACTATTTCAGTTCTCTCTTCAAACCGAAACTTTAAGAACAATTTTACAAGTATTAATATTAATGAAACACAAAAGTCACAATTTTGACAATTCTAATTTAAAGCAAACTATTTCCATGACTAACTTATGATTTTTCGGAGTTAATAATTTCTGATATCTGAAACTTTTAAATTTAAATATCTCATAAATGTCATAATGTGTGTTACTAGTTTTTTCACATAGGAATATCAAGAAAATTGTGTTCTTTCAAAACCACCAAAAAAAAATACAGGGTGTCATTTAAAATATTGGAGTGGGGGTGGCCGGCGGCGGCGGGTGACCCGATGGGGCGGTATGAAATACACTATTCATTGTCCCCCTATATCCTGAACAACCACCCAAAATTTCAAGTTTTTGTCTTCAAAAACACCAGAAATAATTCAATATAAAGTTTTCGTGTGGACACCCGGTATATAGAATACATAAGTTACGACATATTTGCAAAAAAATCGCTATGCGGTAAGAGTAAAAGTGTTACTTCCGGTAGGAATTTCAAAAAACTTTTTTAATAAAATTCTTCTCAAATTTAATTTCGAGTACATATGAATTCTTTATAAATTTGTTTAAACTTAGTAGTTGACGAAATATTGGCAAAATTCAATTTTTTCACTGAAGTAAACTACTACTTCCGGTTTACCGATTTTACTGAAAAACATATCAGATGTCAAGAGGGAGATTATACACGTAAATACAAAATGTGGAATTGAAATCTACAGCGGTTTTGACCGCTGTCGTGGTGTCACAGAGAGAGAGAGACATTTTTTAAAAACCACATTTTTGGTATCAGGGGACTTCAAAACGTGGACATCTGCAAAAATCTCGAGGTCGAAAATTTTCGTCGTCACAATACTTCCTTATACTACGTATAAGAAAGTATAATGACTAAATCGCTAGGCGTAACTCAATTACAGACACCCATTGTATTATTTGGATAGAGAATGTAAACCATCCGGCATTATATCATTCAATATATTTAAAAAAAGCTTAAATTAGATGGTGTTATAACACAGACAGCAGTGAACATGACTTTAGTATACATTCAGTACCGTGATATATGAATCAAGTCACACCAATAACGTCCAGAAAAAATGAAGCATAATATGATTTGATTATTATACATTAGATCTATATTGATACTTCTAATATTGAGAAGGCTAAACCACCATATAGATCTGATTTAAACGCTAAATTAATTATAAAAATGAGTTAATACAGTAAGATTTCCGGCACATATTTGTAACAGTAGTTTATTTACAAAACCATCGCAACTCAAATACGTGACGCTGGTAGTAAACTTGCTAAATAGGAATCTGGAATTTTGTAAATAATTGATGTCGCCTCTTTTGTTATAGATGACAGACAAGATCGTCCGTGCGAGCCATCTCCTTGCGGTTCGAACGCGTTGTGCCAAGTGCGCGGTGACAGTCCTGCTTGTACGTGTTTGCCGAACTTTATCGGAATACCGCCTAACTGCAAACCTGAGTGCCTTATAAATCCGGAATGCGCGAGTCATTTGGCGTGCGTAAATCAAAAGTGTCGCGATCCTTGCCCGGGCTCTTGCGGACAACACGCGACGTGTTCGGTTATAAACCACAATCCAGTCTGCACGTGTATCCCAGGATTCTCTGGCGATCCATTCGTCGGCTGCTCCGAAACAATTGGTAAGTTATTTTTTTAAAATTTCACCACACATTTCACGACAAGCATGAATTGTACACACTTTCACTTAAAACTATCTATCACCATGGTAGCTTGTATGACATGATCGAAATCTTTAATACTCTAGAATGCCATTAAATTATTCATTAACATATTAAATACATCTGCTATTAGTGTTGGTTTATTGGCATTTCAAAAGTGTCACAAAGTTTCCTTATCGAAAGCAACTTCCGAAATGCAGAATAATCCAATTCTATGCAGCCGTGTGTAGACTAATTTTGGGCAGAATTTATAATTTTGCACCAACATATGATAGCTTGCAGCCAATTATTCGTCAACCTCTTGAGAAATTCCATAAACGAGACATTTTAAATTATCGCAAATGTTGAGAAGATAACTCCATCGCCTGCAAAGTCTATACGCAAGCTTTCACAGCATGCACAACTTTGACATGAATCAGGTTAATTCTTTAAAACTATCTTAATAAATGCTCATACAAGTTTCGTTGCCCATGGAACTACACAATCTTCAAACGCGACTTAATTAATGGTTTCGAGATCGTACAAATAATGATCAGATTCTTGAAGAATAATTATTGTGTGATTAGCAGGGTCTAGTGATACTGCACGTGAATTTATTAAAACATCAATGATGGTTCGGGTATTTGTTTCAATCATTATTTGATTATTTCTCATACACCATGGAACATTTAGTATCATTCTGAGAGTAGTGTTTTGTATTATTTGCAGTTTATTGATGTTGGTCTTGAATGTGTGTAGGTACCCATGTTGGGCATACATATGTGAATATTGGGCGTAGTACTTTTTTTTTGTAAAGTAAGATCTCTGTCTGTTTGTTACTCATAAACATTGATTCAATATTCTTTAATGATATTGTGATGTAATGATTTGAAACAAAACAGGGGAAACAATACAATCAAGCATCTATTCCATGCCAACTGCGTAATAAATAGACTTTCCGCTACAATTCCCAGATTTGACTATCGTGGATTACTAGAATTATACACACCTAAAAGAATGTAGAATAGAAAATGTCTGGGAGTCAATTACAACATAAAATTCAAAAATTACCATTAATGGCATTAAATATTGAAAATGTAGTTGGTTTTCATTGTCAACCTTTTACTATTTCAATCGAATGTAATTATTTGTCTCGATACTCATTTATATTGCCAAGCTATCTTTGGATTTAAAAAAAGTTATGACCCAGAGTATAAAAGATTTCAATCGTATGGTGGCTTTTAACAGCATGTGCATGGTACAGGTACATACGTAGTGCTTTTAATTTATTAGATTAGCTTGTTAGTGATACGAGAAGGTAAGTTACGTATCCACCAACTAGCGCCAGCGCGACTTTTAAGCATTTTAACATTGCCCAAGCGTATATTTGCGAATTGCACCAATTTTGCCTTTTATGAACATCGCTTATAATAACGTGGAATTGAAGGACGCGCTCATAAATACTCACCCAATGATGCTCACTCACCCTTACGTTTTGATCATTTTCAGCGCCAAGACCCCCCAGTGTCATAAACCCATGCTTGCCCTCCCCGTGCGGAACCAATGCCCTATGTAAAGTGCAAGGCAATGCTGGTGCTTGCACCTGCCTTCCAGATTACATAGGAAATCCCTACGAAAGTTGCAGACCCGAATGCGTACATAATTCAGATTGCCCAACCGTTAAAGCGTGCATTAGGAATAAGTGCCAAGACCCTTGCCCGGGAACATGCGGACCCAATGCCGACTGCCGTGTGATAAACCATTTACCCACTTGTACTTGCGCAATAGGTTATACTGGAGACCCATTCCGATATTGTAATATATATGTGGAAGAACGTAAGAGATACAGCTTTTAATTTACCTCTCTCTTTAAATACTGTGACTGTTAATTTTATAGCCTCTATATCAGAGCGACCTAAAAATCCTTGCGAGCCTTCACCTTGTGGACCTAACAGCCAATGCCGTGAAGTAAACACCCAAGCAGTTTGCTCTTGTCTGCCCACCTTTATAGGAAGTCCTCCAAGTTGTAGACCAGAATGTGTCATAAGTTCCGAATGTCCACCAAATAAAGCATGCATACAACAAAAATGTTCCGATCCCTGTCCCGGAACATGTGGCCTAAGCGCCAATTGCCAAGTAATAAACCATAGTCCTATATGTTCATGTAATGCAGGTTATACCGGTGATCCGTTTACTAGGTGCTTCCTATTGAAACGTAAGTTGCCAATAAAATATAAATGTAACAGTGTCTCAAAGACAAGTGGAAAAGTAATTGACATAATCAATCTCTTGTAGATTGTAGAAATAATTTTTATTTTGATAACCCATCCCTCTAGATATCTTCCAAGTCTTTGCAAATAGTAGCACAAAAAGAATTGCATAATTACTCGAAAGCGAATCCTTTCCTGTCTCAAAAAAATCTAGACCAAACATTTGGATCAGCTGACCATATTCACTGAACTTTTGCTTGTCTTCATCTATGAGAATTTGATAACTTTCTTGAAAAAAATTGAACAAATATATTTATTTTCTAGATAACAACCCTACATAGATAGAAGCATATTTATGGTAAAACTTTTGTATAAAAACGTTGATTGGGGAAATACAGAATTAGATAGTTTTGAAACGTTTACACAGATATAGTAAAATGCATCATTGGAAAAAAAATCTATTGAAACCTTCGATACGAGCGACAATTTTGGTTGCGTATCAAACTCACCCTAAATATACCGTGAATTAGTGATCAACAATTTTGACTATCGATAGTAGGTACTACAAATAGTTGCTTCAAAAAACGCTATCAAATAAAAATCAACAAGCGATTTTTCAACAACCGCCTTTGGACATTGCTATGAAAAAAGAAATATTGATGAAAGTCTCTTTTTGAGCTCAATTATTAGAGATATCATATCAGTACGTAAATTTAATATTTCTTCAAATATTTCTACGTACGTTCTTTAGAAGTACGTACCATTCGTTAAAGTTAAGAATCAGGCAGTACAAGTATTCAAATTTACTCTAATGCAAAATAAATATCTTGTAAAACATAGTATAGTTTTTTTTTCTAGCATCATAATTATTATAAGTCATCACACTCATCACCTAAAAGAATTAAAATATGTGTAAAAGATGAAAGGCATAAATAATATTAGTTTACTTTATTACTTTTGTTAGTAATAAATTTCAGATCGAGTTTCAAATGACCTATAAACATTTGTTATAATTTCTTGATTAATAGGAGAAACTGTACATACCTATATATTCTTTATGTCACTATACAATTTCAATTCCTGTCCAGCAAAATATAAATCATATTTGTTAATTTCAATTTTAAATACTTCACTTTTGCGTGAAGTAAATACATGCACTGGTAATGACGATTTTCTCTTCCAACTGAAATTATAAATGTAAATTGAAAGTTTTCTTCATTTTTTAATGCACAACAACTTGCGATATTCTTAATGTATAGCTAATTCATCAATTTTCAAGCTCGTCACTTGATGCACTTAAAATTTATATCGCGCACTGACGCAAGAAAGTAGGTATTTTTAAATAGTAAATTTTTAGTACTATTTATTGGCATGTAAAGTTTCATTTTTTTCACAATTTTTAACTTTAGCAAATGGTAGGTAATTCTAAAAAAAAAACATACGTTGAAATGATGAAATAAACATTAAATTTACGTATTAAAATGACAAAAGGTTAACCTGAACAAAAACCTTACATCTGATACTGTTTTATAGTGAAAATGATAACTAGGTTACAAAAACTCCTATCTAATTTAATTTAGTTTGATTGTGGTCGAAGCAGTTGGTTTTTTTTTTCTTCAGATTTCATTCTAAACGCTTCATCCAAAGTTTAAGGAAAAAGAACATGCATTTTTGAAAATTCATATTTAATTATATTTCGTTCCTTTCATGTCAAACATTATATAGTTCTTTTATCTTTTGTTTAGTGGAAAGACGTGACTATGTTCTACGCTCACATCTTATTTCACATTCAGCTCAAGCTATTAAATATGGAAATTGGAGGTGAAATTCCAGGATTGTCTTGACAATCTAGCAGATAATACTATAATTACTATCTAGACTATTATTATCAAGTATGTCACTCTAACTTTATTACTTTTAGTGACCCGTTATATGAAACTCCATTTGTCATTGAAACACTTGTTACTACAAAACACCATATAGGATATTTTAGAAGGAATAGTACATACCTTCTTGGTTACTGGGTTGCTGCTTCTACTGCCGACGTTTCATCCAGTATCCTTTAGGATACTGGACGAAACGTCCAAACGAAACGGCCTTTAGGTCATCTTCAGGGCTTCTACTACTGAGAGAACCCCAAACCGACGTACATACTGACAGTCTACTACGATAAGCTGAAACAAACAGTCAGTTAGCGCAGTAGTAGAAGCCCTGGAGATGTTATTTAGGATAATGGAAAAACGTCGGCAAAAGCGCGGTTTCAACCCAGAAACTAAGAAAGCATCGACGACAGCCGTGGAAGTCTACGACTTGGAATAGTACATACTTTAGTACGTTGTAGTATTGTTTATTTTAAGCAAACACAAGTTTGTAAGTACATATATGTGCTCAATAATTACAGAAATACATTTAGTTGAATTCATGCATAACATGAGATACATTTAATATGGAACACAAATACCATGGATTTTGTTCAAAATAAATGATACTGAACAGACAAAAGTTAATACCATTCCTCCTATTATATCATCCTATATGTAATACATTCTTTCTCTTGTCCATTTTCGGCCAATTTCTTCTATTGCTTTATTATTCTTGAGAATATAGTTCACTTATAAATGGAGAACTACCCAATAACGACCTATATTTGCAAGAATGAACCAACAGAAGAATGAACTCAATTTTACATACTTTATTTCAGCCCCAACAGAATATTTAGTACCCGTACCTAGTGATCCATGTGCGCCATCTCCTTGTGGACCATTTTCAGAATGTAGAAACATTGGAAATAACCCGTCGTGCTCATGCTTAGCCAACTATATAGGAACACCCCCAAATTGTAGACCCGAGTGCACTATTAACTCGGAATGTACGAGTATTCAAGCGTGTATCAGAGAGAAGTGTCGCGATCCCTGTCCCGGTTCATGTGGAACTGGAGCCATATGTAATGTTTTTAACCACTTGCCAATATGTACTTGCCCCGAAGGATATACTGGTGATCCATTCACTAATTGCCACCCAAAACCAATTGAAAGTAAGCCCTATTTACATGGATTTAAAATTATACAACTACGGTATTCTATAATATTTTTATAGGGCCACCAGTACAGCCTGATCCCTGTAATCCTTCCCCTTGCGGGGCTAATACTAGATGTAACAATGGAATTTGCACCTGTTTACCTGACTACAGTGGAGATGCCTACCGCGGTTGCAGGCCAGAATGTATATTAAATAATGAATGTCCTAAAGATAAATCGTGTATTAGGAAAAAATGTGTTGATCCTTGTCCTGGAACCTGCGGTGAAAATGCCGAATGTCGAGTTGTAAATCATATCCCAATGTGCACGTGTCCATTAGGTTATAGCGGAAATGCCTTCGTTTCTTGTAGGGAAACTATAAGTGCGTCAACCAATACGCATCATAAAATAAATTTTCTGACTTATGATAATATTATAGAACCTGAGCTTAGAGATCCCTGTAATCCATCACCATGTGGCCCGAACAGTCAATGCAGGGAAGTTAACCAACAAGCAGTTTGCTCTTGCGTGCAAGGTTACATAGGCAGCCCTCCGACTTGCAGACCCGAATGTGTATCTAGTCCTGAGTGTCCTTTAAACCAAGCTTGCGTCAATCAGAAATGCGTAGATCCCTGCCCAGGAACATGCGGTGTAAATGCCCTTTGTCAGGTTGTAAACCATAATCCAATTTGCAGTTGTCCGACAAAACACACTGGCGATCCATTTATTAGATGTTTGATATGTAAGCCTAATTCATTCTCAACTTTGAAAATAAACTACGCAATATAATTTTTAGACGAACCACCTGAAGACAATAAAAATCCTTGCCAACCGTCACCGTGTGGTCACAACGCACTGTGTAGAGTTGCTGGAGATTCCCCATCTTGTTCCTGCTTACCAGAATTTATAGGAATTCCACCAAACTGTAAACCGGAATGTATTAGCAATACAGAGTGTTCTTATAATCTAGCCTGTATAAATCAAAAATGCAAAGATCCTTGCCCTGGAACTTGTGGTGCGAATGCTGAATGCAAAGTAGTCAATCACATGCCTAATTGTATTTGTGTCGCTGGATACGAAGGAAATGCTTTTGTTGAATGTCATTTATCAAGACCACAACAAATTGAACATCTAGATCCTTGCCAGCCATCTCCTTGCGGCAGCAATGCCATATGCAAAGTTAATGGCAAAGCAGCGGCATGCACTTGCCAGCCATTATATATCGGCAACCCGCATGAAGGCTGTAGACCAGAATGTATGCTCAGCTCTGACTGTCCCTCTAGCAAAGCGTGCGTCAGAAATCAGTGTGTTGATCCTTGTCCAGGAACGTGCGGCCAAAACGCTGACTGTCAAGTCATCAATCATATACCAATGTGTACATGTAGAGCCGGTTACACAGGAGATCCTTTCAAATATTGCATTGTCATACCACCGGAACGTAAGAAGCTTGAAATACTATTGAATTGTTATTAATTTTTGTAAATTCTAGCTATCCTAATACCGTTAAACCCATGCAATCCTTCACCGTGCGGCCCAAACAGTCAATGTCGCGAAGTGAACGAACAAGTCGTGTGTTCTTGTTTGCCTAATTATATTGGTAACCCTCCTGGTTGCAGGCCAGAATGTGTAGTTAGTTCCGAATGCCCAACAAATCAAGCGTGCATCAACCAGAAATGCGCAGACCCTTGTCCTGGATCTTGTGGCCTCAATTCTAATTGCAACCCGATAAATCATAGTCCCATATGTTCCTGTAAAAGAAGTTTCATAGGTGATCCATTTACCAGGTGCTATCCAAGGCCTCGTAAGTAATGCGATTTATAAATTATGTAACTGAACCAGTAATGGACATTCAAGAGGATCTTTCGATTCTAAATGATTGCTATAAATTTATTATTTTATGTATTTACTCCCTAAGAAGACGAAATAAGATCGGTACTGTTTTGTACAGATTTCAGCTAACATAATTAAATGATACATGAGTTGGCAGTAAAAAAATATGTATAACGAGTGTTTTGTAACTGCGTTTCGTAATGTTTGAAACAATTTCAGCGATAAAGACCAATCACAAAAACTTGCAGTATTTATATTTCGAGAACTAAAATTGTTTCTGCGTAATATTGCAGGAATTTTAATGGTGTAATAATAGATCTATAGGCTTCGAATTCTCCACTAAGAAAATAATCGAATCGACAGCCACTTCTTTTTTGGATTTATTCCCAAGTGCCAAAGCAAGTGTATTTTGTTAGTTATTTGACTACATAGTGATCATACATCCATTACTGGAACAGTCTCCAATACTAAGCACAATTATCCACTCGACAAAATCTATTTATTATTTACAGCTCCGCCTCCTCCTCCCCCATATGCCGTGGCAGTTAATCCATGTGTACCGTCACCTTGCGGGGCATTTTCAGAATGCAGAGGTATAGGTGGGGGACACAGTTGCGCTTGCTTACCTGGATACTACGGATCTCCTCCTAATTGTAGACCAGAATGTACAATAAACGCCGAATGCTCAAGTAATTTGGCCTGCATAAGAGAAAAATGTACAGATCCTTGTCCGGGAGCTTGTGGGGCAAATGCCCAATGTAATGTTATAAACCACACGCCCATTTGTACTTGTCCAGAAGGTTATACGGGCGATTCATTTACAAGCTGTTACCCGAAACCTCCAGAACGTAAGACTTTCCATAAATAAATCACATCGAGTGTTAGCATAATTTTAAATTTTAGCTACGCAACCAGCTAATTTATGTCATCCAAATCCATGCGGACCCAATGCAATTTGCAACGAAGGTATTTGTACTTGCATTTCAGAATACAACGGTGATCCATATCAGGGATGCAGACCAGAATGTGTTGTGAATTCAGATTGTCCTAAGCCCAACGCGTGCATTAAGAATAAATGTTTAGACCCTTGTCCAGGAACTTGTGGCGAAAATGCTGTGTGCACAGTTATCAATCACATACCGATGTGTACATGTCAAGAAGGTTTCTTGGGAAATGCCTTTATAGCTTGTAAATTGGCGCCAAGTATGTCATATAATCATGACGTTTATTAAAATCCGTGATTTTCACATGAAACATTTTCAGAGCCAGATATTAAACATCCCTGTAATCCATCCCCATGCGGACCGAACAGTCAATGTAGAGAGATCAATGAGCAAGCAGTGTGCTCTTGCATACCTGGTTTTATAGGTAGTCCACCAACATGTAGACCTGAGTGCGTTACGAGCTCGGAATGCCCATTAAATCAAGCATGTGCAAACCAAAAATGTATCGATCCTTGTCCAGGCACATGTGGAATAGACGCTTTATGCCAAGTTGTAAGCCACAATCCTATATGTAGTTGTCCCCAACAATATACTGGAGACCCATTCTTAAGATGCACCCTAATAAGTATAAATATTAATATTATCTTATCGCTATCTCCTCTGACCGGTTATTTACAGTACTAGATGTGCCCGTGGAAAACCCTTGTCAACCATCACCCTGCGGACCAAATTCAGAATGCAGAGTATCCGGTGAATCACCGTCTTGTTCGTGTTTATCCGGATTTATTGGCTCACCTCCGAATTGTAGACCGGAATGTGTCAGTAACAGCGAGTGCTCAAGTCACTTAGCATGCATAAACAATAAATGCAGAGATCCATGTCCGGGAATTTGCGGTCAAAATGCAGAATGTCATGTTGTCAGTCACACACCTAACTGTATTTGTGTGACAAGTTTCGTAGGTGATCCGTTCACATCATGCACACAGCCCCCTCCGACACTACCTCAAATTACATCACCGTGCGAGCCTTCTCCTTGCGGAGCAAACGCACAGTGCCGTGAACAAAATGGGGCAGGGGCTTGCGTTTGTCTACCCGAATACATAGGAAACCCCTACGAAGGATGTAGACCTGAGTGTGTTCTAAATACTGATTGTCCGTCGAATAAAGCATGTATAAACAATAAATGTAAAGATCCCTGCCCAGGAACTTGCGGTGAAAATGCGAACTGCCAAGTTATAAATCACTTACCCTCTTGTTCTTGTATACCGGGATATACTGGAGATCCATTCAGATATTGCAACAGAATCATAGAAACACGTATGTATACCTTAGTCGAACGTAGATAATAATAATTTTATAAACTTTCAATATCTTCAGCACCAAAACCGGTTAATCCGTGTAATCCATCCCCTTGTGGTCCAAACAGTCAATGTAGAGAAGTCAACGGTCAAGCAGTCTGCTCATGTTTGCCAAATTATTCTGGCAGTCCTCCTTCGTGTAGACCAGAATGCACCGTGAGCTCTGAATGTCCTCAAGATAAAGCATGCATCGATCAAAAGTGTGCAGATCCATGTCCAGGCTCATGCGGATTAAATACAAAGTGTCAAGTCGTAAATCACAGCCCTATTTGCTCTTGTAATCCTGGTCATACCGGCGATCCCTTTACCAGATGCTACTTAATACCTCGTAAGACTTCAATACATCGATGGATTGATGAGTATCTAAATAAAATAATTTTAGCCGCTCCACCTGCTATCCATTTCGAGGAGAAAGACCCGTGCGTACCATCGCCGTGTGGACCCAATTCGCAGTGCAGACCAGTAGGTTCAACACCGTCTTGTTCTTGTCTCGTAAATTTCATTGGTAGTCCGCCGAACTGTCGCCCAGAATGTACAATCAATTCAGAGTGTCCTAGTAATTTAGCTTGTATCAGAGAAAAATGCATGGACCCATGCCCGGGCTCTTGTGGAACGGGTGCTCAGTGTAGCGTTATTAATCACATACCAATATGTACTTGCTTGGATGGATACATTGGAGATCCCTTTACGAATTGTTATCCAAAACCACCACGTAAGCCCAAATAATGTTAGCGGCTGGTTGTATCAAAAAGTCCGCCAGTGGACCACACACCAATTTTTTTGAAAAAAATAACATCGCCTATCTTAACTATTTTAAATAAAAATAAAATAAAACACTTTTTCCACAATTTTTATTCAATCTTTGCGACATATGTTTCGGTATCTAGATACCGTTTTCGAGCTTAACTAACAGGTCAATTTGTGTGAAGGGTATTATATATGCCGTTGTGTTTATTGCCTCTTTGTACTTAAATGTCTATTATGGGTGTGTGTGTGTGTGTTTGTAAAATCTGTGTGTGTATTCGTTACTTTCTCCTTTCTTTGAATAGATTTTTTAATTTCTAATATTTCTAACAAATTTAATTTTGGACCTTTGTTCACATTATGCATAACTATCTATATCGGTAAAATGGAGATTATCTATACAATGTTCGGCAAGGCATGTATTTGTAATATTATGCAATACTGATTTTTTATGTTCTTTTAATTTAGTTTCGATCTTTCTGCCACTTTGTCCGATATAGATGGCTTTACAGTCTGTGCAACTAATTTTATATACATCTGATTTGTCGGTAAGCTTAGTTCTTTCCTTGTTATTGACTAACATAGCACCTAGATTGTTTTTATTTGTGTTAACTGTTTTGATTCCTATTTTCTTAAATATTCTGTAAATTTTATAATTAATTTGTGGAATGTATTGTATAATGTATCATTTCCTGTTGTCTTTGTCTATTATTTTAGGGTAAAAGTGTATTTTGAGTTTTTCTCTTTGTTTCTCTTTAAATCCATTATTTCTAGCTATATTCATGGCAGATTATGAAGAAAATCTGTTCAAAAGTAATAATAAATACATCAAACAAATAAAACATTGGGTCAGGTATGTAGATGACATTTTTTTGTATATGGTCAGGTACTAAAAGACAGGCACACGACTTCCTAGCTTGCCTAAACACTATTCATAAGAAGATCCAATTTACTATGGCAATAGAAAATGAAACAAAATTAAACTTTCTAGATTTAACTATCAAAAAAGTTCAAATTCAGTATATACAGGAAACCCACATACACTGATATGATCATACCAGCTCATTCGAAACAATCTTGGGGCACAAAAACAGCAGCTCTACATTGTTTCGCTTACAGACTAATTAACATACCACCAAGTGAAGAAGATTTCAACACAGAATTATGCACAATTAAAACTATAGCTAGAAATTATTGGTGTTTAAGAGAAAATAGTAGGCGACATTATCAAACATAAACAAAGAGAAAAACTCAAAATATACTTTTACCCTAAAATAATAGAAAAAGGTACATTATACAATACATTCCACAGATTAATTATAAAATTAACAGAGTATATAAGAAAATAGGAATCAAGACAGTTAACATAAATAAAAACAATTTAGGTGCTATGTTAGTCAATAACAAGGAAATAACTAAGTTTACGAACAAATCAGGTGTATATAAGACTATTTGCACAGACTGGAAAGCTACCTATATCGGACAAGGTGGCAGAAAGATCGAAACTAGATTAAAAGAACATAAAAGATCAGTATTGCATAATATTAGAAATACAGGCCTTGCCGAACATTGTATAGATAATCGCCATTTTCCCGATATAGATAGTTGTAAACTCATGCATAATGTGAACAAAGGTCCAAAATTAAATTTGTTAGAAATATTAGAAATAAAAAAGTCAATTCAAAGAAAAGAGAAAGTAACGAACACACACACACACCCACAATAGACATTTATGTACAAAGAGGCAATAAACACCACGCACATATAATACCCTTCACACAAATTGACCTGTTAGTTAAACTCGAAAATGGTATGAAGATACCGAAACATATGTTGTAAAGACTGAATAAAAATTGTGGAAAGTTTTCAAGTGTTTTATTTTATTTTCGTTTAAAATAGTTATTAACAAAATGTTCCACCAAGAACCGTCTGCTAACTCAATTAATAGAATCGCCTATCTTATTTATTTTAAAAGTAAATGTTTATTTATATTAAGCCTATAGATGTTTCTTAAAAAATAAGTGTGGTTTAATATCTAGTAATTCTTACAAGATGGCGAAACAATTCGTTCTAGGTTGTTGAGTTTCTACAAACATTTACAACAAGTATTGCAGTATTTACCATAAAATGCAAGCAAAGACGAATTACTAGCAGAGATAAAACATATGTATTTAAAGAACGGGTGCTACGAATGCTATCGATAATCGTCAAACCAGCGATGTTAAAAACTAAAACCGTATTTTCTATGTCACTTTACCACGCTTTATCAGCCAATGTCCTTAATTTAACATGACTACTCCAATATCAGAACTAAAGCTGAACCCATAACAAATCCAACAGTGTTACACTTCTCTAGTGAAGGTATGAGCTTTGAACACGTAGCTCTTGCTGATATATATGTTTCACTGGAAGAGCTAGAAATCCCTGGACTTCGAAAGACACTAATTCTTATTAGTACTGGTTGCTGAAGGCAAATGTCATTGAAATAATTAACATTACTTAATCGAGAACCATGCACAACAGAGAGAATGGAAATCTATCAACAATAGCTTTAAAACGTTATTGCTGTTGCTGACGTTAAATTGTGACTTCAGATATGTGAAAACAAGTATGCCATAGCTAGAATGGAGTGTTAACAATTGACGTGTACTTATCGAAGTATTACTGTGCTACTAAATTCCTTTATTGCATTTTATTTTTTTTTTATAATAATCAATACATCTTCCAATAAAGGCGATGACTTTTGATGCAACCTAGCAGTATATTTGATCGATACTTCATTTCACAACATTACCCTAAACTCTTTGATTTATAACATAATATAAAATTCCAGCTGAGGCGGACGATGTCATAGATCCTTGTTATTCCTCGCCTTGTGGTGCTAACGCTCAGTGTAATAATGGCATTTGTACGTGTTTACCGGAGTATCATGGTGATCCATACAGAGGATGCCGACCCGAGTGTGTCTTAAATCCAGACTGTTCGAAGGATAAAGCTTGCTTACGAAATAAATGCGTAGATCCATGTCCTGGCACGTGCGGTCAAAATGCCGTTTGCAATGTTATCAATCACGTACCGATGTGCACTTGCTTACCGAAATATGCCGGCAATGCATTCACTCTTTGCAGCTTGATGAAAGGTTTAGTTTAAAAATCCCTCAAAATGCACATTCATGATATAATATTGTAGATCCTCCAATATTGCATCCTTGCAATCCATCCCCCTGCGGCCCGAACAGCCAATGTAGAGAAATCAACGCGCAAGCAGTATGTTCTTGTGTGCCAGGTTTCATAGGCAGCCCACCAGCATGTAGGCCTGAATGCGTTTCAAGCTCAGAATGTCCTCTAAACGAAGCCTGCGTCAATCAGAAGTGTATAAATCCCTGTCCTGGAACTTGCGGAATTTCAGCTATTTGTCAAGTTGTATCGCACAATCCAATTTGTAGTTGCCCACCAAAACACACTGGAGATCCATTCGTCTCTTGCATACCAATGCGTAAGAAGTTCACTTTATCCTTAAAAAAATATGTGCTAACTGCCAAAAATTATTAAATTCCAGCTGATAAGCCACCAGAACCTAAAGATCCTTGTAATCCATCACCATGCGGTCCATACGCTCAGTGCAAAGTATCTGGTAGCTCTCCTTCATGCTCGTGTTTGCCGGAATATGTGGGCACACCACCTAACTGTAAACCGGAATGCATTAGTAGCAGCGAGTGTGCCAATCATTTGGCTTGTATAAATAATAAATGTAAAGATCCATGTCCCGGCCTGTGCGGTTCAAATGCTGAGTGCCGTGTTATCAGTCACACACCAAATTGCTTCTGTATAACTGGACACGTTGGAGATCCATTTACCCAATGTCAGTTGCTTCCACGTAAGACGATAAATGTTAACTCGAGAGCTAAAATTATAAAAGTGAATTCTATTCCAGAAGTAGACGAAATTATAAATCCTTGTTCGGAATCCCCATGCGGAGCCAATGCTATATGTCGTCAAAAAAATAGAGCTGGTGCTTGCTCATGCCTACCAGATTATATTGGCAATCCTTATGATGGTTGCAGACCAGAATGTGTACTAAATACCGATTGCCCACCCACGAAAGCCTGTATTAATAACAAATGTAAGGATCCTTGTCCGGGAACTTGTGGTCAAAATTCCAACTGTCAAGTTATAAATCACTTACCTACCTGCACTTGTCTACCTGGATATACTGGCGATCCATTTAATTATTGCTCGATTGTACAGCGTAAGTTTTAAACAGAGTGAAAAATAAGTAAAGGAGAAATTTAGTAATTCCATTGATATTAATTTTTAATTACAGGATGTATGCTACATCCATTTTCATGTTGTTATACTGTTTTTTTTTTCGATGTTTTGCTGTCCTCAATTTTGCTTGAATTACACATGCTTTATTTTATTGATTTTGGTAGTAAACAAAAACACTATAACACCTTTACCACACTAAAGCATAAAACCTAAATACGTATTTCGACTATATTGTCATCTTCAGTAGCACTAATTAAAAACCGCGTTGTCTATACATCATAACGTATACAGAACAACACTGATTTTGGTAGTACTATAGGTAGTAGTATTGTGATGAGATTTTTGCAGATATTCGAGTTCTGAACTAACCTAACAGCAAAAAAGAAATTTGTATAATCTCTTTCCCACGAACTGATTAGATTTTCATTAAAGTTGGTAGACCGAACTAGAAGTTTACTTCAGTAAAACAATTATACAATACCTCGTTAACTGCTAAGATATGACAAATTTCTACATAATTCAAAAGTATTCAAAGGTGAAAAGGTTATTCAAAATTCCTATTGGGTGTAGGTCAATTTTTATCAAAAAAATAGTTTTTTTGCAAAGTATACGTTTAGTACAGTTGTACTATGAAATCAAGTAAAATTTAATTTAGAATAATTTTTTTAGAAAAATGATTTCAAAATTGGGACCGGAAGTAACACTTTTATTTTATTTGAAAAAAAGTGTCTTACAAATATCTCGCAAGTGGTGCATTCAATACAGGTTCATTAAGAGCGTAAAAGTATTTAGACCTTAATTTACAAAGGGATTTGTAAACGAACATGTTTAAAATGCGGACCGTAAGTAATACTTTTACTCTTATCAAAGATCAGCATTTTTATTTACATTGAAAAGTTTAATTTTTGAATCGGAATAAAAATTACAACCAAAATCAATAATAAGAACTACATTATTTAAGACATATGATGACGTTATGACATAAAAAGCAAATGACATAAGAATTTTTCCAAAAAATTAATATTAATGAAATTAACAAATTAATTCTGTACTTAATTTGCTCACCGTATATATAATATACATTTCTTTTCCTCATGATATAATTAACAGCACCTGATGCTCCTATAACTACAAATGCGTGCCATCCATCACCATGCGGTCCAAACAGTCAATGTCGTGAAGTAAACGAACAAGCCGTGTGTTCCTGTCTACCTAATTACATAGGAAGTCCACCAGGTTGTAGGCCTGAATGTGTCGTCAGTTCTGAATGTCCATTAAATAAAGCGTGCGTTGATCAAAAATGCGTAGATCCTTGTCCTGGAGTGTGCGGGCTAAATACACAATGTAATGTTATAAACCACAGCCCAATATGCAGTTGCCACAGTGGTTATACCGGAGATCCCTTCACAAGATGCGTTCCAATTACCACATTGCGTAAGACAATATTCAAATAACCGAATCAACTCTTCCAATGAATTCTTTCTTTTAGCCAACGAATTTATTCCACTGGTGCCTGTAAATCCTTGTGTTCCATCACCTTGCGGTCCAAACTCAGAATGCCGACCCATCGGCGAGAGTCCCTCTTGTTCGTGCTTACAAAATTATTTGGGTAGTCCACCGAATTGCAGGCCAGAATGCTCGATAAACCCAGAATGTCCCAGCAATTTAGCATGTATTAGAGAGAGGTGCAGAGACCCTTGTCCTGGATCTTGTGGGACGAATGCCCGATGTAATGTTATAAATCATATACCCATTTGCACTTGCCTTGAAGAATATACTGGTGATCCTTTTAGCAGTTGTTATATTAAGCCTAAACGTAAGAATTGTCCACGACTAGTTAAGTTCGACGTAAAATTATAAAATTTTAGCTCCAACGATTAAGCCGGATCCTTGCAATCCTTCGCCATGCGGTGTTAATACTCAGTGTTCTGACGGTATTTGCACTTGCCTAGCGGAATATCAGGGAGACCCTTACAAAGGCTGTAGACCAGAATGTATTCTAAATAATGACTGTCCTAAAGACAAGGCGTGTATCAATAAGAAATGTAAAGATCCGTGCCTAGGCACTTGTGGGCAAAATGCCGAATGCAGTGTCATTAATCATATACCGATGTGCACTTGTCCAACAGGATATGCAGGCAATG
Organism: Amphimallon solstitiale; assembly: GCA_963170755.1. Taxonomy (NCBI): domain Eukaryota; kingdom Metazoa; phylum Arthropoda; class Insecta; order Coleoptera; family Scarabaeidae; genus Amphimallon; species Amphimallon solstitiale. The sequence continues at coordinate 88,946,458 of OY720680.1, forward strand.
CATTCGTTTTTTGCAATTTAGCAGAAAGTAGGTTTTGTAAATTTTCGCCACAAAATACCATGGTTTACTCAAAATTACATGCATTTTAGAACCAATTGATAGACACCCATGCAACCCATCACCCTGCGGACCAAACAGTCAGTGTAGGGAAATCAATGGTCAGGCAGTGTGCTCTTGCGTGCCCGGTTTCTTAGGAACCCCACCATCCTGCAGACCTGAATGTGTGACTAGCTCTGAATGTAATTTAGATAAGGCTTGCGTAAACCAGAAATGTATTGATCCATGCCCAGGAACTTGTGGATTTAGTGCTAAATGTCAAGTTGTAAATCATAACCCCATATGTAGTTGCCCACCATCTTATACTGGTGATCCATTCTTGAGATGTTCAATATGTAAGTTCTAGTTTTAAATGATTGATCTACTTTGTTATTTGCCAATGGTATGAACAAAAAGCTAATTAGTCAGCAATCTCATTTATTAATTGCTGCAAGTACCTAATGGAAACATTTCATAAGCAAAGCGTTTTTTAAGCTGATAATTACGGTTAGCTCAGACTGTGCAATATACAAGTTATACAAATGGCTTAAGAAATAAAATGTTACAACAGAATGGTAATTTACTACGGAAATTCTTGGATAAATCTAGAATACGAATTTATTTGTGTATTTGTGGTTGATAAATACAATGAAAACCATAAACTATGTACGACATGAAATAAATCTATAAAACATGTAATGTAGACATACACAGAGTTTATGTTAGTATTTGAGTATGGGTAAGTGAGTGTGGGATTGTAGGTCCATGGATAAAACATGTTTTATTTTAACAGGATAATTTACAATTAATAGAATGTGAAACAAAATAAATATATATTATAAATACGGGAGGGATGCCGCATATTTCGAAAATAGATGGTAATTCCACAATTTATTCTTTAATACTTTGTCTTTGCGCATATGTTGAAGGTTATACTTCTATTTCAGAACTTAAGAAATACTATATCAATAAAAGCAAAAATATTCTTTTTTATTACCCAAAACTACATCAGTCCTTTACTAGCCGATTAAATCGTGGCATAGAAATGGTAGAGTTGCCGCTGGACACCTGTTTTTTGATAGTTCAACTCTGGATCACAGAGATTACAGGTTTCTCCGTGCATTGCACAAGATTTGTGCAGCCATTCCAAACACTCTAGATACTGCAACCATCATCTTTTTTCTTGATTTTTCATATTAGTTAAAACATTCAACGCAACAATGCATTTTGTGTTTTGCACCAGAAACAATGTTCATTTTTCTGAGTGGCTTATTATCGTCTTCATCAGAATCATAGTCTGATTTACTTTTCTTTTATTGTCCTAATTTAACTATAGGAGTTTTTTGTATACTTTTCATGTTTTCTTGCTTATTCATCTCTTCTCTTTTGAGTTTATTGGACGTAATATTTCTCTTGTTGTCTCTCTGTTTCGTATATTTTCATGAGTTAAAACACTTGCGCATTAGTTCTGTCGTTTATTCAGTGATATTGGAATTAGAGATATTGGTGAAACTTCTTGCAAAAATATTAACCTGCAAAATGTTATAGCAGTGAACTCAGAACTCGACATCTGTTGACGTAGCCGGCATAGGTTCAGAATTTGTAGTTTTGTTTGTCAAATTTGGTCTTGGTTTCGGTTTTAAGATTGTGCACATGTAACATCTCTGACACTCGTAATTTATGAAAGTACTTTTTGTTTGATGAAATCAAGCTTGGAATAAAAGTGGTCCGGAATTGCTTTAGGATATAATAGCCAGATTGCTATGCCAATGAAGCCATTAACCGCGAAGCTTACGGAACCTGCACTCTATCATACTTTACCAAGTAAATGACCAGCTTGATACAGAGTAAAATTCCTATTATCATTATTTTTCACGCAAGTTTGAGCTTCATCATTAAAATAAACTTTGTATAGGAGGAAGAAGATTTTATATAATGTCTGCAAAGCCTTAGCACAGTGGCTATGTAAACAAAGAATAATAATATCGTTATCTCCTGCTGTATCATATGTATGTCAGTACTATGCAAACAAGAATCAAAAAACTTTTGCCAGAAGGATCTGAGGAGTAAATTGTTCTTTTAGCCATCGAAACAAAATGCTGTATTGATTAAGTATGATTTCATATTCATGTAAACTTCCGATCTACATACATCGCAATACTGGCCTTTGATTAACCCGTTTAGATATTAGAATTGGCGAAAGAAATTTGTCATCGACACTGCAGCACGCTATCACTGCAGTATTCTCTCCTCTTTCCTGTGAAGATAAAACATGCAGATCTTTAAACCCGTTCCTTGGCATCACTTTTTCTAGTATATTTATTAGTTGAACACCTGTTTCTTCATATTAAAAACTTATTTAATAAATCATTTTTGTCATAACTTTCTCCAACAAGCTAAAAAATGGTCTGCATAGTATCTGTTCATACCTTTGGCACTCGACAGAAGAGAAGATCTTCAACTTGCCTCATAGAGAATTGGATTTTTTCCCAGAAATGATATAAGCCAAGTGAATGCGAAATTTTTTTTCGATGTCTAAAATGTATGCTTAATACCTCCAAAAGTCTATGTATTTTTGATTTTTTTTCATATTTTGTTGCTTGTAAAAAAAATCTTTGTAAGACAGTACACATTTTATCCATTGACACACACACACTTGCATCTCCGAGAGGAATGAATTAAATAAATAATCCTAAAAAATTTGTTGGTAGGATTTGTATAGTATACAACTTTCATCGGATTGATCATTCAGAATTTTAAAGCATTGCATTATCAGTAGCAGAAGACGCTCTTAGTGATAAATAAGAAAGAGTAATCAATGTCAGAGCATGCTAACTAGAGGATATAGATTATGTGAAAAGGTTGAATTAACTTAGGCGAGTCCGCATAACAAAAAGTGATGCACAGCAGCGATTTAAAAAATGAGGAGATATTTGACCCTCAAAATGTCAGAAAAACCAGCCTCCAAAATATTAACATATATGTATCTTTTTAAAAAATGGGAAGAAGAAAAATGTTCATTCTGTTCTTTAATATAAATAAACGTAGTGTTTCATATTGCAAATCTTTCTTTGCTATTTGTATAACTTATTGCGTGATGGTTTTAAACAGGGGTCAACTTGAAACCTTGTAATTAAAATCTTTTGACAATTAATAAATTAAGTTGCCCAATAATTAACAGTTGCAGTTTTTTAACTACCATGACCCAACAACTAGAGCCGTTAATCACCTTCACTATTTATTATTATACATTACCTTTATTCAGATCATGTGGAAGACCCGGTACTTTATCCTTCGAATCCCTGTGAACCATCACCATGTGGACCAAATGCACAATGTAGAATATCAGCCGAGTCACCATCGTGTTCATGTCTGCCTGAATTTATCGGCTCCCCACCGTATTGTAAACCAGAATGCGTCAGTAATAGTGAGTGCCCTGCGAATTTAGCTTGCATAAATCAAAAATGCAAGGACCCCTGCCCCGGAACATGTGGACATAATGCAGAATGCAGAGTTGTCAGTCATACGCCCAACTGTGTTTGTATAACAGGCTACGTCGGTAATCCATTCGTGCAGTGTTTGTTAGCACTACCACCACCCATAGAACCTCCGATAAATCCCTGCAGTCCATCGCCATGCGGTTCAAATGCAGTATGCAGAGAAAGAAGTGGGGCAGGATCATGTACATGTTTGGAAGAGTATATCGGAAACCCTTACGAAGGCTGTAGACCAGAATGCATGATAAGTAGCGATTGTCCCTCTAACAAAGCTTGTCTAAGGAATAAATGTCAAGATCCCTGCCCAGGAACTTGCGGTCAAAATGCCCAATGTCAAGTTATTGATCACGTTCCATCTTGTACTTGTATACTTGGATACATAGGAGATCCATTTAGATATTGCAATCTTCCATTGCCAACACGTAAGATTAAGTTAAATGTTGAACGAGAACATTATTTTTATATATTTCCCTATAGCTAAACCACAACCTGAAAACCCCTGCAATCCATCGCCATGCGGGCCAAACAGTCAATGCAAAGAAATTAACAACCAAGCGGTATGTTCATGTTTACCAACTTACGTAGGAAGTCCACCCGGTTGTAAACCTGAATGCGTTGTCAGCTCTGAGTGTCCCCACAACAAAGCCTGCATTGATCAAAAGTGTTCTGATCCCTGCCCAGGAACGTGTGGTTTAAATACCATATGCAACACCATAAATCACAATCCTATTTGCATTTGTCAATCTGGGTATACTGGAGATCCATTCACTAGATGTTACCCAATGCCACGTAAGTCACCAATGAAATCTTACCATGTTTTTCAATACCTAATTTTTACGAAATTTAGCACCTCCACCACCGAGCGTTATACCCATGCCTATTAATCATTGTGTACCGTCCCCTTGCGGGCCATATTCAGAGTGTAGAGATTTGAACGGGGCACCTTCCTGCTCATGTCGCATTGAGTATGTAGGTAGTCCACCAAACTGCCGTCCAGAATGTATATCAAGTCACGAATGCCCAAGCAATTTGGCTTGTATTCGAGAAAAGTGTAGCGATCCTTGCCCAGGTTCATGTGGAAATAATGCCGAATGTATTGTACAAAATCATACCCCGATATGTACTTGTCGACAGGGATATATTGGTGATTCATTTGTTATTTGTCATTTAATGCCTCCAACACCAAAACGTAAGAAATAATTAATATCGATTTGGTGATGTACATATTTTCCCCTATTTTTTTTAGCTCTACCAATAGACCCGTGCAATCCATCACCCTGTGGCCCTAATGCTTTGTGTAATCATGGAACGTGCACTTGCAAAGCTGATTACCAAGGAGATCCATATATTGGTTGTAGACCAGAATGTGTATTGAGCAATGACTGTCCCAGAGATAAAGCTTGCGTAAGAAATAAATGCATAGATCCTTGTCCTGGAACCTGTGGACAGAACGCTATCTGCACAATATTAAATCATATACCAATTTGTAGTTGTAATCAAGGTTTTTCGGGAAATGCTTTTGTTTTATGCTCTCCGATACCAGGTAAATTCGTATTTATAACTGCAGAAGCACTGTTAATATTGCATATGCATTTATTTTAGAATCAATTCCACATCCCTGTAGCCCTTCACCTTGCGGTCCGAACAGTCAATGCCGAGAGATTAACCAACAAGCCGTTTGTTCTTGCGTGCCCGGCTATATAGGCAGTCCTCCTACGTGCAGACCGGAATGCGTAGCTAGTTCTGAATGCTCCCTGAATGAAGCATGTATAAATCAGAAATGCATAGATCCCTGCCCAGGAACTTGCGGGCATCGAGCTATATGCCAAGTTGTAAACCATAATCCGATCTGTAGTTGTCCACAGATGTATACCGGTGATCCATTTACCGCATGTGTACCTGTAGACGACAAACCAGTAATAGTAAATCCTTGTGTTCCTTCCCCATGCGGCCCGAATTCAGAATGTAGAGTTATAAATGAATCACCATCGTGTTCTTGCGTATCAGAATTTATAGGAACTCCTCCGAACTGTAGACCTGAATGCGTCAGCAATAGTGAATGCCCGTCTAATTTGGCTTGCATCAGACAGAAATGCAGAGATCCATGCCCTGGTACATGTGGAACAAATACAGAATGCAGAGTCGTTAGTCATACACCCAACTGTGTTTGCGTAATCGGTTTTACTGGTGATCCCTTCACACAGTGCACAGTTCTAAGTGTTCTACCAGCCCCACAACTTATAAATCCTTGCATGCCCTCTCCATGTGGAGCGAACGCTGTTTGTAGGGAACATAATAATGCCGGATCCTGTACATGCTTGCCAGAATATATAGGAGATCCTTATGAAGGCTGCAGACCAGAGTGTACATTAAATTCCGATTGCCCATCAAATAAAGCATGTATTAAAAATAAATGCTTAGATCCTTGCCCAGGAACTTGTGGACAAAATGCTGATTGTCAAGTTGTAAATCATCTACCTTCCTGTACTTGCAGACCGGATTACACTGGTGATCCTTTCAGATATTGTTCTTTGGCACCAGAGCGTAAGTCATTTCTACCGTGTAATTATATTTTTCCTATACAATATATTTTAGCTATCCTAGTTAAGAAATATCCCTGCAATCCATCACCGTGTGGACCTAACAGCCAATGCAGAGAAGTCAATGAGCAGGCAGTCTGTTCTTGTTTACCTAATTATATTGGAAATCCACCTACTTGCAGGCCCGAATGTACTGTCAGTGCAGAATGTCCACAGAATAAAGCATGTATGAATCAGAAATGTGACGATCCATGCCCTGGTACATGCGGGTTAAATGCGAATTGCCAAGTAATAAATCACAGTCCAATTTGTTCATGTAACCAAAATTATATTGGCGATCCATTTACCAGATGCTATCCAATGCCACCACGTAAGAGAATGCCATATCTACGTACGTTCTTGTAAAGCAACCTTTAATCATTTTTTTAGCGCCAGTTCAAGATTATCCTATTAATCCCTGCGTTCCATCACCCTGTGGCCCTTACTCAGAATGTCGTGACATAGGTGGCTCACCTTCGTGCTCTTGCTTGAGCAATTACGTCGGTAGTCCTCCTAACTGCAGGCCGGAATGTAGTATTAATCCAGAATGCGCCAGTAATTTAGCATGTATTAAGGAGAAATGCCGTGATCCATGTCCAGGCTCGTGCGGTGCGAATGCTCATTGCAGCGTTATCAGTCATACTCCAATATGCTCATGTGCCGAAGGGTTTACAGGCGATCCATTTACAAATTGTCATCCTAAGCCGCCAAGTAAGAACTTCGCTCTTGAATGAATAGTATTTATTATTTTAAGATATTCTAGTCCCGCCTCCGATTAAACCAGACCCTTGCAATCCATCACCATGCGGAGCAAATGCTCAATGTGCAGATGGTGCATGCACGTGCTTGCCTGAGTATCAAGGAGATCCGTACAGAGGTTGCCGACCTGAATGTGTTCTTAATAATGACTGCGCTAAAAATCTAGCTTGCATCAGGAATAAATGTATCGACCCATGCCCAGGTACATGTGGTGAAAATGCGGAGTGTACGGTTATAAACCACATACCAACTTGTACTTGCTTCCGAAATTATATGGGCAATGCTTTTGTGCAGTGTCACTTAGGTATATTACGATTATATCGACAGGTCTCCTTTAACTAAAATAACTTTCTTGTAGCTCCTTCTGTAGTTATACAGCCTTGCAAGCCTTCGCCATGTGGACCGAACAGTCAATGCAGGGAAATTAATAGTCAAGCAGTTTGCTCTTGTATACCGGGTTATATAGGTAGCCCACCCACTTGCAGACCTGAGTGCATTGTTAGCTCAGAGTGTTCGCAAATTGAAGCTTGTGTTAATCAAAAATGTGTCGATCCCTGCCCTGGAACTTGTGGTGTTGGAGCAAATTGTCAAGTAATCAACCATAATCCAATTTGCAGTTGCCCTAGCAAATTTATCGGCGATCCATTTACTAGATGCCTTCCGGAACGTAAGATGAAATAAAATATAATTGTGCGTACCTAACTAAGATTTTTGTAGCCGTGGTAGCACCGACACCAGAAAATCCTTGCAAACCATCCCCTTGTGGGCCAAATTCTGAATGTAGAGTATCTGGAGAAACACCTTCATGTTCTTGCTTGTCCAATTTTGTAGGCAGCCCGCCAAATTGCAAACCGGAATGTATCAGCAACAGTGAATGCCCTTATAATCTAGCTTGCATAAATCAAAAGTGTAAAGATCCATGTCCCGGGATATGTGGTATAAATGCTGAATGTAGAGTGGTCAGTCACACACCAAATTGTGTTTGTATAGCAGAGTACATAGGAAACCCCTTTGTGCAATGCGAACCGCCTACAAGTATGAATTTTGTAATGTTTCTTAAAACAACGTTCCATAAATACACATTTCTTTATAGAACCTGCTCAGGTTATTGCACCATGTTCTCCATCACCTTGCGGAGCGAACGCCCTATGCCGAGAGCAAAATGGAGCTGGTGCTTGCGTTTGCTTGCCGGAATATATAGGCAATCCATATGATGGTTGTAGACCTGAATGCGTTTTAAATACCGATTGTCCATCGAACAAAGCTTGTATAAACAATAAGTGCAAAGATCCTTGCCCGGGAACGTGCAGTCAAAATGCTAATTGCCAAGTTATTAGCCACCTTCCATCTTGCACATGTCATCCTGAATACACTGGCGATCCATTTGTATATTGCAAGAGAATAGAGCACGATTGTATGTACTTGCAAATTGCTTATTTTTTCTTCGATTTTGGTTTTTAACTCAAATATTTTAGATGTTGAACCAGTAAATCCATGTAGTCCATCACCCTGTGGTCCAAATAGTCAGTGCAAAGAAGTTAATGGCCAAGCTGTATGCTCTTGTCTACCCACGTATATTGGTAGTCCACCTGGGTGTAGACCTGAGTGTACTGTCAGTTCTGAATGCCCATTAGATAAAGCGTGCGTCAATCAAAAATGTGTAGATCCTTGTCCAGGTGCATGTGGCATAAATGCAAAATGTCAAGTGGTTAACCACAGTCCTATCTGTTCTTGTCAATCTAGGGAGACAGGAGATCCATTTACAAGATGCTACTCACTACGTAAGCTTTCTACATTTAAATACCTCCGCTCCAATATGAATGTTATATTCTTATAGCGCCCGTTTTACCTCCTACGAAACCACCGACACATCCATGTGTGCCAAGTCCTTGTGGTCCAAATTCTGAATGTAGAGAAATTGGTGATACGCCATCTTGCACTTGTCTACCCAATTACATAGGAAGCCCACCTAATTGTCGACCTGAATGTACTATCAATCCTGAATGTTCTAGTAATTTGGCTTGTATAAGAGAAAAATGCAGAGATCCGTGTCCAGGATCTTGTGGCACTTTCGCACAGTGCAATGTTATAAATCACATTCCCATTTGCACATGCGTTGAAGGTTATATGGGCGATCCTTTCGTAAATTGCTACCCCAAACCACCACCAAGTAAGAATCTCTTTTGTGGAAATCGAAATGTACAAAGAAATAAATCAATATGAAACTTTTTTTTTAGCTCAACCAACTGTGATTGATAAATGCAATCCTTCACCATGTGGACCTAATGCTCAGTGTCGTGATGGTACCTGCACGTGCTTAGCAGAATATCAAGGCGATCCATATAGAGAATGTAGACCGGAATGTGTTCTTAATAATGATTGTCCTAAAATTAAGGCCTGCATAAGGAATAAATGCGTCGACCCCTGCCCAGGAACTTGCGGACAAAATGCAATATGCACCGTGGTAAATCACATACCAACATGTACTTGCTTAGAGAATTACGTAGGAAATGCTTTCGTCCTTTGTAACCCTCACAAACGTATGTCTTTAACGATAAATTTAAGATTTTTAAAACGAATAATAAATATATTTTAGCTCCCGAAAGCATACACCCGTGCAATCCATCTCCCTGTGGTCCAAACAGTCAATGCAGAGAGATAAATGAACAAGCTGTATGCTCTTGCGTCCCCGGTTATATAGGTTCCCCGCCAAGTTGTAGACCTGAATGTGTCACAAGTTCCGAATGTTCTTTGAACGAAGCTTGCGTCAATCAGAAATGCATTGATCCGTGCCCTGGAACTTGCGGTTTTCGTGCAATCTGTCAAGTGGTCAATCATAACCCAATATGTTCTTGTCCCACTAAATATAGCGGCGATCCGTTTACCAGATGCTACATTATACGTATGATAAGTATAACGTTTGTGAAATTAAAAGCTACATTGATGTTAATTTATAGAAGACCAACCGGTTCCGGTTAATCCTTGCCAACCCTCACCTTGCGGTCCGTACTCTGAATGCAAAGTAATCGGGGAATCCCCCTCTTGTACGTGTTCAGAAAATTATATCGGTACTCCTCCTAATTGTAGACCAGAATGCGTTAGCAACAGCGAATGTCCGAATCATTTGGCTTGTATTTCCCAAAAATGCAAAGACCCTTGTCCAGGAGTTTGCGGAAATAATGCTGAATGTCGCGTTGTTAGCCACACGCCAAATTGTGTTTGCATATCAGGTTTCGAGGGAAATCCATTCTATCTTTGTTCACCACCACCAAGTAAGAAAAATACAATAAATGAATACATTAATCTCAGCTTTGTATAGTACGCAAATAAATGAAAACATTAATCACATCATGCAATAATATTACATAATTATGCTTACTTATTTATATGTAACCATGATATATTATTTATAATTTCCATGCTGTATATATAAGCAGGTGAAACGATTATATTTATTTACGATAAATCACGTGCATACTAACATAATAAAAATCCATATCACCGTGACTTGGTTCATCCCCATACGTCTCATTTCAAACAAAAAGTTCATTCGTACAGAGTGATTTATTATTAGACAAACTTTGAGTAGCGAAAGCTACTGACCTCTTAAGCAGAAATGTTATATGATTATATTACTCCGTTTCGCCTACGTTAGTTATAAGGCTAATAATTGTAACTAAATTCTTTATAGTTATGGTAAACAAAAAAAACAGAGACTAGTTGGCTGTGATAATAAGTTTTTAAACAATTAATTTACTTATTAATTGCTTAATTAATAAAAGCCATTGAATTAGTTTACTTAATTTAGATTTATGTTACTATCTACTAATGTAATAACACAAACAAGAGTGGTAACAATTAAGTACATTTTTTATTATGTATCTACCATAACAATGTTTTTTCATACAATGACTTCTTTAGATGAATAAAGAGAAGTAACAACTAATTAACAGTGAAAACGAGACAGTTTTTTATATCAATTTGCAACATTAATTAATAGAGATAAAGCTGCAGTTAAAAAGAAATACTTCCGTTCGGATTCTTGGAATTTATATTAGTTCTACCATAACAATGCTCTTTCACACAATGGCGTCTTTAGATGTATAAAGTGAAGTAACAACTAAGTCACATCGTGCAAAATTTTTAAAAATTGCGATTTTTGTGATTTGTGTTTCATTTCTATTGTCTAATTAGCAGTAAGAGTAGTGAAAACGAGACAGTTTTGTTATATCAATTTGCAACATTAATTAACAGTGATAAAGGTGCAGTTAATAAGAAATACTGCCATTCGTATCCTTGGAATATATATTATTCAAAACGATTTATTAAATCTTAACTTTATTAATTTCTAGACATTCTAATAGATTTAATGTTGACCGACACGTAGATTATATTTATAATTTTATTAATGCTCAGTATTTATTAGTAATCTAAATAATAAAATAATAAAATTAAGTGATATATTGAAAAGTTACTGTTTGCTCTAGGAAAGTTTCATCAGATGATGAAAACGTTTAATATAAATTTACAAGAACTACAATTTATAAAATAAAGAAAATATAAAAATTGATTAAAATTAAATATTTTAAATTAAATAAAGTTACAAAATTAAATCAAGGGAAAATTAACAAATGCTGAAATTTAAACTACCAAATTTAATACTAGGGAATTATTGACCCCTAGTTCCTCATTTAAAATAGGATTATTTATTTATCTTATTGATTTCCCTGTAGTTTAGAGCTTCTTTCTGTTCGTTTATGTGTAGAAAAGGGTCTCTTAGTCTGACCGGTGTAGAGCTTGTCATGTTCGCAATTTAACTTTTCCGTCTGGAGTTTAAAATTTAGATTAATTGTGGTAAATCCAACATCGAATAAATCTGAAAACTTTTCTATACGCATAACACAACATGAACGAAGCTACTAACTACAAACTAATAAACAAACACAAATAGTGCATACCAAATATGCATACTTTAGGAAGATTAGAAATTCAATATTTTAAATAACCAACTGGAAGTTAATAATTTCTGTTACTAAATTTAAATGTTTAAATCCTTCACTTCGTATTTTAAGTATCATAAGTATAAGATATATAAATTGTACTTCTTTTAAATGATTTTTTTCATTATTTGAACACTCACGTGAAATTTTACTTATTTATTTATTATTAAGGGATTTCAACGTGCATCATTTAATTATTTATTTCTTAGAAAGTAAATGATATTAAAGAATCAGTTTTCATTAATAAAAGAACTAACGTACTCTAATGTTCGTTTAGAAAAGCCTTTTTCAGTTTTGTCCAATATATATTTCCGGGCATAAAATAAATATTAACTGATAAATTCCTGATTTTTTATTTGTTCTCAGGTCAGTACACAATAAAATTAAAATACGATAGTAGACAAAATATCAATTATAAAACTGAATGAAACTGCGTTTAATAATAGCCAGAATACTCAGTAATAATATATATAATGTATATTATACAAGTTTTGCAACACACGATTTTTGCATACGAGATCAAATTTAGAAAACGTGTCGCTTGTGGTGAGTTTTCTAAAGATCGAGCGCGCAAAATGTCGTATAAAATGTTTACTTTATATTTCTTTTCTGTACTGGATTTTCCATATTCAAAAAGATTTGAAATAGATACGTTTAATATGAACACTAGTTTTTCTTGACGTTGGTTACACTCACTTTACAGTTTTTTTAATTCTGCGGAACACAAGGCAAAGCCAAATTTACACTATAGCAGTCGTCCTTTTGACATGAATTTGATCACAGTTGATATCACTCCATTTTAACAACTAAACTTGAATTTGTTGAATCGTTTTGCCAACCGACACGGTCAAAGTATGAATTAAATGCAACGACTGAATGCCATTACAAATTCCCAATAAGCGGAGTAATTTCAAACCAATAAAATTAAACTTATCAATTAATATTTTAGGATATATAGGCCCCGCAAGTAAAATGCTATTTACAGAAAAACCAGCTATAAATTGAATATTATAAATAAAATTATTAAATATTACTCTTCTGTACCCATATTTTATTTAATACTTGGCTACTCTGTCTAGTATACAAGCATTGTTGGCAAATTTCTAATATTTGGATGACAATTATAACAAACGTCAAAAGGTCATTATGACAAATTTAAAAATGTACATCTGTGCACACATTTCAAGACGGAACGATATTTACTTCAACTTTAACCACTTCGGCATTTTTGTGGAGACCTTTTCAAGTTTATGATCACAACAAAGTGCATTATTAGTCATCATTATAGCCTTTTCTTAATAATATATATAAACCTACTTCTTTTCTGGTAACCTCTCTAAAATTGTACTAAACCAACTTGAGACTTGTCGTCAACATTGTCAATTCATATTACATTGCTTCACTCAACATTTTTTGCATTAGATTTAAAAACAGCTCTCTTTACACCACCTACAATTATGACTTTTTTTCAATTTTAACGTAAAAATGCAAAATTGTGGTTATGTATTATCGAAACCTACGAGGAAAGAATAGAACAGGAGAGAGTCTCCTTAATAATAATATTTGTCCAAAGTGGTAACTCAATATGGCCGCCGCAATGCATAAGCGTGCATAAATATTTTGTATAGGGTATATGTACACTTCGTATGTTCTCGAAAATCATTTAAAATAGGTTCTTAGTCCAATAATAATTAAAGTAATATCGTGAGTGCATTATTTTTCCAATCCTGTTATTCTTTTCAATATAGTAACATTTATTCTAACTGTATTAAAGAAAACATAAGAAAAAAAACATGCCTAGAATATGTATGTTACGCCACTGAACACATAATCAAACATACCGGATATATGACAAGTTATTCAAAATACTCATTTTATAAACTATGATTGGTCAATATTGCCATAACTGACCTGCCTTAAAGTGGTAACTTTCGTCTAAATAATACCTATTCCCCCACCAGTTCATTATCTCTCCTGTTCTATTCTTTCCTCCTAGTTCGAAGCAATACGTTTTGGATAATTAAATTTCTTTTCAAAGTGCGTTGAGAATAATTTGCTTTTTGGTAAAAACTAAGTGATCACACGATAACGTTCCTTCGGTGGAAAATTGTAGTTTCAATTGGTACTTAGGTACTCGGCATAAAACAGATAAAATAAATGTCAAATCAGTAAAATGGCAATAATTGAGTAATAAATTAAGTGTCAGTTGGGCTCGGTATTGTTCAATTATGTATCAGAGTATGAAGATTGAAAATCCGCGTCATTATCATCATATCATATTAAGTTTAAAGTTTATACTGATTTCTGTAATAAATTATTTCTAATATTCATTTAAGGATCTCTTTCATTGTTTTTATAATTTTACTTCACGTTTTCTTATTGGGGAACGTATATATTTGAAACTGAAAATGAATTGGTTGTTTATTATACTTAACATATAACTTAAATAAAATTGCATGTCAAACAGAAATTCATTCTATAAAAACAAAATTACAGTAGGTGCTTGTAAGATATAAAGCAATTATCTATATTAGAATATCCAGTTTAAAATTATCTAAATTTTTCAAAGAACAACATTTCCGAGTATCCTATAGAACAAATAATACACTTTAAATATATATCTAAAATACAGGAGTATGAGTTAATATATACGACATTTCTGAAAATGTATATATATTGGACAATTGGAAGAATACGATATCAGTGCATAGTAATTTACTTAATGATAAAAATCTCTTTCAAATATAAAAAGTTACGTCTAAGAAATGTATAGTATTGTCTAAAAATTAATACACAAAAACATTAAATAATTTAAGAATTCATCCTTATTAATGTATTTGAGTAATATAAATTCTAAGAAAACGCGGATGGGAGCATTTCTTTTTCATCTGCATCTTCAACACTGTCAAGTACCTAATTGGTATAGTATCAATTTAATATACAATTTACTTTATTGTTTTACTTTTTGATGGATGATTAAATCCAGGGCAGTTATTGTTAGTGCATTCTGCCTTCACTGCATATCCAAATACTTTGAATATGGTGCTGTAACAAATCACTAACTTACCTTCAATGATGCAATGGAGCACCTTCATGCTAAGCCACTTACAAAGGATGATGTTGAGTGACAAGTTAACCTTACATCGAAAATAGTAGTATCAAATAAATTTCTTTATTTTTCCCTATTTAAACGTATTTGTTGAATATTAACGCAGAAATCAACATGCTCTAATTGCATGTAAATTTTGATGACCCCTTATTATAATTATTTATACCGAACCATAATATCAAAAAACTGAAGAGTTTTATCCATGTTGTTGAAGAAGCCAATCGCAAAATGTTCAGTAATGTTGTACACCTTCGGCTTGTAAAGCTTGAACATTTTGAAGATTATACGAACATTTCAAAAGTTAGCGTGCGCCAAATAAAATTTCGAGAGAGTTATAAAGTAGCGAATTGATGTCGAGACAGCTTCAATAAACTTTTCTTCATCTTGCATGTGCAAAATGACGAGTTAAAAGTCAGTGCCTGGTTTGAATACCCACGCTGGAATTCTCTTGTAGCTTCTCTCGTAATTACATTGCAAAATACTAAATTATTTGCATACACTTCGGTCGAAAATTTATGACAAAAACAAATTTTAATATTATCACTAATTATTATGATATGAGAAATCGTTGTTATCACCTTCAACACTTTTTTACTTTCTTATATACTTATCTCCTTAAGGGCTGATTATTTCAGTAAAATCAATTATTTGATTTAATTCAGCGAAAAAGTCAAATTTTAAGAATATCTCGTCAACTACTAAGTTTAAACAAATTTATAAGGAATACAAAACTACTCAAAAGTAAATTTAATATTTTGTTTTATAAAAAGAGTTTTTCGAAATTCCTACTTTACTTTTAACGAAAAACAATTCCTGGGAATATCCCACTAGTCATGTGATCTAAGCAGATACATTATAAATATAAATGTATTTAGAGCTTAATTATGAATACTTTTTGTATAAAAAAAAATTCAAAATTTGGACCGGAAGTAACGCTTTTATTCATATTGAATATTGAATAAGCAGTCTTTTGCAAATGTCTGGTAAATTATACATTCTATACAAATTTATCAAGAGTAGAAGAGTATATATTTAGAGTTGGGTTTAGAATTTTTTTGCATAAACACATTCGCCTGTTTATTTTTTTTAAGAAGAGCATCTAAAACTTAATTTGGAACAATTTTTGTACAATTTGAAACACACATAGGTATAAGAAAATCGTATGGTGCCAATACCTCATTTTTTGTTTTAGTATGACTGCAGCAAATTTTTAATTATAAGTACTTAAAGCGCCTTAGAGACTTAATTCATATAACATGTTTTGCTTAAAATTTCATAAGCTTTTATTTCCCAAAGTTTGTCATAGAGCTAATAAATCACGATGTATTAATATTAACGAAAACCAAAACTTTTTGAAAATTTTAGCCCAACCACAGCCACCCATACCAATGACACCTTGTACGCCTTCACCCTGTGGAACAAACGCTATCTGCCGTGAACAAAACGGTGCAGGCTCTTGTACATGTTTGCCGGATCATATAGGAAACCCATACGAAGGATGTCGCCCCGAATGCGTGCAAAATTCCGATTGCGCTTCGAACAGAGCCTGCATCAAAAACAAATGCCTGGATCCATGCCCCGGTACTTGCGGAGAAAATGCCGATTGCCAAGTTATAGGTCATTTACCTTCTTGCACATGCAGAACAGGTTTCACAGGCGATCCCTTTAGATACTGTGCACCGACACCACGTAAGATTATTGCTTTAAAATGAAATATTACGCATATTTTCCAACAAATATTTTAGCGGCACCTCCTACCCCTGTAAACGTATGCAGTCCATCACCGTGCGGGCCAAACAGTCAATGTAAGGAGGTTAACAGTCAAGCAGTTTGTTCCTGTTCACCTAATTACATAGGCAGCCCACCAGGATGTAGACCTGAATGTACAGTCAGTTCTGAGTGCTCGTTTGATAAGGCATGCATCAATCAAAAATGCACTGATCCTTGCCCTGGAACCTGTGGCTTTAATGCAAATTGTCAAGTTGTAAATCATAGTCCAATTTGCTCCTGCAAATTGGATTATACAGGCGATCCGTTTACCAATTGCTATCAACGTAAGATATACTTCGCTTAATAAAAAAATTTGAAAATTTACTTAAAAAAAAAATTTCAGCTCCGATAGAACCAGAACCTGACCTAGTCGATCCCTGCCTACCAAACCCGTGCGGTCCAAATGCACAATGCAGAGATATCGGAGGTCAACCTTCGTGTTCATGTTTGCAAGGTTACATGGGTTCCCCACCAAATTGCAGACATGAATGTACTATAAACTCAGAATGCGCCAGTAGCTTGGCATGTATGAGACATAAATGTAGAGATCCCTGTCCAGGTTCCTGCGGTGTAAATGCACAATGTAGAGTTATAAACCATACACCGTCATGTGTATGTCCTGAAGGTTATACAGGAGATCCATTTACCTCGTGCAACTACAAAATTCCAGAACGTAAGATTACTTTATAGCGTAATATAAATATGAACATTTCGATTGTCTCAATATTACAGCCGAACCTCCGGCACCAGATCCTTGCAATCCCTCACCATGCGGACCTAACGCAGACTGTCGTAATGGAGGCGTTTGCACTTGTAAACCAGAATATCAGGGTGATCCTTATAGAGGATGTAGACCGGAATGTGTATTCAGTAACGAATGTCCGAAAAATAGAGCTTGTATAAGAAATAAATGCGTAGATCCTTGTCCTGGTACTTGTGGACAAAATGCGGAATGTGCGGTAATCAATCACATCCCCATGTGTAGCTGCTCCATTGGATACACCGGAAATGCATTCGTTTCTTGTCGCCTCTTGCCTCGTATGTTAAATCTACGAATTTGAAAATATTATTATTTTAACCTAATTCCCTAATCTTATTTTAGCTGATGTTCCCGAAAATGTATGTAGTCCATCTCCATGCGGCCCAAACAGTCAATGTAGAAGTGTAAATTCTCAAGCCGTATGCTCTTGCTTAATTGGTTATTTGGGAAGTCCTCCAAATTGTAGACCTGAATGCGTACAAAGTTCTGAATGTCCTTTGACGCAGGCCTGTAATAATCTAAAGTGTATAGATCCCTGTCCTGGAACTTGTGGCATCGGAGCCAATTGTCACGTAGTTAATCACAATCCTATTTGCAGTTGCAGAGATAAGCTTACGGGAGATCCATTCACAAGATGTTACCCAATTGGTATGCATTATAAACCTGTACATTGCTAAGTAAAAGTGATTTCATGGCTATATAGTGTCGGGTATGAAATTGGCACCAAATGCAAAACTCAAATCATCTGCTTTCATTAAAAACCGTGCAAGCCGCATTTTATGGGATTTTTTGTTTCAAACGCTCTTCGAAGTAAAGTTGTGGTTTGCAACTTCCATTAAAACCTCGTATGTCTTATAAACCGACAGTCTCGCCTCTATGGTTGAATTTAAAAAATGTGTAAAAATATGCGGCAAAAAATAACATTAGAAATCGTGTAATTCTGACTTACAAGCTTTTTGTATTAAGAAATAATGCTATCAGGAACAGTGTCAGGTGACATTATGGTAGAATCAGAAAATGAGCCGAAGAAGTCAAGAGCCAGAAAGGGACAAGCAAAGCCAAAGGAATAATCCATTCTTTTGCCTTTGCTCGTCGTTTCTGGCTCTTGTCTTCATCGGTTTATCTTCTGGTTCCACCAGTTATCTGCTTGATTAGTTTTTTCAAAATATCAACGGAAGAGAGAGAAAGGTGTAGCTTATAATGGCCTTCGAAAACCTGAGTCTGGTATATAGAGATACAGAATTCCTAGAGCAGAAAGAAAATTGTAACCACCCTGTCACTGTACCCTCAGTAAGAAAAAGTGAAAGATATAAAGATATAATGTAGTAAATTCAGTGACGACATAAGAAAAAGTATTTTCAACGAGTTTTGAAAATTTACATAGCTCGAAAAGAATGTTTATGTGAATATGTTAGTAGATACAACAAAGCCAAGAGAATTTAAGAATAAACAAAACGAAATATCCAGACAAAAGTATCTTTATTTTTTCATTCAAAGAAAGTTCGTGCCTCAAGAAACAAGTAAATGACGTGCATTAAAAAATAAAGATCGATGATAGGCAACAAAAAGATCATGATAAAGTGAATGCAAAGTATGTGTACACCATGAACTTACAATCGGTTCCTTTTTGTCCTGTACTAAAAGCATCATCAATTTACTATAAAACAAAATTAACTGTACACAATATTACCGCATTTAATTTAAAAATCATGAAGAGTACTGCTATCTCTAGAATGAATCGGAAGTATCTCTGAATGCCAATGAATTTGTATAGATTATTTGTCATTTGTAAACGACTGATATACCATTTGAGGATGACGACGAAATTATCTTATATAGCGACGGTTGTGGCTACCAAAACCGCAATACTACTTTAACCAATGCATTAATAAATCTAGCAATTCCAGGAAATATAACC
The DNA here is from genome assembly GCA_963170755.1 of Amphimallon solstitiale. NCBI lineage: Eukaryota > Metazoa > Arthropoda > Insecta > Coleoptera > Scarabaeidae > Amphimallon > Amphimallon solstitiale. The sequence goes on from OY720680.1 coordinate 88,965,886, forward strand.
ATCAGGCAGAAAATGTTGGGAAAGGACCACACCAACATAGAGTGTGATTCTGTGCATTCAGCTAATAAAAGACGACTGACAAATCAAGAAAGACATTTACGCTCCATCTGGGTATATTGATGCATGCATGCTAGACGTAAACCAAACCAATGCCATTTTAAATACCTTCATCACGATTTCTTCAAAAACTATAGTAAAACATGCAACTTTTTCAAGTTTATTCGACCCGGAAGCAAAACTGAAGACCCTGCGATTACTGACATCAGAGTAATTATGAAAACCAAATCTACTGTTTACATCTTCTGCTTTTAGGAGTGCCAGAACAGAAGCATCACCATTTCTACGACTCCTTGTCATATTAAGATTATTATCCATTTATTTTTTTATTTTTTTGGGAGGACACATAATTTAATGCAGATTAAGAATAAAGTTATATTTCTACTCCATCTCTTAATTCTATTCCATACACATTATACAATATTGAGGCGACATAAATCCAAATATTATCGTGCTAATAACATTCTGAATTAAAAACTTGTATATGGAAAGGTTGAAAATTAGTGTATTAGTAATAAAAATTAGGTACGTCCATTCATTAATTATTTAAGCAAGTGTAATTTACAATTTTATTATTATATTGTTTCGATGTGATACTATGTATAAATTTAATGCACTATTTTTACATTTTACTCGTAGAAATTAAAAAAAAAAATAAGAATTTGAAACAGTTTTATGTGTCTCCTGAAAAATATTCGTAATTAGACAAACATTGTTTTTAATGAAAGCCGACGATATTTTAGATTTTTCGATCAATTCTTGCAGCGACAAAATAGGTTTAGGTGCCAATATAAAATAGATCATTTAAGTCTTGCGAATGCTTTTTGGTTTTAAAAGAGAGGTGATTTGTGTGTCCTAATTTCATTAAAAACAAAAATAATATAAACGTATATCCAGACGGTTGAATAAAAGGAATCCATTACTGTAATAGCTTAACTTGTGGTTTTATTATATCAGGCAAAGTGTGTAGCGGGTGTTTGATTTACGCAATACGATTTTGATATTTGATTTGATTTGATTTGATAATCCGCAAGTTAGAAACGTTCTTTCTACGTTCCTTCATTTGTTCTACTGCTAGAGTTGTGCTTAAATATTTAATTTTTACATAATAAATATTATGACCATGCATACATGTCACTATAATATTGCTAATATAATGCTAAAATTGATTAGTTTATGTCAATAATTTTCAAAATCATTAATAAATGCCCGTATATTTTACATACAAATACATAATATGTAATTATAATATTATACAGGATGGTTCACCGGGAACTGAATCGATCGATTGCGGAAAAACTATAGCTAGGAATGATCTGAAACTTTGATACTATACTAATGTCGATGGGGGCCATTCGCCTAAAATATTTTCAAAATGGCGGCACTTTGGGCTATGCCGGAAGTACGCACCAACTTCCTAATTTTAAATAGAATACCTTGTATATTGTCGGGTTTTTAGATTCTACGTGAAATTCTAAATATATTTCATGTATAATGTCATATATCTAAGTGTAACCCTTTTTGATTTATTGAAATTCTTACGTTAAATTAGACGTTTGCAGACAGGAAATCAATAGCACTTTTTCCATTTAAAGATGAATTTATTATTTAATTTGAAGTAAATTCTCTCTAATAGATGGTCTAATTAAATACTATTTGTATAAAATTGTTACAATTATCAATACAGAGTGTACGAATTATACGCCTGAAAACGAATTTGGAAAAATTGCCAAAAGATAATTTTTTTAAATGGGAAGCGGCAACTTTTATAATTTTATCCTATTCTGCATTAAAAATAAGGATCACTTTGTATAAATATGTCTATTTTAAAAATTGGTAGTTTTCGAAATATTGGCAAGTTAGTGTTTTTATCTTCTACAATACATACTGTTTGCATTAGTTCTTTTTTCATTAGTTAGCCATGACAATGTTTACAAAATTATAAATTGTGATTTGTTGAAGAAAAGTCATTTACCTTATCATAATTTCACTAAGTCATGCGGGGGCGCTTAAATTATACAAACGATGATTATTTAAATTTATTTTTTATTTATGAGGAATGTAATAAAGATATGTCAAGGACATGTGATAGATTTGCATTACACTATTATCGTTATTAATAACTGGTTTATTTCCCTAAATCTTTGCCCTCACGGATCCAAAGTTTCTGAAGTTTCCCATACCTAATACGTTTAACGGTATTGGTAGATGGTTTCCGTTTTTGCGGATATCGAGTTGCAAATGTATCACATGTTCTTGACATAACTTTATTACATTCCCCATAAATGATAATTACATTTTAATAATCATCGTTTGTATAATTTTAGCACCCCGGCATAACTTATCTTCAACGAATGACAATTTATAATTTTGTAAACACTGTCATGGCTAACTATTGAAAAAAGAACTAATGCAAACAATATATATTGTAGAAGATATTGCCAATATTTCGAAAACTACCAATTTTTATAATAGACATATTTATACAAAGTGATCCTTATTTTTAATGCAGAATAAGATAAAATTATTAAAGTTACCGCTTCTCATTTAAAAAAATTATCTCTTGGCAATTTTTCCAAATTCGTTTTCAGGCGTATAATTCGTACACTCTGTATTAATAATTGTAACAATTTTATAATAATAATAATAATAATAATAATAATAATAATAATAATAATAATAATAATAATATATCTTTATTAGCAATACGCTATTTACATATACTTACATTATTTATATAAATTTATCTAAAATATATAATGACAGTTGTCTCTTAAATCTATTTATATTACTACAATGTTTTATTTCATACGGCAGGCTGTTAAACATTTTTAGCCCATTAACAAAAACATTATTAGCCGTTGATGACCTATTAACTTTTTCTATAAAGAAATCATTGATGATTCTTGTATTATATTTATGTGTGTCATGTATATAAATCAACTTCTGACTAATATACGATAGCGTAACACCTTTTTTAGTCTTGTAAATAAATAGCATCGTTTTGTAGTTTATTCTTTGACGCACATTCATCAATTTCAATGTACTCAGCATTAATGTAACTGGTGTATATTTGTTACACTTTAAAATTGTTCTCATAGCCCTGTTTTGTATTTTTTGCATTTGCATTAGTCTTGTAAATAAATAGCATCGTTTTGTAGTTTATTCTTTGACGCACATTCATCAATTTCAATGTACTCAGCATTAATGTAACTGGTGTATATTTGTTACACTTTAAAATTGTTCTCATAGCCCTGTTTTGTATTTTTTGCATTTGCTGAGTTTCGTAATTATTTAACTAGAAAAGGATTGTTGAGCAATATTCAATGTGTACGGAAATTAGTGATTTATATATAGACAGTTTAATATATGTAGACATATTTTGACCTATTCTACTTAAATAACCTACTTTTTTAGACATTTTATTTAGAATATGTTTTGTATTTTCTTTAAAATTTAAATGCTGATCTATAATTATCCCTAAATATTTTATACTATTTACTCTTTCTAAATAATTATTATCTATTTTTATCTTAATATTGTCATAATTAATTGTATTTAATTTATATGCACTACCAATGATTATAAATTTAGATTTACTTATATTAATACTTAAACTATTGGCACATAACCATTTATATAATAAAGTCAAGTCTTCATTTATTTTGTCCATCATGTCATTTAAATTATTTCCACTGACATATAACATTGAGTCATCAGCAAACAAATGTAATTTACTGTTTTTGGTCCTTAGCATAATATCATTAACATATAAATTAAAAAGTAACGGTCCTAATATTGTTCCTTGTGGTACACCATATTTAGTAGAGCGCACCCCTGATGTTGTCCCATTAAACTTTACACTTTGGTATCTGTCAGTCATGTATGAACGACACCATTCCAGAGCGATGCTTTTGAAGCCGATGACTTCCAATTTCTTCAATAGTAATTGTCGGTCGATGGTCTCAAAAGCTCTTCGGAAATCCAAAAACACAGCCAGCACCATTTTGCCACTGTCCATTTCCCTCGTCCAATTATCGCAAATGTTCACCAAAACTGTTTCACAAGAGTGTGATTTCTTGAAACCTAACTGGTTCAACGATATTATGCTATTTGTATCACAATAACTATCGATTTGTTTTTTAACGCACATTTCCAACACTTTTTCGTATGATGGCACTGTATTTATAGGTCTGTATTCTTCACACAGTTTTGTCCCATTGACTTTTGGGACAGGTACTATATATGATATTTTCCAGTATTTAGGAAATACCCCTGACTGCATTGACGTATTTATTATGTCTAGTATTCTATTTGCTGACACCAAACAAATGTCCTTTAAAACTCTGCTTGTTATACCATCACCAGCAACGTCTCCTGTACCTTTTAGAGATTTAATTACATCTTTAATTTCTTTTATAGTTACATTTTCAAATTTACAAAATTCCGGATGCTGCGGTATGTCACGCAAAACTTCATTTTCACTGTCAATATTTTGTCTTTGTATCCCATCGACTAGTGTATCTATGCTTGTTACAAAGTACTCATTAAATTTTTCAACAATTTCCCTGTCGTTCTCTATTTCTTCATTATCGAAAATAATGCCTGTATTATTTGTTTCTTTACATGTTGGTAATAACATTTTTAGATTCTTCCATAGTACTTTTGAGTCGTTTCTGTTTTGATCCAGTGCTGTTTTCAAATACTCTTCTTTCCGTTCTCTAATCATTTGAACTACTTTATTTCTAATAAATTTGTATTCATTCCAGTCTTCCTCACGTTTCGTAAATACTGCTACCTTATATTTATCATCTCTAATATTTATTTGTTCTAATATTTCATAATTCATCCACTCATTCCTTAAATACTTTTCCGGTAAAACAAATTCACATTTTGGACACATTTCTTCAATACTTTGGTTTATATTTTCAGTCCATTGATCTACCATAATGTTGACATCATTTCCATTATACCAACTTTTTTCGTAAATGTGTTCATGCAATTTATCAATGTCATAATTTTTAAAACTCCTTATAACTTTCTTTTTCCTTTTTGTCACATCACTTTTTGTCTGTAGTATAACTTTTAACATCGAATGATCACTTACTTTTGGTGTATGTAGTACCTCATGTTGTATTGTTTTTTCGTTAGTAATAATGTAGTCAATTAGCGTTTTACTATTGTTTGTTATTCTTGTATATTCAGTTACCACTTGCTGTAAACCATTTATATGTATCAAGGTTTTAAGTCTATTACTGTAATAAGTGTTTTTTGTATAATCTATATTTATATCACCCATCATTAAAATAGTCCCATTGAAATTGATTATATTATCAATATAGGTTTCAATATATTCCAAAAATAGGTTATCCATGTTTTGTGGAGGGTGGTATATAACGGACAATAGTACTCCTTGACTACCCATTACGATTTCCGCACTTACCATCCAAATATATTTGTCAATGTGGATGTTATGTACTTTATAACTTATATTACTTTTTATATAAAGTGAAACTCCACCAGTTCTTCTATTTTCTGTGAGTGCTTTTATTACATTATATCCTTTAATTGTAATTTCACCATCAGTAATTTCATCATCAATATGGGTCTCTACAAGACCCAATATACTCGGTTCCCACATATCACAAAGATGCAATATAGAGTATTTATTATGCAAAAAACCCTGACAGTTAAATACCAAAATATCCTTAGAAATCCTACCTTTTTCACCACTATCGACATTTATTAGTTGCTATTGATAATTAATTTTAGAACGCAATTTCTCAATTATCCTTTTGTAACAAGGACACTCTCTATCTGTTGCTGAATGACTAACATCTAAATTCATCTTTAATCTCCGGTTAGTGTTTATGCAGTTTATACATTTATTTTCATTCACATTACATTCTCTAGTTGTATGAGTACCAGCACATTTAGTACATCTTACCTCATTTTTACAATCCTTTGCCATATGATTGTATCCTCCACATTTGTAACACCTAAACACGTTATCATGTTCATATACATTACATTTTCTCCATCCTATGTTAATTTTTTCTTTGCTTAATATTCTTTTATATATGTGTGCTTCAACTTGTAAAACTATACTGCCATAGTTTTTCTTGTTCTTAACGGAGAATTTTCTTTTGATCTTCATACTTTCCAGAGCATTTACATTGGTCAATTCCAGTTCATTCTGATCAATAATACTGTGTAATATATCATCATCTGCTTGGTCCAAAGTTTCTGCTTCAATACCAACTATGATCAATTCAGGTTTTTTTAATACAGGTTCAATTACATCATATTTAGTTCCCAACTCCTTTGTCACTGAGTCTTTTAATTTTTCTTTAGAACTAGTATTATTGCAGTTTATAACAATTCCTCCATTACTTATATTCTTAACCGTATTCACAGCTACTGCCAATTTACTTGGATTAATTTTCGTTTTAAGATCTTTTTGTGTCTGTTCGCATTGTTGCTTATCATTCTTAGGTTTAATCACCAGTACTTCCTTTTTATTCTTTACCGTATCACTATATAATTTACTTTTAGAAATATTTTCTCCTTTTACCAAACTCTGTATCATTATATCCATCTGATGAATAACATCACTCTGTTCTAATATCATATTAAAGCATGCTTCAAACTTTTTGTTTAATTCATCCATTTGAACTTGCATTTTATTATTCTCACACTCTGTACACAAGTATTTTATACCCCTTGATTCAAATATTGATTTTAGATTTTCTTCCGATGACTTGAATCCCAGACACTTCAAGTGATAATCTTTTCCACACACAAAACAACTTACGTATTTGTCTATTCTTTTTAAATCGTTTTTACACGTACAACACCTCTTTGCACTCATTTTGAAACAAAGAAAAGCGAAAGAGAGAAGAAAGTAGACACCATATGTTCACATAATAATGTTTAATACTACCGTTTAATACTACAAATAGTATTTAATTAGGCCATCTATTTGAGAGAATTTACTTCAAATTAAATAATAAATTCATCTTTATATGGAAAAAGTGCAATTGATTTTCTGCCTGCAAACGTCGAATTTAACATAAGAATTTCAATAAGTCAAAAAGGGTTACACTTAGATATATGACATTTTACATGAAATATATTTAGAATTTCACGTAGAATCTAAAAACCTGACAATATACAGGGTATTCTATTTAAAATAAGGAAGTTGGTGCCTACTTCCGACATAGCCCGAAGTGCCACCATCTTGAATATATTTTAGGTAAATGGCCCCCATCGACTTTAGTATAAAGTCAAAATTTCAGATCATACCTAGCTATAGTTTTTCCGCAATCGAACGATTCAGTTTCCGGTGAACCACCCTATATATTTGCCTTCGAAATACCATCTATCGTAATCCATGGATTTTCGTGTATTGCTAAGATCGTTCATTTTGTTTATTGCAAACCGCATAGTTCGTTTTAAATATACTACGATTACCTCATCGGCAAAAAATCTATTATTATATTATATTCAATTGACTTAATGTTTGCATTAACTGAAATCACATGTTTCTCAAATTAAATGATCTTCAATTTATGAATAAAATTATTGGTTAAATATTTAACATCATAAACAGCTGAAATACAAATTAGGTAATGTAAATACAAAAAAAAACATTAAAATTACTTTAAAAGTGAATAATTCCAAAATGTTTTAACATACAGACTGTTTCATTCAAAACATAAACTTAGACCTGAGACTGTCTTCTGAAATAGTATGCATAAAATAAAATATTGTACACCGTGCTTTTTATGATGTCGATCAAATAATTTTCGCATAAAATTTTAATTATTTGAGTATAAGAATAATAAGTAATTACTATATCCTTAAAACCAAAGAGTAAATACCACAATTTAGCTTTTTACACAATCACATATATTCTTTCATATAAAATTAGTGTTTTATTGATCTATAGTGCTATGAAATTTGTATATATTGTTTGCAAACGCGTATGGATACATCAGCAATGCCATAAAAAATGAATTTGAAAATATATTTCAGCCGAACCAGTTGAAAAGGAGAAACCTTGCCAACCATCACCTTGTGGCCCTAATGCACAATGTAAAGTTATTAACGATTCACCTTCCTGCTCCTGTTTACCAGAATATATCGGTACGCCACCGTCTTGTAGACCTGAATGTATCAGCAACAGCGAGTGCTCGTCTAATTTAGCGTGTATTCATCAAAAATGCAAAGATCCATGTCCCGGAACCTGCGGTGAAAACGCACAATGTCGTGTTATAAGCCATACGCCAAATTGCTACTGCATAGACAATTATATTGGCGATCCCTTCACAAAATGCTCACCACAACGTACGTATTTACAACTATTTTTAATGATAAAGAAAAATAATTTAAATAATATTTAGCACCGGAACCTTCGCCACCGATAACACCCTGCCTACCATCACCTTGCGGTGTGAATGCTATTTGCAAAGAGCAAAATGGCGCTGGTGCGTGTATGTGCCTGCCGGAATACTTTGGAAATCCCTACGAAGGTTGTCGCCCAGAATGTCTTATAAACACAGATTGCGCTTCGAACAAAGCATGCGTCAGAAATAAATGTCAAGACCCTTGTCCAGGAACATGCGGTCAAAACGCAGACTGCCAAGTAATAAACCATCTACCTTCCTGCATTTGCAGAGCTGGATATACTGGCGATCCATTCATATTCTGCAATTTTATAATGCCAACACCTCCCAGTAAGAATTACCTTTTAAATATTAATTGTTAGAATAACTTTGGAATTCGGTATAATAAGAGACGTCAAATTACCCTGACATGCATCGAAAAAACACTGCACACTTGAGTTATTGAGAGAAATTTCTACAATAGACAATATTATGTCAACTCGTTACAAAATTCAAACTTAAAAATATCTGAAAAACCTATGTGAAAATTGCGAAGTTTATAAAAATATATTTTTTTGTATGACAATACAATTGTAAAATATTAGAACACTGTCAGGTTAAATAGAATTAATAAACCAAATTTAGATTACGTACTGTAAATGCTAATCATTAACCATAATCACGACGACTACATATATTTTCCGTTTTAATTTAATATCTAATTCAAATGAATAAAGACGTAACTTTTCGAATATTTAACGTTTTTTTTACCCTCTGACTTATCAGAAAGTTACAGAAGTAGAAACATAACCTCGTAGACTGATTTGTGTTACTGTTTACAAATAATATCCAGTATTAGAAAAAGATCAATTTAATTGCAATAATTTTAATAGCATTTTCAGAGAATCCTGTACCGATAACAGATTTTCACGATATAGATTTTTACTGCAACCACGGTTAAAATATTGCATTTAGGTTATAAAAGGTACTCACTCAAACTTTGCTGGATGACCGGCTGTAACACATCGATTCAGTAAGCGCTTTCCTGTCAGGGTCGTTCATTGTTTGTATTATATTGTAGAACTGATTAAAGAAAATTCACCTCAACCGTTGCAAAATGTTTTCAAAATATTGTTCGAGTAACAAAACGACACATTTCTGTAAAAAATGTAAAAGTATTTGATTAAACATACCTACAATCTCTTACAATACTTTGTTCAAAAACGGACTTCCCCTTGGGGCTTACATATCCTTGTCAAGCAGTAATGCGTTTTTTGAATGAAATCTGGTGGATTTTCATGTTTTTTGGCGTGATAATTGATGTGCTAGTTCTATTGCTTCAGCACTTAATTCAGATGTTTGATTATAACTCGTATTTTCCATTTTCATTAACTATTTTATTCTATTTCGAAAATTTAACAACATTATGCATTTAACAAAACTACAACATTTTTATCGTACCTTTGGAACCGCCATGTACAGTCCGCACGTAAGTTATTTCCAAAAAAGAAACAGTACATATTTGCGGACATTGTGTGATAATTAACAGAGATTTATAAACTGCAAAGCTCTGTAAAATCTATGTCGTGCTGATTTTGCAGTAATTATGTATCAATATACGTAAATATAAGCTACAGCTACTAGATAGCGTTGTTAAGGTTACTAAGGACGTAGCAATTACATTTAGTACAATTATAGTCGTGGAATTATTGAGCAGTGTAAACATACACATACATACCTTCTATAAATTCATCAATTTGAAGCTTAATTACAAATTCTTTTAATTGACAAGTGTAAAGCGCTTTGATGCCAACTAATTTAAATTCAGAAATATTGAGAGAGGGGGAACTTGTAGAAAGTTGTGTAATAATTACAATAATTATCTTTTGTCTATAGTAGAAGTTTATCTCCAAAGAAGCTCTAAATAATATAGCAACAGCTCAAAGAAGTTTATTTAGATTAATTATAATTTTCATCACTCGTTTTCTGGTTATATCGCTCAGTATACAAACACCAAACTATACCGAATTCTCATAGTTGTAGATTCAGTGCACCTACTCATTATTATAACTTATGACAATCATAAATATTTAGAACCACTGAACCCTTGCAATCCATCACCTTGTGGCCCCAACAGCCAATGCAGAAATGTCAACGATCAAGCAGTTTGTTCGTGCTTACCGGATTATGTTGGAAGTCCACCTGGATGCAGACCGGAATGCGTTGTCAGCTCAGAATGCGAGTTAACTAAAGCGTGTGTCACACAACATTGCGTTGATCCATGTCCAGGAACTTGCGGTTTATTCGCCAAATGCATCGTTATAAATCACAGTCCCATTTGTTCGTGTGATCAAGATTATACGGGCGATCCGTTTACAAGATGTATACCCGTAGATAAAAGTGAGTCGATCAATAAAGATTTCTGATTCGTTCTTTAGCAACGATTAATATATAAATAAATATTACAGCATTACCTGAGCCGCCTAAAGATCCATGTTTTCCATCACCCTGTGGTCCATATTCTGAGTGTAGAAATATAGGAGGAACACCTTCATGCAGTTGCCGAATAGGTTATATTGGAACGCCACCAAATTGTAAACCGGAATGTACAATCAATTCGGAATGCCCCAGTAATAAGGCTTGCATCAGAGAAAAATGCGTTGATCCCTGTCCTGGTTCATGCGGAGTAAATGCGTTGTGTTCTGTGATAAATCACACTCCTATATGTACTTGCCCTGAACGGTATACAGGCGATGCGTTTACCAGTTGCTACCAAGAACCCGAAAAACGTAAGCTTTCCCCTTTTTTCAGCATTTGTTCCTATTTTAAAACTATTATTATAGCGCCAGAAATACACGATAAATGTCAACCCTCACCTTGTGGATTGAACGCGCAATGTAGAGATGGTATTTGCTCGTGCTTGCCTGAATATCAAGGAGATCCTTATAAGGGATGCAGACCAGAATGTATTTTAAGTACGGATTGTCCAAGAGATAAAGCATGTTTCCGCCAGAAATGCAAAGATCCCTGTCCGGGAACTTGCGGTCAAAATGCCGAATGCGCCGTCGTAAATCATATTCCCATGTGCTCCTGTAAAAGCGGTTATACCGGTGACGCCTTTGTATTTTGCAGATCTACACCACGTAAGATAAATACTTATTTCTACGTTGTTAAAAAATAGCGACATAGGTATATGGATCTATAGTAATGATTCCACTACTACTTAATAAATTATAGCATGTTACGTAAATAGTCACGAAATTTTTTTTTTATTTACAAAATATTTCTATTTCAATAAGTATACATATAATTAAACGCCTGTATAAGATTTAAATACGGCAATTACTGTTTAGTTTTGTGAGAAATTTCTTTCTTACAAAATATCGGGTAGGTATGAAAAAAGACAAGTAAATAATGCATCACAATTAAATGACTCCAGCATCGAGTATACTGAACTTAATGAAGTTGCAATTTATTTTTTTACCCTATTTTAACCTATCAACACGTATTGATTAATTATCAAGCTATTGTTTATTCATGCAGTCTTTGCCACTTCAACTTGGTACACGGTACTCCCTATCAACTTGTCTACTGAATTAGGGAAGAACGCGCGAAGTTTTAGAATTTTAGGTGTGATATAACCTTAATAAAATGTTGATAATCGTAATATGTTAATATACTAAAAACAAAATTCAAATTCAATTCATCATAGGTATACATAAATGTAGTTAACATTTTAGTTTGATAGGTATTTTATATAATTATAATATATAATATATAATAATAATTTTATGTTTTAATACAAACTATAAAATAAATCTAAAATAGCAATCTCTTATTAAAGACAAATTATAATTTCTATACATATCAGAGAACGAAGTAGTTTTAACTAAAAGACAAGAACAAAGTATGTAATTGTATTTAAAATCAAACTAACAAACTGTATGAACGTTTAACACAAAAATGTCAAACTAGTAGAAAAAGCGCCACACATTGGGGGATAAACCAGTTCTTTAACTGCTTGATATGCAACAGGCAGAATCTAAAATTTATTATTACACAAAAGATAAAATATTTAAATATCTAAGCAATTATCCACAAATACAGAGGCTTTATTTATACAGTGGTATATTGTTCCTAATCAGGTAAAACAATTTAAAGAACTACGTTCCCCACTTCCACGTAATACCAATTTATAAATATTTCTTTAGACAGAGGCACATCTTAATATGAAAATTTTCGTTATAGCTTTCAGCAAATGCCATTCTATCTTAACCTGTTCCGACTATGTGTACATTATAATGTATGTTAACTTGATTACATATTTTTCAATTTAATGTAGAGTACACTTTTATCGTTCATTAAAAAATACAATAAATTAAGCTCTTGTATATTGCAATGTGTAAATTTGACATTCGACGCAAAAAAATCAAATATAGTTTGATTATTGTATTATTTCCGTTATATGATAGATCCTGAGTACATAATATTTTCTCCCAAACGTTTTTAATTTGTAATGTGTGTTTGTTCTTATCTTTCTCTCTTATATTTAAGTTATAGGAGTGGGAGTAACGGAATTAATGGCAAAGATTGCATGGAAATATGATGTTATACTTATAGAGACAAATCTAAAAACATCCTGCAATACGTGTTCATATTCAGGTCTTGTAAAAAAGTACAGGCAGTAAGAGATAGAGAGTTACGCCAAGTTTGAAACTGGGAGGGATCTAAATATGAACATGAATTTGTTAAAAAATCATAAGGCATTCACCTAAACAAAGCTTTATTCAATTCAAAACAAGGTCATAGATTCACAATTTTTAAAAGAAATTATGGCTTTAACAGCAACGCTTGTTTATCATGTAATTATCTTCACTCTGCAGCGATACGGTGATTATGTAAATAAGTGAAACTAAAGTATACTTCTTGCTTTTAAAGCTTTTTCATACATTTTGGAGAAAATAAATAATAATAAATTCGGACGCAAATTAAAAAAATCGCAAGGTCACCGTTGTTAAAAACAAGAACAGCCAAGATAGTATTTACAACATCGGAGAATGTATTTTCATTTACCACTATCAAGGACTAGCAATTAATATACTAAATGTATTACAATCCCTAGCCTGATGAAGCTTCCATAGAACGAAACGACTGTAGTAGTTAAATGTATCTTTTGAACTTTGTCAGTCGATTATTGTATTAATATCTCAATCTTAAAAAACACCTAGGTGGATAAAAATTATAGGCTTTACAATGAACTATTGTGAATCATTTTGTGGTAAAATCAAATAAATAGTATTATAAGGAATTAATTATATTATAAAAGGACTACATTGAAAATTATATGCTATACACAGTTCTTAGTCTTTTAAAATAGCGCAATTAAGATTAACTAAATCTTTAAAAAGCAATAATGTTATAGCTAGTTGTGGCTATTTACATATAGTATGATTTATTAAGAAGCAGTAGAATTATACTATTCCCCATGCGTAGCTATTATCGAAAGGTTCTTATACCGTTAGATGCCAGTGTATGACAATGCAATAATATAATTGTTTTGTAGCACCTCCAAAACCATATCCTTGCAATCCATCACCTTGCGGTCCAAACAGCCAATGCAGAGAGATTAACGAACAAGCAGTTTGTTCTTGCGTGCCCGGTTATATAGGCAGTCCACCGACGTGTAGGCCTGAATGCGTAACTAGTGCTGAATGTCCTCAAAACGAAGCATGTAATAATCAAAAATGTATCGATCCATGCCCTGGTACATGTGGTATTAATGCAAGATGTAATGTTATTAACCACAACCCTATATGTACCTGTATTCCTCCATACAATGATGGTGATCCGTTTACTCTCTGTAGTGTACCAGGTAATTGTAAAAAAATTTAAACGTATGAATTCGCTTTTGTAACTCAATTATTATAGCGCCACCGACCGTCGAAAATCCATGCCAACCGTCGCCCTGCGGCCCGAATTCTCAATGCAAAGTTATAAATGATTCCCCGTCGTGCTCTTGTTTACCGGAATACATGGGCAGTCCGCCGAATTGCAGACACGAATGTTCGAGCAATTCTGAATGTTCGAGTCACTTGGCTTGTATTCGTTTCAAATGCAGTGACCCTTGTCCAGGGACTTGCGGTATTAATGCCGAATGTAGAGTGGTATCTCACACACCCAACTGCGTCTGCTTGCAAAATTACGTGGGAAATCCATTCATCCAATGCAACGAAGAAATCGTGAAACCACCTGCTGTAAGACCGACCCCTTGCATACCATCGCCTTGCGGTATCAACGCCGAGTGTCGCGAACAAAATGGTGCAGGTTCGTGTACTTGCCTTCCAGACCATGTTGGAAATCCATACGAAGGGTGCAGACCGGAATGCGTTTATAATTCAGATTGTCCATCAAATAAAGCTTGTCTCCACAACAAATGCAAGGATCCTTGCCCAGGTGTTTGCGGACAAAATGCACACTGCCAAGTCATAAATCATTTACCAAGTTGTACTTGTAATCCTGCCTATACAGGAGATCCATTTACATACTGTACTTTAGCGAAAATAATTGCCAGTAAGATACACTCAAAAAATATTTCGTTCCAGAATTGACAATATCTTTTTAGAACCTCCACCGGTGAAACCATGTGAACCATCCCCTTGTGGTCCTAATAGTCAATGTAGAGAAATTAATGAACAAGCAGTTTGTTCCTGCTTACCAACATATATCGGCAGTCCACCTGGATGTCGACCGGAATGTACTGTCAGTTCGGAGTGTCCATTGGACAAAGCTTGTATTTCTCAAAAATGTTCAGATCCTTGTCCAGGAGTATGCGGTGTGCATAGCAAATGTGTAGTTCGCAACCACAGTCCAATCTGCTCATGTGAGGAAGGTTACGTTGGAGATCCGTTTGTTGTTTGCACACCTAAACGTAAGATATTTTCCACTTAACAGCATTAGATGTATTAAAAATGCTATATATCTTGTAGCTGTACCGCCACCAACACCTCTTCCCGAAGACCCTTGCGTACCAACACCTTGCGGTCCATTTTCGGAATGTAGAGACATTGGTGGCTTACCATCTTGCAGTTGTACTAGAAATTACATAGGAACACCACCGAATTGCCGACCTGAATGCACTATAAATTCCGATTGTAGCAGTAACATGGCCTGTATTAACGAAAAATGCAGAGATCCTTGCCCTGGATCGTGCGGCCAAAATGCCCAATGTAGCGTGTTTAATCATATTCCAAGTTGCACTTGTTTAGATGGCTATGAAGGCGATCCGTTTAGAATATGTACACTTAGAGTAGAGCGTAAGTAAAAAAAAATAAAACAAAAAACCTTTAAAAAAAATTCAATCTCTAGCTCTACCACCACCTGATCCGTGTAATCCCTCGCCATGTGGACCGAACGCTGTTTGCAATAACGGACAGTGCACGTGTCTACCAGAATACCAAGGCGATCCATTTAGAGAATGTAGACCGGAATGCGTCCAAAATTACGACTGTCCTAAAAATAAAGCTTGTATCAGAAACAAATGCGCAGATCCTTGTGATATCGGCGTTTGCGGTCAAAATGCCATCTGCTCGGTTATAAATCACATACCCATGTGCTCTTGCATCAAAGATTATATTGGAAATGCATTCATTGGTTGTCAAAGAGCACCAGGTAATTCACCCATTATCCACTCATCCTTTAAGGATGTTCTCCTTAAGCCCTTCTTAAATTTTAGAACAAGTCGACGTGGAACCTTGCAAACCTTCACCATGTGGACCAAATAGTCAATGTAGAACTGTTAACGGACAAGCTGTATGTTCGTGTGTGCCCGGTTATGTAGGCTCCCCGCCAACTTGTAGGCCCGAATGTGTCTCATCTTCAGATTGCCCATTAAACGAAGCGTGCGTAAATCAGAAATGCGTAAATCCCTGCCTAGGATCGTGTGGAGTTGATGCATTGTGTCAAGTTATTAGTCACAATCCAATTTGTAGCTGCCCTCCGAAATATTCCGGAGATCCATTCATTAGATGTACTCCTATTAGTAAGTAAAATACCAACAAAAAAACTCATAAATCCTGTAATATTAAATGTCGATTTTTTTAGAAAAAAATAGAATATTTGCGATTGCTTCAAAAAAATCACCTCTTGACAAGCGATATGCGATTGTATATACGTAAAAATAAAAGACATGATGGTTTAGTTTCTAGCAAATTTAGTAATGAAAACGAACGTTGTCTTTTGCTGTCTA
This sequence comes from Amphimallon solstitiale, assembly GCA_963170755.1. Classification (NCBI taxonomy): domain Eukaryota; kingdom Metazoa; phylum Arthropoda; class Insecta; order Coleoptera; family Scarabaeidae; genus Amphimallon; species Amphimallon solstitiale. The sequence continues at coordinate 88,982,575 of OY720680.1, forward strand.
CAATATCATCACCTTAAATATTGGACCATGCCACCTACGCTGACTACTACCTTTTTTAAATATTTATCGCTATTAGACAACTACACTCTGATCTTTCCATGACATTTATCATTTTTCTTTTCATATTCTTAATATGAGTTTACTTGTTACATTTGTTTTGTAGCATTAGAAAATGTATTGTTATGTAAGGATCATAATACGAGGTTTTTTCTATTAGGGAAATTAATATATAGCAAGCGGTGTCAAGGTGGCAAATATAAAAATCCATATCTTAAACAATAAATGCTGAAAGATTCCAACATGAATGATTAATACCTTTTATATATAAACACGTGCTCAAGATCTCAAAATCACACAATTCTTGATTATCCAACTTTTCCTAACACAAAGGAGACGAATTTTAGAACCACATGTCACATAGTGAAGCTCTCTTAATATAAACCCTCAACATGCAAAAGACTTTCAAGCGAAGAGCTCAAGGGTAATAAGCAGTATTTCGACCATCTCCTTTAGTGTGTACCATTCAGGCATCAAATATTTTTCGGAACTGTCAAAATATTACCCTAAAACGTATACCTATTATTCAATCTCACAACTTATGTTAAAATCATCGCCTTATACAAATAAAAGCGTAATTTAAGGTACAATATAATTTTATGGTTAGAGTGTGTGGTTGGTCACGCAATTAGGTAGCTATAAGCCAAACATAAATATATCGACATTTTGTATCACAGGATATGATAATTATTTTTCCATCAATAATATAATGTTCATAAACTCAAATTCAGAGTTATCACATATGATAAAATAAATTATTCTAGTTGAATATACTCCGCCAGTCGTCAATCCTTGCCAACGTTCTCCCTGTGGACCAAATGCGGTATGCACGGTTGTTAACGATTCACCATCTTGCTCATGCTTGCCTGAATTTATTGGACAACCTCCACAATGTAGACCTGAATGTGTCAACAACGATGAATGTTCCAATTCCCTAGCATGTATCAACAACAAATGCAAAGATCCCTGCACAAACATTTGCGGAATCAATGCCGAATGTAGAGTTGTTGCTCACATTCCTAATTGCATTTGCAACCAGGGATACATTGGCGATCCATTCACAAGATGCGAAACGCCGATTGGTAAAGATCCAATATATAATCATAGAGTGTTAAACGTGTCACGTACATTATTTTTAGCTCCAACGCCTAAGCCAGCTACTCCATGCATTCCTTCTCCTTGCGGTGCCAACGCAATCTGCAAAGAATTTAACAATGCCGGTTCGTGTACATGCTTACCGGATTACATAGGAAATCCCTACGAAGGATGTAGACCCGAATGCGTGTTGAGCAGCGATTGTCCTTTAGATAAAGCATGTATCAGAAGTAAATGTCAAGATCCGTGCCCAGGAACATGCGGACAAAATGCCGAGTGTCAAGTTGTAAATCACATGTCGTCGTGTACTTGTATTTCAGGTTATATAGGCGATCCCTTCAGATATTGTAGGATTCATATTGACAGTAAGCATTGATAATTGTCTTTTCATGGATATTGGTATAGATAAATTTATTATTTTAGAACCAAAACCCATTAACTTATGCACACCTTCACCATGCGGTCCAAACAGTCAATGCAGAGAAGTTAACGAACAAGCAGTTTGTTCGTGTTTACCAAAGTACATAGGTAGTCCACCAGGTTGTCGGCCAGAATGTACAATTAGTGCGGAATGTCCTCTAGATAAAGCGTGCGTCAATCAAAAATGCATTGATCCGTGTCCGGGTAGTTGCGGTTCCAATGCTAATTGCAACGTCATAAACCACAATCCCATTTGCGCATGCGCCAGTGGTTTCACTGGTGATCCATTTACCCACTGCTTTAGACAGGAACCAAGTATGTAAAGTTGATGTTTATTGTGTAAATGTGACATTTCAAACCGTACCTTTCCTCTAGTACTCAACAGGACAGAACCTGTAAAACCCGCTTGTGTTCCATCACCCTGCGGACCAAATTCTATATGTCGCGAAATTGGGGAAGTACCGTCATGCTCTTGCGTCAGCGGATATATCGGCGCACCTCCAAATTGTCGACCTGAATGTACCAATCACGACGAATGTCCTAATAATTTGGCCTGTATTCGAGAGAAATGTAAAGATCCTTGTCTAGGATCCTGCGGAATTTACGCTCTGTGTTCAGTTATAAACCACATCCCCATTTGTACATGCCAAGAAAATTACATAGGCGATCCATTTAGCAGCTGCTATGCCGCACCTAGTAAGATAATGAATCGAATAGCATTTAAAACAATTTTCTAATTTAACATGATATTTTAGAACCACCACCACCTGTAGATCTATGCAATTCGACCAGATGCGGTCCTAATGCTAATTGTAACAATGGTATCTGCACATGTCTGCCGGAATATCATGGTGACCCATACATAGGATGCAGACCCGAATGCATTTTAAATACTGACTGTCAAAGAAATAAAGCGTGTATAAGAAATAAATGTAAAGATCCGTGTCCGGGAACTTGTGGGCAAAATGCAGAATGTACTGTTATCAATCACATTTCAACCTGCACATGTTTACCAGATTATACTGGTGATGCTTTTACAATATGCCATAAAATACCAAGTATGCTCAATATCTTTGTTTTAATTAAATACCAAATATAACACTAATCGTAACTTTTTAGGAATTGATATTAAGTATCCATGCAATCCATCACCATGCGGACCGAACAGTCAATGTAGAGAAATCAATTCTCAAGCCGTTTGTTCTTGTATTCCCGGATTTATGGGAAGTCCACCGGGCTGCAGACCAGAATGCTTAACGAGCAACGAATGCTCGCTTAGCGAAGCCTGCGTAAATCAAAAATGTATCGATCCATGTTTGGGAGCTTGCGGTATTAATGCTCAATGCCAGGTGGTAAATCACAATCCCATATGTAGTTGCAGGAATAAATTCATCGGAGATCCCTTCATAAGTTGCACACGCTCCGGTAATAAATGCAAAATCATCCTCTTAGGTATATTATAATGTAAATATTCCTTACATTGTAGACGATACACCACCTGTTGTTGTTAATCCTTGTCAGCCGTCACCATGTGGTGCTTATGGTGTTTGTTTAGTTATTCGGGATTCAGCGTCCTGTTCTTGTTTGCCTGAATACGTTGGATCTCCACCATATTGCAAACCAGAATGTATAAGCAATAACGAATGCGCTGATAGGCTAGCATGTATCAATCAAAAATGCAAGGATCCCTGCTCTGGAATATGCGGTCAAAACGCAAATTGTTACGTCATAAGTCACACACCAAATTGTGTATGTCTGGATGATTACGAAGGTGATCCATTCACTTCATGTAGACCTCGCCAAAGTAAGTTTAAAGTGAATTACTGGGTTAGTTCCAATATGACCTGGACTATGGTTAGATCAATAATTTTTTAAAGTGTTATAATACAGCTTTGCCACCATCTGATAGAATGCTTTCAGAATAAAAAGGTTTTGTTTGCGTGAACCAAACTGTCAACTTGTCATTTTCTTCAAATCGGATACCGCTATCAGCTTCACCTCTTTTTGTTAAATATTGATATTTAGTAGTACGTACTTTAATTCCAGTTTCAATGGTTTGCACATTTTAATATGTTACATTTAAAAAAGACGAAAAGTATTATTTATATTGTTTAACTAGAAGAAAGTCTAATAAATAGTCTAACAACACTCAAGACAATTATAATATTCACTTCTCGCAGCCTGAAACGTTTGAGGTGATATTAGCCTAATTTCATGTCGAATTCTTTGCTTACTATCTATTGGATGTATTTGTAATACATTCTACTTCTTAAAGAGAGGTATAATGGCGTTAGATCAGGAGATGTATCCAGTTCAGCCTGGTGAGTACGTTTTGGTGGGGCACGTACATAGACAAGACTGATTCGTTTATTATCGGTGATATGCTCGGCATTTGGAAGTATATCACCAATACTAAAAGAATCAGTCTTGTTTATGTACGTGCCCCACCAAAACGTACGCACGAGTCGCCACTGGATGTATCCAGTTCTGAAATAGCACATCTTGTCTATTCCGTGAGAACTCAGTTCAATTAAGCATATTAACTACGTAACGAGGCTTTGCACATTTTGTAACCAAATATCTTTCTCTAGTCAATTATTCGGAAAAATGTATGATCCTAAAATTCTGTAAATGACAAAATTTGCTAATACATTAATATTGTGTATGAATGTATTGCATTCAATGGTGGAGACTGTGGCTAAAAATCTGAAACAAAATGCAAAAGGAAAAATCCCTCACCACAAAAATTAAAAAGATATAAAAAAATCTATATATGTATTTTGACAACTACGTTGCAATCTTCAGTAAGAATCTGTAGAAAAACAGTGTTAACCTTAGCCAAATATACTACTTTTAACACTCTTTTTTGTTTTTCTACAGATTTCTACTGAAGATGGCAACTTAGTTGCTGAAATACGTGTATATATCTTTTTAATTTTTGTGGTAAGGAATTTTTCCTTTCGCGAAATCCAAATGGCTAAATTCAGAAAAAAAAAGTGTTGTCCCACTGGTAATTTGGTGAAAAGCATATCTTCTAAGGTTACACCTTAGCCAAAAATACTACGTTTAACACTCTTTTTTGTTTTTCTACAGATTTCTACTGAAGATTGCAACTTAGTTACCGAAATACGTATATAGGTTTTTTATATCTTTTTAATTTTTGGGGTAAGAAATTTTTCCATTTGCATTTTGTTTCTGGCTCTTCTATTTAAAATAAAATCTTGCTTCATCCGGAAATTGAACAGACTGGAAAAAAGTCTCACCATGGCAAACTACCATCATTTTCTCATTCACCGAATTATCAGGGTTATTTTCTGCCAACTACCTATTAAATATTTGTTACCTGAAGTATGGAATATACAATGGTCCAAAGTAATGCTTGCACTAGTTTAAGACAAATTGTTTTCAGTTTCTTGTACAGCATTAATCTGCGTACCTTCATTTAATGTGGCCCGATGTCTAGTTTTTGTGAGATTCTATGCAATGCTGTTTTAGAAATTTCTTTCCAATTTTAACTATTATTTATTGAGTTACAAAGTTCTGTTTCTCGAAAAAGTTATCACACTTCGTGATGTGATTGAACTACATCGCCATAATCAATCACTAATATTTCAATTCTTTCTTTCACGCTCAAATACCCCATTTTTATTAGTAAAAGAGTAAAATTAAATAATACTTATTGTGCTGTAATATTTACAAAGCATTTAAAACCCTTGCTGAGAAGCATAAGTCAAGTGATAAGACAATTTGTATAATAACATGGTGGAACACGTTTTCTTCTGTTCCTCAACACACATTATATAGTATATTATTAATAAATGTGAAACGTTTAGGTTATCACAAGACATAATACCAATAGTGTTAATTCTGACAGTAGTAACAAATATTTTGTATTTGTGTAAATTGATTCACACCGTCACTTCAATAACATTTGAAGACATGTCTTGCTCATATTATATTCAAATCTGTGGCGGCTTTTTTGATGAATCGAGTGAAGCACTGATTAACCTTAAATTTCTGACCGATTAGTGAATATTTTATTTCATGAAATAGTTCTACCTGTAATTTCACCTATGGTAGGTTTTAACCGTAATCACTATTTATTTCTTTTTTATCTTGACCACATACACATTAGTTCTTCTAATAATGGTGGGTGGAGATCTGTAGATGGATTTTGCAGACATTGCTTCACCTCTTATCGAACTCACGAGCCGCCACTGATTCAAATATAAAATATAAGTTTTGAAAGTGGAATAAACGTACTACCAAAAATCAATAAAAAACATAAAAAATAGAAATAGAAAGAATGATAATTATTAATCCGTTATTTATTTTGTATTCCTTGAATTTTCAAAATGGTTTTGATTAAGTACTCGAATTAATATAATTAAGAATTTCGCATTTTATTCTGATTATTCGCCCCTCATCAAGGTTATAAATGACAAATATTTCCCTAAAAGTTAAACAAGCAGTAAATAAGGAAATAAGTATTGTGAAATGAAATACTTCCTTTCAGTAAGAATTATTGAAAATTATACATACTTAATACGCAACGCACATGTTACTTGTGGTTTAATATAATTCAAGACGTTTAAAGGTCTTGCAATCTCCTCAGTGAATTAGTGGTAAAGCACATGACCGGAATTCACGAGGTATAATTTTATCAAAACGAAAATGAAAAGTGTGAACACATGGATGTTAAAACTAACATCAAGCAGTAAATAATTACTGTGTCTTACATATATACCTTTATACGTAAAACGTATATGTATATATGCATGTGTGAATCTCCACGTGCACTGATGAGACCTCATAGGTCGAAACACCGGTGTCTGTGCGTTCGATTATCGACAATGGCACTTAATGTATGTGTGTATCTCAAACACATGCATATATGCGTATATGTACGTTTTACGTATAAAGGTATATACAGAGTGGGCCACCGAAAACGAAACAGATTGAATATCTCGAAGGAGAAAACTTTTTTGAAGAAACGCAAAAACAGGTCGATTTTTGATCCAAGGGGGACACCCTTCCATCATATCTTCAACTGTGATACGTCATTCCCCTCCCCTCCATCACTCTAACCATTACAATTTAAATAGGGAAAGTACTAAATACGATACATCATTGAAAAGGTAATTGTACGGAGAATTCAGCAATGTGATTGTTGGTTGCGCTATTTTTGATTTTAGCGCCCTCTAGCGGGTAAAAAAACGGTTATGTATTTCACAATGTGACACATCATTTCAAAGCTAATTTTATTAGCAATTTAATGCACAATTGAAAAAAAATTAAATAATCGAAACACCTTGCAGAGCTCTAATATTAGAAACTACGAACTTATTAGTTTACAAAAGACACTGACAGTCTGTACTTGAGAATGATGACAATGAAATGTCAAAGATATTACGTATTTAGTTGCTAATAAAATTAGCTTTGAAATGATGTGTCACATTGTGGAATACGTAACCGTTTTTTTTCCGCTAGAGGGCGCTAAAATCAAAAATAGCGCAACCAACAATCACTTTGCTGAATTCTCCGTACAATTACCTTTTCAATGATGTATCGTATATACTACTTTCCCTATTTAAATTGTAATGGTTAGAGTGATGGAGGGGAGGGGAATGACGTATCACAGTTCAAGATATGATGGAAGGGTGTCCCCCTTGGATCAAAAATCGACCTGTTTTCCCGTTTTTTCAAGAAAGTTTTCTCCTTCGAGATATTCAATCTGTTTCGTTTTCGGTGGCCCACTCAGTATGTAAGACACAATAATTATGTATAATTTTATAGTAAAATTTCGCTAATCACTATTAACAGTGTAGTAAATAGTAATAAACGACTGTTGTATGTATTTAAAGCGCGGCGTTCAAAAGTGCAAAAGAAAAATTTACTTCATATTAACGAAGTTACTTAAGTAACTATATAAGGAACAGATTAAAAACACAGTTCTTTTATTCTTTAAATGTTCTTATTATTATGAGAGTAACAATCCAGGTCATATGTGAATTGCCCTTGAATTATTGATCTGACAAGATTTTTTCTTTTTAGAACCAAAACCAGATGCAATTATCAGCCCTTGTACTCCATCCCCTTGCGGCTCTAATGCTATTTGTAAAGAACAAAATAATGCAGCGTCTTGCGTTTGCGCGCGAGAATATATAGGAAATCCCTACTTGGGATGTAGGCCAGAATGTACGCTAAACTCCGATTGTCCCGCCAACAAAGCTTGCATAACCAACAGATGTCAAGATCCTTGTCCAGGAGTATGTGGTCGTAACTCTGACTGTCAAGTTATCAAACACTTGCCATCTTGCGTATGCCGGCCTTATTTCAAAGGTGATCCTTTCGTTTACTGCAGTCCTATTGAATCACAGCCCATACCTCCTCCAAGAAATCCCTGCTCTCCGACACCTTGCGGCCCCAACAGTCAATGTAAAGAAGTAAACGGACAAGCAGTTTGCTCCTGTCTACCAAATTATATCGGCAGTCCTCCCGGTTGTCGACCTGAGTGTACGATAAGTCCGGAATGTCCCTTCGACAAGGCTTGCGTTAACCAGAAATGCGTAGATCCATGCCCGGGAACTTGTGGAATCAACACGAGGTGCTCAGTGATAAATCACAGCCCGATATGTTCTTGTAACGAAGGCCAAATAGGAGATCCCTTCACAAGATGCTACGCTCCTCCATCACCACGTAAGACAAACTATAATAATAAAAGTTCGACAGTTAACATTGCTTTTTATATTTGCTTAGCTCAAGACAATACGAGCATCTCAATTAATCCTTGTATTCCATCACCATGTGGACCTTATGCGCAATGTAGAAATTTAGGAAACACACCGTCTTGTTCTTGCTTACCAAATTATATAGGCAATCCTCCGAATTGTCGCCCCGAATGCTTAGTCGATGCGGAGTGCTCGAGCAGCCTGGCATGTATGAGAGAAAAATGTAGGGATCCCTGTCCTGGATCCTGTGGTGTTAATGCGGATTGTTCTGTAATAAATCACATACCAATCTGCACTTGCATCAGGGATCATACTGGTAATCCTTTCAGTTATTGTCAACCCATTCCACCAGGACGTAAGTTGCAATGATGTGTCATAATTGAAATCTTATACTCAGGAAGACCATAAAATTTCCTTTCATTCGAACTTGGCTTGGTATCATAAATGACAAATAATTTCAAGTAACGTTTCAGTTGTGAAAATAAAAACGGGTTTGATTTCTGGGTAGAGCCCTGGCCGAAAAAAGTTGTTCTACAACCGTGTCTAAAGTAGATGCTTTAAACAATTTAGATTGAAAAGGGCAGTTTTTAAAAAACAGGGCATATAAGCTTCTTTATATATGTATGTATAAAAATAAAATATGTCTTTGGTTACATATTTACATAACCTTATTTTAGATTATAATAAAGTAAAAACGCAGAAATATGTAATTTTTTAAAACAATTTGATAGTTACAGGTACTTAGAGGTAAAAAAAACAATAATAATCGTGAATAATTAACATAATCAATCAATTATTATCAGCAACGTTAATACTGAATGTTCAACTAGAAGAATTCTGAAAAACTAAACCATTTTTCTTCTCTAGAGTATTACCTATTCTGGCTGGTCTGAACTTACAGAAATTATGTTATTAAATTATCATTAGATGAAATATATTTAGAACAAGAGGATTGCTGCATTTATCACAATATTTTATTTGATATTTCAACTCTTTTAGAGTGTCGATTTATAACCGCCACGTTTCTTTGAGTCAATATGCCTCCAATATATCTTCTAGCATGGCTGTTGACTACCCACGAAAGCAGTGGCTTGTGCAGTGTAGGGGTTATATAAATTTAAGCAGGTAGCAACAGAAGACATCTTTCCAAATGTATTAATTTCTACAACTTAATATAATTAATATTTTTGTATTTAAATACTCCACAGACTGGTTCAGATTCAAAATTGTAAATACTCTTTCCACACAACTTTTGGTAACTAGACTAGACTACTTTGAACACATAAATAAAACTTCAAATTTAAAATTAACTGATATGTCTAAATAAAAATTGTGTGCTGTAACAGTTTTCTATTACACTCTTTAGATGACCGTTATTCGCTCCTCAATATCTGCGCTACGTTTAGTTGTTCATTTCATTGGCCTATCACTATCTTTCTTTCCTGTTTTACCGTATTTATCAACAGATCATTGAATTATTAGACAGAAACTATCATAAGTTACTATAAAATTATACAATTCCATCAGAAATTTTCAATTTTTTAGTTTTATACAATTTGCAAAGGAGCTTTCAATAATGAAATTTTGTCATGTATGACCAAGAGAATTATAATTTATTGGTCACTGCAAATATAATATCTTTAGGTTTTCCAGAGTATAACAGATATGATATCATATGATACAACATACGACACATATATTTTAAATAAATATAATTTCAGCACCTGTAATAGTTGACCCATGTAGTTCATCACCCTGTGGTTCAAATGCAAGATGTGATCACGGAATTTGTACATGTTTGCCTGAATATCGAGGAGATCCTTATATTGGCTGTAGACCTGAATGCGTTCAAAATATCGATTGTCCAAAAGACAAAGCTTGTAGCTATTATAAGTGCATAGACCCCTGCCCTGGAATATGCGGTCAAAATGCTGAATGCGCTGTTATAAATCATATACCCACTTGCAGTTGCTTAGAAGGTTTTACAGGCGATGCCTTTACAACATGCAGTAGAATAATTCGTAAGTTTTCATAAGTAAGAAAAAGTACGTGGGAGATAATAAAAGTCTTAATCTCTTCAGCACCACCAGATATATATCCTTGCAATCCGTCACCATGCGGTCCAAACTCTCAATGCAGAGAAATAAACGACCAAGCGGTCTGTTCATGCTTAATTGGTTATATAGGCGCCCCACCTAGCTGCAGACCTGAGTGCGTAACTAGCTTCGAGTGCCCGTCCAATGAGGCTTGCATAAGCCAGAAATGTACTGATCCATGTCCGGGAACTTGCGGTCTTTTCGCAAATTGCAAAGTTATTAACCATAATCCCATTTGTACTTGCAAGGAAGGTTATATTGGCGATCCCTTCGTTTATTGCCGAGAGGTCACGGGTAAGATCGCAGCCGTAAATCAACGCGAATTAGATAATTCAACGACCTAAATTCTTGCAGGCCCACCACCTCCAATCGAAAATCCCTGTGTACCTTCACCATGCGGACCAAACGCTCACTGCGATGTAACTGGTGATACGTATTCGTGCAGATGTTTGCCGGAATATGTTGGAAACCCTCCGAACTGTAGACCTGAATGCTTAATAAACAATGAATGCCCGACAAATTTGGCTTGTATAGGTCAAAAATGTAGAGATCCTTGCCCAGGATCATGCGGACTAAATGCTGATTGTAAAGTTGTTTTGCATATACCAAACTGTGCTTGTATAGATAATTATATAGGAGACCCACTATCAACATGTTATCCAAAACCAAGTAAGGATAATATTATTGATAAGCATAATGTGCAATTTATTGTGTACTACATATTTTTAATGCGTAATCAAGGCTCAATCATTGAAATTATATTTTCGCTAATTGGATTTTGTTTGTGTATAAGCTAGTTTATGTTTTGCAGTTTTAGAATTTTTACTGTAGGTAGTTCTTTAAAGCAAGTTTGTGCATGTCTTTTTTACATTTTACTACCACACTTTTACACAATACACGTTAAACAATGTTAGAAAAATAAGTTGTTTTACTTTCTATGTTGCATGTACTGTATCCAGCATGAGTATGTAGTACGTTTAGTGATTTGTTAATTCTAAAGTTAAAATTCAAATTAGTTTTATACGACACTAATAAATTTGTTTTGTACAGTTACTCCTACGCCAACACCAAGAAACCCTTGCGATCCAGGACCTTGCGGCCCGAACGCTTACTGTCGCATTGTCAACAATTATGCAGTGTGCGAATGCCTGGAGGAGTACCAAGGGAACCCGTACGACTATTGCAGACCTGAATGTGTCGCTAATTCTGACTGTCCAATGAACAAGGCGTGTATGAAGAACAAGTGCCGAGATCCTTGTCCAGGAACATGTGGAGTTAACGCTCTATGTGATGTTATAAATCATATACCAACATGCTCTTGTCCTCAAAATTATGTCGGCGATTCATTTAGAATATGTCATCGCAGAATAGGTAAGATATAATGTTTTCATATACACGACCTTCTTCATTTTATTTAATGAACGATATACTTATTATTGTTTACCTGATGTGGCTTTATATATTTGTTACCAAAGTCGGCGTATACATATATCATATGTTTCTTAATAACATGCTAATATTTAAGGGGTTATTATTCTTGGGTCGATTTTGTGAAAAAAAATGTCTTATGAACATATGTCCTAAATGTCTTAACTTTTGAACTGTAGCTTTTTAAACTTTAGTATTACCCTTGATATTTTTGTGAAATTTTTTACACGAATTTTATGCATCAAGATGCATTTTCTGATGTACAATTAATATTATATTTGTTACTTGTGGTGTCCGTACGTTTTTTTTTTAATTTTTTTGAAGAAACATATGTTACGTCATTGCTTTTCCTTAAAGTACTTTTTTTTAAATCCTCATTCGTTTCTGAGCAAATGTGGTCTCCTGTTTTTTTTTTTTGTTTGACGTATGATTTTTGCTTAAAAAAATAAAATTCATTCATGTGCACGATGTTATGAAATTAGGTATTAACAAGGATTAAAAACGATCTAGTAGGTAAAAAGCAGATTTTATTTTGTAATCATAAACAGTTTTGACATTTATCTACCTAGTATACTTCTCACGTATTTAAGTCGTTAAACATTAACTATTATTAAAAAAACATATGTTTCAATCTACGAATTCTGAGTATGCAGACATGTATTACATGTATGTACAGTTAAGACATTTAGGACATATGTTCATATGACTTTTTTTTCATAAAATGAACGAATGAATAACCCCCGTAAATATTACCATGTTATTAAGAAACAGCCTGTATAGCTGACTTTAGTAAGTCGACGTTTCAGACTGTCACTACAAAATACATACAAATTAGAGGTGAGAGATATATCCAGTACAACTGAAGGTTAGTTCGGGTAGGTAGCCAGCAGTAGGATGTGCCCATTCATGAATTTCCCCCGCCAAATTTGTTATAGTAAAAGCAGTCTCCTCGTAGTAGTAAAGAGAAGCCAATGGGAGCTTAAAGGAAGTGACGCAATTATCCAATTACACCAATCGTGTTTGTTACAATTTTATAGGCGTTTTGCTTTAGATTTAAATATCTTAAAATATTTTGAATTAAGGGATATGATATGTCTACTGAATGTAATTTTTTAAATTCCAGAAATAAGTCATGATGTGATTGTGGATGTTAAATAATAATAAGATTTACATACAAGTTACACAATAGCACATTCAAGCAAAAATGTGATAACGTCAACACAGGTAATCAAAGGGCTAATTTATGTCATTGACATTGTAGAATGCTTCTTGAAGGAGAATGTCCTTTATTTTCTCTTTAGATACGAAAGATGTCTACACATAACTTTGATTTTGTTAAATAATTACCAGTGACGATGTTGTACTGAAGTGGCTTTGCGGGGTGTGCAGCCAATGGTTATGAGGGGTGGAGACTTCTGTAATCTCACCCCTAGTCACCAGGTGTGACAGCTTTTTCAAAGCCCTCCTTAGTTGTTGCAGAATATGTGTCTAGGCTAATGGACTTATCATAAGCTCTCTGAAGAGAGGTTTGCAGTGGATAGTTTGTGAAACACAGACAATTGCTCGAATAGCCTTCTTCTGCACCTTACTATATAGGCCTACTTACCCCATATTGGTTAAACATTGTTGATATGTGATTTGATAGTCCATAGTATGTCGTTATTCCAGTAGACTATCAGTTATAAATCTGATACGTCTAATTGCATAAGTAGCAGAAGACAAGTGTTTGATTAATTCATCTATCTGCGGCTTCCATGTTAATCTTGTGTCTAGTCTAATATCAAGGAATTTTCAATTCGTAAAATATATGTTTGATCTATGTCTACTAGTAAAGTAAATTGTCTCATATTTATCCTGGTTAAGTGATAAACGATTGGCTGTGAACCATTTAAATGTCTAAATTCTGAAGATACCAAAACCTTAAAATAATGTGATGTTTATAATGCATTTTCTTTGTAAAACGTACTACATTACTGGTTTGAATGCCTCACATAAACCAGTCAAGTTGATAAAACCTTGCAAAGCAACTTAATACATGTTGTGGTTCGGATAGCTTTTAATTACTTTTTCTTCTTTTACATAATATATTTAGTCATACGATATATATAGAAGACTGTTTTAGACATACCTGTTGAACACATAGAAAAAAATGAGAATAACCCAAACTCTGAACCCGAAACAGACTGACATTTCATGTAGGTATTTAATAAAAATGCTGGCTTTTTAATACCATTTCCTTGTTTAGATTTATTTCTTTAAAAAACATAAATACGTTTTTTATAAAGCCTTTCGTATGTTTTTTTTTTATTATGTTATAAAAGGGTAATTGTGAGTATAATAAAGGAAAAAAGTAGTAATCCTACGATTCTTCAATAAAAAATTTACTTAAAGCTACTTTATCATAGTAATAGCTATATAGGTTATGTTGCTATGTAATTCAAGGGCAAACGATGTGAAAAGCAAATCAAATAAAATATACTCTTATGTAAAATTTAATAGAAAATATATCAAAATATATTTACATTTTTTATAAACTTCCGGATTAAATTGTGAGAGTGGGGTTGAGAATATTTCTTTGGCTGATCAGTTTCATTCATGGATATTAATCCATTTGAGGATATCAGAGGACGACACTTTACTACCTACATAAGAAATATTTACAGTTTCCTCTAGGTTGTATAACTATAGTATTAATAAACAAGGCCACAACTAATATCGTTTTAGAAATATCAGTGACTGATATAAAGGCTGAGCAATGCACAGAGATAATGACCGTACAATTCAACGTGAGAATCACATTGAGAATGCGGGTTCGCCAAGATTGATGTTCGGCAGTCGAATCGTAACGATGAAAGAATTCTTTAAAAACATTTTATTACTCTAAAAGTTTTCACTATCTTCAGTATCAAACAATTTTCATACCTTGTAGTTGATTTTATTGAAATAACCTAAGTCAAACTCAATATATGTATAGGTTAAAACAATATAACAAACAAATATTTCTTATCAGTTTGCTTATATAAATTCATGCTTATTTACTTACTAAGTAATCTATATTACGCATCTGTTATAATCTCTTAGACAATTTTATAACAAAAATTAACGTTTTTATTTTATATATTGTGTACCTACCTAGTTAGTAGGTTGTCAGTAATTGGCTGACCAGAAAAGAAAAAAGACGTTACCGACGGAAATAAAAAGATAAATTAGTAAAATTCTGTACAATAAAGTATTACGTTCATATTTCATTACTACTATCAAAAACCACCCCACAACCCCAAAGTAAACGGTAGTTCTTTCTTCTGAATTAGAAAAAAAAATACACTACCGCTGAAACAAATAAGTCTAATTCTTCAAATTTGGTGTCCTAAACCAATGTTTTGTGTAGCTAATCGCTACCACTAAAAAATATTCTTACACCTTAATTTTAAGGGCTGTGCTCTCATCTACATTTTAAGTTAGAATGTGCTTACCAGAAAAATTCTTGGTTCATTTCTTCAACTAACAGTCACTAGTGAAAACCAACTAAGTAATTTCTCTGGTACGACATTTTAATCTAAAATTTGGAAGAGCGAACAGTCCTTATAAACAGGGTTAAAGGTTGTTTTTAATTTCATACGCATATAGGACGTTTTACTATTTTTTAACATGCATGTATATTGTCTCTTGATATGAATGTAAGTCGTGATCACAATTATGTTTAATTTTCACAGATATTTCAAAATCACTGCTAAGCTCATCCCTAATACATACATACAAATAGAAATATATCCTCAATGTATAGTAATGGGTAAGATAGGGAAATACGAGTACTTTTTGAATGCTACTATACATATTCGTGTTATTTGAGATTCTGAAAGTAATTTATAACTCTCTAAGAATGCTGATAGCCTTCTATAAACTACTGGTCCAAACCTTCAACAAAACATGATTTGCGTTAGTATTAAGTACTGATTTAAGACCAAACATGTTGTGCAAGATAAAATCCAAGTTGTCTCAGAGCTTCGGCGAGAGGTTACTATGCTCACACACTTGATAAGCAGGAGTATCAAAAGTGTTTTTCTATAAGAAACGAATTCTGCCATCCATGCCAAATGATCAGCTATATTTAATTCGATTAGATTGCAGGACCACTTAGGGTTGGGAATATTACTGACCATGTAGTCAATGCTCGATTCTGTCGTCCGTCCATTTATATTAGTAAACTTGTATATTAGCAGAGTCACCATACAAATCAAAAAAACCAAAACATCCACTAATGGCCTTGCATTCGCGCACTTGAGTAGGCTTGCTTTGCTACTTTTTAGTAGTCTTGATAGGTGACTAAGTAATTCGTTCCCCACCCAAATACAGTTACAGCCTATTGCACAGAATTTATCAATAGATTGTTTTATCATTTGTCTCACCAATCATCAAAAACCCGAAATTCTTTTCCACATGACTGAAAACAGAATAATCATTCATCATTTTCTAGTTTTGCACAATTTTGAAAGTAGCTTTCGATAATGAAAACTTTGTGATTTATTGTAAACAAAAAAAAGGTCAATAAACCTACTCATTATGACAGTTGTATATTATTTATCACCGCCAATGTATTTTTGAAGAAATATTTTCTTTTGACTATATAAAAAATTTCAATCCTAAGGTATTAGTTAACCTGGTCGTCGACTGTTGTTTTCAAATCAAACTACCATCAATTTGATAGTTTGATACAAGTGTGTTTAAGTTAAATAAAATAAAAATATCAACTATTATTACTCATTCTAAGAACTTAGAAACATAAATGTAATATACTATAACTTTAACAAATCGTGTTACTGTGTTTTAGATGAGCCACCAGAAGATCCTTGCAATCCATCACCATGCGGCATCAACACAATTTGCAGAGTTTCCGGTTCGAAGGCAGTATGCGAATGTCTACCTAAATTTACTGGATCGCCATTCAGTGGCGGTTGTAGACCCGAGTGTACGGTTAGCACAGATTGTCCTAGTAATAAAGCATGTGTGGACATGAGATGTATCGACCCTTGCCCGGGAGTCTGTGGCTTCGCAGCCCAATGTAACGTTATCTACCACAGTCCAGTCTGTTCCTGTCCATCGCCTCTCGTTGGTGATCCATTCATACTTTGCAAAGAAGAACTTCCAGAACGAAACCCGTGCCTACCTTCACCTTGTCGAATCAACGGACACTGTCGGGTGGTAAATGATGCAGCGGTTTGCTCCTACCCAGAATGCGTAATCAACCAGGACTGCTCAAAAGATAGAGCATGCTACGGACAGAAATGCAGAGATCCATGTATTGGTGCTTGTGGCGTCAATGCCCTCTGTCAAACTATTAATCACAGAGCTGTTTGTTCATGTCCTGGAAATTACGTTGGAACACCAGAAATCGAGTGTAAACCTCCTCTTCCTAGTAAGCATTTGCAAAACTTAGTTTGTTTTAATCAAATTTTAATTAAAAACAACTACCTATTTTAGTTCCTTTACCACTACCCGAATGCATCGGAGACGATCAATGCTCCAATGACAAAGCCTGTATCGACCAACAATGTCAAAATCCATGTTCGGCATCGTCGACATTCTGCGGTCTCAACGCTGAGTGTAGAGTTCAACTGCACAGAGCCATTTGCATATGTAGTGAAGGCTACACAGGCAATGCACAAAGCAGATGTGTTGAAAGTAGGCAAACGGTTAATACTTCATTAGAGACAATTTTATCGTTAATCTTTTTCAGTTGGATGCCGAAGCGATAATGATTGTCCAGCAACGGAAGCCTGTATCAATCGAGAATGTATCAATCCATGTTCTTACACTCAATGCGGGTTGAATGCGATATGTAGGGCTGACGCTTTCCATAGACCACGCTGTTATTGCCCGGATAGCTTCAGAGGAAATCCGGCAGTGAGATGTGAAAGACCAGAATGTACCAGCGATGAAGAATGTCCCTATAATCTGGCTTGCCGCAATGAAAGATGCGAAGACCCATGCAGATGTGGACAAGGAGCAATTTGTACTGTTACTAATCATAGACCTCAATGTTCCTGTCCAAGCGGTTTTACAGGAAATCCAACTGTATCGTGTAAAATAGGTAAGTCTTATTTATTTAATAATAATAATGGTTGCCCGTAAGAGAACAAGTAGTCAGGAAAATAAATTCGCACACATCGTGCTCTGAATTAAGACAAAATATGTATTCATTCAAAGGTTCTTTGAATTAATCTTACAACACAATCATAGCATATACTATAAATGTACTTATTCTTTATATATAATTTGAGATATTCGCAAAAAGTAATTTTTGGTACGAATTTTGAAGTATACAGAATGTATGTTAAGTGAAATTATGTTTATGCCATTTATAGGTTTGTGTAGAATGAATACTTTCAGATATACTTAAAATAACGGACTTTACATAGGCGTAGATCTATCTTTGGCCCTAATTTTGCAAGTTTCTATGTAAAGGTTCTAATAGAATGTTCTAATATTGATTTAGAAATATTATCATTAGAATACTGTTTGGCTCGATGCACACGGGTGTGAAAGACGCCACGGCAAAATGAAGCTCCTGCTATTGCAAACCAATCTTTCACTTGTGGCATTTTCTAATTGCCGATGTAATAATTTAGAGATGGAAAGTCATGATATAGGTGCCAAAAACGCATCGAGGGCATCATGAATCGATTTGATATTTTTCCCTCGCGAGTATAAATACCAATAGAGAAACAAGTACTTACCAAGTAAGAGTAAATACATCTTCTTCAGCAGCAATATTGAAGGATTTATAAAAGACCATTAATTGCTGCGTATGTTCAGGTGTTAAATACATTTATATATTGAAAACGACCATTCAACATCTACCGTTGTAGTAGGGGCATATTAAAAGTAGGTAATTCAAGTTTTTTAGTGCCAGCACGTTTGTTACCGATTCGGAAAAATCTACTTCGTTACTAGTAAATAAATCAATAATTCGACAAACAGTACGAATGTCTGGATTGTTATTTAAAACTACTTTTTGTTTGACTTTATCAGCAGCAATTCCAGATAATTGAGAAAACAATTGAAGAAGATCATATACAATACGCATGGCACTTGTTATAGAAAGTTGTGGGTTGGTCGGAGTAAGTTCTGGATGACGGATGGCTACAGGTATTCTGGAATAATGTCCATTGACTAAATCTATTTGAATAGTTTGATCCATAAATGCTTGTTAAGCTTGTAAAATAAAAATCATTTGGATCGACTGGCTGAACTATAGTTTTAACATCGTCAAAATGTATGTGATAATAGGGTGCTATGATATGAATTCTGCGTTAGTTCTTTCGAGTCTCTAAGATGCAAGTAGATGTGTAGATATTGCGGTGTCATTGTTCATTATCCAAACCAAAACATTTCCAATATTGCGTCCTTTGGCATTAGTAGTTTTGTCTACTGACACCCAAATATGTTTATCGTTTATGGCACTGACATCTGACGTCTTAATTTCATCGTAAGTGAAGGACAAATAATATTTTCTCAATGTGGATTCCGCGGGTACACATAAGTCACAATATTTACCGTTAACACAATTATGTAAAAAATGAGTGAACTCAGAATGATTCACCGTATTCCATTGCATGTTACACGCTACTAGCACTTTAAGTAGATCCGAATTAAATGCCTTCTGCCGTTCATAAAGTTACATTGCAAATTTTGCATCGGAGTTGAATACCGTGGAATTCTAGCACAGGCAAATCTCTTATCTAACTTTCAACAGTATCTCGCTATTAATGTGGATAGGACATATTTACGCAATAGAGCACATGCAACTAATAAAAGTAAACAATAGGTCGGCCCGGTACACACAACGCTTACGATTTAACTAAAATACTTTCAGCGCAAGAGCCTGGCCTTCAACATCGCCCACATTTGCCGCGATAGACACAACTACTTTTATATATACATATAGTAACTTGTTAACATCGTTATTGAAAGCAAGGAGGGGGAAGCCTGTTGCGTCGCGATGGCGAACCCGAACTGGAAAAATCAGTATAATATGTAATCCTACATAATGTATAACTTATTACGTATTACTGCTACTTCTGTGCTCAATTTCGAATTACATTACTCATTTAACTCCAGCCCTGCAATGTACCTCTAACTGCCCATCCCTAAGTCATAATATACCGTCAGTAGTCATGGTCACGCGACGTAGATACGCGTGAACTCCCTCGTAAGAAACTTAATATTTCTCAGCCGCAAGTGAAATTGTCTTTGCACACTTATGCGCACCGATCCTTATGTTATCTCTAAATTTACTTACATTGTAAAATTTAGCGATGGTCATCAAAAAACTGAAACCATGTTTTCGTCTCTATTTCTAGTTTATCCAATAGAATAGAATAGAATATCTTTATTTACAATAATATTTAACAATTCGTTATTATGTATCATCAATAGTATAAATAGGATCAATGCAATATATCAAGTTGCTCTTTTCATATATTCAGTGCATTCCGCAACTGAGTAGAAACACTCCTCCACCAACAACGATCTGACCTTCTCCCTAAACCGTACAAATGGCACCTCCAACCAATCGAGAGAGAGCTCGTTGAAAAATTGTAGGTGTCTGTGTTGCGGTGTTGTAGTTGATGTCCTATGTTTAGGTATCATTACTTCTTGGCTCGATCTTAGGTTAAGCTGCAGACAGGCTCCCCTTCTTGCCAGGCCCGTCAGCTCAGACTTAGCTCTTAGGAGCTGCCTGAAAACATAACAGGAAGGGAGGCAGTGACATTATCCTGTTCATTATAAATAGAGGCCTCGAGTGTGTGCGCTGATCCACCAGTTCAATTGCCCTCAACGCCTTCTTCTGCATCACAAATAGACAACTGCGTGACTTGATTTCCCCCAGAGTTGAATCCCGTACGTCATCCGAGAATGGAAAATGGTGTGGTATGCTGTTATTGCAACGTCTTTGTTGCCGATATTTCTAATTCTTCTTATGGCATACAACGCAAATGAGAGTTCTGCTGTTTCTACTTCTATGTGAGATCTCCACGTGAGTCTTGTATCTAAGATGGTACCCAGAATTCTGCTCGCGCCAGCACCAGGAGTCTCCACGCGGCTGCATGTGAGGGGCAACTGCGTTTTCTTTTCGGTTAGCTTGAGTTTATTTGCTGTAAACCAATCAATGCCCTCTCGCAGCGTTTCCTCTATTATGGATTGAATTCGTTACTCCTGGTTATATCTAGCCACGAATGTCGTATCATCAGCATACTGGGTCGAGTGAGAGGATACATTCCCCTGGAGGTCGTTCACATACAAGTGAAATAATAGTGGATCCAAGAGCCGTTAACATAAACAGCCTGTCTCATACAGTTAATTAGGATCGTAAAGCCTCAGCCAGCTGCCCCCTTACACCAAATCGTTCCAGCTTTCGCACTAAGATTTCATGGTCCATACAGTCGAACGCCTTTGACACCGCCCGCCTCCCTCCATTGTATCCCATACATAGTCCAGGACAGACAGAACGGCATCAATCGTGGACCTGACAGCACGAAAACCCAATTGATTTTGTACCAGGATGTTGTGCTTCTGAATAACAGATATTAAGCGCGTCAATAGTGCTGCCTCAAAAAATACGATCATATATAGTATAAAGTAGTTTACTTCTTTGGATTTAAATACCTGAATATTTGCAGCACCTGTCACTTTGCTGTGCTGATAATTGTATAACCTTACTTTTTACATTTCTTTTGCCTTTTATTAATGTAAGTCATTTGCGATTTACAGAGAAGCCACCAGAAGCAGAATGCAAATATGACGTCGATTGCCGTAGTAAACACGCCTGCTTCAGTGGAAAATGCAAAAATCCCTGTTTCATCGTGAAACCTTGCGGTAAAAATGCAGAATGTACAGTGGTAGATTTCCTGCCCTTGCGTACAATGCTATGTTCCTGCTTGCCAGGTTACGTAGGCGATGCTGGTGTAGAATGTAGAAGTAAGTATGAATTTCTATTAAATCTACCACACCTATACGAGCGTTTAAGATTACTAATTTTGTATTTTATTTTAGTTTCAGGTGTTTTATTAATTTATATTATTACATTTGTACCCATCCTATATCCTAAGACTAACAGCAACATAT
Source organism: Amphimallon solstitiale (assembly GCA_963170755.1). Classification (NCBI taxonomy): domain Eukaryota; kingdom Metazoa; phylum Arthropoda; class Insecta; order Coleoptera; family Scarabaeidae; genus Amphimallon; species Amphimallon solstitiale. Next base: position 89,004,524 of record OY720680.1, read on the forward strand.
ACAATAATCTTTTTCAATTCTTTATTGTTTGATAAATTTTCCGATGCTTTTGGAAAATTTATCTGGATGTCTTGCAAAAACTAATAATTTTTTCTTGTATTGATTTAGTTGAAGATAAAGAAATTGGCTGTAAATCAGACTCAGAATGCAGTCCAATTGAAGCTTGTATCAACCGGCAATGCGTCAATCCATGTCTAATTGGAAATCCTTGTGATTCGACTGCAAATTGTGAGCCGGTCAATCATAAAGCGATATGTAAATGTCCTCATGGTCTCATAGGAAATCCTTTCACAAAATGTATAGCAGGTAATATCACCGAATAAACGTCCTGCTTTCTCTGATACAATCCTAACTTTTTATTTTTAATATTTCAGTGCAACCTAAACCTGAATGTACGGTTGAATCAGATTGTTCATTAGACAAAACATGCTACAATCAAGCTTGCCAAGATCCTTGCTTGGTCACGAATCCTTGTGGTACTGGAGCAGAATGCCGAACTTCCAACCACAGACCTATCTGTTATTGTCCTGACGGTTGGGGTGGAAATCCACAGATATCCTGCTACAAGCCTGAGTGTAAAGTGGACGAAGATTGTCCTTATGACAAAGCCTGCTTAGGCAACTCTTGTCTATCACCGTGCGCGGTAACTACCTGCGCTTACAGAGCCGAATGCGTCGTTCATAATCACAGAGCAGAATGCGTTTGCCGGTCAGGAACTCAAGGCAATCCATCATTGTCCTGCATCCCTAACGTATGCCAGTACAACGAAGACTGTGATGACCACGAAGCCTGCGATCGATTGAACAGGGTATGCACACCTGTTTGCGGAGATGATACGTGTGCTCCAAGCGGCATCTGTCGCGGGCAAAATCACCAGCCGAAATGCTCATGTCCACCCGGCACCAGTGGTAACCCTTACATAGACTGTTCCGTGGCTGTGTCTCCAAAATGCCGCTCAGACTCTGAATGTCCATCTAAACTGACCTGCTTCAACAGTGAATGTCAGAATCCTTGTAAAAACAGTGACATATGCACGTTCGATCAGGAGTGCAAAGTCTTGGACACGCTACCTTTCCGAACGGTCATGTGCCAATGTCCGCCTGATACTTTCATTGACAACAGCGGGAAATGCAGATCTGTCCCCAATCAACAATGTTCTGTAGACACAGACTGTTCAGATACAGAAAAATGTATCGGCGGAAATTGTATCGACGCCTGTAAAGTGGAAGCGTGTGGTATCAACGCCATCTGTAGGTCTCAATATCACCAAGCAACGTGCACATGTGCCCCTGACTACATCGGCAACCCGCATATCGAATGTACATTAGGTAAGTGGTTAAACTTTGCATTTTAGAATACTCAAGTAAAAACATTGTGTATTGTACATGTCATTAATAAACATTGCAGTGGAGGCTGGTGAGTGCGTTTTGGCGGGGCAGTTGCGTGGACGAAACTGGCTCGCTTGTTGTCGGTGATATGCTCGGCATCTGGGAGTATATCGCCGATATTGGGCGAGTCGGTCTTGTCTGTGTAGTTGCCCCGCCGGGGCGTGCTCACCAGCCGCCACTAAAACATTGTATTATATCAAGCATTTAAAAACCTTTTGAATAAAATTGTCTAAAATCTAAAATATTCTTTACAAAAAGGAACGATCTACTGGGCAAAAATATATTTCCTGTAAATTCCACATAATATAAGAATACACTACTTCTTCTAATTGCACTTCCTTCGTAGCACAAGAATTAAATTCTAATTCCCACCACCTGCCAACAGGCTGAGATAATTTAAGTAATTACTCGCACTGTCAGGTGTCAACGAAACTGACAGTTATAATGCTGTATGCATAGGCGTAGTATAGTTACATAGCTAGAATAAATTTCGATAGAAAGATATAGGATTTAATAAATACACTTACGGGAGGAAGCCGTAAAGAGCGTCCTTTGTAGAGGAGTATTAAAATTAAACAAACAAATCTATTAGATCTTTTCATGAGTCGCCGTTTGGTATATATTGCCATTCAACAAAAATCCACAGATATGAATCTGTTAGAATAAGCTTGTGATATATTGCAGAATTAAAAGTAAAAATGAATACATACGTAAGTACTAGCTTAAGAGGACAATTTTAAGATTACAAACCGCATTAGGGAAGTGCTATTTTTTGCTTTCTTTCCTTGACTTTTCAAAGTTTAATTAAATTATCAAAAAACAGATAAATCTGACTAATAAAAATATTTATAGGTCACAAAAAGCCTAACACATTGCAGTGCAAATTGTACATTATTGGCACATCATGAATATATATATATATATAGAGTTTTTATTTTTAGATATACGAGAAATTCCGCCAATTCCTGAATGCTACAGCGATAGTGAGTGCTCATATGATAAGGCTTGTAGAAATCAATTCTGCGTAAATCCCTGCACTTACGACAAAGTGTGTGCAGCCAGAGCATTCTGTTCTGTTAATAGACACAATCCCATCTGTATTTGTCCATCGGGATACGAAGGAAATCCGAAAATAGAATGCTTGCCACGTAAGTTTTTGGTAATATTTTTTTATACAGGAAAATATCAACAAAAAGATCCATAAAGAACAAGTCAATTTTCGAAAGAAAATGTCCTCAAAAAACTGCTTATAATTAAAAACTATATTCGCCACACGTTGGACGTCAAAGATTAACTGTCAATAGAGAGTTAGTGATGTTAAAATGAAATTTCTTATTATTTAAAACATTACTACAAGTCAAATATTATTCTTTGTAAGTAATAATATATTTTTTGTAGTTTAATATCAAAGCAACATTTGGCTTTGTAGATTTGGCATTTACTTTATGATGATCCATATTAAAATTCATCAAGAAAACTATTTCAACTTTTTGAAGAAGCTAATATTAATGTTTTGTCCGTTTTGTACTTTAAACTTATTTTAGGGTGCAAAACTATAGGTCTGTATTGATTTAATAAGCTAGCTATAATCAGCCAACGAAGCCACTGTGTGGTTAAGAATACTGTCATTCATATTTTACTAAAGTGAAAATTATTTAAATTTATCTTTAGCTGAGTAGTATCAATAATGTTTTATTATTTACAGCCAAGGAACCAATCGGATGCAGAAGTAATTCAGATTGCGCTGAATCCGAGGCTTGTGTTAACACTTACTGTGTCAGCCCTTGTAACTGCGGCACTAATTCGCAATGTATAGTAACGGGCCACTATCCAATTTGCCACTGCAAACCAGGCTACTCAGGAAATCCACAGTTAGGTTGCGTTAAACGTAAGTGACTCGTGATAGGCGTCTGTACAAAATCGTAATTTCACTTTTATTTTCAGTTGGATGTGAATCCGATAACGATTGTTCCAACAATAAACAGTGCTATAACGGACAATGCATCAATCCATGTATTCTGGGAGACCAATGCGCAGCAAACGCTGAATGTTATGGGCATAACCACAGGGTCGCTTGTAAATGTTATCCAGGTTTTGAAGGCAATCCTTTGATCCGATGCGAACACGTAGAATGCCACATAGATAACGATTGTCCTAATAATAAAGCTTGCATCCAAGATCGTTGCATCGATCCATGTTCGGCAATAGCAGACCCACCATGTGCCCAAAATGCATTGTGTTACGTCCAAAATCACGCTGTGAGCTGCAGATGTCCACCGGAATTGCCGCAAGGCAATCCATTCTCGTACTGTTTACCACAGCCTACTAAATATGAATGCGAGGTCGATCCAGATTGTCCTAGTAAATTGGCTTGCATAAGAAAGAAATGTGTAAATCCATGTCAGGAATTGTCACCGTGTCATCCATCCGCTCAATGTTCCGTTTTGGACACTGTTCCAGTCAGAACAATGATCTGTACGTGTCGAGAAGGATGGGTCCCTGACGAACAAGGCGAATGTCATCCCGTAGTCTTACCAATACCACCAGGATGTGTCTCTGACGATGACTGTCAACACAACGAAGCTTGCATGAATAGAGTTTGCAGAAATCCTTGTGACTGCGGACGCAATACCGCCTGTATAATCCAAAATCATCGACCAATATGCTCTTGTAAAGATGGATACGAAGGCAATCCAAACTTTGCCTGTCATGCTGTCGGTTGTCGCGTCGACTCAGAGTGTGGGTACGGAAGATCCTGTGTGAACGGACAGTGCATTAATCCATGCTTAGTCAAGGATCCGTGTGGTATTAATTCAGAATGCTACGCCCGCGGACACCAATCAGCATGCCGTTGCTTGAGTGGATATAGCGGTAATCCTTTCGATAAATGCATAGTAGTCGAGTGCGTCTCTAGTAGCGATTGTCCAAATGACAGGCAATGTATAAATTCACAATGCGTGAACCCGTGCATCTATGAAAATAAATGTTCGCCCAGAGCTGAATGTAAGGTTCAAAATCACATAGCACTATGCAGATGCCCACCCGGTCTTATCGGCAATCCATACGTTGATTGCAGAAGAGAACCTCAACCGGAATGCCGTCAAGACGCCGAATGTTCTCCGCGATTGGCGTGTATTCAAAATACATGTCAAGATCCTTGTCTTGTTATCCATCCTTGTCAAACGCCATCGCAATGTAGAGTGGACGGAACCGTACCTGTTAGGACAATGATATGTGTATGCCCGCCCGGTTATATCAGCAGCGGCAGTGGAACGTGTCAGCCGATAAAATCAGTTATCGGCTGTATATCTGATGCTGAATGTGCAGACGATAAGACCTGCGTGCTCGGAATATGTAAGAATCCTTGCAACTGCGGTCCATACTCAAATTGCCGGGTGAAAGACCATAAACCGATATGCACCTGTCGCGAGGGTTACGTCGGTAACCCAGAAATAGGATGTGATATTCAAGTCCAGTGCAGAAGTAATGAGGAATGCAAGGGCAGCGAAGTCTGCTTCAACAAACAATGCGTACCGGTTTGCGATTTAGATAGGAAGTCTTGCGGAAAAGAAGCAGTCTGCTACGGCATCAACCATCGCGATGTGTGCCAATGCCCACCAGGTTTTGTTGGCAATCCAAGAATCAGCTGCAATGTCGGTGGTTGTCGTTCAGATAGCGATTGTCCTACGACGCAAGCATGCATCAACGAGCAATGCGATAATCCCTGTGATAGACGTAACCCATGCGAGAGTACTGCAGAGTGCCGGGTATACAATCATCGACCGGAATGCGAATGTCCACCAGGTTATATAGGAAATACTTTAACTGGATGCGTTGCTATAGTAGAAAAATGCAGATATGATTCTGAGTGTCCATCACAAACTGCTTGCATCGGCGGTGAATGTATCAACCCTTGTCTAGCCACTGAACCATGCGGAATAAATGCCGATTGCACTGTCTTAGATACGGAGCCAGTTAGAACTATGATCTGTCAATGTAAGCAAGGATATGTAGGCAATGCGGTTGTTGAATGTATTCCAAGTAAGTATTAACAATTTAATTTAATGGCCATATCTATTTTTAACGCTTGTTAATTGTATTGTCCAGCCCCTGTTTGTAGACTCGATAAGGGTTACATACTAACATCAGATGGAAGATGTATCTGCCCACCTGAAACCGGTCTCAACGAAAATGATGAGTGTGTCCGTTGTGATCAAAGTCGTGGTTATAAAGTAAATAAAAACGGACGGTGCGAATGCCCATTAGATCAGGGATTCATAATAGATGAACGAAGAAATTGCGTCTGCCCAATCGAGCACGGTTACACCCTGGATAGTCAAGGAAATTGCGTGCCGACGACAGGTTGTCAAAATAACGACGACTGCCCGGATAATAGATACTGCAATCCAAAAACTAATACTTGCGATGATCCCTGCCTCACTCAACGTTGCGAAAACGACTTCTCTTGTAACGCCATGAATCACACTGCTACATGTAGTAAGTTTCTATTTTACTTTATTATAAAAAGATTCTCATTAAAATATCCGTTTTTTTTCAATAACGCCTTAATTGAAAATTAATACTTTTCGATAAAATATACTTAGCTTATTCTTTTATATATTCAGAAAATCTATAAATTTACGTATAATGATACTTGCAATAAACTGATCACAAAATTGTTCGGCATTCGTAAAAAGAAAGTATTTCGATTATCTAAATTTCCAACAAACTCACTGAAAATAACAGCCAAAAACAAATTTCCAGTGTGAAATATCTGTTCTTATTATGTAGGTAACTATATACTAAGAACAGAAATAAATCTGTGCTTTCATCTTAATTCTATTCTTTATATAATTAGTGCCCTAAAAATTTAATTTATTCTAATTTAAATTTTTCATAAGATGCATAGACTTATAAAACTAATCATAAAATTATACTTTTTTAGTTATAAATCAGAAAATATTCAAGACTTTCAAGGTATTCGATCTCCTATATATACAATATTCAACAAATAGAATTTACATTTACATATTTTAAGAGGGGCGTTTACCAACAAATAGAAACTTATGCAACTTATATTACTACCGGGACGGGTAGAGGCAAGGGGGTGTAAGTAGGTGGAACTAGACGATATTCGGTTTCGATCACAGCGCTTCGGTTTTATTCACAGATTCTGTCGCTATGTAAATCGGGAAAAGACGCTCCGTTCTGAAGGAAAAAAATTGGCGGTTCTAAACTGGTAATTTAATAGTCATAATAATTAAATACGGCTACCTTCAAATAGGCTAATAGACAATTTTTATTTTTAATCGTTTTCAAAACAATTATTAAAAATTACGCGAAACAGCTACCGTGGGTTGAAAATTTTAATATATAGGTACATAAAATGAATCGTCAAATATTTAAATTCTGAAATCTACTCGCATATTGGTATTATGTAATTATAAAAATAAAATAAAATTGTAGACTAAAAATTACTTATGTCGTATTTTGATTTTTCATTTCACTTGCATATTTCCTTTTTTTTTGTTTTGTTGATGTTTTATAATAACCCAATTTTCGCTTGCCCATAACCGTTATATAATTATACATATATACACTTGAATATTATAGGTATATATATCATTTATTTTTAATTACAAACTGTCACTCGGATTTAAGTCTGCAATAGCCGACCGATTCCGATAGATTTGCGTCTTCGCTAAGACCGGTAGAGATACCGTAAAGTGGGGATAGACGATGCGATAGCTTCGAAAACACTCGTGTGAAATGTGTGTGACAATGTTTACTATTTAATGTTTTTTTATCTTCAAATATAATTAGGTATATAAATTTGATTTTTTTTATATCGTTCCTCAAATGTGCAGCTGGCGCGTAGAGGTTGTTTTTTTCTTTTGTGTACCAGCCTTAGTTAGTAGACATTAATCAAATTCATGCATTTTTGTGATTATTTCTAAAACACATAAGTTTTTTAAGAAAATAAAGTAATACAAAAACTGGCCTTGACATTATAAATTTATGCCTTTTGCATCGCTAACCCAAATTTGAAATTCTAAAATTATAAAATAAATTTAAAAAAAGCAAAACGGCGATGCCTTACGGGGCCATAGTTTTCGATAAATAAACGCTCCTCTTAATAGTGTTTGTTCTTCACATTAAATGTTCGGAAATAAAATATATTACATTAATATTATATTCATCAAACATGTTACTGGTTTCCCATGTTACCTTTGAAAATACTTATGATTATACTTAGGGTGGTATGTTTTTGATATTTCTGCAACTGCTTAATGTAAGTAGGTACAAATTATTTTAGGTATCGTAATCTTCTGCTGAAGCTTAACTGGATTATTAACAAATATGTAAATACGTTCTAAAATATGTCTTTGATTTTTGATATAGAATTTAATCCATCTCCAATCTTTTATATGCTACAAAAAAAAAACCTTTCTCTATAATAAAACATACCTTCTCTTATATAATTTGGTTTATATCAATACATTTGACATATTTCTGCACAGGAAATTGTGCTCATCATGGTTTTTAATAATAGTCAGCATTTCTCATGTCTCTTATAAGTGAATTGGAAATCACGTTCAGGCAATATTTAGCTTGTGTTCTTTTATGTCAGATGTTCGTATAGGTTATAACTGCAAAATATTTATGTACAGTCAGTAGAAAAAATCTTGCGACATCTGAATTTTTCCTAATGTAAATTTCATTGATAAAATGGAAATATAATGTCAAGTGACAGCGGTTAATTTAAAGCATATGACAACAGAGTACACTCACAATATGTAAATTTTAGAATTTAGATAGTGGCTAAGGCAACACCGTGTCCCAATGTTTTTTGCTAACCGGCCGTACCAGTAAAATTTCAAACACTATTAATAGCAAGGTCATGTAATTATGTGAAATAAAAATTCTTAACTCAGTTTCTTGTACAGGGTGTTTCATCGGTTGGGGTATCGCGAATTAAAGTGCCTAAATATAAAAATGTCGACTTCAAATTTTAACCACTTATAGAACTTTTAAACCGCTACCAGTAGGTTAGGTTGTTTTTGATAATATTATTTTATTTAATGCGTAAATAAAAAAAAACCTTCGTTCAAAAAATCAAAAGTACTCAGATTTTATTGAAATTCAGGTGTTAAAAAGATATGTCTATAAAATCAACTATGCAATTGAAAAAAAAATTAAAACTTAATCAATTATTGAATATTTTACAATAATTTCAAAATTAAAGGCAAGACGTTGAAGAATTTATGGGTTTTTTATTACAGTGTTGTGTGTTGAGTTTATAATAAATTTTTATTTATTATCCGTCATAAATTTAAAAGGACTACCTGTTTGCGGACGTTGAAGAATTTATGGGTTTTTTATTACAGTGTTGTGTGTTGAGTTTATAATAAATTTTTATTTATTATCCGTCATAAATTTAAAAGGACTACCTGTTTGCGGACAGCACAATTAGAAAGTTAAGTACCATAAATCTGTCGTAAGAAAAACGACATTATTTAATATTGACTTTATTTGACAAACGGTTTCGTTTATAAAAATTCTGATTGTGAAGTTAATATGGGTGATATTTCCACGTATCACCATTCAAATATGAACATTTTTTGAGCACTTTTAATTTTTGATAATACGTTTTTTTTTAATTTACGCATTAATTAAAATAATATTATCAAAAACAACCTAACCTGCTGGTAGCGGTTTAAAAGCTCTATAAGTGGTTAAAATTTGAAGTCGATATTTTTATATTTAGGCACTTTAATTCGCGATACCCCAACCGATGAAACACCCTGTACATAGTCTTAACCTCTGCAAATCATTTGCGAATAATCTGGCATCGGCAAGAGGTTGGCATCACAAATTACTGAAATTACTAGTTTTTCCACGCTGACTTGTACTGTGTACAATTTCATATTTAAAATTTTGTAGAGAGACTTTACAAAATATTACTGGATTATTATCTGATTTATCAATTCCTATTTCCCTATTCCTATTTTTGTTCAATATGAGTGATGGTGCTAGCCCAAGTTTCACGCGTAATAGTACTCAAAACGCCATACTAAACACTTGTCATACGCTACGCTTGTCAAATGTAATCCACTCCGTGAAAATAAAAATCTAACAACAATGCTAGTCTAGTAAACAGAATAGCCATTATAGATGTAGAAAAGTAATATTTAATAATTTATTTGTAATATTCAATTTGTAACTGGCTTTCATGGAACAGTATTCGATTGAAATTTGTGTGGTATTGAATCGTCGTCTTTAGTTCGTATTTTTGCCGTGTCGGTTTTATCAGGATTCACTGTTAGTCAAAATCCGCTATTTCCACTAGATTGATGTAAAACCTAGGGTTGTGTTGATTATAAATTACACCACATATTTCGTTTATTTATATTTTACACTTTGTTCTAGTAGAATCTCGAGGCATATTCCCGAAACCAGAAATTGAAGTCACTTGTCTCTCAGATGGTGTTCAAGTCGATATATTCATAAGTAGCGAGAAGGGCTTCGATGGAGTCCTTTACGTAAAGGGACACAGCAAAGACGAACAATGCAGAAGGGTAGTTAACTTCGCTTCGAACACTTACAATATCACGGAAGTATTTAAAGTTCACTTCGGCTCGTGTGGACTTACACATATTAACGTAAGTATTTTTTATAATATACAAAACTAAACTACCTATAATCATGGGCATAAAGTGTCCGCAAAGATTATTGATATGCAATATCTGAAACTAAAAACAGATAAAAACAAATGTTAATTTTTAATAAAATTAAACGGAAATTATAATTTTATTTGTAATTTTTATAAAAATATCTGAGTGAATCGGAGCAAACAGCATTGTTGATTATAGGTAATCAATATTAAAACATAAGCTAGACAGACTAGAACTTGCTTTCACACTTCTGTGCGAAAACAATGCAATTAATTTTATTTGACATTATTAGTTTTTACTCTTATTCAACATTTTCACGTTTTCATTATTTCAGGGCCATGCTAGCTTCATATTGGTCATCCAAAAACATCCTCAACTTATCACATTCAAAGCGCAAGCCTACCACATCAAATGTCTCTATCAAACAGGCGAACAGAACGTCACCTTAGGTTTCAACGTTTCAATGTTGACCACAGCAGGAACCATCGCCAATACTGGCCCTCCGCCAGTTTGTACGATGAGAATAGTTACAAGAACCGGTCAAGAAATTTCTTCTGCTGCTATCGGTGATGAACTGAAGCTAGAAGTCGAAGTTGAACCCGGCTCGATATACGGTGGATTCGCTAGAAGTTGCGTGGCTCGAACTAGCGACAACAAAATCGAAAATGAGTACATTGTAACTGACGCAGATGGTTGTGCCACCGACTCAAAGATCTTTGGCGATTGGGATTACAATCCCGATACGCACAGCCTCCAAGCCAGCTTTAACGCCTTCAAATTCCCCAGCAGTGACAATATCAAGTTCCAATGTAATATCAGAGTATGCTTTGGAAAATGCCAGCCGGTAAGTTAGTTTCCTTCGATTGTTTTTCGTAAAAATAAACAACTTTATTTTATGCTATAGGTTAACTGTCGTGGATATAATGCGTTTGGAAGAAGAAAAAGAGAGGTAGATTCTGAGAATTCGACCGACGTAACTGTACCAGGAGATTATCTGACGGGCCAACTGAGAGAAGAAATTACAATCTCGTCAAATGCCATATTTACGCTTGAAAGAAGAGAAGAAAGAGGAGATCCACGGGAAGGTGATTATTACTTTTATTTTAATTACAATTTCATGATAAAAAGTATTATTGGCACATTTACAATAATTATCTGCGCTCTTTTAAATATAGTCGCTTCATTGATTAGCGTCTGTTTGATTCTTTTACCCACGATACAGTCTTGTGACGGCGAAAAAAATATCGGGATCCATAGAGTATTGTCGACGTATTTGACAAATATCTCTCAACACTATCTTCAGCTTTCTCTCATAACACACCCATAATGTATTCTTTGCTCCATAAATAAGCTTGACATGCACTTTAGTATATGCAAACACACAGAAACTATAATATCGGATTACTACGGGATAGCAACGTTTTTAATCAAAAGTTGTTGTAATCTATTTACACATCAACTACTTTTTCCATCATCTGGATGATTATATAGTAATGTCTATAGTTATGTGGACTACAAACTATTAAACTCTCCACCTTCTTCGCTTAAATCTTCCAAAATTCTGGAGCTGCGGATTTATTTATTAATATATCCTTTTTAAAGCATGTATTTCGTTTCTATCGTGAATACACAGATAAACGCTAGAGTAGTTTCAACTTAAGCTGTATAATCCAACAGTTCTCCAGTCAGTTATATTCTAGTGGTTAGGTTGATGTGTACCATACTCATTTTTGAAAAGCTTTTGTCCACCTAGACTGTAACATTTAAATATTCCGCAATTGTGCTCTGGTACCAAGCAGATGTTTAAGGAGTTGGCGAACTTTATGAAGTCTGCAATTGTCATGAAGTAGTATAATCTTTTGATTATAGTTATGCTGTATTTTCAGCTTCCTCATTGTAAACTTATAGGCTAATCCTGTTGGTGTATAGCCTCTTCCGGTAAAGTTCCTTCCAGATCCCCAAAAAAACCCGTTACCATCAGCTTTCCTGATGATGAGTTCTTGTTTTTTTTTGACGAATGAGATGCCTTCTGGACCCGCTGCATCAATTCTTGTTTGTTGGTGAATCCAAATGATACATATTCGTCGTCACCCAAAGCTACCAAGTTTTCCTTGCAAATGTTTTGCCGGCACAGTTTTTGTTTGAAAGTAAGCAATTTCAAACTCCAATGTGCTAAAACTTTATTCATTCCTAAATCTTCGTCAAAGTTTTTAATAGCGAAACTCTCCCTCCCCCCTCTCTCTCCCTCTCCCCCCTCTCTCGCTCTCCCCCTCCCCTCTCTCTCTCTACCTCTCTCTCTCTCTCTCCTTACTTCGTCAGCAACCATTGACATTCTTATTCTTCAATCAGCTAAGACCAAAACTTCAACCTTTCTGATGTTTTCGTAGGTTCAGTTCTAGCTTCAACTGAACTCCCACATCTTGGTTATTTGCAACCCCATACACGAAAAATGGACGAAAATGTTATCATAAAATATAACAGCGTAATACCCTGAAACACATTAATCATGTATAAGTACTATCGAGTCAATTTCCTTCTCTCGTTAAGAATTTGATCATTGATCGCAATTCCATATTGTACCTGAATTTTACTCATTTTATGTGAATTAAGGTTTTACAAAAACAAACAAACACTTTGGATGTGAAACAAATTTGATGAGTAAGCATCTTTTTGCGAGTGCTTTTCAGGATTCGTTTCCTATTCGTATTATTTTTATAATGGGTTAGTGGCTCAGTGATATGAGCATCAGACATTGTAATGGATGTGTAAACGTCCCTCAGTGTCAGTAACTTCGAACTTCCAGCTCACAATAAAAAAAACTGTTCGCACAGCGGTTGGTGTTTCACCCGCTCACCCTACGTGGTAGGAATACAATTTAGCAGTTAATTCCTTGTAAGTGCGTAAAGGTACTAAGATATTAACCACTTTACATAGAGAGACATACATGCTACACTAAATAGCTCAATAGCTTCATGGCAAGCAAACAGAATACTAGAATCTCATGAAAAGAGAAGATACATATTATTGTGATTATTGTTAATAATAATGGTGATTTTTTTAGCTCAATACGCAGCCAGACAGGAGGATATTTGTGTATCGATGATCGGATTCATCATAGCGTTAATAATAACGGCACTTTTGGCATTGGTAGCGGTTGCTGTGGCGGTATCCTGTTGGCTTATGGCATTACGGCGTCGGCCGAAAGCGGCAGGACCATTGCCCCATCCGCCGGAGTTCCCCAATCCGTTATTCACGACACCGGAACCCATGGCAGAACCCAGTCCTGACTACCTCACGTAACAGTGAAACGTTATTATCGTAATTATAAATTCACCCGATTATAGACTTTTCAATTTTTTGTTTTCATCGTTAACTTTATTATTAAAAAGAAAAAAGGAAGAAGAAAAGAACAAGAACGAAAAAGAAGAATGAATTGAAGACGAACGTAAAGAAGTAACTCAAGAAAAGACAATCAGTCATCATGTTGAACGTTAACGGTATACTTAAAAAAAAAGGAAAAAAAATGCTCATAAGGCGACGACTTGCCTGTCAAAAAAAGGCGAATGAAAATACTCGAAAAATATTTTTTAACGTTGTATTATATATTTATTTTTAACGATGAGTACGATGTTTCCAGTTCTTGTTTACCTGAAACGAACAACGTACTGCTACTCACATTCCTACTGCCCGACAAGAATCGGTTTCATCGTGAACTTCGCTAAATATTTTGTAGTAAATATATATAATTTTGCGAAAAATGTGCGAGATATCGTAAATGTGTCTTTTGTGTTTCCCTTATGTTTTTTTTTTTTAGTCAAAATAACGAAACGACATTCGCACATTTTATGTTCTATCTTTTCCATTGGCTTCGTAACTCAACGAAAACAAAGAAATTAATTTTGATCTATCCAAGAGACACAGACAAGGGGATATCTTCGGTGGTGGACTCTCTTATAAGCTTCTAGTATTATTATTTCTTTTAATTTATCCTAATAATAACGGAATATTTCATTTAATTCTTCGAAAGGAAAAACCCTTGCCTCGGATTATTTATAGAGATCGACAGTAAATATGCATCATCAACATAATGGATCTGCACCCAAGCAAAATTACTTTAAATTTGTACACCATATACATACATTACAAAATTAAACATTTTAGTTTACCGTATTGAACAGTACCCACTCTCGTACAAGGGTGTGTTTAAAAGAACTGTAAATATAGTGCTTAAAAAATCACGCAAGAGTAGAAAAGGATGATGTTTCATCTGCCGGTCACTGTCTGTTTCATTTAACTTCAGCCATCTTCCATCATTATTTTCCTTCATATACATATTTTCAAAGAATCGTATATAGATCGAATTATATTACTTAGCGTCATAAATAGAAGCCTTTGGAAGATTTAGTATTTACTAATAAGTAAGACTATTATAAATATTATAAATATATAATTTGTATAAAGTTGTGTGAATGCGGATGATGAATGCAGAGCGCAAATGCTCTAAAATCAATTTGGTGCTAACAAGGCACAAAACAGTCAAGTTTAGTCAATCACTACTACTATTTTTTAATATTATTTTTATTGTTTTTTTTTTAATTGACGAGAAATAACGAATGATTTTTACATGGTATGTAAGTCTCAAAGAGATAATGATTTCTTGTTTTTATTTTTTTATATCGTACTGTACTGTAAACTACACCAAAACAACGAAACTATTAGATAAAATAAATTATACGTACTACTTTTTATATAGACGAAGGATGAGAATGAATTATTTTTGCAGTAAAATTACTCTAATCGAATATGTAAGAAAAAAAGAAATAATTGGCTACTAATTAATTAAACTGTGAATGATGTTATTATACAGAACCTTCCTATATTTTTTTGCTATTGTAACTAATTTTTTGTACTGTTTATAATAATTATCCTTTTTTGTAATTTTAATACTCTAACTACAAATCAATAATTGTCATTTTGTGATAATCGCTTCTTTAATAAAGGTTGTTTAATTTGATAAATTGTGTGTCATTTTTACATATCTAAATTTAATTTATTTTCACAGCATAAATGTTGGTTTTGTAACCACTTCTAAACCATGCAAGCGTGTACACCAGTGGTTCCCAAACTTATTTTGCCTACTGCCCACTTTGAGAATAAATTATTTTTTAGCGCCCCCATTTTTTCACCTACTCAAAAACCACTATAACTTCAAATTAAATTAATTATTGTGAGCTATATTAGCGGAGATTAAACATTCATTCTAAACGAGACTTTTACTATGGGTTATAGTAAAAGTCTCGTTTAGAATGAATGAGTTAACTTGAGACCTTAGCGTAGTAGGTAGTACACAACGGCGCTCAGGTCTCAAGTTAACTTTTATGGGCTACACCTGCCAATGAGAATGATTATTGAAACGCAACTTTATAGTATTCAGACAAAGTATCTTTTATTCAAAATTCAAAATAAAACAAACATAATCGATTCTAATATAAAAACTAATGTGAAGGATGAATCTGATGCTGTTTAATAAGTTTGTTGATATCAGGTTCCAATTTACTCAAGAACAGCCGCAAGTCACCACGTTCGGTAACATGCAAACGATTTCTCTTTTTAGTTAGCAGCGTTGCTACAGCACTAAATCCACGTTCACACAAATATGACGATGGGAATGCTATCAAGAATCGTTGAATGATTGACCACAATCCAGGGTACAATTGCGGGATCGGTTTTTGTAGCCAAAATTCTTGGTAGCCATTTTTTAACTTGATTTTTATTTCCTCGTTCGTTGTCAATTCTATAAGTTCTTCTTCCAGATGTGGTGATATTGCTGTGTTGACATTTGAAAACGGATCCAACACCCAGTCTGGTATTTCCAAGTTCAAAATATCCTGGTATCGTTCGGTGAAGTCAATGTGGAGCTTTTCCAAATGTTGGCAGTAGGCAAACAAGTCGTCGTTACTGCAGGATACTGATAAATTCGGAAAATTATGAAACTCACGTCTGCCCATATTCTTTTTGTGTAGAAGCAGTTTGGCTGCGAAAGCAGCAACGACATTTTTTGTTTTAATTAAATTTAGTTCATCGCCTTGCAGTTGGAGATTCATGTTGTTGAACAATTTATACAGGTCTGTCATGTAAGCTATATCATTTTTTGATGTAATGAGCTTGTTGCGCAATTCTGTATCTTTAGTTTCCAAAAACTCTATCACAGAGTCAAACAGGTTGTAAAATCGAGTCAGACAATTGCCTCTTGATAGCCAACGAACTTCGGTATGAAACAACAAACGGTTGAAATCTTCGTCATTAGTAACACAAAGCTGATGAAATAATCTATCATTCAAAGAGCAGTTACGGATTTTATTGACTGCTTTGATGACATATTGCAGTGATTGAAATAGTCGTTCACTTAAATTTCTAGCAACCAAATGTTGTCTATGAATAACGCAATGTACAGCAAGGACATCTGGAATTTTATTTTTTACGTACGCTATGAAGCCTTTATGGCACCCTGTCATAGCCGGAGCGCCATCCGTAGCAACTGATATAATATTTTTCAAGGGAATCTCTTTCTCATCACAAAACTTTTCCAATGTATTGAATATGGTTTCGCCTTTTGTATCGGTCTCTAAATTTCTAGCAAACAATAGTTCTTCACATATTTTCTCATCTTTAATAAACCTCACGTAAGACAGCAACAATGCTTCATTAGTTGGTAAAGTGGACTCATCGAGCTGAATTGAGAATTGACTAGTCCTCAGATGATTGCACAATGATTCTTCTATGTTTCCGGCCATTTCATCAATTCGTCTTTGCACAGAATTATTACTCAAAGGAATTTTTCCGATAATATCTGCGGCCGGTTTATGAAGCACAGTAGTTATTACTTCCTTTATTGCTGGCAAAATTAACACTTCTCCGATGTTGTGTGGTTTGCCTTTTTGAGCAATTAACAAAGAGATGTTGTACGAAGCTCGAAGTCCGTCGTCATCTTGCTTAGCAGCCGCCGAAAAGAGTTTTGCTACACTTGGCCGAGTATTATGCTTCTTCTCTAGGTCTTGAAAATATGCTACATTCTTGTCTTTCTTATCTGGATGCATTTTATTCAAATGATCTTGAAGTCTTGAAGGCTTCATTGCTTCATTCGAAAATGTTTTTAGGCATAGAAGGCACAAAGGCGACGATGGGTTTGTAGGATTTTCAATGAATCCGAATTTAATATATTCCGCTCAGTATTGCCGTCTCTTCTTTTTTACTTCCGACATTGTTTTGTTTTGAGAAATACGTAAGTATAAGTGTTGAACTTAAGTACTGCTTATCTATTACGCGCGAAACCGCAAATGAAAATAAAATAAATCGTACGTTGTTTATATAGGATTGCATAAGCAGCACGCACCGACAGGAATAAGACAAACATGCATAAACTCGTTTATCTCATTCGACGCTCAATCGTACTCAACAAGTAAGAACAAGTATTCTATGAACCAGCCGATTGATACAGTTGCCTTTTTATTTGTTTGTTTGTGTCTCTTTTCGTTTCGAAACGGAGCGACCGATTGATATGTTTTTTATTTTATTTATTCAATAAAACAGGACAGATATATGAACTACTCGGAGAGAAATATCGAACCGAGTTGGTTTGAGCAATCTCTTAATTAATATTAGTTGATGTTCACAAGCTGTAGTCGAGAGTAGGGATGGGACATCGGTGGGTAAACATCGATATCAAACATCGATGTTAACATCGTTGATCAACATCGATGGTTGCAAAATATCGACTACCAAACATCGATGTTTTTAAACATCGATAATTATATTTATAGATTTATTTTTTGGCAGTTTAACAAAAACTTTATTATAACTTAATTAATTTACGTCCTTAACAAAATGATATAAAAGATATCACTATTCAAAAAAAATAATAAAAGAAATATATACATTTATAATATGTAGTTAACTTTAGAAACTACTCAAAAAAAACTATATAAAAAAACAATATTATGCAATTACGCATGAAACAACCACATGACTTAAATCGTCTGATACTTAAAAAATATATACATTTACGTGTATCAAAGCTTTTTAAGAGAACGATTTTTATTTGGGATTTTATAGTCTTGCATTTTTTTTTGACTACGCTGGCAAATACCGAGATACATATGGATATGGTTTTATATTTCTGATGTGTCATCTTGCATTTAATACGTGTATCGTCGTGTATGATTGTACGCACTAGGGAATTTCCCGAAGAAGTATACATCGGTAATGTCTATCTCCCTTCTTTTTCTATGAAAATACGTTTACCTCCTTCACTTATTCTGCATGCATACATAATTTAACTTTTATTCTGCACATTAAAAGTACTATAAATTTATGTATTTAATTATATATTATTTAAATATTTATACTGAGTAATATTTAAAAGAGCCTAAAATGAAATATTCGAATTTATATGATATAGCACTGTGTAATTTAAATACTTCTTTTATTCGTAGACAATTTTACATCCTCGTAGCCTGTATGTGAGCTGTTAATTTGGAAACATTTTTGTATTTGTCAACAGAGGACGCTGTTTTATTTTGTGATTAGTGCAAATACATTTTGTCAAGCTTAAAAGTTCGATGTTCACTATATTTCTTCTAACATCGATAGTTTATCGATAAATCTAAATTGCAAACATCGATGCAAAAACATCGAACATCGATCCTAAAATATCGATGTTCAATGAACATCGATGTTTATCGCCCATCCCTAGTCGAGAGTCGAGAGCTCAGTCGGTGTCTAAGAGTCCTCCTAGATTCTAGATGAAATTACAAATCGCCCCCTAAGCCTTTACACAACGCCCCCATTTTTTTTCTGGGTCTCTTACCGCCCCCCTTTAGACCTGCAGCGCCCACAAGGGGGCGTTATCGCCCACTTTGGGAACCTATGTTCTAGATGAAATTACAAATCGCCCCCTAAGCCTTTACACAACGCCCCCATTTTTTTTCTGGGTCTCTTACCGCCCCCCTTTAGACCTGCAGCGCCCACAAGGGGGCGTTATCGCCCACTTTGGGAACCTATGGTGTACACCAAGAGAAATAAGTAACCGTACACTTCGCGGAGATATAAATGGTATGGGCATGTTCGCCATATACTAATGCATAATAAACACGCCCATACCATCTTATATCTCCGCAAAGTGTACGGCTTGTTATTTCTCTTGGTGTACCTTCTCATTGATCTTAATAATTATAATTAATGTTATTATGTTAATTTGAAGTGTCTCATAGCGACGTGTTAAAAAATCAGACGAAAATAACTATGTTTAATGTTATGTAGTTCATGCTTATTTACTTCAGAAATTATATAAATAGGCTATAAGGGACGCGCCTACATATTTGAACTATCGGAGATGTGATTACGTTAACATAACCATTTACTTATAGTTTAATCGGTTTAATTAACGAAACAGACGATACACGTCATAAAAAGTACAAGAATTATACTACAAATTCCCGTCCAGCGGAACTATTTTAGAACAATAAAATTGAACTAATTAATTAGTATTTCAGGATATATTAAACATACTATTACATGAAAGCCAGTTACAAAAAAAAATATTTTAACGAAAGCTCCATTTCTACACGTAACTCATTAAGTTATTAAATTTGAAATTTTAAAGTGGCGCGGCTGTTTCATTCAGGAGTAAGAAACAATTTGATTTGCTTTTCCCAGAATTGACCATTTATTAAAATTTCTTGCTTATTGTAAAATTACAATGCGTGTTATTTAAGGTCCTATAATATGACAGTTAGAGTAATACAAAAAAATTGCATAAAATGTTAAATTTATACATTACATTATAGAGCGCCATTGTCAGATTACATCGATTAAATTGATAATTATATTTTATAAATTGAATTTCTATGGATAGAGTTAAAAAATTAAAATAGATAAATAAGTATAAAAATATTGTTACACCATGTTTATCAATAATTACAACTATTCATGCTAGGCATACATTAAAATTTGATGCTAACCCAGTATTTTCAAAAAACAAATAAAATTAGTTTTAGTAGAACTAGAAATACTTGGTCGATACATAAATTTTAGAAAAAGTGAATAATTCGCAATGGGGTACACCTAATGTTCCTTTTAGCATAACAATAATACTCAGTTGATAGTTAATGAACATCCTTTAGATGCTAGTAGGTAGGTATAGATAATTTATTCTCATCCCAGGCAGGAGCGGATTTTTTTTTAAAATTAGGTATATTTACAACTAGAAGTTGCACCAGAAAACAGATATTTGCTATTAATACACATAAATTGTTTTACGTTACCAAATGTCTGTTGTATGGGCGTGTGTCTGCAATAGCAATATGGCTACGTGAAATTAAGAATATATTAAAAGGTGTTACAGTTTTCTTGAATAATATTAAAATTACAGGAGAAACTGATAAATTCATTTCAGTAGTTGTTTGTGTAATTACAGGTATAAAATATTAAAGAAAAAAACGTATTTTTCAAAGATCAAATAAGCTATTGCAGACACGTTACAGACAGTTTCGCTATTATAGGTAAATCCCAAAAAAGATGCTAGAAACATTCAATTGGAAGTTTAGGTTCACTGTTGCATCTGTTAAATAAACTCTTGCAAAAAAATGCAAGTTTCAGCTGATCAAAAGATTGTGAGGATTCGTTTATGCGTGTAAAGCATTTCAAAATAAAGAATTTTAATATATTACTACTCAAAGTTACCCAAAGCAGCTTAAGCACCTTAAGCGATTACATTTGCAATAAAGAAATATTATCAATTCCTACCTATACCGATTTGGTGCAAATTGTCTCTTCTTGAAAGCCTTAATAGTACTATATGTATGCAACAATCCATTAACAGCTTGCAACAAACGCAGGTGACGTACCTATATAATATATGTATAGGTACTGGTTTTTAATGGTCAGAAAAAAATTTTCAGCGACTTGAAGTCAGGTAAGCGTAAAAACTTGTCCATTTCAGGCAATGAATCATGAAATGTTCCTTGAAGGATTTTGATAAGTTTTAAAAAAGAATAATAAAAACATATAAGCCACAATACATACAAAACACCATATTTTATGTCACTTATACTAACTGACTAACTGCAAAAGCCGTAACAGAGGGCGCAGCCAGTGCTGCCGGAGTAATGCCGGAGCCATACGTCTGCCTTACCCGCCTTTACCCGACATTTCAAATAGAAAGCGCCAAATTTAAAAGTGGTCTAAAGTAATTCGAATGTAAGTAAGATCTTCAACCTCCCATATCTTTAATGCCTCCTTTTGTCACCATTAAAGACGTTAGTGTTGCGGTGCCTAACGCATTTCTGTAGTCTTGATATTTTTCAAATCACTGAACATTCTTTGAACAAATGCGTTTGAAAAAGGCAGAATAAAAAGTAAGGAAAGCACTACTTTCATATTGGGGAAAAGAAGAACATCTACAGCATTTTTCAATTCAAATACCATTTTCCAATAAACTTCACAAGTTAATAGTTCACAATCTAAACCATACTCCATATGATTTAAAAAAAAACCATGCTGCTTCCATTCCATGTCCAAAATTAGAAGATTTATTGGAAATCTTTGTACAATTTTTTGCAGCGATTTTATTTGATAGGATTGGACCGTTTTTGGTTCAAGAATTCTTAAAATGTTAAAAATTGGATCAGAAAAATCAAATCGCGTTTTAATGTCAGGGACAGGCTCTACATAAAGATTTAAACAACTTTTGAGAAACTGGTCAATTTCAGTTTGGGATGCATAATTTTTCAACTTTTCAAAAGATTCAGTGGCAGATATACCTACATAAATTGGCACAAACAAGCGAATATTTGTGTGGTCAACAGCAAAAACATTTTTCCCTTTCAAGTCACTCACATTGATAATTAAATTGCTGCATAAATGCATCAACAATCTTTGTGTTTCAGGTTTCAATTTATGAATAAGTGGCGATTCTGATTGCAATATAAGGTTAAAATCTGTTACAAGTCCCAATGTATATGACAAATTCTAAATAAATCTTCCTGAATTTTTTCAAAGAGTTGAACAAACCATTGGATTTTCCAGATGCAGTTTTAACCACATCAAAAAAGTTACTTTGACATCATTTGTTTTTGAATAGTATATAACAGTAATTGCACATTGTTTTATTGCACTCACGTCCGCCGTCTCGTCCATGACTAAGGAAAAAAGTCCATAGGTTCCTTCAATATTTCAAACAGATTTTTGCGAAGTGTACATCTTAAACTTTCCTTAACAAGACAAGTACAGCAGACCGATTTTCATGTGGCCGGTTAGAAGTACCTCTATTTCTATCTCTCTGTCTAACACTGACCCATACTTGACGCACGTACAAATTCTCCCACCGGCCACATGAAAATCGGTCTGCTTCAGCTTTTGTTCTTTTAACAGACAGAAATAGAACAAACAAGCGAATATTTGTGTGGTCAACAGCTAAAACATTTTTCTCTTTCAAGCCACTGAAATTGATAAAATTGCTGCATAAATGCATCAACAATCTTTCTGTAGCATTTAGATTTAATAGACAATAAAATACATATTGATATCGGATGTTGATTAAATCGAGTTAAGAAAAGGAAATTTTAATTGTTTTATGTGAAAATATCCGATTTTACCCGCTTCACAATTTTACCCGACAGTCTGATTAAAATACGCGCGTTTCGGGTAAAATACCCGCAATTGGCAGCACTGGGCGCATAAACTCTTTAAACTAATTATACAGTGACCGGCAGAAAGTGCGCAGCATATGGGAAAATGGTTTACCTTTGAATATAGCAAAATTATTTTATTGCATCATGTCTCGGCATGACTTGAGACCAAAATAGCACTCGCGATTTCTGCCGAAACTCTCATCGTATACGAGGGAGAGTCAAAAATACAAAATTACGCTAAGAGTAAAGTACCCCCATTTTTAACATTAGACTTTTCTTTATTAAGCAATAGTTCTTTGGTTTTAAAAATGAAAGTAAAATATCGAGTTTCATTCACTTTTGATAAAAAATTTCAGTTTACTGTTTATTCTGAACCCTGTATAAGAAATTGAGCGCGCTCATACAATACGCAAATCTTACTCTCTGTAGACATCGTAACAGAAAACCATAAATAATACGTCGCAAAAGTCAGCTACAAAAATAATATAGCTCTTGAAAATAAAAATTCAAGAATGTGAAATAATTTTGCTGCACACCATATTTTACGTTTTCAGAAGTCAAAAAATTTTATTCAACTCAAATTGTGTGATTCATTTTAACTTACTCATCTTTAAAATTGTAATATTTTTTCATAAAATTAGCAACACTTCTTTTTATTAAGGTTTTAATAATAAACGCTTGACGAGAAAGAGCGACAAAAATAAAAAAAGTTAGTCTCAGCATAATCCTCGACAGATGTTTTTTCGTACTGCATGTGTTTGATTTTAAAAAACATGAACTTAATTCAATAATTAGACATTTAGTTTTGCTATAAAAATGGAAGCGGAAAGGTTATCGGTACAAGAAAAGGTAGAAATAGTTCTAATTCGTAGTGAAAATTACTATAGCTATCGCGAAACAGCAAATATTTTTAACAATAGACACAATAAAAATATTCACGATTCTACTGTATGCCGAATTGTGAACAAATTTAAACAAACTGGTTCGGTGGAAAGTAAATACAAGCAACCCCATGAGAAAAGTGTAACTAATGAAGAAAATAGTTTAAATGTGTTATTGTCAGTAAATGAAGTTCCTACTATGCCATTGTATGAAAGACAAGAAGTATTATATATTTCCGAAAAATCGATTAGAAGAATTCTTAAAAAAACAAGTACTTACCATATAAACCAAAATTCACTCATACTCTTCAACAAAGAGATCTAGATGCTAGAATTGACTTTTGTTTTTGGTTCCAAGGCAAGAAGGAAGATAATCCCCATTTTGGAAGTCAAATATTATTTACTGACGAAGCAACCTTCACAAGCAACGGCGTAGTAAGTTCTCAAAATTGTAGGTGGTGGGCTAATCAAAATCCTAATTTTACAATTGAATGTAAAAGCCAATATTCATTTAAAACAAACGTTTGCTGTGGTATATTGAATACTCAAATAGTTGGACCATATTTTTTCCGGCAAAATTTAAATGCAGGTAGATATTTACAATTCTTGCAGAATGAATTTAGCGAGTTCCTAGATGATATGCCTTTAAATCTACGAGCGAATATATATTTTCAACAAGATGGTGCTTCGATCCATTCTACATTGCAAGTAAGAGAATGGCTTAATCAACAATTTCCTCAAAAATGGATCTGACGGTTTTCAGAAAATCATTGGCCTGCAAGATCGCCTGACATTACCCCAATGGATTTCTTTCTCTGGGGTTACTTAAAGAACCAAGTATACAAACATCGACCATTTAGAAATCTGGACCATTTAGAAAATACGATTAGGCAGTGTGTCGTTCAAATTAATCCGGTTTTTTTAAGAAACGTAGCACAAGAATTTAACAACAGGACAATGAAATGTATTGAGAATGGGGGAGCTCACGTAGAAAAATAATGTACTTGTAAATAAATATTTTTGTTTACGATTTTGTTAATGTATTTTGAGTTTTATTTCCTACTATTATGTATCTTTACTATTATTATTATTAAAACCTGAATAAAAAGAAGTGTTGTTAATTTTATGAAAAAATATTACAATTTTAAAGATGATTAATCACACAATTTCAGTTAAATAAAATTTTTTGACTTCTGAAAACGTAAAATATGGTGTGCAGCAAAATTATTTCACATTCTTGAATTTTTATTTTCAAGAGCTATATTATTTTTGTAGCTGACTTTTGCGGCGTATTATTTATGGTTTTCTGTTACGATGTCTACAGAGAGTAAGATTTGCGTATTGTATGAGCGCGCTCAATTTCTTATACAGGGTAATTCAGAATAAACAGTAAACTGAAATTTTTTATCAAAAGTGAATGAAACTCGATATTTTACTTTCATTTTTAAAACCAAAGACCTATTGCTTAATAAAGAAAAGTCTAATGTTAAAAATGGGGGTACTTTACTCTTAGCGTAATTTTGTATTTTTGACTCTCCCTCGTATACGATGAGAGTTTCGGCAGAAATCGCGAGTGCTATTTTGGTCTCAAGTCATGCCGAGACATGATGCAATAAAATAATAAATAAATAAATAAAATGACAATTTGACAGTAAGCTGTCATTTAAAAGTTACAATGGTCGCCTTCAGCAGACAGATTGGGAACTGTTCCTGCTCTAACTGTTCACTTGACAACAGTTGAGTGTTCGCTAGACAGGACCGTTCACCTTCCATTTGGTACTTTTACCAGTGGCGGCTGGTGAGTGCGTTTAGGCACGGCAGTTGCGTGGACGGGACTGGTTTGTTTGTTGTCGGTGATAAGATCGACATCTGGCAGTATATCGCTATGATAATGGCCGAGTCGGTTTTGTCTGTATGGTTGCCCCGCTGTGCGTGCTCACCAGCCGCCACTGCGATTTACTGCTGCTACATGTTATAATTATACAGATTAAAACAAATAAACAATGATAATAAATGTTTTCCTGCATTAAGTTCGGTGTAGTTTTTAGTGTAAGAGCCGGTTTTTGCAACCCCAATTGAAATACTCGGTTAACTTCAATATTATAATACATTTATTTCTGCACTATACCTTTAATTTGCTTATCATACTTTTCTAGTAACTTTCTTCAAAATTATGTGTTACATTGGTGTTGGGATGCGTTAATGGCGCAAGTGAGTCTAGAATTTTCCGCTCGCAAAAATGTTGACCGCTCCGTAACATGTTCAGAGTAAGCCTTCATCTTTAGTCTTTTCCGTCTTCTATTTGTATGTAATCGCAAATTTAAACTTGTCTATAATAATAATATCAAAAATTTTTTAGTGTTGGTAGCATGATTGTTTAATTTTTTAGGGTGTTTTTAGGTAAATGCATAGTGTGTAAAATTATGGGTAATTGCTTTCATTCAGCAGACACAACAGTTGTGCAACTGTTCAGTGATCATGTTCAGTAGACGAGCGCTCACTCTGAACATGTTCAGGAGCGGTCGCCATTTTTGTGAGCGGAAAAATTCTATGCTCACTTGGTGAGCGTATTCTGTACGCATGCGCCATTGATTCATTCCAAGACCAACCTAATACATACTTTTGAAGAAAGTTACTAGAAAAGTAAGATACAACAAATTAAAGGTATTGTGCAGTAATAAATGTATTATAATATTGGAGTTCACTCAGTATTTTATTCGGGGTTGGAAAAACCAGCCCTGCCACTAAAAACTACGTCAAACCTTAATGCAGAAACACAATTTATTGTTATTGTTTATTCGGTTTAATTTCTATAATTTTAACATATGGCAGCAATGAAAAGTACTAGGTGACAGACGATGACATAAAGGTGAGCGGCAAGGATTGTATAAGAACGTAGGATTGCTCGATCCCGCAATATTTTCGCCGCGTAGTGGGGAGCCATGACGTCACAAACGGACCAGGTTGAACGCGTTCACTACTGTAAAGCACCTTATAAAATGTGTTTAGCTACTACAATTAATTATCGAGTTATATTAGTGCTATTATTATGGTATATAATATTTCATTAGATAATAACATATCCGTCAGTGTACTGTTATAAATATAATACACGTTTTTATTGCCATAAGGTTATACTTTGGGTTATAATTTTAAAAAAAACTTTTCCAACTTCAAATAAACACATTTATTAGGTACATAAACATAAATAAAGAAAGCCGATGAGCATGTATTCTCTATGCAAAGCAAAAAATATATATTTTTCAATTAAAAGAGTCAGTATATAGCAATGTTTTATTACGCAGTAATTAAATAAAAACGAATCAAGTAGTGGTTTTTCGCATTTTTTTAGCTAGTGTTCGTTGAGTGTCTGACGGTGTACTAGTAGAAAGCTTACGTTTACTCGATTTTTTAGCATTGTCAAGGGTTCTTTTTGTATTTAAATAATTCATACGGATAACAGTTCTTAATTTACAAAATAATTTTATAATAACAAAGCAAAAATTTTCTCGCTTTTTAATTTTTAAAGCTAGTCTTTTAACAACCAGGGTTTCTTTCCGTAGTTTATTATCGCCATGATATATCTCAAAATATTTGTTCCACTGTTTAATGGTACTTAAGAAATCTGCTGAGGGCTTAATAAGACCACCAAAGGAGAGCTGTTGTACCCATGAGGGTAAATTGTAGGCGTGATCGCTGTTTTTGTGCAGGTTTATCTTGCTTGTTCTATAGTATAAAAGTTGTTTTCTCTGCAAATTCAATTTGCGTTTCATAATTTCCATCTCTGTAGATAATTTAGTGTGACTTTCACGAAGCTCCGCATATTGTTTAGATACCTAATATATTTTCTGCTGGGACAGTTAAAGGCTTATCGGTTTTAAATTCTGCTCACTTGCCGCTAAACATGAAGCTATCGATTGTTCGGCAATCAATCTATTTACTTCTTCTTTCCTTTCATTTTCTTTTTAAATATGCTTCCCCTCTTGTCGCAACTTTCTTTATATAAGATTTACATTAGGCACAGCAGTGTATTTAAGCTGTTTTCGTACAGGTAACCCTAGCAATAATTACTATGTATTAGAATAATTTATCTCATAACGTATAAATACATTTATTACCTAATAATTCGTTGCGCATATCACGTTCATAATCGTTTGCATTAAAGTGGATTGACCAAATTTGGCTAGTATTTGGATTCCAGTTATCTGCTCGCCTTATCCATTCTTTACGGACAGTATCGGATTCGAAGTTTGTCGCCTTTGGAAAGTTGTGATAAACGATTTCTCTATTGGTCATTTTCGTAGAAATACGACTGTTATTACAGCCAACTACCGCACAACGACGTCCCGGCATTTCAGTCGCTAATTTACAAAGGGTAACGGCGAAAACTAAATTAAAACACTTTACTTTAAGGTGCGACTGGTCCGTTTGTGACGTCACAGGAGGCGGAGTCACGGCTCGATGCGAACAACACTGCCGGTATAGGGATCTGGCTATCCTATGTTCTTATACAATCCTTGGGTGAGCGGTCCTGTCCAGCGAACACTCAACTGTTGTGAAGTGAACGGTTGGAGCGGGATCAGTTCAGATCCGCCTGCTGAATGAAAGCATGTCAACTCGTTCCACAAAACAATTTCGAAAACATGAATTCTAAAAAAAGGAAATTGAAGGCAGTTATTAAACTAGATGTTCAAACAGATTCAGAGGATGACACCGATGAAGAAATTATAGACGTTAAACATAAAATCAGCAAAACAAGAACCTACAAAAAAAAACAAATAAATATTGTATCAGAACCAGAAGAAAAACATGAGAAATTATCTATTAAGACCCGTAAACGAAAATTACAAGAAATTCCAAATGATGTCAAAATTAAATCAGAGCATGCTTCCCACAGTGATGACTCTGATTTTGAAAATACTTGTAATGTAAAACAGAAACGGTTAAATACTGAAAACGGAAAGACTTCCAATATTGAGTTTGAAAATTCAAGTAATATAAAACAGGAAAGATCAAATATTAAGAAAGAAAAGGCTACACTGAAGAAAAGCAAATCAAAAGTCAAGACTGAATTTAAAGAAGATTTAAAAGATCTAGATCAGGATTTTACAGAAAATAATGCAAAACCAAAGGTAACAGAGAACTCTCAGTACAAAACGTTTTGGGAAGATTATGAATTACTTGCAGAATATCAAAATCTTGATTTAAATGTTTCAAAAAATATAATGGGATTGTTCAGTGAAGGTTGTACTATACCATTTATAGCTCGTTATAGAAAAGATGTAACTAACAACATGACTCCTGAATTGTTAAGACAAGTAAAACACAATTATGATCAAATTGTAACATTGAAATCTAGAGCACAAACTGTTTTAAATTGTATGAAAAAAAGTGGAAATTTAGATTCTCATTTAGAAAAATGTGTATTGAGTGCTAGAAGTATTGAAGAAGTGGAACATCTTGTATGATTTACTTATTTCATATAAAATGTTAACCAATTTATTATCATATTTGTTTTTAGTATGCACCATTTAAGCCTGGTAATAAAAGAACATTAGCTGAAAGAGCTCGTGCTCTGGGTCTTCAAGAACCAGGATTAAAGATTCTTAAAAATGAAGAAACAAATTTATATGAGTATATAGATAAGGAAAATCAAGAACTTAGTACTTATGAGCAGGTAGAAAAAGGAATTATACATATAATGGCTCATATAATATCAACTGATATCAAGGTATTAACATATTCACGAAAATTGTAAGTATTATATTCTTTTCTAAAAAAGTATATTTTGTATATTACATTATTTAGAAAAACTGAAGGTAATTTTGGTATTGAAGTTAAGAAAATGAGTAAAAGAACTACAAAGGCAAACGAAGTCAAGTTAAGAGAACTGAATGAGAATAAATATGAGAATTACTTTGATTTCAAGATGCCTGTTCAATTTGTAAAACCACATCAGGTTAGTTTAAATTATTTAACAGTAAAATATAAATTTTGTAGTGTAGAAACTGCTGCTATTCAAGTAAAACTATTTTTTATCTGTTAGAATAATATTGTTTAATAAATTGAGTTTTATTTCTAGGTCTTGGCCATAAACAGAGGTGAAACACAAAAAATACTGAGTGTAAAAATCATAGTGCCAGAATTCATATTAAGAAAATTTACAACATTTTGTAAAGAGAAATTTTCCTATTATTCAGGTCCTAATAATGCAAGAAGAAAATTATTAGAAGAATCCATTAAAGATTCTTATACACGATTGAGTAATACTATTTTCTAATAAGGCACATTAAAGATAATTTTCATTTTAATTTACTTTTAGTACAACCCTTCTTGGTAAGGGAAGTTCGTGGTGAACTAAAATTGTATGCGGAAAAAGCCTCATATGATGTTTTCTGTAATAACTTAAAACATTTACTTCTTACGCCACCTATAAAGGGACGCTCAATTCTGGGTATTGATCCTGGCTATGCTAATGGCTGTAAAGTTGCTGTTATATCACCAACTGGTGCATTTTTAACCTCAAAAATTTTATATTTACACAGTAATAAAACTGGAAAACCAGAGAAAATTTTGAGAGATATGTTACAAAACTACAGGTAATATTGTTTTATTTCTTAATTGTTCATAGAAATAAATCTGTCACCCTGAATTTCACAACACTATACACACTGGTTCTTTATAAATGACTACAGAAAATTACCATAGTAGTACAACTCATGACAAGTAATTCTTAACAATGGAATATAATTTGTGCTATTTCCGTCATGTGCATTCTGATCAATCGACGATTCGGCGGACGTTACGGCTGTCGTCTTCAGAGTAGCTCTATAAAGAGCTGCTTCTTGCCAAAAGTAAACTAAACTGTGTTTTTATGGTGAAAATTTGTGTAAGACACTTATGACAGTTCTATATTTTATGTGTTTTACACAAATTTTAACAATAAAAACACACTTTAGTTTAGTTTGGCAAGAAACAGGCCTTTATAGAGCTGGCCTGAAGGCTGCAGCCATAATATCAGCCGAAACGTCGGTCGTCCATAATCCAAACGATGGAAATAAGCACAAGTAACCTACGAGGAAAGAATAGAACATGAGAGATAATAAAGTTGTGGGGGAATAGGTATTATTTAGACGGAAGTTACCACTTTAAGGCAGGTTAGTTATTGGTCAAATTGACTTTAGTGCTTTTATAATGGTGAATTGTGTGGCTTGTGGCCGTTGTAAAACGACAGAAAAGATGAATCTCACTCTTTCTCTTCATCGGTAAAGTTTATTTCAAATTGGCATTCAACATAGGCAATAATATTTTAAAAAGCATGTATTTTGAATAATTTGTTGATTATGTGTTCAGTGGCGTAACATACATATCCTAGGCATGTTTTTTTAATGTTTTCTTTAATACAGTTAGAATAAATGTTACTATATAGGTTTGTTCGAACCTCCAGTTCTGAACAGCTCCGGAACCGTTCTAGAATTAGTAGTTCTGATAATAATGCGCATGTCCGGCCAAATCCTGGTTCTAGAACAGTTCGAAATCCTGAAGGTTCGAACAGTCTTAAAATTGGAATTTTAGGGAAACTTGTACTACCAACATTAGTAATAGTAATATTAAGAAAACACCAAACTTATTGGAAGAAATATCAATCGTAATGAACGTTTAATAGTAATAATAATAATAATAATATTTATTCGTTCAGTTGACCACAAAAAAATGGTATAGAACAAGTCAACATAGTGGAAATGTAAATATAAACAGTCAACCAATACAAATATGATACAAGCATAAGCACTAACCAATGCAATACAGTACAACATGTAAAAAATAAAAATAAAATGAATACAACAATCACTAACAAACAATTTAGATATGCAAATCTAAGATCTGCCTGTCATTTTCAAAGTCACTGAAAGAGTAATAGCATCTAGCAATCAGTGACTTTTTAAATTTTTCCATCGGTAGACTCTTTAAATTTTTGGAGATTCTATTGTAGGCAGTTATCATTAAATACTGTGGGTTTTTTTTTATAAATCGATAGTCTGTGTCTGGGCACCTCCAAAGCATCACCCCGCCTCGTGGCATATTCATGCTGATCACCAACTTTCATAAATTCGAACAGATTTTGCTTGGCGTAAGTTAATAATTGGTAAATAAAGATACAGGGAACCGTCATAATATTTAACCTAGTGAAGTAACCTTTACATGACGTCCCCTCACTTACACCCACCATGTTCCGTATTGCTCTTTTTTGTAACCTAGCTACCCACTTGGCAAAATTACAATTTTAGAGGATGAAAATATGTATTTGCTAATGTAGAACAAGTGAGCATATAGTGATTTTGCCTCGTGGGTAATGCATCTAACTACCAAAGTTGCGACTGGATTTAAAAAGTAATGAAAAAGTTGTTTATATGAAATACGTTTTTCTAAACTTTGTAATGAACGATAATTCTGCATTTTTTATATAAGCAATATATTTATATACAGGGTGTAGATATAGTCTGGAACAAAATTAATATTTCTGTTATCTTCGGTTTGATGGAAAAACCCTGAAAGAGGTCGATTTTGTTTTTATCCCGTGCATTTTATAACATCGTGAATTTAATTCTGTCGTCATCTGGTTGCGCGCGGGCGTGACGTCATTAGTTTTTTCAAATGGTAACCCGCCACATTTATTACCCCTTGTCGTTAGGTATTCCATTTTGCATGCAACGGTATAAAAAGTTTGGTACCTTACATAACAATTTTTGGGAGAAAAATGCTTTCGAATTTCAAAAAATTAAAATTTTATTTCTAATCAAAAACTAATCAAAAATTATTTTAAAAATCAGATAAATTATAATCCGAGGTTTATCTTGGATTGTCGTCAAACAAGACACCAAAAAAATGTCAACGGAAGTGTTCAAATTGTCCGCCATTGGCCATTTGACACTGGCCGAGACGGACGTACACGCTTTCTACGACACGTCGTATTGTCTCTGCACCAATATTTCGCATTTCCTCGCGGATACGATGTTTCAGATCATCCAAGTTATTTGGCTTATTGGTGTACACCTTTGATTTCACATGACCCCATAGAAAAAAATCAAGTGGTGTGAGATCTGGCGAACGGGCAGGCCATTCAATTGTTCCCCTTCGTCCGATCCATCTCCCGGGGAAAATTTCGTCGAGGTAACTCCGAACACGCCAGCCAAAATGTGGAGGTGCTCCATCTTGTTGAAACCAGATTCTGGGGTGAGGCTTGTCGGGGGTGTTTTCATCCGGAAATAATTCTACCAATGTTGGCACTAGCGTAAATCTTAGGAAATGTAAGTATGTTTCAGCGTTTAAATTTCTGTCCAGAAAGAAAGGCCCCACAATGCGATCTCCCACTATTCCCGCCCATACATTTACTTTTTGCCGGTGTTGGGTGTGCTCCTCTCGAACCCATCGAGGATTTTCGCCCGATCAGTACCTACAATTGTGGCGATTCACTTCACCGTTCAAGGTAAAAGTTGCTTCGTCACTAAAAACCACATTGTCGACAAATCCGGGATTCTCATCGCACCGTAGCATGATTTGTTCACAGAACTCGAGTCGGCGGTCGAAGTCATCTTCATTCAGTTCCTGAACCCGATTGATTTTGTACGGATGAAGTTTTTCCTTCTTCAGCAATTTGGCTACTGTGGTAAAATCGACTGCATGATCCCTGGCAATGTTCCTTGTTGAAGTGTGGGGGCTGTCCTGAAGTTCCAAGAGAATATTGACCCTTCTATCTTCCTCAATTCTTGGTCGACCTTGACGAGCCCTGTCTTTTACACTACCAGTTTCAGCAAATTTTGCGACAATTTTGCTCACCGTTGACCGCGAAATCGGTGCGCGGTTTGGATTTTCTGCATTGAAAAACTGACGGCTTCTTCATGGCTACGTATTTTATCACCACAACCAACAATAATGAGAATTTGAATCCGCTCTTTTTCGCTCAAATTCGCCATTTTCGCAATGCACGTTCAACACTACCAATGGAGCAAGTATTGTGAATGGATAAGTTCAAACACCAAGTAATGAACTGTCAATATGACGTGTCGTAGAAAGCGTGTACGTCCGTCTCGGCCAGTGTCAAATGGCCAATGGCGTACAATTTGAACACTTCCGTTGACATTTTTTTGGTGTCTTGTTTGACGACAATCCAAGATAAACCTCGGATTATAATTTATCTGATTTTTTAAAATAATTTTTGATTAGTTTTTCATTAGAAATAAAATTTTAATTTTTTGAAATTCGAAAGCATTTTTCTCCCATAAATTGTTATGTAAGGTACCAAACTTTTTATACCGTTGCATGCACAATGGAATACCTAACGACAAGGGGTAATAAATGTGGCGGGTTACCATTTGAAAAAACTAATGACGTCACGCCCGCGCGCAACCAGATGACGACAGAATTAAATTCACGATGTTATAAAGTGCACGGGATAAAAACAAAATCGACCTGTTTCAGGGTTTTTCCATCAAACCGAAGATAACAGAAATATTAATTTTGTTCCAGACTTTATCTACACCCTGTATATATTACAAAACACCAAACTGGTGGACAAATATCAATCGCATTTTTTATATAAGCAATATATTTATATATTACAAAACACCAAACTGGTGGACAAATATCAATCGTAATGAACATTTAAATGTTACTGCATCTGCATCTAACCACCAAAATTGCGACAGGATTTAAAAAGTAGTGAAAAAGTTGTTTATAAGAAATACATTTTTCTAAATTTTGTTGTGGATATTTCTGCATTTTTTAAAAAAACACCGAACTGGTGGACAAATGTCAATCGTAATGAACATTTAAATGTTACATCTCAAAATTGCGACAGGATTTAAAAAGTAATGAAGAAGTTGTTCAGAAGTACATTTTTCAAAATTTTGTAATGGATATTTCTGATAAACCGGGTAAATAAAACAAGGACTTTTAATACAAGCTGTTATTAATAATTGGCACGTGCATCAAATGCACACACACATTAATAAATATGTATTACATAACTATAAAATCAACAATCATGATGAATTTGTAACAAATATATTACAATACATTTTCAATGTTCAAAGCCAACTCCTCTTCTTTTTTTAATCTGTGAAGTAGTACACTCTTTCAATCCATTTTGGAGAATTGAAGCCGTTTTGGTAATTTGAATTGCGATACCTACATGATTTGGTATTTACATCAATCAGACTCTAAACATTTTGAGTCACAAGTCTGGGAGTCACATTAACTTGCAATTTATTATAATTTTCATGACGTAACAGGCTGGTACAAACACATACATATAATAGATTGTTCGGATATCCAATATAATAATATCACAAATTCCCTTTATTTTTCTTAAATCTCAAGGGGGACACATCGAACCAAACATTACAAGTTTAGTTTACATAATATTAAATACTATTTTGTCTAAGTGTAACAAATAGGTCAGTTTCTCTACGAATAAATGATAATTATAAATTAACTTTTCTCATGTTCGCAAGTTCCTATAATTGTACCATTACATTCACTTTATTCGTAGAGGAAGAATCACTTGCTAGACTCAAGAACATGGTAGTCAATGAAGTAATTTCTAAAACAATAAACCACCATTTGAAGAAACTAATATTTAGTCACATACTTATAGATGTTTACTTTGGCTATTACAAAATTGATATAATGGGTGTGAATAAAAACTGTAAAAAAAATTAAAAATAGGTTTAATGAACCGAATCACACCAATACTCTAATAATATCACAAACTAAAATAAAAAACAAATAGGTACTTGAACGACAACTTAAAAACCAACCTACAACAACTCCAAACTCTGAAGTTCAACATAAATACGATAAACATAACCAGAAAAATGCGAAAGCTGATACGAATGACAATTACGCATGTTCCGGATTTATCAGAATTTCAAATACTAGCCCATCATCGAGAACTGTTCGAACCGTTCCGAACGGTTCTTGAATTACTAGTTCTGGAAGACCGAACACTGAACTACCAGTTCTCAGAATTTGCAGTTCCAGAACTGCATGGTCCGAACAGACTTTTTCTTAAATGACATGCGCTCTAGTTCTAGAACCGTTCAGAACTGCAGCTTCGAACAAACCTTATATTAAAAAGAATAGCAAGATTGAAAAAATAATGCACTTATGATATTTCTTTAATTATTATTGGACTAAGAACCTATTTTGAATGATTATCGAGATCATACCAAGTGTACATATACCCTATACAAAATATGTATGCACGCTTATGCATTGCGGCGGCCATATTGAGTTACCACTTTGGACAAATATTATTTTTAACAAGACTCTCTCCTGTTCTATTCTTTCCTCGTAGCAAATAACAGATCAAAAAATAGTGGTACAAAGTACTTCAAGCATACTCTAAATATTAAATAGTACTTGAATTTAGATATATATTCTTTATTATATCTGAAATAAATGATATACATTTTATATATGTACAGTATTTTTTACGATAGCGATATTTTATATACTGGTGTAATAATTAGGGAATTTCCCTAATTATTGCATAATTGAAATTTTCTATATGAATTAAAAGGCAGAGAGTCACAAATTTGAGCGATACTGAAACAAATTTATTGATTACTCCTATTAACAAATACAAAAGTATTGTGGAAGCTGAAGAAAGTAGTATAATTATACATATATTAACATATATAACAAAATCATAAAAGTAAAAATAATTTATTAGAAAAGAAAGATTTGCAATCTCAAGCTGGACTATCCGTGACATACTAACAGTATGACATATTATTCCACTTTCCATTATAATATTTGAGATGATTCAACTTGCAACAAATTTTTATAGGATGCATAATACCATACACTTTTGCTGAAGGATTGTATAGTAGGTGTTTATTAAACACATTACATTCTATTTCTCATTTGATTTCCAAAGACCCTTAATAAAAAAGTTGATTGAGAAAATGTTGCTTTGCATGATTTCAACCTAAAATAAATAAGGTTATGTTCTAAAGGAATAGGAGTACACCTTATAGTGCTGGTAATAATTCTTAGTGAAGAATTTAACTGCACGACAAACTTACACGCATGTACGCTATTCATCCAAGCTGTGCAACAATATTCAACAATAGAATTATACCAATGAAGCTAGAAGAATATAAAATGTGCACGTTTTCCAAGTTGAAACTGATAGCTTTTCTAGAACTAGTTCTGTTTTCATTTTCACTCCAAAATATGTTGGGAGAAAAATTATGTTTAATAAGGTGCTGTTAACTGTAATTAAGAACAGAAATAACCAAATGTAGTCATTGGCTGTATTATGTATAAATTATATATGTTATTTCGATTTCAGCTGCAGTTTAATAGCCCTGGGTAATGGAACTGCCTGCAGAGAAACAGAAACATGGTTATCTGATTTGATTGCTAAAAATTATTTTTCACCTTTAGATGTGTCGTATATAATCATAGATGAGAATGGTGCTTCAATATATTCATGCAGTCCTGAAGCTCAAAAGGAATTTCCTACAGTTGATCCAAATATTATAAGTGCAGGTATACAAAGTACTTATTGATTCATAGAAGAAATTATTTTCATTCGATATCAATACTTGGAATTTATTAATTGTGCAAGTACAGCAAGTCGAATTAATGCTAATGAATAGTTAACCATTTTTATTAAGGATTACTATACCTTGTCTCAGAATAAGAAGGAGTGATTCAAATATCGCGCCAAAATGGCGTATATTTTTAAGGTATTTCATTGGTTCTTGTGTAGGCAAGTTTAACATGGGAAAATAAGTTTGACAAAACGTCATTTTATGTTTATAGTCAAGCCATAACCTAGTCTCTTACATTTTTACTTTGGTTTATTATAGTTTATTGTGTTATTAAATAAAATCCGTACTTTTATGTACAACACGAGCATGAGTTGATCAGACGGCTTAAGACCTAAGGAACAAGTGATCAGGTATTTAGAACTTTGAATTTGATGAATCTGTCAAAAATACTGAACGACAGTGCAAAAATCAAACGTCCAACAATTAATATCATTGCAAAAATAACTATAGATGAGTTCATACCATAAATGAACTGAACAACTCACATATATTCATTCTAGAATTGACGCATTAATTTCAAGTAAGTGTTACTTAAATACTAATTATATTACCACATGTTCATATACATGTTATATTTCAGATATGTCAAACGTAAAGAAACCTGTACTAATAAAAAAAGGTGAAAATATCTGGTGGAGAATATTTGGGAAAAAGTTTGGATTGCCACAAGTATAATGAGTGAACGACAAGCTTTGTTGAAAACCTGTAGGATTAAAAAGCCATACCGATAAAGATAGGCAA
Organism: Amphimallon solstitiale; assembly: GCA_963170755.1. Classification (NCBI taxonomy): domain Eukaryota; kingdom Metazoa; phylum Arthropoda; class Insecta; order Coleoptera; family Scarabaeidae; genus Amphimallon; species Amphimallon solstitiale. The sequence continues at coordinate 89,042,523 of OY720680.1, forward strand.
TTAAGAATACTTCATATACGTTCTGAATTGATACATAAGGTGAAGTTACTTCAAAAAAATCCCCTTTCAGAATATCAGTTATTCGAGAATTTTTGACAGAAGCAATTACAAATGTTACAATAAGTATTTGGAAAAATTGTGCCGACCATGTAAATTTTTAATCTTGTGAACACTAAATTATTGTTAATTTCCAATATATAATAGAAATAAAAATGTCTTATGCTTTATATATTTTCAAAATACATCAATTTTAATAGAGAAGAATAAATAATTAGTAATGTGTAGGAATATGTAATTATCTTTGCAGGTAGTGTAAACAACTTCAGCCGATGTAAATTTTTCAATTTATTACTGTTCTATGTAAGCTTCACATTTCCAAGAGTAGTTGCTTGAATTTACCTCCTCAAGGTTTGTAGCAGTAATACGAATGATTTATCTGTACAAGTTCTTTATTGATATTTACAATAGAAACTAATAAGCATAAACTTTTTCTGCAAGTTCTTAAGGACGTTTTGATAAAAGGTAAAAGGTTTGATTCATTCTTGCTCGCTGATACAAATATTTAATAATAAATAGACTTGATTCACAATTTTCATGTTGATATAGCACATTCACTAATATGTGCAGTAATTATATATTTATAATGGCAATCCTTCTCAAAACGCTTAGAACAAAGTCTACTCTTTTCATTTGTAAATTGGGCCTATATCTTTATCCATAGATTCTTCTAATGATTTTTTTCTTGAAAAACTAGAATAAACAGATTTGAATGTTAAGAGATTTATATTCATCAAATTATAGATGTATACACCTACTTGTGTTTATAACTTTACTCTCCTCTTTCCAATTGCCGTGCACTCGTATTACTGCTTTGACTGGTAGAATGAAAAGCGGCACATCCATCTATTTTAATGAAAGTAGTAAATGAAACACAAAACAGCTAAATCCTTAGTTAGTATTAATACAGTTCATCTAACCTCAATTGTCATGATGTCATATCAAATTGTCTACTTAATTTTAAGCTATGTGTTCCATGTTTTGGCGGGATATTTGAATCACTCCTTATTCTGAGACAAGGTATAATACATTAATCTCTATCAGGAGATACTTACAAATTATAGGCTATATTGTGGATTGCGATAGTGAATGCATATTACATTTTACTATATCTTAATTGTAGTGAAAAATTGTAAGAGCCATTTAAGGAAAGAGTCCTTCCTAATTTATTTTTAAATGATACCCATTTTACATTCACCAACCAACTCTTGACCAATTTGCCATACTGGCCATTTTAAAAGCTATTTATGTATAAGAAAAATTAGTTACTTTTAATATTCACTTGAAATGCAGATTTTTGAATATTTTAATTAGAAAATTTCACATTTTATCAAGAAATTAATTTTCTTTGTTTATTTCACAATTCGAATAATTATTTGACATCCATTTTCACATTTTTATTTAGTACTGTGTCAGTGTAGAGATGGCAGCATATATCGGGAGTTTCGAGGCCAACTGGATCTCGGTATCGTTGCGCGATATAAGGTCGTCAGAATATTGATCCATAAGTAACGCCATCTAGTAATACAATAAGTAACCCAAACAGAATAATTTCTGCAATTTTCAAATTCTCTTACACATCTACAAATAATAACATATAAAATAAACCTAAAACTGCATGAAATTATAGCTATTCACCAAGAATTTACCTTATACTACATTTCGGATAATCAATTCTCATTTTCCGAAGTACCTTGAGAATTACTTGCATTTGGTAAGAACTAAATGACCCATAACAGCGACGTTTTTTCTGTGCAAAACTATAGAGGAAAATATTATACTAAATATGTAGCTAACATTAAATGAAATGACTGAATGTGTGTAGTATTAGATTTTACATTGAAAAATATAGACAAAATAATTGTCAAATCAGTCAAATGTCAATAATAGTAGGCTGGATATAATCCAGTCATATTGCGAATATTTAGCACGTGATTTTCAAAATGCTCAATGATTAACAAGTAGTTTATAATGCTTTGGATAGATTGCGTTACTTATGAATCGATATTTTGTTCTGTGACGGCCTTATCTCGCGCAGCGATAACGAGATCCAGTTGGCCTTGAGAATTCTGACAGTGCCTTTTTAAAACGCGTATTTGGACTGCCTTGTAGTTATGCTAGCACAAAAATTTATTATTTGAAACTTAATTGAAGTTCACGTATTATTGTTTAATGTTACAAAGGCGATTTTAACATTAAACCTTTTTTACTTTCTTTCTTTTCTGTCTATGTGACCACGATAGCGGCCAAGCGGTTAACGCTATCAATAACAACTTTATATTTTCGGAGTATAATATCCCTCTGAAGATATGATTAGATTTCCACACAAATTGGCACACCGGAAGTACTAGTTTACTTAAATTAAAAAAGTATTTTCAATATTTTGTCTAGATTTGAAACAATTTTCGTCCAGATAGTTTTCCAAAGTTAGACTAAAAGTAATAGTTTCTTGTAAAATATCTCGTCCTTAAATTGTGTTTCGCACAGATTTACTCAGAATATAAAGTATTTAGAATTTGAATCAACTTTTGTGTAAGAAAATTTTCGAAATTCGAAACGGAGAGCACTTATCCAAAAGTACTTGTTTTGCAAATATTTCGCAAATAATGTATTCCTCAGATTTACATATTAATGTGTTAAAAGAGTTTAGAAATTAATTTGAAACTTCTAAATAAAAGTTTTCAAAATTCGGAACGGAAGTTGCACTTTTATGGAAAAGTAGTTTATTTTACAAACATATCGCAACTATAGTGCATTCGACGATTTATTAAAGAGATGGAAGTGTGTATTTAAAAGATATTTTTGTAAAATTTTGTAATGATCTTTATCGCAGATGTGTAAAAAAGTCCTGCAGTGCGCACACAAATTTATTTTTAGTTATTTTGCCACTATTACTTTTGGAGTATTGATACTATTAATTCATCAAAAATAAAGGTAAATAAATATAAAATAACTAAGGTCAATTCTATCTTGACAACTTCTTGGTTAAGAATTGCTAATTGTAAAACAGCCACAATCCAGTATAACAAATGGTTGATTGCGAAGTGATGAACTTGTTGGCACATTGACCTCAAATTTAGTAAGTAAGTAATTATAAAAGTGCACGAATCTTGCAAAATAATTTAACTACATTCTACAGAAAATAGAATGGAATAAAACACCTTTTTCACAAAAGCAATAGTTTATTTAGCTATATGTACATTTCATGTGCACTGCATACATCATCAGTAGTACTGTTTAAACGTTTATTTACGAGTTACAATATCGTATGAATTTTGACGAGGTGTAAAGATATGTTCTCATAATTTAAAAACGGTATTTCCCAGTTTCAAACCCATATTTTTTCAATATCTAATATAACGGGTCGTCTATAATGTGTGTGTGTAATTGATTTACGCCGCCGCCATTTGCGGTTTATCGATTTTTACGTTTTGCAATTTCCACCCCTGTGTAAAGTTAAATTATAAAATTTGACATTAAAAACTAATAAATTTTAACATTATATGAATTCGAAATTACAGGTTATTAATGCCATGTCAACATGTTCGCAATGTTATAGTTGCATATAAACATGATCATATGGTTATAAAATGATGTTTATATTGTAAATTAAATATTTAGGAACGGCACAGGCGATAGAAGAAATGAAGGAAGTTCTGAAGATGCCGATTTAATAATATAAAAATTTCTAAATCGCTACGCGTAAGTCGTACAGACACCCACAATATATAATTGAGCAATAATACCCTGACATTTTCGAATACATATTCTGTTAAAGTTGATAGTTTATGGCAATCATTTTCAAAATTACTGCTAAAAACTCCTTTAAGCTGCGCTTACGCCAATCTAAGGGCAATTAACTTCAATAATGGCGGATGCGTAAATCAATTATAGGCACTTGGTAATTTTGGACGATTATTACTTTAATACAAACCATGAATATTTGCAGTTTCTCTGGCAAGGCGCATTCAAGAACCACTTGCAGAGTTCGTAAAAGTTGAACCAAAACACTTAGGTGTTGGTATGTATCAACATGACTTACCAAAGAAGAAATTAGAAGAAGCCTTGGATGAAGTAGTTTCCGAATGTGTTAGCTTCGTAGGCGTTGATTTAAATACTGCCTCACAATGCTTGCTAAGGTTAGTCATTTTACAGGGTGTTAGGAAAAAGTTGGCCCAGCTAAACATTGCTTTTATTATAATAAATAGAAAAGAAAATATGAAGCTTAGTTCTGTAGTGCTCAATTAAATACTTATGTTCAACAATAACATGTTGTACAATGTTACGAATGCTTATTCGTAACATTATTGACGTTTTTTGGCGACAAACAATTAGGAATGTGGATTTTTCAAAACGGTACGGATTGGAATAAATTATATAACTTTTCAGACATAACTTGAAATAATCGCATATCTTACGCTGAACCACTATAATGCCAAGTAAGCTTATAATAGTTATTTACGAACCAAGTGTGGGAAGACTATGTTACCGCGAGAGCGCATTTTTAAAACACGAGCGACTGAAAGGAGCGATGGCTTTTAATTTCGCGAATACGTGGAAGATGTCTTCCTGTCAGTGGTTTATACAATATTTTTGTACGAATATTAAATTAAAAATATTGTTGATTAACGTAATTAGTATCATACCTAACCTAAAATAGATTACCTAATTAATTTAAGCATTTCATGTACATACTCATTACTCACATTTCCATTAAATTAATTATTATATTTTTACACATGACATATTTATTCTTATATTTGTAGTAAATTTATCTTGTTCTTTTGGTTTAATTACAATTGATTGCCAATGTCAATGTCACTTAAGTGGTTGTCATATAGATGGTGCTTACACATTTGTTGGAAGAATTTGAAGTAATTACTCCCTTTTCCGTTACTCTTAATAAAGGAAAATCCAGGGAAGTAGTATTTTATAACCAACCAAATTTTATTACTATCAAAACCCATGTTCAAATATTATTTATATCAATAGCTATTTCATGTTGTCTATATTATTTCTATATTTTCGATCCAGTTCACGACAAATATAAGATAATTATCTTTTGTAAACTCAGATAACCTCAAAGTGATAACCATGTATACTTACGCAATTGCGGCGAGTGCAATACGTACTTTGATGACCGTAAGATGTTAATGTCGGTTAAAGTAATATCTTGTTTGTTTTAAAATATTACGCACCAGTTTAAAACAATTGTCACTGAAAAACGTATGACTGCGAAACGTATTTATATAACGAAATCGTTTAGCAACTGACGTGCGTTATCAATTAAAATGGTGTCAAATTTGTAATGACAAAATTTTATCTGTCAATTAATGTAACCTAACCTATAAAACAATTTTAGGACTGTTCTAATCATAATATTTATACATTGTTTAGTTTATTTGTTCTGAGATTATTCCTGTTGTTAATTTGGAGTGGTATTGAATTTATACTAATCCATGTCGGTTGCTAAAACACATACCTGGTAAATCGCTAAAGAAAGATATATTATGACCGATTAGTGCTCATCTTATGACATTAATGTTTTCCGTGCCATATGGGTTTTGAGTATCTGTTGCTTCAATTTCAGTCACAAAAATATAACACATACCATAAAATAAAATCTAGTCATTCTTTTTTGCGTTGGTTTATTGAAATAAAATATTAATATTGTCGTATTAAAGAGAATGAATTAAGGATGAATCAAATATCTAAGTTTTAGTATTTTTATCTAACGTTTTAGATTTCTTATAAATGAAAGTCATGTTCTGTAGACGAATTGTTTTTTTAGGTAGTGTTTTCATCAAACATTTTTAATAACTTATTTTAAAAAAACGAAGATGACAGTGACAAGTCGAAGCCCATATGACGTACAGCATATTCATGTTGAATGAATCTCAAAGTGGCCATATCACATTTATTGATTTTTTTTTCTAAAAATAATAAATTAGTTATTCGCACAGTTTCTGGGCGGGCTATAGTAGACCCTATATGTTTAACACTCAATATAATCTTTAATATCATAATTTTCCTTTAGGAGAATAGCTGGTTTATCGGACAAAAGAGCTACTAAAATTATCGATTACCGTAACAGTAATGGACCTTTTGTAAATAGAAAAGAACTGACAAAGATTAATGGTATTGGAACAAAAATTTTTGAGCAGTGCGCAGGATTTTTAAGAGTTGGACCAATCTCCGCCGAGGAAGAATCTACATTTTATAATAACCCAAAATCAAATAAATTAGATTGCACCATCATCCATCCCGAATCGTACGAATTAACCTCAAAAGTAGTGAAACAGTTTAATTTGCAAATAAAGAATATCGGTACTACAGACTTTATAACTGCCGTAAAACGACAAACAGATGGCTTAAATTTTAGAAGTTTATGTAATTCGTTGGGTACCTGTGAAGAAACTCTAAAATTGATCTTAGATGCCCTTTCAAAACCTTTAAATTACGATTTAAGGAACGACTGTTCTAAAGTGCCTATATTTAAGAAAGGAATAACGAATTTATCTGATCTCAACGTGAACGCTGTTCTAACAGGACGCGTCAGTAATGTCACGCATTTTGGAAGTTTCGTCGATATTGGAGTTGGCTGTAATGGTCTTATACACGTAAGCAAGATGGCGGGTCTATCTTTACAAACGGGAAATACTGTTGAAGTAAAAGTTCTCAGTATTGAAATTCAAAGAAAACGAATAGGCCTGGAATTAGTTAGGATTATTTAGAAATATATTAAGTTATTAGTTTTGTATGATGTTTTATTACCAAAATTCTCGTTTATTTCAATAAATAAATTATTTTGAATTAAGGAATGTTTTTAATTTATATTAGATTTGTACTCTTGACGAAGATTTGGTAACACGCTATCATGCGCAGTGTGTGTGTGGCACAAAAATAAGACACAAATATAAACTTACGGATATATTTTTAAGCTTAACATTAATCAGGTACATTTTTTCTTAAATAAACTATTTACAACAACAAAAATATAAGACAAAAATTAGATAAGTTCATTGGGTTAGAATCTGTGACATAATACTGACAAAATAATAGAAGTAGTACAATACCCAAATTCCATCAGGAGTATTTTGTCTTTCGATTTCATCCTCGCCTACACTCCTTTTAAGTCTACACAATTAGTAGGTTCACAGCCCAAGATCCTTGTGGTATTTGCGCAGTGTTGTTCATAAATGTCAGACATTTTTATGGATTATACCATTAAAATGTAAGTTAATTGCACTATTTTTACTGTCAAATGTCAATTTTTTTAGATGTTTAGGAACCGTTTCTTATTTACATGGCAATAATTATAGAGCGTACGAAACGACACAAATGATCGGAAAATCTTTCGATCGCAGTTTCTAAGGTTTTGAATAATCTGTAATTTGAAAATATGTATGTCGGAATATCAGGTTCCCTTAAATATTCATAGCCAAGTGAAGTTCGCTTGTTCCTTTATCGGATCTTTGTCGACTTCTCTTTCAGTAAGAGACATTATCCGTTTACTACTGTACAATAGTTTAAATTAATTGCCAATTTCAAGGAAAAAAATTAAATTTACAGTAATTAAGGCGTGTATTACCGTCAGATTAGCTGATCTACCATTAGATTAATCAATAATTTGCAAAATCTCAGGCATACATTTTATTACAACTTAGAATGCTGTGCAAGAAGACAGTTTCAACAATTAATCAAATAATGATTGCGGTATCTGCAATATCTGCATTGTTACTTACGTAAATGTTGTTTGAAATTTAATGCTGAATCATAAAATGCAACAAAAGGCATTACATAAAAAACAACTTCGGTTTACTGTGAGGTATTTGAACAAGCTTGTATTTTCCAAAATATTTTTAAATCAAAAATATTGAAAACACCTATATATTTTGGCCAAAAAATTTTCCAATCCATTTACGCTGTTTTTATTGCCGAATCGAGACTTTTACACATGCCGTATATTCAACCACGGTGACACACAATTTGACAATATTTCTGAGTCAATATACGGTAGCGAGAGATAGATAATTCAATCATTTCTTCGACCGATTGATGTGCTGATATAACAGAGACGATAACCGTAGTAGTTTACTCTATTATGTTTAAAAGCTAAAACTATAGACCAGCTGCTTCCTTTTGCATAGAATGATCATTGTTAAATTCGCACGATCGAAATTTGTTAAATGTTAACTAGGTATTCAAAAGCACGTTTTCTTGTCAAAATTTACGTTATGAGATGATAAAAAAGAATGAAATTAAACTACATTAAAAAAAATTAATTTCAAGTTCTCTATATATATATATATATGTATTATACAACTAAATATTTTTTTAAAAGAGTAATAACCTATGCATTGGTTATTTGCATGAGGCTCTCTAGAAACATCGGTTCTCAGGCTTATTTTTTATCACCCGCCCCTTTCTGAAGAAAGAAAATGTAGCATCCCCACAAGGATTTAAGCGGGTAAAGAAAACAAGAACTGCAAAACCTGTGATTCTACAAAACTACAAATAAACTATTAACGGTGCGGTCTTCGATGCCTAACCCTAACGGGGGTCCATAGATGGAGCTGTGATTGCATATGGATTTTTTGCAGTTTCTATTATAACCCTTTATCAATAGAGAAACAAACAGCGAAATATTTATAATAAAGATAGTATTACAACAAAAATTAATACAGAGTGTTCCTAAATTCGAATTAAAACACCCATCTAATGGATTTTTTGGGCGAAACCAAAAATCAAAATTAATTTTTTTTTTCGGATTTGACATCAGCATAGTGCCTTTTATAAATTGTGTTAATTTCGTTCTGTTTCTTCCAAATTTACTAATTTTATGATTTTTTTTGAAAAAACTAAGGGCACTAGGATTTTCAAAATAACTCAACCTGATGAGTGTGTTTTAACATTTACTGTGTGAAAATTTCATTGTTCTCGATTTACAACTTTTCGTTAAAATGGTACCGATATTCCTTATGGACATATAACACGGGCGAACCCCAGCCTTAAGTATGTCAAAAATTCAATGAGACGGATGAGCTTACATTTTTCTATTAGATCGCCTATACTCGGTTGAACAGAGGTAAATGACGGAAGATATCAAGTTTGCTTCCATACTTCGTTTTTATTGCTACGATTGCTGAAAACCATTCTTCACACAAGTACGTGCTAGAAAGGGGCAAATACAATCGCAGCGCTTGCACTGCGATTGAGCTAAAAAATTGTTCTTTCGAATTTTTCAAAATCGTATTTTGCTGGAGAATCATTTTTAATTTCCAACGCTTGCCCTAGTAGTAATTACTTCTATCTCGACATGGAATGGATCCGTTGCCAATTTATAAATGTCGTGATAATAACATTTATAAATTGGCAACGGATAAGGTTATTGTCAAACCCATCTATGAGCTCCTGTAAATGACTTGATATTGCAGTCTTAGTTTCGGTTTCCACAAAAGTTTTTGAGTCAAAAACTCTGCTAAATCGTGTTTCTTCCGACACTGCATGTAATTTGGGGAAACAAGAGTAACTTAATGGGTCTGCTACAATTTTGCGCTTCCAAAGTTGCAATTTCTCAATATACGCCGAAATAGTATCACGATGACAAATTATGTTCGTGTCTCCACCCTGTAATTTTAAGTTAAGTTGGTTTAGTGAATCGAATATATCAGATAAATAAGCAAGAATACTTGGACTCTCTTCACTCTGAATCCCTTATTTAATTCATTTTGATATTTTGTCAATAAAATGACGTCTCGAAGTTCAAATAACCTAGCTAACATATTTCCCTTTCATACTCAACACACTTCGGTATGGAATAACAGCGTTTTATGTCCTGTTCCCAAATCGTTGTAAAAAGTCGTGTATTCAAGGCATTTAAATATAATGGACAACTTTCACGCATAGTTTGAAAATTTTTTTGAATTTGTTTAGTCTTAGCTGCCAATGCTTGACGGTGGGTGTATAACACAGTGAATAGTGACTACACTTGGATTTTTTTCTCTGGCCAATTGTACATATCCTGAGCGACAGCCAAGCGTCGAGGCAACACCGTCTGTGCATACCTCTATTAACTTTTGCCATGATAGTCCATGTTTTGCGAAACTGCAGACATAACATGAATAGCTTTTATAGTTGTTGTGAACTCTGCAGACAACAGAAGGTCGTCATAGATTTTCCTATTTGCAATGTATCGAACGAAAACTAACAATTGAGAACATTGTGCCACATCTGTATTCTCGTCCAACTGTGTAGCAAAAAAAATGGGAATGTTTTATGGCGTCTACTATATCATTAATGCAGCACTTCACACTGTTGTCAGGAAGCGGTATTTGGGATAATTTTAGTCTACTTTCTGTTTGACGAGTGTCTCCCCAACATGTGGCCATTTTTTGCTTTTGCGATGAGTAACGATAATTCATTCGAAGTTTCAAGAACTTTTACAGATAACTGGGCAAACGATCCAATTTCATACGTTTCAAACACCCATATTTCGCTGCGAAAAACAATGTTTTGTTTTCAAATGTGTTTTTAAGACGTGTAGGTCTTATGGTGTCATTACTCAAACTTCGTAACAAATAACACACTGGATGATCGATGCCATTTTTTTTGTATAGCAACAAAACCATATTTAATATAGTCTTAACCGTGTTTACATTACTTTTCCGATTTCACGACGACGGGAGAAATAATAGGTACATGTGCCCCAAACAGAACTAAAATGACTGCAGCTGATGCGACGCAAACTACCAGTCCATTATCGAAAAAATACCCTGTTTGATTCTATCATTCGTTGCAAAAAAAAGTGCTAATATATAATTTTACAAATCGTTATTACAATAATACGTAACTTTTTCAAAAAATCATTTGACAGTTAAAGTATCAAGAACTTATCATACTTTTTATCTTATTAATTATGTGTATCTATGTATTAAATATTTAAACAATAGTCCTTCCAAATGTGATGAAACGTTTTCTTAATGATTTCCTTTCCTAGAAATATGTACAGTGTGTGTTTAAAATTATTTCCGTTCAATGACATTATGCAGTACGTCTTATGACATATTTAAATGATTATTTTTGCCTCTCAAATGAAAATAGTCTACTTTTATTACAGTTTGTGGCATCTATCACCCGGTAAAGAGTGGCTTTGGGTTTTGAGTTTGGTGAAACATATGTAGTGTCTACATTAAATATTTTTGAAACTAAAATTTGTGTTATTTACTTATTAATTATTAAAATGAAGTTTCAACAAGTAACTCTCCAATCAATCAGTTATGTTTTGAATTATATTTATAACGAACCATAAATTTATATCTTAACAAATCAGAATTTCTTCTTGAGAAATGTCAATTTACACATATTACATTCGAAATAATTACTTTAAAAGAATCACGTAATTAGTTGTTTATTGAGAAAATGGTCGGACAGGTTGAATTTTGGTTTCTTTGCGCATCTTTGACTGAAGAAAAACAACATACATAATTGGTAAAAGCGATGACGTCATAAGAAAATCTTACACAAACAAAAACAACTATTTTTGCGTCTCTATACAGATGTTATCGTGTCTTAAAAAAATATGACACATACTAAGTACGTGTCGTGACACATACTAAGTACGTGTCGTCTTTTCCACAAACTAGTTTGAAGAATATCGATAACTAAGATACTCCAAGCGGACATAGGAGCTCCCTCCCTATCAAGAATAGTAAACATACAGGATTGCTAGATTGCCCGAATCTGTACGCACAAACTCCAGCTGGCTGTGACGTAGCCTGCAGCCATCGCTTGGCATACTATTTGAAGGCATGGATAGGAGAAAAAATCTGTTGTAATTAAATTAACTACCTTTGAAAAAATTCCTTATTTACAGAATATTTTAGAACACATATACTAAACAAAAATATACGCAACGAAAGAATAGTAAGAAAGACAGAAAATATTATCCCATCACTAAATTTAATTAACAATTGTATTTAATTTTCTATTTTTTTTTCTATCAATATTGTCTTCTGTAATTTTTCCATTCACGCTACTTGCAAATTTGTAAAAATCTTTGATTAACTGCCTTCCCTGAAATGGTAGATTTGTTTCTCTTTTCAATAAATCAATTTGATTTTAGTTAAGCACAGTCCTGAATAGAGTGGAAGCTATTTCAGATTTGTTGCATGTTGTGGAAATCTGTAATATTTGTTATTGAAATATCTTAACTGGTCATTAAGAAATTTCTTCTTTCTATTCGTTTTATTGCTACTGGCTTTAAACAAGGCATATTTTTTATTTAAATTATTATATTTATCCAATATTTCTCGATATTTTTTTCCATCATAGACGTCGTGAATCAAAAATAGGTTTCACCACCACTATGTGTGAAGCAAAACTTCCGTTTCTAATAGTTTAAACACTTTTCATTTTGTTTGTCCTTTTGAAAGTCTTTCCTACTAGAACTACTGGGCTAAGTTTTTGATTATTTAAATTTCTATTAGGAACGGCAGTCCTTTTAAAAATTCTTCGAAATGGTAAACCTAACATGAAACTACGTTTTATGAACCTTTAGAATTAATTTAGGCAAAACCTGATATAAAACACAATAAACTCATAAAATTTACCAAATAATAGTCCAATCTTTTCTAATAGTTTGCGACACAAGGTGTACTTTAAGAAAGCGATGAAATGACAAATTTTCTGTTACTTTCTTTTTGTTTAATATATACGAGGTGTGGCAGAAAAGTAATGAGACTGATTTTTTATTTGCCAAAGTTTTTATTTTTTTCAAACATCACTGTTATCCCCTTCAAAGTAGTTCCCTTGGGCAGCTACACACCGATGGAGACGTTGTTTCCACTGTTGGTAGCAGCGCTGGAAGTCTTCAATTGGTATGGTCTTCAGCATGTCCGTTACACTCTTTTGGATGTTTTCTAAAGTTCCGAAATGATGTCCTTTGAGGACATTTTTCAGTATAGGAAAAGGGAAAAAGTCACACCTACTGAGGTCAGGTGAATAGGAGGGCTGTGTGACATGGGGCGTTGTCATGATGGAGCATCCATTTGTATGCAATGTCTGGTCTCACGCGAATGACCCTTTTTAATTGTTCACTCAACATTCTTATTGTTAAACGACGGTCTGATATCACAAGAGTGTTCACACGTTCGACGTTTTCATTGGTTTTCGAAGTTGAAGGCCTCCCTGAACGGTGTTCATCTTCAAAGTGTTTTCTGCCTTCCAAAAGTGCGAAAAACTTGAGCTCGGGATAGAGAATGTTCCCCGTAGGCGTTTTAGCTTTTCAAACGTCACACTTGCCGATTCTCCAAGCTTAACACAAAATTTAATGACACAACGTTGCTCCAAATTCCGCTGTTCCACTTTCCGTGACGAACAACCACAACACAACTTCGCTAATAGCAGTCACAGAAATTACGTGCTTCACGGACAGAGTTGAAACTCGCACTGAGCTATGGGAGGGTACTGATATATGTGCTGTATCAAGAACAACAGCGCGGCGTTGCCAGATAGCTTGCAGTGTTGCCAGTCTCATTACTTTTCTGCCACACCTCGTATGTTAAACACACCACATCTTGTACCAGGCGTATTTTTAAATTCTATACGTTCAATATAAAACGGTTGCACAATTAAAATAACTTACTCTTTGAGTACTTTTGGAACTGAAATAATAACGTCCAACGAGTAACAAATAATATACCCTCTTCTGAAATCACAATTTATAAGCGCCAGCCTGTAACTTTCGCAACTCAATAAACTCTTTTTATATAAAACTGTGACCATAGAGATTTACATGCTAAAGAATATACAAATTTGTAATGAATGAATAAAACTTTTATTTGTAATAATAAATCAAAAAGTTTTCTAGGAAATGTGTGGTATTAGAATTATGTTATTCCAATACATGTTATATTTAATTATGTTTACGTTTTACAGTAGAAATTAATCAGCAAAAATGAAGGGTGAATATTAAGTCCCTAAAGTTTGTTTAGTTCAAAAATGCACGTTGTAATATATGTACATTACATCTATATGGTTATAAAAAACGTACTGCATAATAAATGCAATGCACACTGCTCAGAATGAATAAAATGTTCAAGAGAAACCAGCAAATAACTAATTTCTCACGCTTTTCAACTACAAACAATGCACTCCCGCCTTAGGGCATCTAGCTATCCTGTTATGTGGACTACAGTCAGAGAGAGATCGAAGCGTGGTACCGGTTTTGTTCAGGATAGAAGCAGTCCTACGTGGGATGAAACTTGAAACAACGCGACTATAGTTTGCACCCGCAAAAGCCTGCGATACCATTTATAGTACTTACTTTCTTCATTATCATGTTTGTCTTTAGCATCCCAGAACTGGACCGGCTATTTTCATTTTAGAGGAAATTTAACTTTTGGAAAAATGTATTACATTTAGAATGAGATGCTGCAAACATAATTTACTTTCATTGTCCACGTTACATTTTAAACACACAATGCAATCAATGCTTAAAATGCAAAATACTTTGTATAAACTTCTAAATACAAACATAATATATGTATAAATAATTCTTACACTTACTTAAACTTATATATAAAAATAAACTGAAACAAAGCTGTAATTAGTATAGTTTAATACGAAATCATTTGTACAGGGGTAGCAAAAAATCAATAACACAAATTTCCAGAAATGCTGATAAATCCTTTCATTTTAATCTTAAAGGCTGTTTGTAATTGATTTACGCATTTCGATTTAGAAATTTTTATGTAATTAAATCGGCAACCTGGAAACGTCTTCCACAATATAATGAAATAGGCAGTATTAATAACCTGCAACAAATACTTTAACACGATAATACAGGTACAACTTGAGTTGAAGTGGCGACATAATGAAAGTGGCGACCCTAGCGGCTCGGTGTGTAACTATACTCTTATACTGACCAAAGTATATACTGACGTTAATTGTTTAATTATTAAATACAACAAATAGTAATGTCTGGTGGCGGTATATGTGCAGTGTACAATTGTTACAATGCAACAATTAAAAACTGTGTCAAATCATTCTTTAGATTCCCTTTAAACAAAGAGTTGTAAGTAACATAACCTATAATAGTTATTTCAAAACAAACCTTATTAAATTATTTAAAATATGTATTACTCGGAACTTTTCATTGCAGATGCAAACAGTGTTGTAAAGTGTAGAAGATCAGATTTAGACGACACCTATAAGCAAATGGGTGCTGAATTCTTGTATAAAAATTATAGAATTTGTTCTGATCATTTTGTAGACAAGGACTTTCGAAATCATAAAATGTTTAGTCAAGGGTATGTAATTTCAGAGTAGGGTTATTTGCAAGAACTTTAGTTAAAAAAATTCTTAATTATAAGAATTCTTGTATAAAAATTAATAGATTAATGAAGGGTGCTATACCTACCAAAAACTTGCCGGGTAAAGAAGACTTAAAACGAAAAAGCCCCATGAAACGCCAACTGCCTCAAGAAATGGAATCTGCTGTTGAAGAGTGTAATAATGCTTCTGAAATGGAATGTATTCCACCTAAACAGCAAAAGCTTATGAGGTATGATTCTTTTAATACAGTGAAGAAAAAACTGCGGTCAAATCAAAAACGTTCCTACAAATACAAGTCAACTATTACTAAATTAAAGAAACGGCTAGTTTCTTTAAAATATATTAATAGGAAACTTGTGTCTCAAGTGCAATTCTTAAAATCAAGATCAGGTTCGGAGACAGCTTTAAAAGCAAAGGATGCAACTGAGAAACCACGAGGCCGTAGGTATTCAGATTATCAAAAAAATTTTGCACTTGCTCTTTATTATTGTTCGTCAAATTCATATAAATTTCTAAAGAAACACTTTTTTTGCCAACCGTAAGATCTTTGAGAAGGTGGTTGCAAAACTTATCTGTTTATCCTGGATTAAATGACAATATCTTGGAGTTATTAAAATCAAAAGTAAATTGTTTGGATATGAAAGAAAAGATAGTTTCAATAACATTTGATGAAATGTCGTTAAAAGATATGGTTTCGTATCATGCACCTTCTGATTTATTCGAAGGATTTGTGGAATTTGGTTAAGTTTTGAGTAACACTAGTAGTAGCACTAATTTTGCAGTGAAAGAAAAATGCAACCAGGTGTTAACTATAATGATAAGGGGAATTTATAAAAATTATAAACAAATAATAGGCTATTATTTATCAAAAGATGCTACAAGTGCTACAGTTTTAAAAGACATAACATACATACATACCATAAATAAAATTCAAAAAACAGGGTTAATACCAAAGTCAGTTGTCTGTGACCAAGGCAGTAATAATTTAAAAATGCGGAGATTACTTTCTGTGTCATATGAAAGACCATTTATCTCACCTTCTAAAATCCATCAGAAACACTCTGAAAAAATATAACATTAACAACGGACCTAAACAATACTCTTGGTTTCACATTGAATCTTTTTATGTACAAGATCAAAAAATTAATCCAAGACTTGCTCCTGGATTAACAAGTAAATGCATTCAGCTACCGCCATTTTCCTCCATGAGAGTGTCTTGCAGCTAAAGTACTAAGCTATTCGGTAAGCCGTGGAATTCTTACACATGTTGCATTTAATTCTTTGCCACCAGAAGCGTCCTTTACAGCAGATTTTGTATCCATGTTCGATATTTTATTTGATATTTTTAATTCAAATAAAAAAAGAACGGCAAAAGAATTTCGCTGTGCTATCAGTAGAAATTCCAATCATATAAAAAAATTAGATGAAATTTTAGAGCTTTTGAGCAATTTACAAGTTCAAAATAAAAGGAAAAGTAATCCTCCATGCCTTACTGGATGGATGGAGAATATATCGAGTCTGAAAATGCTGTGGGCTGAACTCGAAGAAAAATATCAATTTGAATATTTATTATCTTGAAGGTTGTCTAGAAAATGTATTTTCTATTGTCCGTGGGAAAGGTGGAAACTATGTTACCCCAGATGCTTCAAAATTTAGACGTACACTGAGAGCGATTATGACAAATCAGTTGCTGTTACCTTCAGACTCCAGTAACTGTGAATTAGATTTTTTACATTTTTTAATTAAAAAAAAGGAACTTACGAAACAAAAGCTGCCAATATGGTAATAACACAGTCAATGCTTTCAGAAAACAGTGAGGAAGATCTTGTGAAACTAAATTCTGAAACATATGTCTTAGGTTGGACTTGTTCAAAATTGCCCCGTGAAGTATGTCAAAAAAATCTTTGCTCAAAAGAAAACAACTTTAAAGTAAATAGTATTCATATATTATTTAAACAATATGATAATGCCACATTATTGTATCCCAATAAAGTAGCTGAACAAATTTGCAAATCGACAATTAAAATTTTTGAAAATCATTTTGAAGCTTTTCTCCAAAGCTCAAATTTTGGTTAACGAGATAAACTAGCTAATATTGTTTTAGAAACTGTCCCTGCTGATATCAGCGGGGTGTGTTCGTATTGTATCAAAACATTCATACACAAATATCTGCTTGCATTAATTAAATGCTGGTTACAGAAGAAAAATGATGTAAATATTGTTCGTTGCAAAACAAAAAACAAGAAAGCAAAGAAAGTTTTTCATGAGTAGATGTTTTGCAACGAGCAATATTTACATTATTTTTCTTCTGTTTTTTTATATTTTTTCTGTACCTAATGTAATGATTTAACACATACTTAAGTATTTAATAAAATGTCTTTTTAATAAATAAATGAAAAAAATACTAGTGTTTTCTTTTGAAATTTACTCTAGTTACACACCAAGCTGTGTATATGGCGCTGTTACCAATGTCTCCCATATGACGTTAACAAACTAGTAGAACTTTCCTGTATTATCGTGTTAAAGTATTTGCCTGCAATTATAAGCTCATATCATGTTAAAGTTATTTATATTACTACAATCTGCATTACGCGTGTTTAAGAATTTAATTATTCTTAAATGTTTTCTTTTAAGCTATTCTAAAAACATCGCACGCAGAAGATATACTTTAGATGAACACATTCTTTCTTAGCGAGAAATTCCTCTTCTTCTCTTAAGGACGGCGATAGCGTAATCAGAACTTAAGATATTTTTCCCAACTATCTCAGCACAAATTTCTCAGATATTTTATTTATATTTTCAAATATTTAATATTTCTATTTATTTTACCACGTTTTTCTCCTTTTGGTCAAGATTCTAATAGTCTACACTATCCTCCCTCAAATTTCTATAAAAGAGCCCAGCTTCTTTACGGAATCTCTCACTACACTCTAATTACTCAGTGCACTCATTACCATCGAAGTTACGATTTCTTTGTGATAATCTTTATCTAGTGTCCGCTACTGCTCATTATTGGCGTCCGCCCGATATACGTGAATCTATCTTGAATCACACACGCCAAGTATAAATCGTATCGTTCCATACACTTTACAATTAATTTATATCTTTTACTTCTGAACTGGCTTTTAACTAAACCCTGTTTACTTACAATTCTCTAATATAATAATTTACGTGCCTTGGAGTTCTTAATTCTTCTTTAGCATTAATTTGCTTTTTAGTTCATTAGTTATATGGTCGAATAAAAACTTTAAAGATAGCCTTGTTTGTCTTTATTAATATGCTGCATGACATGGAAAGTGCAACACCAAGAATGGGTGCGAATTTTTTGACCAAACTTGGTAGAAACGTATAACTAGTCAAAAGCAATAATTGATTAAAATTTTGTTGCGATAGATCAAGTGGTCATGACACATCTGACACTTCATTCAGTTTTCGCTGACATTAATGTGTGGTGTATTAATTGTTTGTTTGAAATTAATTTCAACGGTTTTGTCTTATTATACCTTTGTTTAACGTGTTTAAAGAGTTTTATTATGCCTAGAGTGCAGCAACGTGGAAATTATCGCCAATTAAGCGAATTCGACAGAGGTCGAATTGTTGGTTTGCGAGAAGGTGGTTTTTCATACAGGGAAATTGCAAATCGCCTTAACCGGAACCAATCCACCATTATGCGCTGTTATCAATCATGGACTAGGGAAGGTCAGGAAAGACGCCAAAGAGGAACCGGAGGCCGAAGAAGAACTAATGAGATACAGGACCGCCGCCTTCGCTTAATGGCACTAAGAGACAGGTTTTCCAGTACCAGATCAATTGCTGACGTGTGGTTAGGTAATATTGGTCGTCCTGTAACCCTTCGAACCGTTTATCGTCGAATTAGGGGTTTCGGCTTACAATCTTATCGTCCACATCTTCTGTTACCACTTACGGCTCAACACCGACAGCAACGTTTGGAGTGGTGTAGATTGCGACTGCACTGGAACGTGGAGTGGCACAGGGTGGTATTCAGTGATGAATCTCGATTTTGTCTAGGGATGCATGATGGCCGTATGAGGGTCAGACGAAGACGTGGGGAACGTCGTGATATTCAGTTTTCCGTTGAAAGGCATGTGCATCGAGCAGTGGGTGTTATGGTATGGGGTGCTATAGCATATGGGAGTAGGTCTCAATTGGTGTTCATCCAAACCACCATGAACGCCCAGCGTTACATTGATGAGGTGGTAGAACCCCATATTCTACCATATCTTCAAATGCTCGAAGACCCACTTTTCCAGCAGGATAATGCCCCTCGCCACGTAGCGAGAATTTCTATAAATCGCTTGGAAGAGGCTCATGTCAATATCTTGCCATGGCCACCCAAATCCCCCGACCTCTCGCCAATAGAACATGTGTGGGACATTATGGGACGAAAACTTATGAATTTAGCCAATCCCCCGCAGACACTAATAGCTCTCCGGCATGAATTACAGATTGCTTGGGACACCATACCCCAAGAGGATATCGACCACCTAGTCGAATCAATGCCACGAAGAGTGAGGGAGTGTGACACTAATAAGGGCGGTTCAACACATTATTAATAAAAATTATGTTAAATTGTGTTAGTCTTTTGTTTTTTTTCTTTGAAATTTTAATCAATTATTGCCTTTGACTAGTTATACGTTTCTACCAAGTTTGGTCAAAAAATCCGCACCCCTTCTTGGTGTTGCAGTTTCCATGTCATGCAGTATACTTTCTCTTACAGCACAGTATCCTGGATCTTTGATGAGTAACCAGGCCAACATTACGTAGTTTATGTTTCTTTCAAAGCATTCATTTTTCACAAGCACTCTATAAATAACTGTGACAATTTAAACGCAAAAACGCATTTGTGACAATTACACAACCAACTTAAATAACGCTTTGACGCTCAACGTAATAGCGATTTGTGATAATATCGGTAATTTTCGAAATCGTTGCTAAAAATCTTTAAACTACATCTGTGGAATTATAATGTTAAATTTGACAATTATATTGAATTCAAGCAGGCGCAGATATTCTAAAACTTAAAATTCGCTAAAATGCAAATAGTTGATCTGTAAATCAATTACACATTATAACATATTAATGCTATTTAATCATATTGGCAATGCTATAGTTGCATATCATATGATTGATGATTATTTTGTAAATTAAATTACTCTTACGGCAGATCAAATGCAGGAAGACGTTTCCATGTTGCCGATTTAATAACATTTTTAGTTTTAATTGTCAATTTGGAACAAACGATAGATCATTATCCAAGCAGGCGTTTTGTCAAAAATCGTAATTTTCAACTCGTTTTTCGCGTGCGTGTACTAGCCTTAACACAAACATACGATAAATTTGTTAGATATCATTTGAGTTCCTGACTGACTATGCAAACATCCTGTACAATGCTATAACTGACATACTAATAAATTTCATTTTAAGTAATATTAGAGTGTTTAGGATAGAAGAGAATTATTTTGTCCTGGTTTTCGTTTCTGTTCATTTCGAAAAAAATAATGTATTTTGCCATAAATATAGTGCTGTATAGAAGAAATAAAGTTATATTATTGAGTAAATAAGGAAACAGATTGTAATAAATTGCGTGAAAATCCCGCATTGCACTTTCTATAAGCGCTATCAAACAAAAAATTAAAATCTTAAATGTGGTATGTCAGCTGCCTTAATTACAAATTTACTCGAAAAGGGTTAGCTGTATAAATAGTTATTACTTAATATTAGATAGCTATATCAAAATATTCTTAATTAGTTGATGTAGGCGAGTTAATATAACTCAGATTGGACTTAAATGGTACCTGAAAAGTGATGGAAAATTATAGAGACAATTTAGACAATATTTTTCATAAAAACAACACATAACACAATATTATAATTAATTAATGAAGGAAATACATGTTGAAAGTGGATTTGGTTCGTGAATAGGCTAATTTCATATTGAACTTTTAACTGAACTTCTAGTTCAATTAAAAGTTCTTTAACTGACGAGTGCAAAACGCTATACTTTTAATTGTAATTTTGACCTTCAATTTTAAGTTCAATAAATTGAGAGATGTAAAACAAGCGTTAGTTTTTAATTTCTATTTTATAATGAACCTCTTCGAAAGGATAAGAACAATTGACCGTGATGGAATGAATGGTAACATACTCGTATTTGAAGAATAATTTGATCAAGTAATATATAAATTGCCAGATAATGTTTTTACAGTCATGAAAAGCATCATTCATGTCGAGTTGATAGGCTAACTGTTCAGCAAAAAAATTGTGGATGATATTCTAGAACCCTCTATTATTTGTGTTGGAAATAGTGATAGTGAAAGTGATTTATTATTGTCCATTGAATTAGACTAATTTTTGCAAATCTAAGTCTTTATTATTCTATTTTTAAGATACTTTCATAATAAATTTTAAAAGTAGTTTACATTTTACTTTAAAATTTACAATCACACCAGAATAGGTTATGTCAAATATCGCATTCACTTCTAAATTTGAGTAGATTTTTAATATTAATCCGTTAAGTCATATTTCTAGAATCATTTTATTAATATACATTCTTTGCACTTATTAGCATAAATAATCAAATTTAAAATTGTTGACAAATTACTACATTCTCAACTATTTAAATATAATTGCAAATTACTACATTTTTAAGCTATGTGTTTCAGATTTTGACGGGATATTTGAATCACTCCTTATTCTGAGTCCGAGTATAGAATGTATAAGTGAAATACAAAGATTATTTACCAGAGGATGATTAATGTGTATGGAGAAGGCATGGCGATATATTTTACAATAAGATTTTGGTCTAACTAATTACGATGAGGTAAGATATCAATTGAAAACGATCTAAGATACAGATCTATTGAGGCGAGAATCAACGAAAACATAGAGGAAGTTGAGGTTTTGGTGTTAGCAGACCGAAGAAGTTTAAATGATTCCCGATGAAGTAAAGATATCGGAAGTTATAGTAATTACACATTTTGTACGAAGATTTACGAATTAATTAGGTTTTAGTACTTTAGACATCGGAAATGGACCGTTATATTTTTCGCGTGAGAGAAACAGCAATGAGATTTGAGAATAAGTAAAAGTAGGATAAAAGATCAGTGCGTGCGTCAGTGGTACAAACAGTTTAAATTTTGTGGCTGTTACTACTACATATTTCTACATTGAATAAAAATATTTTTTTTTCATAAGTAACACACGCATCGTTGATATTGCAAGATTAGTTAAGTTTTTGTTATTTTCAAGTTTAGAGTATATTTAAAATGTTGTAGTTAGAGGCCGGCAGCGCGTGCACCTGGTAGAAAGGTCACCCTAGTGACGTCAAGGTGGTCGTGAAAAATATAAAGGTCCATTACCTATTTCTGACGACAAAGAGTTTCGAAACATATAACAGGTTATGAAACGTGGGTGTATCACTGGGATCCATCGACAAAACAAGATTCCATATAGTGGATCTACATGCACCTACGTGGTAAACCAGCAGAATTGATTAGGAAAGCTGATGGTGAAGGTGTTTTGGGAAATGGAAGGCATGCTACTGATTGAATACGTGAAAAAACGCTTTACAATAACAGGGGGAGTCTATATCACAAAGCTGAAAACTGCTATACTGTAAAAAAAGGCCCTATAATTGTGATCAAAAGATTATGTTGTTTCATAACAATTGCAGATTTCACAAAAAATCACCAAATCTGCGAAACAATAAACAAGTGCTACTTTGTAAAGATGGAATATCCACCCTACCGCCCAGATTCAGCACTGGGTGACTTTTATCTCTTCTTAAAATTAAAGAAACATTTGAGAGGATGCCGTTTTTCTTCAATAAGTACCCGAAAGTAGCGGTGGAATTTTTTTTGTGAAACATACTCAACAAGTATGAGAGTACTTAGATAAAATTATTATTACAACTTCATCTCTATTTTACAGAAAAATGGCTTCAAAGTTTAATGTTTCCTTTATTTTTTGATTTGTTTCAGGCTGTCCCAGATAGTGTGCTCACCATTGGGATCTCGTGAACGGTAAGAGATAGAGAGTTGGTTAAATGAGACAAAATGTACGTGACACCTGGGTTTATTTTTTTAAGCAAAAAAACTTTTAAAAAAATGAACGATACGTGCGCTATAGGGGAAAAACTAAAAAGCGGCAATTTTAATTTCGTCGTTTAACTTATTTCATGTAAAAGATACCGAAATACTATTTTAACATTATGAAGGTACTTTTTTACGCAGAATTCAAATTTGGTATTGCAACCTCTGAAGCTTTTATACGTTTCGAGATTTTTATACAAACTTTCTTATTTTAAATACAAATCGTAGGCGGCTTTGACTGTATCAAAAAGAGCATAATTTGCTGATTTCAATGATGTATAACACTTTGGGTTTATTTGTAGAAATAACAAAGTTATAATGATATTTATGCAATTTTTGGTATCCTTATGAATGCATAGGCTATACATCAGAGGCAGCATTGAATTATTAAGACAATAAGTAGTATCTGTCAAATTTATTTACAAGCAAGTTACGTATCCGTTTATTTTTGTGTTATTTAGTCTGCTATTTTGTTCGTTTATTTAAAAATCACCGCATTTGTTGTTTTGGTTCGTTTTATTACTTGTTTATTGTTGTTCACGTTATGGAGAAATTTAATAATGAAGAGAAATATGATATGCTTCAAAGTTACATATTGGCTCACAAAAATTCAAGGAATGCAGCTAATCATTATTTGGAGTTGTACCCAGATCGACGGCAACCACACGAAACTTTATTTCGAAGATTAGAAGTAAATCTAAAAACATACGGTGCCTTTAGTAAACCGAAAAGAAATAGAAAAAGATTAGATGAGGAAACCCAAGTTATTGTATTAAATCAGGTGCGTGAAAATCCAAAAGTTTCCACAAGAGAAATAGAAAACAACACCGGAATCCCTAGAACATCAGCCCATAGAATATTAAAAAAGCATCGATATCATCCTTACAAAGTCCACATTAGCCAAGGACTCCAACCAGGAGACGCAGAGAGGCGGACTCGTTTCTGTCATTGGTACATTAATCAGAATAACAACAATGTTACATTTCTGTTTAATGTGTTGTGGTCAGATGAATCTCGATTTACGAACAATGGGTTATTTAACAGAAATAATATTCACTATTGGGGGACAGAAAATCCCCATGCTCTACATGAAGCTCGACATCAAGAACGTTTTGGGTTCAATGTGTGGTGCGGTATTATCGGCAGAAGAATAGTTGGACCTATTATCTTCAATAAGAATTTAACGAGTGAACGCTATTTGAACTTACTTCAAGGTGAAATAGAAGATCTTCTAGACGATATTCCGCTTAATCTAACTGCGAATATGTATTTCCAACAGGATGGGGCACCAGCACATAATGCTCACATTATTACGAATTACCTAAATAATAGATTTGGTAATCGGTGGATTGGTAATCGAGGACCCATTTCATGGCCTGCACGTTCCCCAGACTTAACCGCAATGGATTTTTTCCTTTGGGGTTACATAAAAAATAAGGTGTATAAAACACAATTTAATAATGTGGAGGAACTGCAAGCTTGTCTTTTAAGAGAGTTTCATCGGATAAATGGACGTATTTTAGAAAAAGTGATTAATTCCACACTAAGAAGAGCTCAGTTATGTATCAATAACAATGGAGGACTTTTTGAGCATTTAATGTAATTTATCTATTTACTAGTAGTAAATAAATAGTTAGGTATGTGAAGTTAGTGTTTTATTTACTTTTCAGTCATTTTTGTATTTTGTTTCCAGGAATAGGTAAGTATAAAACAAAAAAATATGCTAATTATTCTTGTAACTTTGTTATTTCTACAAATAAACCCAAAGTGTTATACATCATTGAAATCAGCAAATTATGCTCTTTTTGATACAGTCAAAGCCGCCTACGGTTTGTATTTAAAATAAGAAAGTTTGTATAAAAATCTCGAAACGTATAAAAGCTTCAGAGGTTGCAATACCAAATTTGAATTCTGCGTAAAAAAGTACCTTCATAATGTCAAAATAGTATTTCGGTATCTTTTACATGAAATAAGTTAAACGACGAAATTAAAATTGCCGATTTTTAGTTTTTCCCCTATAGCGCACGTATCGTTCATTTTTTTAAAAGTTTTTTTATTTAAAAAACTAAAAGGTGTCACGTACATTTTGTCTCATTTAACCAACTCTCTATCTCTTACCGTTTACGAGATCCCAATGGTGAGCACACTATCTGGGACAGCCTGTATAAGAAGAATAACCAGGTTGAAGTCTGTTTCAAAATTGAGATTTCTAAGATAGCATTAATTTTAAGGCGATAAATTAAAGAATGATAAAAGAGAGTCTAAGTAATTTGATTTAGTTTTCTTTGTCCACACGAAAGTGGAAGTAGCATGGTGTAATGTCATATAATCATGAATCACACGAGTAAAACATGAAATAATGATCCCATTATCTGTAATAAAAATCCTTTAGTACATTACTTACTTGTGAAGTACTTCCCAGAAAATCTCTTTGATTATAATCTTTCGACTTTAAATTGTCTGGATACATGTCAGGAATCGGTCCAGATACCTACAATTAAACAATTAAACAATAAAGCGACTTATAAATCACTAAAAATGCGTACTTTATTTATTTCCGGGAATATGGTGCTTAAATTAAAGTTGGTCAAAGTAGTTCCCACGTTGTTCAAAGATGGCGACACTTCAGGATGAGGCACTCCTCCTCTCGAAGCTCCAGCTAGAGGTATCAAACCGTTTGCTGCAAGATCTTGTTTTCCGTACAGAGGATTTTTACAAGGATACAGTTGTGTGGGTGTTGGAGGTGGCAAGAAATTCGAATGAGTGTGGAAATCATCTGGTAAAATCGGGGAATTAATAGCGGCTGGCATCGATAGAAAGCTAAAATCGAAGTTTGATAGTGTAGGTTCCGTAGGCGGTTTCTTTTTGGTTTTCTTTGTCGGATTTAGAGTATTAGCCGGATAAGTAGTGTTAGATTGGACCATATTTCTTTTATCATTTGCTTTCTCATTATGAAGGGGTTTGTGTTTAGCATACTTATCAGAGGTTCTATTCAGTACGTGAGGGAAGGTATTTTCCGGCAAAATTGGAGCGTAATCCGTATTGGTTCCTAGATCGGGTATGAAATTTGTGGAAGACAAGTAGCTAGTCGTTATTGGAACTGCATTTGGTACATAGGAACCATTCGGGTATACACTTCCCTGAATACCAGATGAAAAATTATGACCAAATGTAGAAGACTGATAATTTTGATTCTGTTGCGTTAAATTATTATCCTGTGGAATATCCATCGGGAAATATGGGATAATATTGTCAGTAAGAAACGGCACTGGGAGAGATTTGTTTACCATAGAATAATTTTGTGTATTCCTGTGTCTGCTCGCTTCATTCTGACTTTGATGACCAATCAAAGCTTCAGCACTGTAACTGCTTGACGGCATTTTGACGTTTCTATTTTTATTGGCAGGAATCATATTTGTATAGTTGTCATTGTTGTTTTGATTTTGGTATTCCTGATTTGACTGATTATTGTTATTGTGTGATTTCATTTGCTTTTCAACAACTTTATTACCATTATTATTGCTATTATTATAATTATTTATATCCTTATCAGTCTTTGAAGCACGCTTGGAATTCTTCGTAGTAACGGAAGATTTAGTTGAAGATCTGTTACCGCTACTTCTTCTATTTGCAACCCTTGATGGAACAGCGTCATTTTTATTATGATCAACCAATTGACTGACGGACAAGAAATTCGATTGGTTGTCATAATTATTCGGTGGTTTTGATCGGCGGATGGTTTCCTTCAGACGAAAGTCTTTAGAATTCCTATTGTCAATTTTTTGCTCAACGAAAGCCTGCGTATTTCCCAATGCTAAATCTCCGACCAATGTCGGTAAGGTACCGGATACAAAATTGTGAGTGGTATCGAGCAATTGGGGTAGTTTTGACGGAGACCAAGAGAACTGATTCTCTTCGATTTCACTTCGTTGGAACGAATTTGGAGGTATTGTCGGAAAAGGTGCTGCGTTATGCAAATCGCCAGATGTATAAAGACTCGCGTTTGTATTGAAATAAGTAGTTTGTGGTGCGCTAAAAGAATTGGATGAATAGATTGGATTCGGTGTAAAATCCATTTCCTTCCCCAATGTAGGTACTATAAAATCATTTTGTGTTTGTTGCCGGACATCTGGTGTAGTCATCCAGTTAACAGGAATTTTAGCGTTTGCACTAGAATTAACATTAGTCTTATTTGAGGCTTCCGTTTTGTCTTTATTCTGAATCTGATTTTGGCTGTAGTAATTTCCAAATTGTTGATTCCTCATCTCATATTTGTCAAAATTATTATGTTTATAGTCATAATTATCATAATTTAAACCATAGTAGAACTTATCTGGTTTCACATTAGTTTTTGTTGGAGGATAAGTTGAGCTAAAATTATCAGGATGATAATTATAGGAGTATGTACCGTTATTAGTATACAATCCATCGTTGTAATTCTTCGTCGAGTTAGGATAAGTTGTTATGGATTTTGGAATATCCGTAAAGGGATTAAATGTATTATACTGAGGAACAGAATAAGCAGTGGATGTGGGATAGTAGTTGCATGCCTTTTTCTCTGATATTTTAGACTTTTCTAGTTGGTGTTTGGCACTCGTAACTGTTGCAGTTGATGATGTGGTAACAGTTTGGGCACCGGTATAAAATGAGTGATTATAAGACATATTATAATCTGCTGATGTAAAAGTGATGTAAGTGTTGGTATTTGTAGTCGGAAAACTGGCGGATATTTCATTATGACATGCTTGTGCTATAGTATAATCCCTGCATGCCGAAGCTATAGTATTATTTGAACAAGTTGATGCCAGAGCACCATTTCGGCATGTGGGTACTGCAATATTTCGACATAGAACTGTATTATTAGTTAAGCATGTTGGCACCATAGTATTGTTTATACAAGTCGGTGCTATAGTATTACTTAGGCCTGTTGATACTATAGTATTACTTAAACAGGTTGGTACTACAGCATTACTTAAACAAGTCGGCACTATAGCATTACTTAAACAGGTTGGTACTATAGTATTACGCAAATCTGTCGGTACTACAGTACTGTGTAAACAAGTTGGTACTATAGCATTATTTAAACAAGTTGGCACTGTAGTATTACTTAAAGAGGTTGATACTGTAGTATTACGTAAACCTGTCGACATTGTAGTATTGTTTAAACAACTTGGTACATTACTTACACCGGTCGGTACTACATTATTATGTAATCCTATCGGTACTATAGTATTACTTGAGCAAGTGGGTATTATGGTGTTACTTAAGCATGTTGATACTACAGTCTTACTTAAACAAGTTGATACTATAGTATTACTTAAGCATGTCGGTACTCCAGTGTTACTTAAACAGGTTGGTACTATAGTATTACTTAAACATGATGGTACTATAGCATTACTCAAACAGGTTGGCACTTCAGTACTACTTAAACAAGTTCCTAATGTAGTATTATTTTGGCCTGTTTGCCCTTTATTATTTTGACATTTTGGTACTATACTATTACTTTGACAAACCGATACAACAGATGTACTTTGGCATACTGGTCTTATAGTACGAACTTGATGAGTCATGATTGCAGGTGCACTAATACAAGATGATGTTACACTGGAAACTTGACAACTCGATACTGTAACAGTATTTTGATGAGCTGATTTTACAGTACTACTAAGCGATGCCGACGCTATAGTAGGACGCTGAGAAATTGGAGTTGTATTATTATTACTTCGACCTGCTGTTATAATAGTACTGCTTTGATTCGAAATAGCATGAGTATTTTGACATACAGGCACACTAGAAGCACTTTGACAAGTCGCAATTTTCACGGGATTTAAGAACGTTTTGTTATCACATTCATATGTAAAAGTGTCATTGCTGGATACAGATTTCAACGTATATTTTAAATCCGTTTTTGCGTGAGTATCCGAGCATGTAACTTTCTTTTCAGAAAGATCAATGTTAAAATCAATAAAGTCTTTTTTGTTTTCTTGAATTTTCATGGACGTAGGTATAGATACAGGGTATACATTTGAAGATGATGTAACTATCGGATCAAATGGCGGATAAAACTCTCTAGAAAAGAAGGAGAAACTATCCAAATTCAACAAATTTGGAGTTAAATTATCCGGTTGTGATTGAGTTGTCTTTGTTAAATCCATTGTTCCAATTTGCAACAATGTCGGAGTACCATGTTGACTCTCTGTGGTTTCATCTTCAATCACTTCAGTCACTTTCAAAGAATTTAATGAGGATACAAGTGGAAAAGCTAACAGAAAGGCAGCTGTAGGTGAAGTAGACTCTGGATTTTGACCCCCTGCTGTAACGTGTGACAAAGATGCAAATATATCATTGGATAAATCAGAATGCATCAAGGAATTAGTTATTTCTGGCACGGTATTTTTCTGTTCGTCTTTCGGTTTCGCCTTGCAATCAAGAGAATGTTTTTCTTTTGATGTAGTACAGTTACTACGAGCTGCAGGTATTGTTGGTTTGGTAGTTTCTGGAATTTTATTTTGTTGCATATCTAATTCTGTTGGACTTGGAAGATTAATCTTCGAAATTTCTGTTCGTTTATCAGACAATATTGTACGTTCTTCACTCTTTTCAGTCACGATATCAGGCACACTCTGTATTTCATTCTCAGACTTTTCAACTTTAGCTGATTTATTTAAACTGTGTGCATCAGTAGCTTCATTAACAACCTCACTTACATCGTTACATAGAGAATCTATGGAATAGGCGGATATAATATTTATTTTCTTATTGTCATCATTAGTTTCATTATTCACATTTGAACTCAGTTTCGGTTTCTTCACAATTGGTTCTACGTCTGCATCATCCCGGGAGCTAACAATTTTACAGCTAGTCGATTTATCACTCAATACATCAGAGTGCTTTGTAGCATTATTTTTATTCATTTCCTCATTTGGTGTTGCCTTTTCAACTGATATTTTATTTGTATTATTTATATTTGTGTTTAATTCTTTCTTTAAGCCTTTATTTAAGTTATTCCTTGTTGTTTTGGAATTTGAAATAATAGGAATATTAACTTCTGGAATTAGATCGTCAGCATACTTAGATGTAAGTGCCGGTATTGGCACTTTGTTTATATGCGCTATTTTGGATAAATCCCTTCTTTTCGGCTTCAAAATAGGAAGTGTTTTTGTACCATTTGTTGTTTTAGAACTAACACTAGTTTTTGTGCATGAAGTAGGTAGTGATTGCTGTTTATTCGCAGAAATGTTTTTTACATCACTACTGGGAACCACAAACACTGTTGCATTTTTGGCAGGGGCAGGCTTGACGACAATAGGTGTTTGATTTGTTAGAATTGTTGGTGCAGGAACTATGGTAGGTTGTTGAATAACTGGCACAAGACTTCCATTAGCAACCAGTAGTGTGCCAGAAGATACAGTATTGATAGTTCCATTGCTCTTTGTAATAACTAATGATGGTTTGACAGTAGATGCGACTAAAGGCATCGAAAATAGATTGGAATTTGTTAAAACTGCAAATTAGTTAAGAGAAAAATATTAATTAATATGATATGTGAAGTAAAAAATTCTGAAAATTATTGAGACAGAGGCACCAATGATTAATATGTAATTAAAAGAAAATAGAAATATATATTACGATTCGAGCATGTTCTTTTGCTCAATGCGTCATGGGTTATATTCAGCCGGACACACCGCTGGCAGCACTAACCTATTAATTGTATTTAGTACTAATGTTGACTGAAGGAATATATAAAGATGCGCCACTAGATAGGACTGAGCCGACCTAAACTGGATCCGACATCTAGAGCGGTTGCACCAGTCGTTTGGTTCCGAGATTCAAAACAGCACGAGACAGCAGTTATGTTTCTAGGCAAGGGGTGTGCAGGACAACTTAGCGGAAAGACACGCTATTTTGCTATAGCGTTGCGCATCTTTAAGTATTCCTTCAATCAACGGTACTACGTTAGAACTCAACGCTACCGGACGCCATTTTTTTTCTAGCGGAAAGAATATGCGGTGCGAAAGTAAGCGAAAAGGAGGAGTTTCAAAATTTGAAATTTAAAAATATGTATTACAGAACATAAGCTTAATAATGGAAAATTAACATGGATTAAAATAATAAATATTTACCAAATGTCGCATTGCAAATTAAAACGAATAATATTAAGTTGAAGTTCGGCCAACTTAGTACATTGTTAATTTACGTTAAGTGCAATACTTTTCATCGTGATCAGATACATAAGAAGCCATGTGTTTTAACTTTTGTTAATTTTGCTACTACCTTAATTTATGTTAAGTTAATTGGATGTGAATAACACTTTACTTACTTTGCTTATATATACATACACTTTGACAATATTGATTGTTTTTTAGTTTTAATAGATAACTTTCACTAATCTATACCATATTCAATGGTTTAAATTGCAATTTAATATCATCACGGAGGATTTTCTTATTTAGGTTATATGCGAAACGATATAATTTTAAACCGTCAAATTACATTGACCATGCGTCAGCGCACCATTCAGTACGACCTAGCTATGAAATTCAGCGCTTAGCGATTAGTCCGGCAGAATATAGCCATTGACTCCAAAATTGGACAGAGATTGTGTAGGTAAGATAGAGCTAGAAATGGCAAAACATTCGTGTATTATGATAAGATAAACATTGTTCCTAGTTCTGAATATGTATTATATTAGATATTGATGAGACGTAAGATGTGCACTGGTAAAAATTGAATTGCAACAACTGAAATGTTTCGGGCATGTAGGGAGAATTAATGAAGAGAGGGACGGTGAAAGTATTATGGGAAATGGGTACAGGAAAGTACAGAAAACAAGGCCGCGCTAGAAAAACATGGAACAGTGCGGTCGCAGATGCGAAAAAGAAAGAAGGACTCAACAGTGTCAACAGTGCCAAGACACTTACGAAGGAGCGAAAGAGATGGGAAAGACCATTGGTGGAAGAGGTTTGGAATAAGTAAGTAAATATTGTTTAATATTGCCGGATTACGACTTACATTTTTTGAAAAATGTTTAATTCATAATTTTAATATTTATTTAATATATGTTTAAAGTTACGAAGCAGAGAAAGAGAGACCGACATAAATTTTCCGAAAATTTTTTAAATTTTAATACAGTGGAACCTCTATAAGTCAAACCATCATCTGCCAAGCATATTTGTTTGACTTATGGAGGTTTCGACTTACAGAAAATTAGAGTAAAATTTTTTTAGACACATGATGGGTACCTATTTAAAATACATAATTATGTACATTGTAATAGCTTTTAACCTTTATTTAAAAAAATGGGTTATAAGTGTTTGTTTGTTTGTGTAACTTGATTTTGTTAAATATCTCTCAATTTCGGCAATGTGCTTGAAGTAGTCGTCCGGTAATTCTTCCTGAGTCAAAAGATAATTTCTCAACACTTCCAAGGCGCTTCTTGCTTCCGGTCTCGTTCGCTTGGCAAGCTCCACTTCGTTGGGATCGTCTTCCTCGTCTTCATCCGATTCTTCCCGGTTACTTACAGATTCCAAAATTTCAGTGTCTGTTGGAAATTCGAAAGTTACAACATCGTTGTCAATTTGCATGTAATCGTCCAGAGTGATTTCATTAGGATCAACGTTAAGATGTTGCAGTACCGTCTCAAATTGATTTTGTGTAATTGTCGGCTCGTCATTTGAAATCCGTTCTTTTAGTTCTGATAATGGCAAAACGTCTTCTTCTTCCCAACCATCAAAAACGCCGAAACCGGCATGCCTAAAGCAGTTTTCGATTGTAGTTCTTGCAACATCAAGATTCCATGCTGCCAAGATGTTGTTTATGCAATCTAGGAGGGAGATTTTTGGAGGTGGCTGATTTTGTTCAATTGCCTCAAAAAACTTTTGCAGGATTCTGCGACGATAATGTTTCTTTAAACTCGCAATAATTCCTTGGTCCAGTGGTTGTAGCCTGGAGGTCGTGTTAGGCGGAAAATAAAAAAGTTTTATGGACTTCAGCTTCGATTGGATAGTTTTTGGATGCGCTGTACAGTTGTCAATAAAAAATGCAACCCTTCTACCTTGTCTTGCAAACTTTTTATCCAGCTTAAGTAACCATGACTCAAAAAGTTCTCCAGTCATCCACGATCGTTTATTGCTTTCATAATCAACCGGCAACGATTTTACTCCTCTCAAACTGCGAGGTCTTGCACTCTTTCCAATGAGCAAAATTTTCAATTTCTCAGTTGCACTCCAATTAGCGGCAAGCAAAATGGTTACTCGTTCTTTGCTATGTTTGCCACCGTGACATTTTTCGTTTTTGAACGCTAACGTCTTGTCCGGCAAGCATTTAAAAAAAAGACCACTTTCATCAGCGTTGAAAACGTCAGCTGGAGAATATTGTTCTAAAATTTTTGGCAGAATATTTTGCTGCCAATCTAGGCACTCCTCCTCATTTACCGCAGCACTTTCGCCGCAAATGGTTTTGCCGCTTATGCCGTGTCTTCAAAGATAAACACTGTGTGTTAAAACAGTTTAAATGTAAAATAAGAAATCAATGACTTACCTTTTGTTAAACTTTTGCAGCCATCCAGAACTTGCTTTAAAATCGGCAACATTCAAGGACTTAGCATAATGTGAGGCTTTTTCTTTAATAATAGTGCCAGTGATGGGCAGATTTTGTTCTCTAGCTGCTTTAGTCCAATTAAGGATAGCCGAGTCGATTGATTTGTATTTCACCTTTCCTAAACGTTTTCGATTGGTTGAGGTAGGAGTCTGTCCTGCTTCCAAAATGCGCTCTTTTTTTTTAATTATTGTTGACAGCGTACTTAAAGGAAGGCCATATTTCGACGCTACATCTTTTTTCTTACATCCACCATCAACTTCACCTAATATTTTAACTTTTTCGGCCACTGTAAGGGTTTTCAGTTTTCTTTTGGTTGCCATTATTAAGCAGTTTAACGTGCGAGTATGAAAGAACTAATACGTAGTCATCTAGCCCAGGCATAGGCGTCACAACAAGTGAATTGTTTATACTGTAGCGCGACGATTTCTATAAACAGGAGAAGGAGAGTTCCTGGAAAATTCGACTTAGAGAACATTTCTTGTATGAGATGACGTCAAAATAGTTCGACTTGGAGAGACTTTCGACTTAAAGAGGATTCGACTTACGGAGACAAAATTTTATGGAAAATTCCACTCAAACGCTGTTGCCACACAGAAAGGTTGAGTTAAAGAATATTTCGACTTAGAGAGGTTCGACTTATAGAGGCTCCACTGTATTTCTTTCTTGTCGGTTTATGCTGCCAATATTACTTTTATATAACATCTCACCCATACAACATTTAACGGTAAGTATATCTGCGGAATTTAACATATAATTAATATAAGCAAGTGCACTTTTTTGTCAGATCTAGCTCTATCTCACTCAGAGTCCTCTCACTCTAACATTTGAGTCAATGCTGTACATTTGTTTGGTTTGATAAAAGCAATCCATATAGTTACTACATTCATGTTACAAACCATGGCTATATTGTATATGGATCAGGTCTATCAAACCAAACAAGTGTACGACATTGACTCCAACAAAAGAATGAAAGAACGCTGACTGAGATAGAGATAGAACTGGCAAAAAGATGCGTTTACTTATATAAATATATGTTAAATCACAATTGAATCAACTGCGCAGGTTATGGTTATTACCTTTTAGTGTTATATAAAAAATATTAGCAGCATAAAACGAAAAAGACAAAAAATTGCTACCATTTAAATAAATATTACATACATATCATATAACCTAAACATTTTTTAAAGTAAGTCGATACCCAGCCAATATTAAACAAGATAATAAATATATAAAACCTAGTATAATGTAATCTTATGGGAATACACTAATGTTTTGTCAGTACTAGGTCGATCTCACTTATGCAATCTTTCACTCTAATATTGGAGAGCTCAATGGTAAATATAAAAGTGCAATAAATTAAAAGTGTTTAAACCAAACCTATGTATCACATAGATGAAGTATACCTTAATCAGAGCAAAATCTTTTTTTTTTTTTGTAGACTATTACGTTTATATGTTTCTATACAATAATATAACGCACCTGTGGTTGTTTTTGCCAAACAGTTTTGATTTACATTTGTAGAAGGCGCATTTGTTATGATAAAACAAGATTGTGTAGTAACCAGTGTTATAAAATTAGATGTTTGGAGATAATTAGTACTTGTAGTGTGTTTTCCATTTACTTCAGATTTTTTCAGCAATTTTTTCCGTAAACATGTACCATTCTTTATTTTTCTACTTTTATTTTGGACTTTTTTCTTGATTCTTTTTAGCTCACTTTCTTCTAAAATAAAATAAATGCAAAACAAAATTATAAAATAAAATGAACATTTAACTTACTCTCTTTCTTTTGTAATTTTTTAGCATAATCCGTTGATATTCTATTTGACCATATCCGTTTACCTCTAAATTTCTTAACATTTCCAAAATCAGATGGCAATCTAATGCCGGCATCTAATAATAAATTACACAGTTGTTCATTCCTAATAATTAATTTCTTAACTCGATCATGTAATTTCTTTACTACTCTATCTATAAGTATACATTAATCTTTACCATAATACTTAATTATATGTATTAATTATTACATTCTGGTTTTGTGCCTTTTCCATCTAAAAGTTCTTGTACTTGTGTCTGAAGTTCTTCTATATATTCCTCCGCCTTTTGCAATACATCAATTTTGCTGAGATTAAGAGATGGTTCATAACATGGTAATATTTTGCACAAGGACGCGAAACCCTTTTTTAGTCTCTCCCGTCTATCTTTCTCCCATTCACGACATTTGCTATTAAAAATATATGTGCATGAAGTTTTTTATATTACAAATAAGAATAAGGTTATGTGCAAAAATCTATCTATACCTCAATTCTCTGGGCATATCTACAGGAAAATAAAAAATCCCTGTACATTTTTCTTGAATTTAATATCCCAGCTGAATCTAAGAGAAAATGTTTTGACAAATAATAAGCTTTTAAATTTTATTCAAACATCAATAACGGAACCGACATTTACACTAGTAACTATATGCTCTACACACGGGCTCTACAATATAATTGTGATTATATTATATATTAAACGTTTAAAAAGAGAGCACAAATAAAAAAGAAATTTTGCATTATTCTTAATATAAAGTATGGCTTGTTTTATGGCTTTTAAAATGCATTTAAAATATATTAGCTGAAAAGAAGATTAGGTCATCTATCATTAAAAGGGATTAACCATTATAGATAAGAATTTAGCAAAGGGTTTTATGTATTTAATATGCCTATTAAATATTCTGGTTTTATTCATTTATATTTCAAAAGGGGCTTAACATTATACAACATTTAAAATATACTTTTTTTTATCATTATTTAAAAAATGTAATATTCTCATATTCACAATAACAAAACTTATAACATAAGTAGAGAATACAGATCCCTTTAAAATATTCCTTATAGTAAGTTGACTATTTATCGATAGATGCTAAGACATTTTAAAAATAAAATATTATTATTTTAAGGTTTTTTTCATATTATTGATACCCATCTATTTACAAAAAGAATTAAATACAATACCGATTTAATTAATATTATCAAACTACTACAATTACCATATTATGAATAATAGATTGCACACAGTTTGTAAGAGTGCGATGGTTATGGTGGTTATGGATTGGGAATAAGGTAAGTATTCAAGTAGGACAAAGTTAGCGATCATTGCTTGCTTCAAAGTAATTCAGTTCTAAAACCAGATTCGCCAATTTTTGCACAAATGACAGGTTAAGTCAATTGAAAACATTACTTATAGCCAATTGGATGAAAAAATAATAAAAAAATTACTATATTATTTTATTTTAAGAGGGACGTTTACCTATCGAGAACTAAGGCATCGCCGTTTCGCGTTTCTTGAATTTATTTTGTAATTTTAGAATCTCAAATTTGGGTTAGTGGTGCAAAAGGCATCAATTTATAATGTCAAGGTCGGTTTTTGTACTAATTTATTTTCTTAAGAAAGTTATGTGTTTTAGAAATAACCACAAAAATGCATGAATTTGATTAGTGTCTACTAACTAAGGTTGGTACACAAAAGAAGAAAAACGACCTCTACGCGCCAGCTGCACATTTGATGTACGATATAAAGAAAAAATCAAAATTATGTAATTATTTTTAAAGATAAAAAACATTAAACAGTAAGCATTGTCACACACATTCTATACGAGGTTTTTCGCGTCATCTATCCCCACTTTACAGTATCTCTACCGGTCCTAGCGAAGACGACAATCTATCGGAATCGGTCGGCTATTGCAGACTTAAATGCGAGTGACAGTTTAATTACAAACTGTCACTCGCATTTAAATGTCATATATACCTATAATATTCGAGTGTATAATAATATAACAGTTATGGGCAAGCGAAAATTGGCTTATTATAAAACATCAACAACATCAACAGTTCCGTAAGTACTCATTCTTTATACATTTGTTTCCCATCTATAGTATTCCTTAATCTATGAATAAAACCGAAGCGCTGTGAAGGAAACCGAATATCGTGTAGCTTCACTTACTCACACCCGCCTCGCGAGTAATTTAAGTTGCATAAGTTTCTATTTGTTGGTAAACGCCCGTCTTAAGTAAACATAACAATTTTTTTGACAGCACTTTCATAGACTGAGCTATTGAATTTATTACATTCGTTAAATTACTTAAGATAGAATTAAGTGTGTAATTAGTTATCAGTATTTTTTATTACATCGAGTGATTCATCACTTGATTTTAATAATTTATCAGACACTCCAAAAAAACAATATTTATATTGGTGAGAAGGTAGTACGTAGTACATTGGTTTCTCCTCCCGCACTTGTTGAGGGCATTCGCAAATATTATACTTCAATACAATTGAATGAAGCAATATCCATACTGTATGTTCTTGTGACAAAAAACGATATTAATTAGTACAATCTTCGATTACCAACTTTATTTTGCTCTTGTTCACCTTTAATGCTCTTTATTCCAATTATTTTTAAAAATTGCTTATCTGCATTTCTAAGAGGAAGATAATTACAGCTTCACCACTTGCATTCTTATTAATTTTGGCAGCTTTAGCTTATACTTTGCACATCCTATAAAACAATTAATAATAATAATAATAGTATATCATTATATTTTGAACAACTTGTGATTGTAGTTTCAGCAAATTATTAAATTAATTTATGACGTCATGATAAATATTAAATATGAATGTTTTACTTTTTCTCCACTTTTCTATAACTTTACTACTATGTCGTAAACTATTTAACTCTTCACTGACATGATGTACCTACATGTTTTCAAACGCTGCGTTGAATTTATTTGTTAACAACACTGGATATTATTCTGCATATCTAGGAATGCTTTCCAATGGTCTTGATCACCTTCAATTTAATTTTATTGAGTACCTAATTGACTTATCTAATTAAGTTATCAAAAATACCACACATGGTACGAACTAGGTAGACAAAAGTCGATGTACAGATATCTATAACACACGTAGTGCCACTGCAGGTTTTTTGAATATATGAGTGTATCTTACTTTCTCCCGTACGCCTTCCTATACCATTCATCCGATTCTGGTGAAACTTTGATGAGTTGTTGTGCGCACGCCAAACGTTTATATTGTTAATTTTCTAAACCGTCATGACAGTTTGAATGACAGCTCTACTCCAATTTTTACAATCACTGTTTCAATTACACAATTTGCGTCGATATTATTTATGTAGTGAGATTGAATGTTGTCTAAGATGAATCTATTCGTTTTAATAAAACCACATAGATAGTAGCTGATGTTCTATGCTTAATTGTTACACTTTCACTTTGAATTACAAATTTAGCGCTTGCATCTTTCTATGTTAGTCATTAAACGCAGAGAGCGGCATTATTGCCTTGTAATATTATTGGATGTAATTTTTGATAAATAAAAGATTTTCCAATGATTCTTTTAGTTGATTGCTTTTTTAATAATCATTTTGTGTATATACTACATAAATTGGTGACTTGTTGTGTGGCCGCACGCCCGCAAAAGTTTCTGAATTAATACAACCATTTTACAATAGGTGACACGCGAATAGTTTCCAAATCAGTGTATTTCGTCTGTGACCCGCGATTGGTCGATCTACACCTCAAGTACGAAAAAGAAGGAAAAGTCATCAGAGGCTACAGAAACAGGCGAGCAACGGGAAGCAAGACTGAAAACCGTACGAGTTCTTTGTGTGACATAGTAACGCATGCCGGATATAACTTTAAAATATGCAGAGGAGAGCTGTTAGATAATCTACGTTATCTTTAGGGAGCGGACACGAAAGGTTGATGACTCATCGCCCATGGGCGCACTATTGAAATGTTGTATTTTTACAGAGGTTTTACTTTTATTTATATAATTGGATAACAAGTGGCTGGTAATCTATAATATACAAAATACCTTATTATTTGTTCATGTTGTAGTTCAAGTCGAGTAAAGGAGTATTAATATTTACTAGCAATACTTTCACAAAGTTCTCTTCTGTAAGATTTGTTCTCTTTGAATGAAGTACATCCTTGTAGATAGAAAACGTCCTTTCTACATCGCAACTGGTTATGGGTGCGTTCTGGAAATATTCTTTTATTTCAGGGTATTTAGCAGTTAGATTTTGTGTCATTGTCCCCATACACAATTGCCGCAATGTTATTAAATCTGGATTTCTATTAAAAACTGCGTCTAACTTTTGCCGAAGGCCACTCCGTAGTCACTTGGAATACTTTTGAAATTATTAATGCCACATCTAATGTGGTTAATCCATTTTTTAATTTGAGATTTCGATTTTCAAAATATGTGATTAGTTCAGGTAAATTTACAAAGTGTTCCTAAAGGAATAACAACTGATTTTTTAAATTTCGGATTTGTGTTACTTCCTTGCACTCAGAAATACTTCGATACTTCGTCATTTAATCGTAACGAAATTTTGTAAACTATCGAAATTATCTGCATAAAAACTAGTAGCTTCCAACCAAGTTCCCCATCTAGTTTTTATTGGCGAGAGAGGCAGTGACAAAGATGGACGTTTTTCCCCTGTAAAGAGCTACTCTCGATGGTGCTTTTCTGAAATCTTTTCTAAAAGCGGATACAAGTCTATGAATTTCCGGATACCTGTCTCTGATATATTCACAGATTCTGTGGAGAGCATGTGCTACACAAGTAATATGCAGCACATATGGACATGTTTCCTTTAATAGTCTGTCTGTTTTTAACATATATGCAGCACTGTCACTAACAAATAAAAGTATTTTTCCCTGTACCTGTCGTCCGAATGAAGCATTTTGTCCAAATTCTCGTCAATGGTTTTAGCAACTGTTTCCGCATCAACTGTATTTATAACTTTAGATGCTATTACATATGCGTTATGTGGAATAGTTGGATGTACCACACAGCGTCCTAATATATCAACAGTTTCGTCGGCACTTATCCATAGGTACTAATTTGAAAGATGTTGTCTAATGCATTCTACTATTTTCGTGAAGCACTTAGAAACACAATATTTGCGTTAGGTGGATTCATCAGGAACATTTCGACCAGCATATTTTTGAAGAAATGTTTTGAAAATGGTATTGTCAAGTTTCATAATAAGAATACGGACATATTTAGAACTTAATTTGGAAAAACTTTTGTAGAAGAATATTTTTAACATTCGAACCGAATGTAATAGGTACTATTACTTTTTTCAAACAGCAGTTTTAGCAAAATCGTGTAAATGGAGAATTTTGGACAGATTATTACGCCAGGATAACGATAATTTCTGCATAAAAATTGGGATCGCTCATACGTATAAAAAAGGCGTGCGGTGCCCACACCTGATTATCGTTTTTGCTATGTTTCACAAGCAAAGTAATAGGTACTATTACTTTTTTCAAACAGTAGTTTTAGGCAAAATCGTGTAAATGGAGAATTTTGCATAGATTATTACGCCAAGTAACGATAATTTCTGCATAAAAATTGGGATCGCTCATACGTATAAAAAAATGAGATGTGGCCACCACACGACTTTCTTATACGTATGAGCGTTTCAAACTACACAATTTTAAGAATTTTTTTATACAAAACTTATTCAAAATCCTATTCTAAGTACTTTCATTCTCTTAATAAATCTCTATAGAATCCATACGCAAGATATTCGAAAAAAAGTGCTACTCGCTAAGAGTAAAAGTGCTACTTCCAGTCCGAATTTTGAAATTTCATGTATACAAAAAATATTGCAAATCTAACTCTAAATACTTTTGTACTCTTAATAAATATATATAGAATGAATAATTTACGACATATTTGCAAAAAATCGCTATTCGGTAAGAGTAAAACTGTTACTTCCGGTCCGAATTTTGAAATTTTTTTTATACAAAAGATATTGAAAACTATGTTTTAAATACTTTAACACCCGTAACGCACCTGTCTAAAAAGCTTGATTTGCGAAATATTCGCAAAAAACCGATTTTTGATAAGAGTAAAGGACCTACTTCCGGTAGGAATTTCGAAAAACTTTTTAAATAAAATTGTTCTCAATTTTAATTCTAAGTACATATGGATTCTTTATAAATTTGTTTAAACTTAGTATTTGACGAAATATTGGCAAAATTCGATTTTTTCACTGAAGTAAACTGCTACTTCCGGTCTACCGATTTTACTAAAAAACTAATCAGATCTCAAGAGGGAGATTATACACGTAAATACAAAATTTGGAATTGATTGATATCTACAGCGGCTTGACCGCTATCGTGGTCACCCACACACACACACAGACACACAGACACACACACACACACACACACAGAGAGAGAGAGAGAGAGAGAGAGAGAGAGAGAGAGAGAGAGAGAGAGAGAGAGAGAGAGAGAAGAGAGACATACAGACATACAGACATTTTTTAAAAACCACTTTTTCGGTATCAGGGGACTTCAAAACGTGGACATATGCAGAAATCTCGAGGTCGAAAATTTTCGTCATCACAATACTTCCTTATACTACGTATAAGAAAGTAAAAGGCGTTCGGTGCCCACACCTGATTATCGTTTTTGCTATGTTTCAGAAGCAAAGTATAAGTAATAATAGGGGCAATTTGGTTATCCATTGTTGAATGTTGTTGATTATAATGTCTTATCACTTGCGCGTACCATGAATATGTGCTACATAGGTCTATTTATTAATCAAAACAGAAATTAGAAGCAAAAAAATAGAAATAATTCTGTGCCTTACAATAAATACTTTTAGAGGAATTGCAACCGCAAGAAGGTCATAACTACACGCTTAATATACACGTACTTAAATTGTGAACATTGTTATGGTGGAAGTTTATGTTATTTTTAATGTGCTTTATGCTGGGACAATGGCGTAGTTCAATTCAATATATATTTAAATCACTCCATTGTCTCGACACAAGACACATTAAAAATAATATAAAAATCCAACATACCAGCAATAAACATAAAAGGGTAAAGATAGACACCTGTAACAATATAACAGTATGAAAGTAATAATTTCGATATGCCTTCTTGTAATCCATGCATATGGTGTTCTAAATTCAGGTAAGTCAAACTGTATACCGCCTATTATATAAATAATATAAAATATTTATTATAAAACTAGACTTAAATTTTAAATAACTAAATTGTTTGTTTCGACTAGAAGAATGATTAAATAATATTAATTACTCTAAAAAATACTAGCCACTCATTAGGAGCACTTTTTAAATTTATATTGTATTCTGGAGGGTGTTCCATAACTTGGTGGCTTATAATAATTATCCGGTTTTAATGGAATACTCTGTATATTATTACATTTTTGTATTCCCCTAATAATTGTAAAAGTAATATGTATAATATGGTATAGGTCTAAAATCTAAAGCTTTTGATTTTTTACGATTTTTCTGAAAAATTCAATCGTTCTGTCATTGGGCAATAACAGAAATTAATGTCCAGGCAATTCCTCTTGATAATGTGTTACTTGCGGGTGTAATGGTACAGCACAGCCTATTTTATCAATTAATATTATAGGTTTATTATATTAAATAATCCAATAAATAATATTTTATGAATATTTTAAATATATTTGAAATCAATGAATATATTAATATAATTTTAATTCCCATGTGGTCATGTATATGAAAATAAGTTTTGATATGTATAAGCATTGTGGCGTCGAAAGTTTATGTTTGTGAGATAAGCGCTGCAATATCTATAACTATTCACTGCGTTAGTGAATTGGTGTGTGAAGTGCTAGCGGGAGTGCCCGGACAATTTAGAAAGCGGGGAATCCCAGGCGTCCAACTATAAGAAGAAAAATTCGGGTTGAAGTGTATGAGTCGACAGCTAGACTTCAAGTAAGAGTCGGTACACGAACTCCAAGAAAATAGACTCCAGGTAGTGGGTCGACAACGGCCAGTAGAGTCGTTGACAAGTGAATTTTTAAGTAAAGAGTTGACAAATAAGTTTAAAAAGTGTTTCGACTATAAGAGTTATATAAGTAGCGATTAAATAAAATTATTATATCTTTTGGTATACATATTGTATCCTACAATTGGCGGCGTATATAAATTCTCAACGTCTTGGTCGTTAAAACCGCGTCTTAAGCATCGAAGAATAAAAAAATTCAACGAGAACGCATCCAGCATAAGAAGATGCCCATCTAGCAAGAAAGAAGAAAGAAGCCTTAAAATAAGGTATTTTAAAAATTATTATATATAAATGTATTAAGAAATAAAGAATTAAACATTATAAATATATTTGATAAATGAACAGCGTCTCCTAAGTATAGATGAATATATAATTTGATATATTTTAGCGTTGTGCTGTATGTATAGGAAACATATTTAGCTTGAGTTGTAGTTTCTTGCATTTTATGATATGCATAAATCTTGTTAAAGGTTGCCGTTGTATAAGTATATATAACCTGTTTGTTAATATGTTTTGTTTCTTTTTTGTTAAACGCAGTTTATTGTATAAGATTTTACTTTCTTTGTAATAAACTATCAAATCATCGATTTCGAATATAATTATTTGCTAAACTTGTATAATGGTATTTTATTATATTAACACCCAATAAGGCTCTAAGGAAACTGTTAAGTTATCATCTCTTTTAATCTGAATCGCCCTAGAGATTAAGAATTAAGCTAGCTGGCAAATAAAACAATCCATTTTATTTTATTTTAGAATTCTATATTATGAACCAACATTTTATATTAACAGTTCCTTTTACTATATAGCTTTCAAATTTTAGGACTATTTTTACATTACATTAATAATAAATTTATTGATGGTTTCTTTTCAATATGGCGCCCAACTTTGGAACATTTGAGTAGTTCGTTTACAGAAGAAGTTTTCATTAT
The DNA here is from genome assembly GCA_963170755.1 of Amphimallon solstitiale. NCBI lineage: Eukaryota > Metazoa > Arthropoda > Insecta > Coleoptera > Scarabaeidae > Amphimallon > Amphimallon solstitiale. The sequence goes on from OY720680.1 coordinate 89,087,422, forward strand.
TATTCCGATGAAAACCATTATTTCACTAGTAAATAGATCATTAGCATAGGTGGAGCATAAATGTATGGAGCCGCATTCTTGTTGATCGGATGATAGGCCCGCACGAAATATTTTAAATGAAATATTTCTAGACAAGTGACTAGTTCGTGGATGTCCTATTCACTAGCCTGCTAGGTCTCCGGATATCACAAAATTATATTTTTGTTTATAGGGCTACGTAAAGAAGCGAATATACAGTATACCAGTAAACACAAGAGAGGCCATGCGGGAACATATTCGATAAATATTTAGAAATATAGGTGTTTAACTTCTTATTAATATTGATTTATCACTTCGAAAGCATGTTCAAAAATATTTAGAAGTGCATGAATATTTATTTGAACACTTGTTGAAATAATTTTGGACTATTTGAATGTTCATATTTAATGTTATTTTATTGTTTCTGTTCCACTAATATTTCATACATTCACGTAACAGTTCCTGTTTCTGCACCTACTATAATCAAGTTATTTATTTGTTTGGTTTTAAAATATCTTTATTGTGACAAGTTATACATATTTTATGAAATATATTGCTAGCATGAACTGTATGGTAAATAAAATGTATCCATCAATTTTCGTATAAATGCAGGTAGGTACCTACATTTACGGACAGAAAAAAGTGGGACAACTCTTACATAAGATTTTGCCTTATTTTAGTTGTTATTGCTGGCTTTTAAAATTTTACCGAATAGAACATAGTAGTGCCAACTTCATAAATGTCATTAATTGGTCAACGAAAAATTTTTTCGTAAAAATATCACACGTTAATATTGCTGATAATGCAAGAATGCAAAATGGCTAAATAAACTATTGGCTCGTATTACTCAAAGAAGAAATGTTCGAGCACAAAATGTGCAAGACTTACTGGAAACAATTAATAATGCGTAGGATGATAATTCGGACCAATATTGTTTAAGTTTATTTAATTCTATGCCGCGTAGAGAGTAGCAGATGTTATAAATCGAAATGGTACAATGACAAAATATTAACAAAATAAAATACTTAAGAGACAATGTGATTTTGAATAAACTATTGTTAGTCCATTTTCGTCTGGCTTTGTGTTTTTTTGACAATAACTTAACTATTTTTTTCTGACATCATTTATCGACATTTTTTCTGCAAAATCCCAGAGTACATTAGGCAAAAAGTCTGTCCCACTTTTATTTGTCCGTAACTGTACAAACATGAGACACTAAGATTATTTTTGTAATGCAATTTTATAAACACTTCAAACTCTGTAGCTAGCAAATAATTTTTTTTGCATTTTCCCAATACATATCATATATCTAAGCACATTTCTAGAAAAAATCATCATAAAATTACGCATGTCAGTTGAGAAGCAACTTATTAAATGTCATCCATTCGATTGCCAATTTTGCAGCAAATATCATGGCTCACTATATCGTATTCAAATAAAAAACATAAAGTTTGCAAAATTATATTAAAAAATGACAATAGCGCAGTAATGGTCACATTTAAAGTAATAACGCTTTACACGTTTTTAGAGCAAAATGAGGTAAGAAATTCAAAAAGGAAGAGATATGTACTAGTATGTTATTCCATTTGAAAAAAAAATGTTTTTAGACAAAAATATGTTATGTAATTTTAATACCGTTTTCTGCATATGCAACTAGCAAAATTGACAAAAAAAAATATGCTTGTATTAGGACCTTTTTTTTTATAAACAATACTATCAAAAATGGTGTCAATCTATACGTCGTTTTCGGGAATTATAATTTTATAAAAACACTAAATTTTTCAGAAAAATGGTAATAAGTCAACAACTTTAAATTTTAGGCCTATACTATCATATTATAAATTGACTAAATATTATAGGGGGAATACAAAAATGTAATAATATATAGGGTGCCCTATTTAAAAAACTATAACTACGTTCAGCCATCAAGTTATGGAACACTCTGTATAATACAAAATAAATTTAGAAGGTACTCCTAATGAGTAGCTATCATAGGGGAAAAAAAAGCCTGGAAATATCTTTTGGCATAAAGCCACAATCTGCCTTCGCCAGGGCGATGACTCACTCTGTATGTCGTTTACATACAAGTCATTCCAGTGTACTACCTGGTCACCATATCAAGAAGTGAGTACCGAATTTCAATTCAAGATATTATTTTTTTTTTAGATGCTCCAGTAGATTGCGGACCAAGAAAAGAGTATAAATGCGTCTTATATTGTCCACCAGTTTGTGAGTATGGGGGTTATAAAGATACTTGCATTCCACCACGGTTTTGCGTTCCGAAATGTGCTTGCACTAAGCAATATCTAAGAGATCCTGCGACGCAAGAGTGTTGGACACCCATTTACTGTGCAATTAGACAGAAAGCAGCTCTAGTAAACTCACTAATTTAGAGTGGGAGCAGTTCATAATATAGTACTTACTATTAATTTATTCTATGTTGTAGAATAAAAATGTTGTTGTTTGACACAATAAATATTTTAGTACTCAATAAAAATATTTACACATTTTAGAGATATGAAATGTGTACTTCTAATATTTACTGTTTACATAATACTCTTCATGGAACTCTTGATAGCGCTATGTGGTTGTATTACGAACTATGCTCTTACGTCACAAAACCGCATCTAATACCATTTAAAATTGCCAAATACATATACTATATACTATAACTATAATATACAGATGGGACATTATGAAAGTTATAACAATGATTAACATGTATAATTCGTGTACAAATTACGGCATGTTAATCATTGAATTAACTTTGTAAGTAGCAATAAATCCATATACAAAATGATCATCCAAAAAAATAGTAATTATTACACAATATATAACATACATTAAAGAAAATAAAAATAGAAATATTCTGTACACAAATTATACATATGTTAATAGTTTGATAAAGGAGTAACATATTTAATTTCTTATTAAATATCTTACAAGACAGCGTCATATCCTTATTTTTATATTTAAAGCTCCTCGATACTGAAACGGCAATCGCTATATTGGTTGCATAGCACATACTTTAATAACGGAAGGATGTTCGAGTACCTATTACACAGGGAATATATAACAAATATTTTAAATAATTACTCAATATCTAAGCGAATAAAAATTCATTTATGATCAAATAGTTACACATTTGTAACCGCGGGAAAGACTTTTACCAGAATAATATTCATTGCAATGTGGGTTGCCTAATTTTAATTTATTTTATATTCATTTAAAATAAAGTAAAAGTAGTTGAATGAAAAATAAATACAGAGCGGGGTGCCTTTTTAGTCAATTTTTAACATGAACTAAAGCAAAGAAATCTGCTGCAAAGGATTTTTGAGAAACTTGTTTTAAATATTTTGACATATTAATTAATTTTGTTTAATCAGATAATTTTTTTCTAAGTTTGATTATTCAGCGGGGTAGATTACTAAATTCTTTATAAGTTGACGATGATAGATTTTCTCCAAATTTAAAATCAACAAAAATATCTTGCATAAAAAATTTGCTATTTTTCAACTATTCACAGATCCACTATCGAGGAACCTTAAAGAACGCTTAGGTATATATGTTGCTGTCAGACTTTTAAATATATAATCATTATTTTACTTAAATATGTATATAAATTGTAATCAGTTTTTACTTAGTTATTTTATTGAGGACACAATCATACAAATGTCCAGGAAAGTGCTCACTTATAAATTACATACATACAATATTAAGTTAATGTACCTATTTCATATATCTGATAGTTTCTATACACTTTAGCAGAACTGGTCCTTTTAAAGGATGATCATCAATTCTTTTAACCCAGTGCTTATATATCTGCACAATGTTAATTTTGTAAATACATACAAAACAATAATTCTTTACATTTGTGCACTATTTACACTTACAGATTCATCCAAATAAGGACAGAAATCTGTGTATCAGTCAAGTGCTGCCAGTACACGTGATTACAGAATACTTGACTACGACCATAGGTTTCATAACTTACAACAAGTCTAAATATTTAATGAAACAAAATGCAAAACAACAGACCGTAACAATTTGATGATGAATCTGAATGCATATAATTTTAGGTTAGGATTTTCACAAATAACCCGCTTTTGTGTTTCGTGATTACGATTTGTATTCGGTAAACTTCGTATATCTACTAGCGCTTAGTGTTTGTAATAGGAACTAAAATGAGATTCAAAATTGATAAAGCCCGTGACCAGGCCCTGGTGATATTGTTTAAACATGTGAAATCAGATTCGACTGCGTATCGATATAAAGTAGCATTGGTGAGATGTTTTACAATTAGCTAGGTCTCCACTGCGTTCTAACAAAGTTATCTTGAGTTGCGGGTGACGAATAGCAGTCAGCATTTTCAACCAAAGAAACTGCATTTCCGACGTTGCTTACATTTTCGGAACATTATTACCTATACTGAGACTAAAAACTACAGAAACATGCGGGACGATCAATAATTTTAAAATATTGGCTGTCTTGTAGAAACATAACTCTGTCTCTATGACAATGCGCTAGATAATAATCACCGCTTTTTGTCCATATGTTACTACATATGGACAAAAAGCGGTTTTCACCAATTATTACAATTGAAGTAGGGATTTGAACAAATGTAAGAGCATCCATGCTCTCAGATAACGATAATGCGACTGCATAATGACAATAGTGGTATTCCACTTCAGTTAGCATTAAGTTAAGGATGGTAAGGAATTAAAGATGGTCCTATTCCTATGCTTCCTCCCTTAGCCAGCTTAGTGGGCGAATGTGACGTCACGCGGCGACCTAACGATATCGACACTCCATTTGTTTACATGCTTTCTTTGCTGTTACTTTATATTATATTGGCATTTTGTTGTGTTTAACGACAATGTTCATGAAAGAAGTTCACAAATTGTGTTTGAGAACTTTTTTCATTGAGTGTGGTGAAGTGAATTTTCTAAAATGAACTTGTTATTCTTTGCTTTATTCGTAAGTACTTACCTAATCATCTATTTAGTGCATGGTGATTCTTTCAAAAAAGCTTCTAAATTGTTTTTCCACCTTTCTAAAATATTCATTTTTTCATTGTTTTTCCTAACGTAGGAATGTATTTTTAGTCGTTATACTGAATATTATTCTGAGCATAAAATATTTAGCTTTAATAAATTGCATTAAATATTAGTTTTGTGCAGAAAAATGTAGCCTATGAATTTACTCACATAAATTAAGCGACGCAGAAGTGGCATGGTCGCAAACTCGGTCAAAGTACAAATACCTACGCTTTCATATCTATGAAATTGTACAGAAATATGTTAATGAAAATGTACAATCTTCTACTCCTCATCATATGGGTTAAATGCATGACGACTTGCACAAAAATGCCAATTTAAAAAGGTAGAAGTCTGTGACACCATAGGTATGTGCTTTCCATATCCCGATCATCAATTAGGCAGGTATGTGACATCATCCCGACGATGCGTGCGGCGAGTAAATATGCGAGATTGGTCCATTTGTTAGTTGTTTACCGTCCTTGCATTAAAACACTTTCCAATCATACTACCGCTATTCCACTGCCACATAAGTTCGTGCCATTACCACAGTATAGTAACAAGAGCAGTAATTCTTCTCCTTGTTTATCTCATCTTTTCTTTATGAAGTTCAAGCTATATTAGGTAAACGGCGGTCTTCCTCATCCCAGTCACCATCGTAATCATTTTAACAATATTTTTGACAATCATCTTTACCTTGAGTATATTTGCTTTAGTCCTAAAGTCAGGATCTAAATTGTTTTCAAACTCTTGATTGTCAAATGAGGATTCAATATCACAAACATAGGCATTTTCAGGTTGTAACACCGCTATATATTGTGATGGCCGTTTTTGTTGGATGTAGAAACTTCTAACGCCAATTCGAGAAACTAGAAGGAATAAAATGATTTTTTTCCAGTTCAACAATCATCACACAATTTTTTTTTGCATTTGTGGGCGGTGTGCGTCAGAGAATACATACAAATAAGGGTTAGGTTAGATAAGAATTGACGTGAAACCTATCCATTTTATATGATATTTAAAGGGTGTAGATAGTTTAGAAAACATGGTATAGAAAAAATGAAAACCTCGTCTGCATTTGTTGCTGCCGCCACTGCACACAATAAGTAAATAAACATTAAAAGGCTTCTGGTGGTGCTTCTAGCATCCCCTTCACCATAATGCTTATGTATCTGATATGTAGCTCTATTTGTTCTAAGTAGTACCAGATTTATAGAGAGAATTTTGCATGTGGACTCGTGAGATACATTGGCCGATTAATTAAAAGTAAATGCTGGGTGACTATTAAAGATTGCAGAACAAAATAACTGTGACAACACTTAACAAACAAATAAAAGTATGGTTAAGCTACTACATATTATGATATCGATAACGAAAAAATAACTGCAGGAAGACGCTTCTTCGATACAGTGCCACTTTCTCAAATGCGTGTTGTAAGGCTATAAATATATATCAAGCAACAACATCATATTGAAATTTAGTTTCTAGAATTTTTTTATGAATTTGATGGCTACATGAGCCAGTTCAGCATTTCCACTATCCATTCGGAAACAATTCCCCGCTATGAAAATGAGTTTCTAAAAAAAATTTAACTTGCTTAACATGATCTCTTTGTATTTCCGCGAACTTGACATCAATATCTACTTCCACTTTTTAATGTGTAGTTAGCGTTTCAGGAAAACCACTAAATATTTTTCTAATTTAATCTATCATTGGCGTTCCCTATCATATTTATTTTTCATATTTATTATTTACAATTACTGTCATCGTGACAAATTTGGTTATAAGAAATCGTTTTTTTAGAAACAGGCAGCGTATATAGATGTAAGATCCTGTCGCACCTCAGTTATAATCCAATATGCTCTGGAGCACTAATCGAACCTTCAGGATTACTTTGTCATTAAGATATATTGTTATTTTAGATAAGGTGCACACATTATTTATTGCTTTGAGTTACGGGAAGACAAATAGAATATTGTATTTGTTTCAATCTACGAGGAAAGAATGGACAGGAGAGAGTCTCCTTAATAATAATATTTGTCCAAAGTGGTAACTCAATATGGCCGCCGCAATGCATAGGCGTGCATACATATTTTGTATAGCGTATATGTACACTTTGTATGTTCTAGAAAATCATTTAAAATAGATTCTTAGTCCAATAATAATTAAAGTAATATCGTGAGTGTATTATTTTTTCAATCCTTTTATTCTTTTTAATATAGTAACATTTATTCTAACTGTATTACAGAAAACATAAAAAAAAAACAAATCTAGAATATGTATGTTACGCCACTGAACACATAATCAAACCGGATATATGACAAGTTATTCAAAATACTCATTTTATAAATTATGATTGGTCAATATTGCTATAACTGACCTACCTTAACGTGGTACTTCCGTCTAAATAATACCTATTACCTCACCAGTTTATTATCTCTCCTGTTCTATTCTTTCCTCGTAGGTTTCAATGAAGATTTGGCATTTGACTGTGTATTACATTCTTTCTTCTTTCACAAATACTTTTTCCTTTTCTTTCTTGCAGTATTCTGATGTATAACGAAAAATGTGAATTCTTTAAATTATCAACACAAACGAGCACAAAATCTATAAGTATTACATGAAATCTTGTCAAGATAAGAATGTGTATTATATTACATTGTTAATAATAATGTTTGGGTCCAGTTTTGAACTTGCCTTGCTTACATCGTAAGAATTGCATCACAGATTCTGCTAATGCATTTTGAAAATATCAAGGGGACAGCAGATACTTCTAGCAATACACAACAATCTCATATTAAAGATGGATTAAATTCAGTATCTATATCAACAATCAAAGACAGCTTTTTTAACCTGTTTACATATTTGTTAATAATTCTGACTAGCTTTGCTGTTAGGTTTCAGTAGAAGATTACGATAGTCAAAATAATTTGGACTTACATTAATCAGTTGAAGAAATATCAAAAACACACCATCCTAACTATATCAAAAGTTACTGTGACTTACATATATACCTTTATACGTAAAACGTATATGTATATATGCATGTGTTTGAGATACACACATACATTAAGTGCCATTGTCGATAATCGAACGCACAGACACCGGTGTTTCGACCTATGAGGTCTCATCAGTGTGCGTGGAGATTCTCGACAATAGCTTCAAGACTTAAATCGCTGCCTATGTCATTTTCGCATGTTAAATGTAGTGAGAGTATCACAGCGACATCTAACACCCAAAAGATGACACGGAAAAAAGCGATGGCTTCTGACAGCATGTTCTGCTATACAGAGGCCTGTATGTTAATAGTGTATCTCGTGTAATAGAGCCTTAGGTGGCGTCACCAATCAAAACGAAAATGAAAAGTGTAACACATGGATGTTAAAACTAACATCAAGCAGTAAATAATTACCAGTAACCAGTAATTATTTACTGCTTGATGTTAGTTTTAACATCCATGTGTTCACACTTTTCATTTTCGTTTTTATATCACAGGTTTCCTAAAGGCTAACATGAGAAACCCCTGACATGTTTGATGAATATAATATTAATGTACTAATGGGAAATATTAAAAATACTTGTTCATTTTTGTAATTTAATGTTGCTTGGTAAGTCAAATTCTGATTCAGCTTAGGAATACTTTAACATATTAAATACTTCATTATGTGTTTCAATTTTTTAATTCAGCATTAAATATAATCTTTAACATCGACAAATTTATACTAGTTTAAAGCTTAAATAAAATATAATTATAGCAAAAATTGGTTAAGGTGGCCATCTCGCCCATCTAAATTACATTGCAAATATGTTGCGAACATATTGCACCAGAAACCGTTAGTAAGCCACAAAATTACAAAAAAAAAATACGAGCATAATCTACAAACTTATCTCCAGGGGACTAGGTGGTTTTAATAAGGGAAGTTTGTTCGATTAATGTGGAAAAAAATGTTAAAAAACAGGAAGTTTTTATACCAAAAATCTGCTAGTTTATTCCGTAATTTCTTGGAATATATAGATAATTGCCAGATATTAGATAGCTTACCCCCTGGAGAAATAAATTCTCTTTCTTTTGATGCTTGATACAAAGCAATTAAGCGTATTTTATAGCTGTCTTGTGCTTTTAAATGTTTTCACCCATAAATTCCGATTGATTTGTATCTAAGAGACATATTCTTATGGGAAAAGTAGATTTCGTTTATTATAATCACTGTGGTAGGTCAGCAATTCTTAAACAGAGGGCGCTGCCAACGATCGGTTATTGTTAGGCATGTTGAGTGTTGCAAAATTTGAATGTCTACGGCAAATATAGACTCGACATACTGTAAATTGCTTACTCCGTCATACTCAGTTACGTTATATATGTGTTTGTCAGGCATGAAAAGACTATCTTTAAAGAAAAAAAGGTTACAAACAACATGCTCTTCAATTACAAAAAATCGAAAATAGAACTCAGGCGTCTTGGATTCTCATTTAATAATAAATCTACTGAAAATATCGGGCCAACAGAGTATTTCAAGTACCTATTGTTCAACCATATTTTACGAAAAATATTTATGTTTTGATGATTATGTACAGTGTATCTCAAAATACATGCTAATCTGAAAATACCTTCTGATTTAATTTCCATTTAATTTGCAGTCGATTTCCATAAATTTGCTTTTAATTTGCAACATATGTACAGTATGTTGCAATATACAGGGTGAGTCATTAGTAGCCGTTTCTTTGATTGCTCCTTTATGTTTTAAATAAAAAAAAACAATTAGAGAAAGTTTCATGGTTGCTTAAGGCGCATATTCTAAAAATACATTAAGCCCTGACGCACTTCCGGTTTCACCGGAAATGCATGGAATTTATTTTTTTAAATGACACTCTATAAATTTTTGGATTTTTTAGTACTGTTTAAAATTGTCTATTCAGCTGTTTTTCCTTTTCAAAATTGGGGCAATAGTTTTTGAGTTATTAATTTTTTTTTTAATTTTTTGACCAAAACACGTCCAAAAAAAAAACATTTTGTCATTGTTTTTAATTACATTTTTGTCAATTGGCAGCAGATAAATTAGCCTGACTTTCCCAATTTTTTGTTGTTTACCGACGAAGCTACCTTCTATTAAAATGGATACGTTAATCGTCACAATTTTCGTTATTATAACACATAAAAACCTTCACTTTATCACACCTGCAAACTTTCAAAATTGTTGGTCATTCAGTGGTAGTTATTGGTAGTTACATAATTGGACCTTATGTCTTTGATGAAAATGTTAATGAAGGAGAGTATCTTCGTTTTCTACGGACGGATTTTCAAATCTTGTTGAAGACATGAACATTATAATCAGAGAAGAGTTTATAAGAATATGTAAAAGTTTTATACAACATTAGTACTTCTTTGGAAAACAGAATACTCACGTGCATTGCACAAACTTGTGGTTACGTTGAACATATTCGTTAATGAAATTTGTTTTTCTTACTTTTGATTGTTGTTACGTTGCACAATAGTTGTAGGTTATTTAAATTGCGTTATTTTGTTGCAAAATTTATTTCTATTAAAGTTGTAGGACATCAATTTATAATTTTGAAAAACTACAGGCATCTGTTATGAACAGCTTCAACAATAAAAGAATACGAGCAATTAAGCAAATTAAATTGAAGATAGCAGCGTTGTTTCATACACCTTTTAGAGAGGCGGCATCTTCAAATATGTCAGTAAACTTATGCTTTATTATATTTGGTTGTTAACCAATAGTTTAAGAAATGAAATACTGCAACTGGATATTGCCGAAATTAAAAAAAACTGAAACGCGATGCCCTTCATTCTGTAAAATTATTACTTTTGGGATAGTGGATTTAACCTTTACTTTGTTTGACAGTTGAATAAAGAGGTCGGGCACCATTCCAGCCTTCCATTGGTTGAACGAATATTTCGGCGCATAGAACAACAACGCTCGTAGTTTTTATTAGACCGCTAATTGCTCCTATAGTGATTATCTCAGAAACTACAAAAGATAGGTACAGGACATTGTTAACAAAAATTAAAGAGAAAAAAAAAGAAACAAAATGCCACAATAAAATACTTCCATTAAAAAAAAAATAAGTTTTTGGTATATCAAAATTAGTAGAAGTAGGCTTTGAAAAAACGTTTTTGAGGTATTGTCGAGTCAACTTATACCAAATGATGCAGAATTTTCTTGGCTACAAGCACCACCAAAGTTTATGTTTTTACTTTTAAAAACAATGTGAAAATGATTTTTTTCTGAACACGTGTTTTGGTCAAATATTTTCAAAAAAATGTTAAAATTGAGAATGACATATTATTTAAAGAAAGTATTCTAAAATTATACGATGAAATGATGTAAGTTAAATTATTTGAAGATTAGAGAAAGTGTAGAAATGGTGTATTATAATTAAACAATTTTTTTTTTTAATATATATATATTTTCAAATATATATAAATCGTTGGTACGTTTGTGTGCGATCTTGTAGCTTCTAAACGACTTGACCGATTGAGGTCATATTCACGCAATATATTTATTTTGTCGAGACGATGGTTCATAGCTAGGCAAGGATCCGATAAATGGTGCTGTAGTCAAGTTACTTAAGAAATTTATATAAAAAGCAAATTTGCGAGATATTTCAAAAAACTGCTATTCGATAAGAGTGAAAGTCAGTTTGCAGTCTGATGAGTTCGTTTAGGTGAAGCAATTACATAGACAAGACTGATTCGTTTATTATTGCTGATATACTCCCAGTAGCCGAACATATCACCGATAATAAACGAATCAGTCTTGTCTATCTAATTGCTTCTCTAAAACAGCCGTCACTGGCGAAAGTGTTATTTCCGGTCCGAATTTTGAATATTTTTTTTACAAAAATATTCCAAATCCATGTTTAAATACTTTTATACTGTATAAAATGCATAATTTTCGTGATATTTTCAAAAAATTGATATTCGATTAGAATAAAATTGCTAGGTACTTTCAGTTCGAATTTTGGAAATTTCTTATTACAAAAATATTCAAAATTGAGCTTTCAATATTTTCATACACTCGATATGTTTGTCTAGAATGCATGACTTGCGATATATTCGCAAAAACCTGTTTTACGATCAGAGTAAACACCTACTTCCGGTAGGAATTCTTTTATAAAATTGTTTTCTAATTTACTCTTGATCACATTGTTATACTTTAGATATTTGCCTAAAATTAGTAATTGACGAGATATTGCTATTATTTGTTTTCTTCACTGATATGAAGTACTACTCCCGATTTATCGATTTCACTGAAAATATAATCAGATTTCCGAGGGAGATTATATTCCTAAATATACACTTCGGTATTGATGGCTTTTGCCGTTTGGCCGCTATCATGGTCAAACAGTGAGAGAAATTTTTTTTTGCAAACAAATACATTAATTAATTAACTCGAAAATTAATGCATAATGACGTATTTCTACACGCTCGCAGCTGACGTAATAGAAAATTGAAAAAAATTGTATGCAATGGTTATAGAAGTATACTTTTTGACAAAAGAACCTCAATAACTCAAACTTAAAAATTTAATGAATTGAGATCAAATTTCGGCCACTGGTCGACCACTAGTATTAATTATAAGGCAAGTTATTTAGGTACCTATACAAAATTTTTAATCTATTTTCTTCAATCCTATAATAAAAATTACTTACATACGTAAGAAATTTAATTCAATATTCTGCAGATCTCGTTTTTAATTATATTTTAGTAAATTATTATGAACGTGGGAAATCCACACTGTCGGATAAATTTTAGGGTGGTCTTTCAAATTTTTTTCCAACTGAATCGGGCATTCTAATAGCTGATACGGTATCAAAAGTAATACAAAGAGGGCATTTTATAATATCCAACACTACTTTCTGAGCACACATGTAGATTTAACCTATTTAATTAGAGTGTTATAGGTATGTGAAATAGGTATATTGATTGTTTCTCTTTTTCTTACTTTTACACACACAATAGGCCTTGTGTTTCTTACATTGACAGGTTCACTACTTATGGGTTTTCTTAAATAAACAGTTCATTTTTTAGTCAAATTTGAATAAATACTTGGCGAAATACTTCTATAAAAAAACTATTTATCTATAAGAATAAAAATGTACTGCCTCTGTGAAAGTAGATTTTTTTATGCAAAAGTTGTTCCAAACTTACTTCTGAATACTTTTGTATCCATTACACATTTTGAAAAAACTAACCATTGACAACATACTTGGTAACTATGTATTTCGCGCTCAAGTGTTACTTCTCATCTACTAATCTAATTCTTCCAACTAAGACATGGTACATGCTCAAGTTACATAACAAAACACAAAATTTACCAACTTTGCCAAACTCAAACCTACTCTCTATTCCAAATAATAAGCGAAATACCCATGGTGACCATCAAAATTGAATCAGCCTATATATTCCTTTTTCAAAAATGCAATAATCACTAAAAAATACCTATTTATTATCTAAATCAAATAGATAAAGGACAGATCTACATAGGTATTTACAAAACAAACATTATATGTAACAGTATGTTCCTATTATTCTTGTAAGGACGCAATTTGCATTTTTACAATTTAGGGTAAATATCAATGATTTCAAAATAGACACATATTCTATTAAATCGTGTATGAGACAAAAACTCTGTTTTTTGCCTCATACACAAAAAAAACAACGGTCTGGTCTGCCAGTCTCTGTATAATTTGGTTCAATCTAAGAGATACGTGGCGTTAGTACTGCCATCTTTTATCCAATAAATTTGTTTTACAAATAATATCGCTGCTACTGGCAGCCAGATGGCTAATTAAAATACAGTCACGTATGCAACACATAATACACGCCTAATGGTTAGAAAAGGATAGAGCAATGTGACGATTCTCTTTCTATTAAACGGCCACCTTAACATGCAAAAAGTATGTTATAACCAATGATAATACTTGAGAGAATTGTTTCAAACAAGTAGCTTCTAGTACGTCAGTGATAATGGTAATAATAATAGTGAACAAACAGTAAGAATATGGCAAACAAATATGTTTTTAAAATTAATTGCTATAATACTCTCAGACTTTCTTGCTGTTGCATTTAAAATCACTCTAGTATTAATGCATTTAATAGAAAAGGGATGTAGCACTATTAATAAGGATACTGCTGTACAATTGTCTTTGCTAGTATATAATATCCTTTATTGTCTGTAGTAAAACTAATTGGAAGAGTGGGACACATTTATTGATGCATTCCTGAATGTTTAAATGAACTTCAAAAGTTCAATTTTCTCTGTAAATCTTACCTTTATTGTACTTATATTTAATTATTAACATCGGACAAGTTTATACAAATAGGTATAAAGAAATCATTATATTCGACTTTTCATTAGTATTTAAGCAAAATTATTATGAAATTAATAGTTACCTACATATTAAAAGTATTGTCGGTAGTGCTAATGAACCAGAAGTCTAATTGATTATTTAGGGTTATAGTGTCAAAATTAATATCATTTGACAGATTAAATTTTGCAACATCTCAAATTTGACGCCATTTTAATTTGGTGGCGTATGTCGATTGCGAGTTTGCGAGAGCGACTCGACTATAATACTGTGAAATCAAATCATAGGTTTTTCTTCCAATAGTGTTGAAATAAAGAAATAAATAAACCAAGCACAATCTATCTGTTTATTGGAATGCACATCATTAGAAAAAGTAGAATTAAGTGAAAAGAATAAAATATTTGCATCTTTCTTTTTATTTAATGTTATTTTAATTTATGCTGTACATATTCGCAAGAATTTTGTAATGCTAATAAAATGAAGATCGAAGGAGAACATTAATATTACACCTTTCCTAGGGCGAGGGTTTGCTGTTTAATAACCCAAAGTGTTACATTACACAATATTTTGGGGAAAACATTAATTATTAAAACATGACAGCAGATTTTTGAAGACCACTATTTTTGGAAAAAAAAAATAATACAAGGTTATAAATACACGTATTAGGTGTAATAAAATTTCATAAAAATACAAGAAAGAATATTCCCAAAATATTATAAAATTTCAAATTCAATTCCAGTGAGTATACGTGATGTAATAAATTGGGTTTATGTACTTTACTCATTTTACCTACGTCAGCAACGACGAATATAAACAATAAAATTATGTGTGTGAAATTATTCGTGAATGATTGCATTAGGCGAAATATCCCAGAAAATTACAAAGGAATTACATTCTCAAGGTGTGGTCGCACACTCGTTTAAGATAAAATAGAAATAAAAACGATGTTTGTTGATGAACGTGTATATACATGGTGCTTCAAAAATATAACGAAATAGTTAAAGGTTAAATTTTTTTAAATGAACCCAATCTAAAAGAACAGACTTAACCTACAAAAAAGAAATACTGGGAATTCGTTATTATTATTTATTTAAAAGAAATATATACTTAAATAGAGAACTGTTTAAATTAAATAGGAAAAAAGGTTAAAAGCTGCTTTCCTCTACAGGCGCCATATATGCGGCATATATTATGCCCAATAAAAATATAGTTTATTTTTTAGAAACTGGCACAAAATATTTACATTTGAAATACGATTATAATAATTAACAATAATAAAAATAACCTATGCTTGAACATCTGACAACAGCTTCAAGTTTGCAGGTATCTTTCTATGTTTCATGTCACAAACGCTAAAAATTAATAAACGTTTAAAATTGTTTGTAAGTCGGTAAGTAATTGAAATACTACAATTTTTTTGCTTTTGAAATGTTTATTTAAAGCCTAAGACAAACACTTGTGTTCTCAAACTAAGTAATTTTCTTGTATTTTAAAGAAATTATTGATTCTTATTTTCATTTCAAATGAAGATAGTAGTAGGTAATTAGCAAATTGAAATGTGCCAGAAATACTCATACCGTTACACTGAGAATGTCAGCACAATATCCGTATTTGTCACAGAATTGCTTTATTAATGTACGTTTATGAAAAAAACGGAAAGTCTGCAAAGGTTGCATTTAATAATTTAATAAATTTCATTCTCATAAATCAGTTTATCAATATCAATCACATCTTGGGAGAATTAGCTACACATGGGTAAAACAAACGCAACTTATATTTTGAATGAAGATCATTACACACGGCTTTTACAATTTTGCTGATTTTTAGTAAACAACAGTGGCGGCTCTTTAATGAGAGCAAGTGAGCAATTGCACCCCCTGGAATTTTGAAACAAAACAAACCAAGCGGCGACTAACTGTGAAAGTATTTATTTATTACGTATTCATAGTTATTGAACAGGAACGTGGCGTGTGCGGCTCGCGTAACAACCTACATGCACCGATCGTCGTCACAGATATAATGACGACTAACAGCGCACGGATGTAAAGACGAGAAACTATTCGAATGTTTACCCCTTCCACCGAGAGAAACATACCCATGAGCAAAGCCCAACCGTTGCGCCGTTAAGCCATTAACATTACATTGAAGGTGGGGAGAACTGTATTTTGTTCTACTTCCATATCGTATAATACATAGCGTGTGAGCAAGATCCCCAGTCTGCTCACCGCTGTTGTAAGATGAATTTCGTCTCTGCGTTACAGAATAACACGTTTTCGCGGTTAACGTATGATGAAAAAATAGCAATAAAAAATCTTAAACGGCCGATGCCTCAATTATGTTTAGAAAATAAACAATCTGTTAAAGGTAAAGACGTTATAAGAAAATTCAAAATGAATATTTATCAGAAAAATGACTGGATTTGTGGATGTGAAATTAAAAATACTTTGTTTTGTTTTGCGTGTCCTATGTTTAGTGGTGAACCGTCTTGGTCAAAGAACGGAATAAAAGACTTAATTCATCTTAGTGCTAAAATTACGAAACATGAAAATTCCGAAGGGAATTATATTTATAATTTATATATTTAGTCTAAGAATGTCAGGAAAAAATAACATTCAGAATGTTTTAGATTCATCATATAGAAAAGCAGTTCAACAACACAATGACCAGGTAACAAAAAATAGGCATGTGTTAAATATAATAATAAATTGCATTAGATTTTGTGGCGCGTTTGAACTGGCACTTCGGGGTCATGATGAACGGCAAACGTCGAATACCAAGGGTATTTTTCGGGAATTGATAAATTTTACGGCAGAATTGGATAAATCGCTCAGAGATCACATCGAAGCAGCACCGGTTTTTAAGGGATTATCAAAAACGATACAGAATGAGCTGCTTGATGCAATGTTGAACGTGTATCATGCACAAGTTTCCAGTGAAATTAAAGCAACCGACTTCATATCTGCGATAGCTGATGAAACCACAGATGTGTCCAATCAGTTTCAGTTGGTGGTTGTTTTAAGATATATTGTGAACGCGAGACCGGTCGAATGATTATGGAAATTTCTTCTGCCTAGTGGACATGATGCTAATTCTTTATCTGCCTCCATCCTTAACGAAATTAGTTTGCTTGTTGATGACCCAGAAGAACTGATTGCACACAGCTATGATGGGGCAGCAGTAATGAGTGGTGCTATTAACGGCGTGCAAAGACATGTCCAAGACCAGTACCCAAGGGCCAATTTTGTACATTGTTACTCACATCAGACAAATCTTATTATGTCACATGCTACATCGAGCAGTAGTAATTGCAGATTTTTTTTTGCCAATCTGACGGGTTTATGTACTTTTTTCTCCACTTCACCACAACGAGCTGCAAGATTGGAAGAATTCCTTCAGAGAAAAAGCTTACCTCGTTCTTCAAAAATAAGATGGAACTTCAATTCTAGGACAGTGAATACAATATATGAGCACCGAGATGAAATAATTGAAGCTCTAGAACAAATCGAGGGAGAAGCTAGTTTACAAACTACCATTCATCAAGCTGGTGCCAATTTGCGAATTTTAGAGGAGGAAAATTTTATCTATTGGTTAACTTTCTTTCATAAAATTATGCCACATGTGGACATATTGTTTAATCAATTACAAAATGTCAATACAGATGCATTAAAAATCAAGAATAATTTAGATAATTTTGAACGCGCTATTGGAAAAATTCGAACTGAAATCGCTGACACAGATAATCAGTTGGTTAAACAAAATGACTCAGAACTGACTCCTCGACGAAGAGTAACTGACGGTAGCCAACGACGGAGGGAAACTATTGAAGTGTGCGATATTATTTTGCTTGAAATAAAAACTAGATTTCGGTATACAGGGTACTTAATATTAGCAAACTTAATTTCTTTTAAACAGTTCTCCTCTTTTCAAAAAAAAAAAAATTCCGGAAAATTGCCTTAAAGAAGCAGTAAAATTTTATCCATGCCTCAATGAAAGCAGACTACGAACTGAATTAAGTGTTCTATATTCTAGAGCAGAATTTAGGCAAAATATAGAAGTCAGTGCTGTAGGTCTGCTGGGCCTTCTGCTGGATGGATTAAGCGACACCTTTAAATGAAGTTGTTAAGCTTTTAAAAATTGTCATTACAATCCCAATGACAACGTCTGAAGCGGAACGCCAGTTTCCACGGCTGAAGAGAATAAACACTTTCCTGAGAAATACAATGAAAGAAGACAGATTAAATGCCCTTACTATGTTATCTTGTGAAAAAGAATTTATAAATGATTTCCCAAATTTTAATGAAAAAGTGATAGAACTGTTCTGCAAGTCAAAGACACGCAAAATGGACTTCGTTTATCGTCAGATGTAATCAAACTGTAGTGTTATATTTACTATTCCCTCAAAGCAATCTGTACAATGAACAGTACCTGTCTGGAACAGTATGTCGGTGAAACTTATAAAGACTGGGTAAGCCTTCTTGTATTATACTTTTTAATTTTGAAATTATGCACTCCCTATGTGATCCACCCCGAGCCGCCACTAGTAAACAACGCGATTTTTTTCCTCGGGCCTGTCCGACTTACTTTCCACCGCATCCAATATGGCTTATTGTGCGATACTACAGTACCTGTTTCAAGTAGGAATACACATTTTACGTAATATGGTTCCGTAGTGCATAAACAATTAAAATTAAATTTCTATTAGATATCATTTTTATGTTCATTATGGTTTTCACTCAGATTTTTAACTGCATACAAAGCTCAGTTCTCTATCTTATGTTTACTTGACTAAAACTAATGAATTCACGCATTCATTCCTTACAAAATTATGCAATTCTATGAATCCTATGAAAGCCACAAATGGTGCATCCTATTAACGATTTTTGAATTTTGCGGTTGTTTTAACTTGGCACTGGATATAGAGGTGTACTCACTTGTATTTCAATGCGAAATAAGTGAATAGAAATGTAATTTTTTAATAAATGTTGCTAGATATATTTCTAGATTCCCAATACGCTTCTTTATAAATCTCGCAATAAAATATAAACGAACTTACTTGTATTCTATACGATTGTGTTTGAACCTAACCTAAAATACATGCGGAATTAGAATTTCTTTTGAGCAGGATGGTATTTAAATTTTTAAAGAGGGAATCCATAAATATTAAGGTAATAATACACGAAATTAATTCGCAAAACTTTTAGGTGACAAATTTTAATAGAAGAAAACCTAGTTCTTTCATGAATATTTTCCTTATATCGTCACTGGATATTTATTTATGGAAATAAAACTATTATGATCATGATATGTTATTTACCGTGCTACATTGCCGTCCATGAGAACTGAGAGAATTACGTACATAGGGAGTCTAGCAGCGATATACATATTCTTCATTAGAATTAAATAAAGTAGTAATATAATATCTAGTTGTAAGCACGTTCAAAGTAACATTATACTGTAGTCGACAAATTTGAATTTCTGTTTACAGCTCTATACTAGTTACCTATCCTATGCACAAGATTACCTTATAATATGCAGCGATGCCTGCTTTCCAACAGTGGTGGGAGAAGCAACGCAGTCGGGGGATTTTCACATTTGATAGCAAACGTTTGCCAGGTGTACTTGGTAGCCTCGCTATATGTTTGTCTTTACTTTATTTTGCCGTGTTCTTTTCCTCTTCAACTTTCGTACCAGAAATTAAAATTTGTCGACTATAGTATAATGACTTTCATATGCTCTATTAGCTAGTACGTTATATACTAGGTCTCAAAGGATAAACCATTCCGACGTGAATTTTTGTATTTTTACTCAATAAATAATTAAAAAATATAAATTCTCTTTTAAAATTATTTAACTTATAGTTCAACACTATATTCGATACTCCCTAAAAACTAATGTGACTTCTAGACTAGTTCTAGACTTTCAGAACATAGTGTATATTCAGGCGCAAATGTGTGCTTACTATATAGCGAATATGTCAGTCGAATGACTAAAATTTTATAGTTTTTCTTTCGAAACTGATGACAATTAATTTTTATTATCCTTATCTCATCCGCTTGGAATTTAAAAGCTTACATTTAACTAGGCCGGGGGATTAGAATTGTGCTAAGAGAAGTGTAACAGGGTGACGTTCGCGACTCTACAAAAACAACATGAAATTCACTCTGCTATTTGCTCTTGCGGCGTTGTTTTTATTCACAACAGGCTGGGGTAGTACAAGTAAGTACCTTTTATTCGAATTATATATACATAGTTAAGTTTATCGTTAATTTGATAGGCTTGCATTAAATGTGTTCTTATATGATTGTATGTATAGTAAGTGTAGGAATATTATTATTCTAATTCAAAACTTAAAGGGCGAATTTATACAAGGGTGCTATATCGGAGTAATTTCAAAAAAGCTGTATTAATTAAATACAGTTTACAAAGGAATATAAGTAACCCAAAAACTTAGATCTGAGCTATATAGTATTTTTATAGCGGTACCGAAAGAATGCAGATTTTTCTTTTTCCTTTTCTTTATCTTGGAAACTATGACAGATATTGTGTTTTGCGTCAATTTTTTTTTAAAGTTCAATAAACAGTGCCAAAGATGAATCAGATTCTTTTGGTAGAAATAAATAAATTTACAGATGCTTTTATCAATCAAAATAAAGCCATTTTTAAGTCGAAACCGATGATATTCTAATGATGTGATGTAATCAATATCCTTACCATTGTTACAAATCTCCCATAATTATAAATTATTACCTTATTTATAAAAGAAACATATTTATCATAAATAATTAATTTGTTTAAATATGAATTAAGTTTGAATTAGTGTAATCAAGTATAATAATCTTAATCTATATAGTAACAGATACAGATATTAAATGAAATAGTATACGTAGAAAATATAAATATTTATTACTATTTACTACCTATTATTTTATTTAACATGTATGTTTGGTTTTATTTTCTTTACAATATAATAATAACATTCGTATTTCTGCTTAAGTATTAAAAACCTTTTGATAAAAGTTTTGATTTACATACACTGATTCTGTAGTACAAATTCTTAATAAACAATTCTACGGTAGTCTTAATATTTATAATATAATAATTAATTACAAATTGGTGCGAGCAAAGTCTTACGCTCACATGTGTCTACCGAATGCCACTTTTCTTTTACAGAAATGTACAAATTGCAAAGTACTAATTTATCTGTAGAGGCACTTATTTTTCGACACACAATTAATTGTCGTTAAATTAACGTGAAAATGTATTGCCATCGCGAATAAAATCAAGGAGGCGTTTCGAACTACTTGACTTTCTTCACCTTGGTGATTAAGGAATATCTCATAGAAACATCGATTTAAGCACATCGTATATATTATAATGATTTAAATTTTCGATATTTATAAGTATAAAATCAAAATTAACTTCTCAAGAAAATTAATTTATGTTAGGCAAATAAAAGTTCATTCGTATATAAAATAGAAGAATTTTATTAGAATAGTAATGAAATGTATAAAATGTTAGATAAGAACTGAATTTATTTTAATCTCATTCTTATTGAAAGATTTTAAAAAGTCACAATATTAGTAATATTGTCAACATAAGATAGGCAACTTAAATTACTATACAAGAAAATGTCATTATCATGAAAAATCAAATACGTACCTATATGGAAACTATGTAAAAATATCCTGGTTACTGATAAACAAATAGATGGTTTATGAATTTTGACATGAAAGTAAAAGAATTATGTAATGAAACGAGATTTTGTGGAATAAAGAAGAATTTATATAGAAAAGTTGGTATAAAAGTAATAAATAACTGATTTTATAAGTTAATTATTATCATCTACATGTTTGTCGTAAACTTGTGGAACTCATATCTTGGACCAAAGTGATTACTGAACCGGAATTACCTTGATGTTGCTTATAAAAATAAATGGAAATGAATTTATAAACTTAAAAATACATATAAGAAACGTTTTACCGAAATAGAAGAAGCACATAACGTGTATACAAATACGAGAACAACCTGTTGGATAAATTTAACTTGGACCTTATATGCTGTATTATCCGGACCTTAAGAAATTGTACCTGTAATCCAGAATAGATGTAATTTATGAAGAGGACCAGTCCTAGACAGAAATAGAAAAAGCGTTAAGTAGAATTATAAACATTTAAAAGAAAATTCTTTCATAATAATTAATATCAAACATTGAAGTTATATCTTTATAAGATAAAGAGAATAATAGACTTGATAGTTAATTTACTGTAAAAATGTTTCTATTTTATATAAACATCATCTGAATGGTCATATTTCTATTATTGTTTTAATAATTTTCATTAAGACTGAGAATTTAGTTTTGAAATTGAATTTATTGTTATGTGATTAACAGATTTTTCCATCATTACTTAATTTATGTAGTTCAACATACATTATTTTGTGTTTTTCAAAAATATTATTTTGAAATAAATATTAAAATAACTTTTACAAAAGAATTCAATCCTGAGATTATTATTTATTTTTCATACTCGATTATAATTTCTACCGACTGAGCTTAGCATATAATACGTATATACATATATAAATATACAAGAAATGTATTCAAAATAATTTGTTATCTGAGAGTAGTGGCAATGTGAAGACAAATAATAATAATAATAATTAATAATAAAATGACAATTTGACAGCAAGCTGTCATCTAAAAAATATTAATGACTAACAAGATATAATACAACGAGAAATGTGTAAAAGTGAAAGTGTGAACAATTAGGTTTAGAACCATCGCTGCCATCTAGTTTTATCAAACGGTTTTGATCTATCAAAGATATGCATTAAATTCCACTATACAAATATATCGCCGCAAATTGTACAATTAAAAGGGTAGCTAATGTAAAAATTAGGAGTACAGCTGTCGTATACCATTCATGTGGGTCAATCAGATGGTCTTCGTTTACCTAAGACGAACATCTAACATTATCACACAAATAATACTGACTATGTGTTAAAGATATAGAATTGTGTAAATCAAACATGAAAGTGTTAAATATATGGTAATAGTCACAGACATATATGTTTTTGCCTTATTTGGTTTCTTCAGTGTGACAACTAGAAAGGTGTGCTTTAATTCAAATAATATGTATAATCAAAACATTATGTGCAGAATTACTTTAGGTATATTAAATCCATAGCTGTACATAGTGAAAAAGAACACTGTTGAGTAATTCCAAATCTCAGCCAGTCAATTAGTAAATAATTTATTTACTAATTACCTGGCTGAGAAATACAATTATTGATCAAATTATGGTAAATATAAATAATATTTATATTTACCACGATCGCCTCTACTAACAATGCTTCACGAACTATATGCGCCTTACCTGTATGTAATATTGCTCTTAATCTCCGTACTTGAAACACTTTCGACGCTTTTTATTTTTAATCTAAAGACATCCGTTTGCGTAGAAATGGTGATTCGAAGATGATTCTCAGAACGACAAAAGAATGTGCGTCACCTTTCATTCAATTAATTGATAAACTCATAGATAGTATTTTTACCCGCCTAAGCAGCTTAACAAGGATGTTCAACCCCAAGAATCGATTTGAGGCAAAGCAATATTTATTAAATAAAGAAATTGACAAGAGATTGTTAAACTAGTAGATAATAATCTAGTGTCACACACATAGATATCTAAAGAATTAGATAAATAAAACGATTATATATATATATAAAAAAAAGGTGAAATAAGATGAATCACAACATAAACAAATGTTTCAGTGGGTACTAGCAAAAGCCACCCTCTTATATACTGAATTTTAAAGTAAAGTAAAAAAATAGCATCATATATAAAATTCTGTATATCTTAAAATAAAAATAGATATTATTATTATAAACGTTGGACTTACTGCAATACATACTAGCTACGAGAGGGGGCTTTATTACAAAGCTATCTCGGCTTTTAATGCACTCCCGGAGTACTTAAAGATAGCTGCTGATGTGAATAGAACCGCTTTCAAACGCAATTTGAAAGCATATCTTTTGGACAGGGCCTTCTATAACTTTAAAGAGTTATTAAATAATACGTTGTAAATACCGGACGTGGATATTATAAATTGTGTTAACTTTTGTATGTCTGTTCTCTTAATGTAACATACATATTGTGCTGTATATGATTCTGCTATTGCAGTGTGTTTTTTTTTTAACTTTTCCTTTGTTTGTTATTTGACACTGCCAATGTTTTTTTGTAAAAATTTACGGCAATAAATTATTATTATTATTATTATTATTATTATTATTATTATTATACAATCGCATGTACAATTCCTGAAGAGAAGAGATATGATTGATAAGATATTATACCCGAGTGCTTCAGGACAATGTTTCTTTTACAATTGCCTTATCAGCAAAGTGGGCAAACAAAAAATTCAACAAACTGTGCTAGGGAATATTGAGGCACTCCAAGTGTAAAAGTTCAATCTGTATATGGTATAAAAATTAATAAGAGTAAAAAATAACATTATAGGCTCAAATTATAACAACAAATATTAATTTTGTTATTATTTGCTATTTTTAATCAATATTAACTACGATGAAATTCTTTGAATGGCAGCTTGCTTTCCCATTCGCATTTTTGTTATTAATTATTGTTCAAATCAATATAGCCGCTACGTCAAGTTGATAGATGAGTTTAATTACGGTTATATATATTAAAAATTTGCATACAATTGATATCAATGTAGCCTGACTTTTCGGGAGAACCCCGAAAAATATGTGTTACAAGTCTTTTGAAAACTACATACATCTCCCCTTTTAGTTTATAGCTTTTATTTGCTTGATTTCTCGCAGCGAAGTCCTTTAAGTTCCGCCTGCATGGCTTTATATAGATACTGTTCAATCTAAAAGAAAAAGGAAAATTGCATTTTCGTTTTACAACGAAAACTTAAACAAAAATTAATCTAGTGATACCACTCCTGTATGAATTCTCAAGAATGACATTTCAAAATGAAGTGTTATGGTTGACACATTAGTACATCCATATAAACAAATGCTTATAAATTACATTACAATGTCGATAAATTAAGAGAACACTCATTCAAATTATTTAACACAGTAAGTAGAAAAAGTTATCATATACATTAATATTAAATGCTTTATTAAATCAGAATGTATGAATCAAAACCAATGTCCATTTAATAATATAGTTTGTCATTAGTTGCTTCTATATTCCTAAACAAAATCCTTCTGTTGTTAGGCATTCGTAATCTTAAGTGTTACTTTCACGTTTTAACTGGGAAAAAAGAAAATCAGTCAACAATAACTTGTATTGCATTTGCGTGAACAAAGAAGCTGTTAGTTGTCGAGTCATCAGTTGTTTCAAACCACTTCAATGTTTTTAGCGTTACTGTTATATGAAAACTGTAATATACAAATTATGTGTGAGTACGTACTTTATTACTGTAAAGTATTTCTTTAAAATCAAACGTCCATTTGTTATGTTTCTAGAGAGAAGTGAAAAGGAATTTAAAACACAATATACAAGGAAAATAACCTTGCAGATGTTACGGATAAACTGGATTGTTCTAAGCAAAATAAAGGAGTGGTATCACTAGATTAATTTTTGTTTAAATTTTCGCGGTATTTAGAAAAAGAACTATCTTAATGCACATGAACCTACTATAATTTGCTGATTTCTTAAAATAAATAATTTCTCAAGAACGGGAAATGAATATTAGAGATATCTGCTTGATTGCAAAAGATATTCATTTTGAGCTAGTCAGGGGATAGGGTAAGACAGTCAGCTCTACTGTTTCAAGTCTTCTTTCGCTTTCCGTTGTATTTTCCACATTTCGTCTCCATATAATACATTTCTTTTGTTAGTGAGTGAATTCCATTTTCTTTTTCTGATATTTAAACAACTACTTCTATTACTACTACTACTACTACTACTACGACTACCACTACTACTACTACTTTTATTTCTGTCATCTCCTTTTGTGGTAGATATCGCTCCTTCATATGTATATTCTGCAAAAATATTTATTTCGTTGTTGTTTGCTTATTCAATGTTTGAATGTCAACTTGATGTAGGGCTACACCACGTCTCATATTCTGCTTGCACATTCTTTGCCACATAACTCAGGTGATTTGTAACATTAGCAATAACAGTCTGACTATCCGTGTACAGAAAAGTGTCGTCGATTTTAATTTCCATTAGTTGATATTGTTTCTACTTGTCGGTACAAGATTTGCTAGTTCGGAAGTCGGATTGCTCTTCTTCTTTTCTGTTGTGGTATTCTTCTTTAATAAGATCGATCTTCCATATATTCTACTACTTTTGCTGGTTGCAAAAATACTTCTATAATCAGAGCAGCTGTATTTATATCTTTTTTGTATATCGACGAAGTTTAAGCGGTTTTTCAAACCCTAGTTACAGTATATGGCTTGAGAAAGTGTATCTGTGCCATGTTCATTAATTCTGCTGGTGTCACACCGTTTTTCAACTCCCTAATCGCTTTCTTTGCCATTTCTATATCCATAACTACCGTTTTGCTTTCACATATATACGCCTGCTCGTGTTGTTATCATATACTTGGATCTAGATTCTGTTGCAACAGTGCATAATCCATTATTCATCCCTTTATAGGGATTTTTCTAATCTGCTGTATTTTGACCGGAATTTTTCACTTTATTGACAAACGTCAAGATTAAGTTCCATTTGTCAAGCATTAATTCTTCTGCGTGTTTTATTCCAGACATTTAAAGTATATTCTGAAATTAAAATTAATGTAATTAATTTAAAAGTAAAAATGAACATTCGTCTATTATTACTGTTTTGCTTTCACACACCTGTTGATGTTGTTATATACTTGGATCTAGATTTTGTTGCAACAGTTCATAATCCATTATTCATCCCTTTATAGGGATTTTTCTAATCTGCTGTATTTTGACCGGAATTTTTCAGTTTATTGACAAACATCAAGATTAAGTTTCATTTGTCAAGCATTCATTCCATAACATGTTTTATTTCAAACATTTAAAGTATATTCTGAAATTAAAATTAATTTAGTTAATTTAAAAGTAAAAATGAATATTCGTCAGTAAAGCTATTATTACCGCTTTGCTTTCACATATATACGCCTGTTGATGTTGTTATCATATACTTGGATCTAGATTCTGTTGCAACTGTTCATAATCCATTTTTCATCCCTTTATAGGGATTTTTCTAATCTGCTGTATTTTGACCGGAATTTTTCAGTTTATTGACAAACGTCAAGATTAAGTTTCATTTGTCAAGCATTAATTCCTTTACATGTTTTATTCCAGACATTTAAAGTATATTCCGAAATTAAAATTAATTTAATTAATTTATAAGTAAAAATGAACATTCGTCAGTAAAGCTATTAATGTAAACTATTAATTCTATGTGCGCTAATGACGACGATAATAATCACCTGTAATTTTTTTTGCAGTAAGGGACGCCTTACAATGTGGGAATAGAGAAGTTTTTCAAAGTTGTCCACCTACCTGCCCAGACATTTGCAGATACGGAACACATAAAAATCGAACCTGCACGCCAGTTTCAATTTGTGTACCCAGGTGTACTTGCATGTCGGCCTATGTGTTAGATCCTGTAAGCAATGAGTGCTGGACAAACACGTATTGTACATTTAAGAGGAAAACTTCCTTTATAAAAGAAATCCTTGGAATAGGTAACAAAAGTACTAATAAATAGTAAGCAAACAAGAGTGAATATCAACGTTATTCAATAAATATTGTTATATTATTTATGTACTATATTATTTTTTATGAATAAATAAAATAATAGAATAATTGCTTTTGCTTTGTATGTATTTCTTATCTTAAAATAAACATTATAACATTATCTGTTTATGTAAGATATAAATATCTATATCACTTTTCTACTTTAATACTATGTTTCTCATTATGGAATATTCGCATAGTATTGATTAAAGCAATATAAAAATATATATACAGGGTGAGTCATCTAAGCGGGTAAGGCCGATTATGCCTTTATGAGTAAAGATATTTCGAAGTGGTTTTTTCCTTATGATAGCTGTTCATTAGGAGCACATTTCAAAAATATTTTGTATTATACAGAGTGTTCCATAACTTGATGGCTAACCATAGTTATAGTTTTTTAAATGGAACATTATATATATTATTGAATTTTTGAATTCCCCGTATAATTTTTAGTCAAAAAGATAGTATAGGCCTAAAGGTAAAGATTTTGACTTATTCCTATTTTTCTGAAAAATTCAGTGTTTGTATAAAATAATATTTCTCGGAAACGACGTATTAGATGGACAAATTTTTTTGCAGTATTGTTTACAATAAGAGGTCCTAATAGAAGCATGTTTTATTTTTTTTTACAGTTACTATAACTGCATGTGCAGGAAATTGGATTAAAATTAGATGACACGTTTTTGTATAAAAGTCAATTTTTATTAAATGGAACAGCCTCTATATCAGTTCATTTTTGAATTGTTTATTAAATTTTATGTTAGACACATGTAAAATGTTAATACTTTAAAGGTGACTATTACAGAGTTATTGTCGTTTTTTGATATGCTTTTGTTAGTTTTTGCAAAAAAGTAAATTTTTTCAAATGGAACACCCTGTATATTATTTCATTTTTGAATTTCATATTAAATTTCACATCAAAAACATGTAAGACGTTAATACTTTAAAAGTGACTATTACTGATCTATGGTCTCTTTTTGATATAATTTTGTCAGTACTATA
The DNA here is from genome assembly GCA_963170755.1 of Amphimallon solstitiale. Taxonomy (NCBI): domain Eukaryota; kingdom Metazoa; phylum Arthropoda; class Insecta; order Coleoptera; family Scarabaeidae; genus Amphimallon; species Amphimallon solstitiale. The sequence goes on from OY720680.1 coordinate 89,116,567, forward strand.
CTATATTAATTAAACCACAAAACTGACAAAATTAACAACCCTATACCAGCTAGAGGCCCTGGGCGAACTGATTCACCAAACACTCAAATAGAAGGTGGATGTGACCGCAGTGCAAGAGATGAGATGGCTGGGGAGTGGAAGATTCACAAGGGAAGAACACCACATATACTAGTAGAGCATTATTTGTGAAAGGCATGAATTCGGAACAGGGTTTATAATAGGGAACCTCCTAATGGACAATGTAATAGAATATACTCTTTATTACTTCCTCAATAACTAAGAATATGCTATATCTGAATCAGAATGAAATTCTTTAACCTATCGATATTTTCGGTGGATGCGCCAACCGAGATAAACATGACCTAATGAAAGAGGAATTCTACACAAACTTGGAAAATGGACTGGATGGAACATCCAACAATGATTCCAGAATAATAATGGGAGACCTAAATGCCAAGATTAGGAAAAGTTATATGCCCCAATTATAGGACAACACAGCCTCCACGAACGAACTTCCGACAATTGGGTAAGGCTTATTGAGTCTGCCACAGCGAAGGGACTGATAATTAAAAGTACCTACGATGTTTCCTTATAAGCAGGTCCATAAAGGAACATGGATATCACCAGACGGGCGAATCGTCAACCAAACAGACCACATTTTAGTGTCGGCTAGACGCAGCTCAAGTATAATAGACACTAGAACAATGGGAGGAGCAATAACAGAGTCCAGAGTTGGTCAAGAAGACAATGAGAGAAAGAGTCGACAATGCAAAATCAATACTAACCAAGAGAACAAGAAGGTTTGACACGGATAAAATGAAGAGTGAAAAAGTTAAAGAAACCTACCAGCAAATAATAATAATAATAGTTTTATTCACTGTAATAAAAACATTACATGAAAGTCAAATAATAATGTGTAAAACATAATATATAGGTACATACAAGTGTAGAATAGTGTTATGTATAACACAGAATCCACTTATAACGTAACTTAATTAATTTACAAACTTTAAAAATTCTTCCAAGGGATAAAAACCATGGTTCAGCAAAAGCTGCTTAATCCTATTTATTGATATATCTGAACCAAAAACAGATCATTTTGTTGTACATCTTCGGACCCCAGTAATCCACACTGCCTTGATTAGTCTTAATGTGATGGTATGGAATCAGCTTTTCATTTCTTTTTCTTGTATTTTAGTGGTGATGTACTGCATTTGTTAAAAATAACTGTGGGTGTTTGTGAACGTATTTTACGCAAGTTAGTATGTACTGGCACGGCAGAGTAATAATTCTCTCGCTCACAAAAAACTGTCTACAACTTTCACTATATTCAAGATCACAAAGTAACTGCAGTGCCTTCTTCTGGAGCAGGAAGATTCTATCAGCAGATAGAGATGCTCCCCAAAGCAGAATTCCATATATGGTTCTGTTATGAAAGTCAGAAAAGTAGGCCGTTCTGGTCGCTTCATATGTACATATTTGCTAAGTTAGATGCATAGGTTAGTTTGCAATCTATAGTTAAGCCCACACTTTCCGAAGATTGCTCTTTTTTCGCATACATCTGCAGATGTTGTGCCTTCTCTCTATTCAATTTTAATGCATTGTTTTGAAACTATGCATTTGCTTCATCTAAGACTTTATTAGTTTCTATCTTTTTCTGATAGTTAGAAACGCTGTGTCGTCCGCATATAACCTAGTTTGTTTAGATGTTGTATTATAAAGTATATCATTTATATAGATCACAAAGAGCAAGGGCCCCAATACAGTACCCTGTGGGACTCCTCTAACCATAGATTGCACGCTAGATCTTTCACCCTTAAACTGACCATCTGATACCTATCCTTAAGATACGCAGATATCAGGCCATGTGGAATACCTCTTATATCATAGTAGTGAAGCTTTTCCAGCAACACAACATGATTTAGCATGTCAGATGCCTTGCTTAAGTGACAGCAAGTTAATTCGATCTGTTCACATTTATCATACGACTCCATGACTGCTCTAATGATATCCAGTATAGCAGTAGTGGTTGACTTATTTTTCCTATAACCATGTTAATTACTGGATATAAACTTTTTTCTTTCAATTAGCCTGTTCGCAATTACCCTCTCAAAGATCTTTGACATCACCGGCAATATTGCAATGGGCCTATAATTGCTCGCTAACATTTCCCTTTTTGTATATCGGATTATCTTCGCTAATTTTAGTTGTGAAGGAAACATTTCTTCTTCTACACATTTATTCAGCGCTATTGTTAAGGGGAGTGTCAACTCCATCATTAAGTTATTTATGAGATTTATTGTAATGCCATATATATCTTTCGAATTTCATTTTCCTCAATTGGACTAAAGTACATTGACTCTTGTTATCGATATTCATGTTATTCAAATAAGTACATGGTTCCCCATTAACTACAAGATCTTTCCGATTTTGAAAAATAAACTCCCATATCTGGAGCTCTTTATATTGTTTCAGTTTCAATCTTCTTATTGATCTTATTTGTATCTGAATTAATTATCGTCCATATGGCTTTTTGTTTGTTACGTATTTGATTCATCTATAAACTTAACTTTACTATGGTATTCCATCTTGTAGCCTCTATACAATACATTTACATCTTTGGTGGTTTGCATAATTATGCATAGAGTGTCCATGGTATTGGAAAGTTTTTAAAATAATCTAGAAAATTATTATGAAAAGTCTGGAATGCTTGTTCAGCCGACATTCTTTCTAGATTGTCCCTTACTTGTAATGATAGAACTTCCTTTAATAATTCTGTTCCATAGTCATTAATTTCTCTTGTCATTAGAACTTGCTTTATTGCTTTTTGTGGTGTATTATGTAAAATCTTTATTGTAATCAATTGCGCCATATGATCTCCCAAGTGCATGTTCAATGTGTCTACCTTGCATATTCTTTCCTGACACATATTTGTCTAGAAGAGTTCTTGAATTTTTTGAGATTCTTGATGGTTCCTTCATTAGAGGATGTAAATTAAAAGGCCCTAGCATATCCATCAATTGCAATTTCTCATACGTATTCTCCAGCATATCAATATTGAAGTCAAATGATCAAGGAACGTATGACTGAGTTAAAGATAGCGGAAGCCAATATAACAATAGACCGAAGGTGGGAAATAATAAAAGAAGGTATCACCAAAACAGCAGAAAGAGAGGTTGGGTATAGAATGAGAAAACCAAGGGCATCATGGTGGAACAAAGAATGCAGAGGAAGATAAAAGAAACGAAGCTAGAAGTAAACTAATCCAAAAACCAACAAGGAATAGAAAGGAAGAATACGAGAAACTGAGATTGGAGTCCCTGGAACAATCACATAGAAAGAAATCAAGAGGCTATATAATGTGCTAAGAAACACCAAACAAAACTTCCCACCAAGGCCATCTGGTTGTCAGAATGCAGAAGGAAAGTGGTAGTTATGATAATTAGACACCAACACTTTGCGAACTCGTAGCAGATCCTACCTACGAGGAAGCAATAAAGAGTAAACAAAAGTTGAATAACGACAAGGGAGAGGAGAAGCACTAGCCGAACAAATACACAAATTAATTACCGAGATATGGAAAGAAGAAAGCATACCAGGAGAATGGAGCGCGGCGATCATATGTCCCATTTGCAAAAAGTGACAAACATAACTGTAAGAACAACAGAGGAATATCGCTCCTATGTATAACATATAATATATTCACAAGTATACTGCACAAAGAATAAGAGAGTATGGAAAATAAATCATAGACAGTGTAAACAGGAACGGGCAATATGACATAATGGAAGTATTTGAAATAGCAAGCAAATTGGTAAGATTAACCAGAACAACAATGACAGACTCGAAGGCCGTAGTGAGAACACAAGACTGAATGACGGAAAGGTTTTCAACCACCAAAGGTGTGAGGCAGGGAGTTGGACTTGAGCCGATCCTGTTCAACATTGCACTGGAGAATGCAATAAAAAATTCTAGTGAGAATCTTGACAGCACAATAATACGCAACTCACATCAGATATTCTCCTTTGCAGATGATATTAATCTAGTTGCCAGAACAGAACGAGAAAAAAATTAAGTGTTTAACAAATTAGAAACACAGACCAGATATTCTCACTACTAGATAGGGTTGAAGGTCAATGAAAAACAGACCAAACTACTACCGGTGAAACCAAGAAGGATTGGCCAGAATTACACAATATAGGAAAACGACATCAAACAGGAAATACAACAACTGGAAATACTGGATGGAAACAGAGCCTAATTCTAACTCGCATATATTTTCAATTCCAAATCAGCTACAAGAAAAACAAAAATTACAATTGACAAGGCCTTGATAGGACCCGTCGTGACATACAAAAGCGGGACGTGGACAATCACTAAGCACTCAGAGGAGTTATTAGCGGGGCACCTAGAAAAAATGGGTGAGGACCGAATCCCAAAGAAGGTATATAACGGTCAGATGGAGGACGACAGAAAACATGGAAGGCCCAGGTCCAAATGGGACTATAGCGCCATGACGAAGAAGAAGACAAAACATCTAAGTGAATGCAAATTAAAAGACAATAAATGAATTAATATTATTAATAATACGATAACATTTACTCAAATAATTTATTAAACACAAACATAAGTGGATATTATAATAGATTTAATTCTAAAAATTTAAGAAATAACTTGTTTTACATGAAAACTTAATGTTTCCAAGAGGTATTACGTTCAAAGGTTATGTGAACTCATAGAGATATTATAGGATTTATAAAAGGACAAATATACAAAACATATAAAAAGGATTTACGTATCTAATCACTCCAAGGCTTGGTTTTTTTTTAATCTTGTTTGATCCTTTTGATTAATTGCTCGTGCAAACACAGTAGTATAACTGGCTGGATACAATGACGTTGAAGTAGGACAATTCTTGTTCGGCACACAGATGGTGGCTTTCACAAATGCATTGGGTTACACACAAACTTTCAATGTTCTGTAGTTTGAATTGGTCAATATGTCCGTTAGCATAAATCGAACAGCATTGTACATGCACTAAAGACAATCGGCATCCATTACCTTGATTCTTCTAGCAACACCAGCACACATTACTTTCACGATCCTTCTGTTTATACTTGCCATTAAATTAACTCTACTGTGATCCAATTACCATAATTGCGGCCTTATTACTACAGTAGTACTATAACTTCAACATGAATATCGTAGCTGATGCTAAAATGCCTAGAATCGAAATAAAATAATTAACATATGCCCTTCGAGGTTATACTAGTCAATCTTCGACTACTTGCACGCAGAACAACCAGAAATAAATATTCAATGATGTGTCTAAATTAATATTACTAATAGTATGAATGTTCTTTGATTAACATATTAGAAGTAATTAGTAATTAGTCTCAGCTAGTATTTTCTTCGGCATTCACTCTATTTATGAGTTTGAAATTTAGAAAAAAGGTACAGCGTGAATACAGTCACAGATGTATGCACGCACGCGTTTATATCGGGTGTTCAGAAAATTCGATGTCATGTACCTAGGTATTGAACAAAAAATCGTATGTTCTAACTTAAGTTTATGATTTGTATTAAGACGGGCATTTACCAACAAATAGAAACTTATGCAACTTATATTACTCGCGGGACGGGTAGACGCAAGGGTGTGTGAGTAGGTGGAGCTACACGATATTCGGTTTTCATCACAGAGTTTCGGTTTTATTCATAGATTAAGGAATACTATAGATGGGAAATATAATGTATAAAGAATGAGTACTTACGGACCTGTTGATGTTGTTGATGTTTTATAATAAGCCAATTTTCGCTTGCTCATAACTGTTATATTATTATACACTCGAATATTATATGACATTTAAATGCCAGTGACAGTTTGTAATTAAACTGTCACTCGCATTTAAGTCTGCAATAGCCGACAGATTCCGATGGATTTTCGTCTTCGCTAGGACCGGTAGAGATACCGTAAAGTGGGGATAGATGACGCGAAAAACCTCGTGTAAAATGTGTGTGAAAATGTTTACTGTTTAATGTTTTTTATCTTGAAAAATAATTACATAAATTTGATTTTTTCTTTATATCGTACATCAAATGTGCAGCTGGCGCGTAGAGATCGTTTTTTTTTCATTTGTGTATCAGCCTTAGTTAGTAGATATTAATCAAATTCATGCATTTTTGTGGTTATTTCTAAAACACATAACTTTTTTAAGAAAATAAATTAGTACAAAAACTGACCTTGTCATTATAAATGTATGCCTTTTGCATCACTAACCCAAATTTGAGATTCTAAAATTACAAAATAAGTTTAAAAAACTCGGAACGGCTATGCCCTAGTTTTCGATTGGTAAACGCCCCTCTTAAATATTAAATGTCAAGTGTTGTGTGTCAGAATTTACTCTATCTCAGTCATGACTTCAAATTTTCAAAGATTACTTTCACTTTTTCTGTTTTGTTAACAATTTTCGTGTCGGTACGTATACTGTGACACCAACAGTAATTTCTACAGAATTAAAATCATCAAGGGTTTTCTAACTCTAACAATATAAAAAATAAAAAATGAAATAGCAGTAATTAATTAATTTCTCCATTATTTCTTTAAATATTATTTTGTAATTACTTACTTTTTGACGAACTTGAACAAATTTGATATATATCATCGTATATATTGTTAAGTTACCATGTTAGAAGCCAAGTTATATAAGAAATTTTACCAATTATATTTAGCAATTTGTCGAATATGTGAAAACCATAGAAAGACAAATAAAACAGTAATTGATATCGAAAGACGAGACTCCTTCAGCCTATTTAAGTTACATTTTTGAGTACGTCGATCTCGGGAAAAACTCATTTCGGTATACCGAATCGAAAAGGAGATGAAAAAAGATAATAATAACAAACATTTCATCATCCGAGTTGCCGAATTTTCCACAAACACGCAATTTTTCAGAATAACTTTTCTATTTACAGTCGAAAGCAGCTTTTCTGTGTGCGTCAATTTGGCAAACTTTCTCCTTCTACCGACAACCGAAACAAAAATAGTCGGTTTTCTTTTTCAGTTGACAATGCAATGTCACATGTTATTTTTTCTTTATTTGTTCCACATAAATATTGAATATGTATATATGTTGAAAGATACACAAATGCAAAAGTGTAGCCATAAAAAAGTAGTCAGTAAAATGCGAGAGTATTGATTGGATTCCTATTATAGTCGTAGTTTTGCTTTGTTTTAACGTTATCTAGTAGATTAAATACATATATTTTGAGTTTTGTGTATTATAGTATACTGTTAATATAAAACTAAGATAATGAGTGACACAAATTCACCTTCTTTTTCGCTTATATCAGTATTTTGTAAACTACATTCCACTGGTAGTGTGTATGGCAATGTGGAACTTTTTATACTTATTAAAAGAGCTCAAATTTCATTTATAGCAGACAGAACGAGCAGTCTTTGGCATAATTACAACCACGCCAGGCAAAGATTCTATTTTTCCTTAACTTTGCATGTGTTGCCTTCCTTTTATATTTCGTCTTTTATTACATCTCAATAAAATCTATTAACCTGTTCGCATTTCTGTTCGATTTCGACCATAAGCTTTGTGCAGTTTTTGGTTGTTAATTTCGTCCCTAATTATTCGTCTTGCTCGCACCTCCATAGCTCCCATAATTCATATACCAAGACGACACATTGGACTGAGTCTCATCTTTTTATTCTTTAAGTGTTGGTATACCCTCTGAATAACCCATGACAGTTCCAGACTTGGCTCAAATGGTGATTCAACTTTCTATGACCACAATTTACTCAGAGGTATATCCACCGGCAATTCTTGGATTAAATAAAATAATTATTCCGAATACTCCACAAAAAGAGATGTGTGTGATGGCAACATCCACTTATCGTATATTTATATGTTGGCTTGCTTATGGCCGCTCAAAGTCGATGTGACGTCTCTGTAGTTTTTCAGATAGCTGATGGTAAAATTTCGTGGTTCACTCTTATAACTTATTAAGAAAAGAGCATGAGCCATATATTATTACAAAAGATGTTAGCCCGAAGTAGCGCCACTTTAGGACGTGACCACGTAATTGTTCTTAATTTTAGGAATAATAATTTATTTATGTTACAAACACGTGTATAAAAAAAGACAAACGTTAAAATCAAACTATAGCAACATACGCCATATACATTAAAAATTCAGGAGTAGTAGTTTGTTGATAATAATATTTTTAACAAATATTTTGATGCATTAAGTTATTCCCTGGTGGTGTATGGTTTGATCCTTGTTGAATAGACGGTCTTAAAAACGGTTAAGACAGATGTTTTCAGGACACGTATCTTATTTTTTATGCTATCTAAAGATTTTGAAGATACAGAGGTTTTAAATGATTAATATCGATCTGGGTGCTTACTCTGCACATGTGCAGGTATTATTCAAAGGCTGAGCACTAAAAGTAATATTAATTGAATACGAAATTTGAAATAAAATAGACAAAAATGCAAGAAATACATAAATAACCAGTCACTGATGACTGCAATAATAAAACAATAATAAAACTATACAAGTGCAGTAGTCGTAACTAAAAATGACAATGAATTAACATAAAAAATCGTTAGTTTTAACATTACGTAATCAATCACAAATCAGAGCAAGAAGGTTACACATAAAAGACTAAGTGACCAACGAATGAATTTACAATTCTAGTTTAACGGAAGGAAATTCCGAAACAAGTTAACAAATTGATACATATTTTGTCGGAAGCAACAGTAACTAAATTTTAACATTATGAGACATGTAAAGTTGTATGGATATTAAAAAGCAGTTGATAGATATGTTAATGACTTGTATCAGTTACTATATTTCTGTAGTTAATCCCAGCTGGAAGGTATTTATTACGAGAACAACAAGGTTCACCAAACATTAATTGCCGATGACTCAAATATATCCGCAGCCTCATATAGAATAGCATCCTGACGATGATGGTTCACCCACTAATATGGCAGGATGTTATACTTATCTAATCAAATTCCATATTTTCAGTAGTTCACGAACGAATATCTACTTAGTATGCGGTGACACGGCGCCGCGGATTCGGACTTGCGGTAATTCTTGTTAATGAGTTTGCTTTCCGTCTCCTTCCCTCCCAATTACTCTAGAACAATTAGAGAAGCATAGCGTATGTATACCGGGTGGCCAACTAAGAATGGCCGGCGGCTATATCTCAGAAACCAGTAGTCATATTGCTCCCGGGTAAAAAAATTTCAAGTAAAAGTGCCCAAGAGAAAATGATGGAAATTATTTTGGAGTTTGTAAAATGTCCGCAAAGGGGCGTAACAGTCAGGATCAATGTTAAAATTTAGAATTTCTTCATATTTTTAGTAATTAAGGGGTATTGAAAATCTTTAAATTTTATTCCCTGCACATTCTTTAACACTTTTAGTCTTGCACATTTTTTATTATCTAGTGAAATGAAGTAGTGGGGGCAGTTCAAATGTTTTTTAAAATAAACTAGGATTACTCCCGGTTGGCTTTACCGATTTGAATAAGTTTGGTCTCATTTAAAAGAGCCTTATTTGCTCTACAACTGAACTTGTGTTATTGTATCTTGGACTTTTGCTGTCACCGGTAGTTGGCGTTAACTGAAATGTAAGCAAATACTAGGCTTTCTTCCAAAAAAGTTAAATACAATGATATGTTTCTTTTTACATAAGCTAATAAAGAATTAAATCCTCTACATTTCGGTAAAAAAACCAAATTTGTATGTTTTTTAGAACAGGAGATATTGACAAAAATAGATCAAAATTCATAAATTTTCCTCTTTTACTGGCCTTTTTTTTATGAAGCTAACAATTTTGAGCTACATATATTATTATTATCTAATATATTATTATTATTAAGAAAAAAAAATTTTGAAAGACCCTATTTAATAAAGCAAGATTATTTTTAATACTTATTTTAATCCAAAAGATATACCATTGACAATAAAAAAGTAAGCTATGAAAAAATAAAACAATAACTCTGTGTTAAAACGACGAGTTGTGAAAATAATAAATATTATTGTCAGTTTTTGATTGATTCCGTTTACTTTTTTGTGTTTGGGAGAACTTCTTTTTTACTGAGATGCGGTTAGCGAATGAAGAGGCATTCGATATGATTGGTGTCTATTTCGAATGCATTCGAAATTCTACAATTGCTTCCAGAGTGTATGCTACGCAGTTCCCTGGAAGACATTATGCGAGCAGTGTTTGTCGTAGGTTAGCGGAAAGGCTTAGGACCACCGGAAATTTTAATCTTCCGGTGTATAGAAGGCAACCTACTAGCGGAACCGAAGAAAATGCTATAAAAGTATTAGAATATATTGTATTTAATCCACATGTAGTGAACGAAACCACAAGTAGAGAGTTGGGCATTTGTAGAACTACGGTCCAAAATATTGAAAGATTTAAGTTAAAAATAAAATAAACTTTATTTCGAGATTTTTTTGTAAGGCTTTTGTTAGATTTGCTATATCTCCTACAGTTTGTTTTAATATTTTTAAGCATAAAGGTCTCTGCCCACTACAACGTATCATACTATCACCGTAATAGGAACGTGTCGGGTAAAAAAATATTCTTTGTATTGAAAAGTATGTGACTATGCCCATTAGACCGGTTCGTCACCGACCAGCACCGTCGCGTACCATGCACGGAGCATTAATAATTGTCGGCGAGAATATTTTGCCGGTGCCGATACATTCCGCGCACGGCACGGGATGTTGCCAAACCGATGCGCGCAGGCGGCGAAACTGTGAGCATACGGGTAGCACTTCCAAGACGTCCACGCAACACCGATACCCATGCGAGAATGAAACGGTTTCCTCTCGATTTTGGTGGATTACATACGGGGATCATACGGGGTGTATACGGGCATCATACGGGATGTATACGGGCATAATACGGGATGTATACGCCGTCGATCCGTTTCAGTGGGCATAGCAGGGCGTATCGTGTTGCTTTTCATGTCTGTTACGTTCCTATTACGGTGATAGTATGATACGTTGTAGTGGGCAGAGACCTTTAAGGTCTCTGCCCACTACAACGTATCATACTATCACCGTAATAGGAACGTGTCGGGTAAAAAAATATTCTTTGTATTGAAAAGTATGTGACTATGCCCATTAGACCGGTTCGTCACCGACCAGCACCGTCGCGTACTATGCACGGAGCGTTAATAATTGTCGGAGAGAATATTTTGCAGGTGCCGATACGCTCCGCGCACGGCACGGGATGTTGCCAAACCGATGCGCGCAGGCGGCGAAACGGTGAGCATACGGGTTATAACCGAGTTTTCCTATCTATTTTGGTGGATTACATACGGGCATCATACGGGATGTATAGGGGCATCATACGGGCATCATACGGGATGTATACGGGCATCATACGGGATGTATACGGACACAGAACGCCGTCGATCCGTTTCAGTGGGCATAGCAGAGCGTATCGTGTTGTTTTTCATGCCTGTTACGTTCCTACTACGGTGATAGTATGATACGTTGTAGTGGGCAGAGACCTTTAAGCATAACAGTTGTTTTTAACGTTCCGTAGTACTCGGTTCCCTTGAGTTTAACTCATACATCCATCTGCCTATTTATTGTCTGTTTACGTTTATATAGACCACAGTAATACTTTGTAATAGTAAGATACCTAAACAGTGTCCAAAAAGTTTGGATAAATTTGATCTCGCAGTTTCGTTCACGTTTGCCATATTATTTTCAGGATGATCCTTATTACATCGTTCTTCATCAATCTTTAACGACTGAAGATTTCGATCGCCGGATTGACTACTGTCAATGGCTATTAAATATGGTAGCGGAAACCCCCGAAATTCTTTCTCGCGTACTATGGACGGATGAGGCAACATTTAGTAGCAATGGTGGTGTGAACTTGCACAATATGAACTATTGGTCCAGCAAAAATCCGCGTTGGATGCAGGAAGTTTAGCATCAAGGCCGCTGGTCGGTAAACGTGTGGTGCGGTATTCTAGGAGGTAAAATTATTGCATCCGTTTTCTTTAACCGACATTTCACTGGAGACGTTTATTTAAATTTTTTTATGAATGAGCTGCTCCTTCTAACAGAAGATGTCCCTCTGGACATTCGTCGTGATAAGTTTTTTCAGCACGATGGGTGCCCGGTGCATTTTGTGGCAAGCGTCCGGGATTTCTCAGATCAGACATATCCTGGCAAGTGGATTGGACGGGGTAGTATATCTCCCTGGCCCGCCAGGTCACCAGACCTCAACATCCTAGATTTTTATATTTGGGGGAAAATTAAAGACATTGTTTTTGAAAACTGGCCTACAACAAGAGAAAATATGCTGGAGAAAATTATAGCGGCAGTACGAAACATATCGGAGGCGGAAATTGACACTTCTGTTTTCTCCACGCGGCAAAAGTTGCAGGCTTGCATTAACAATTATGGGCGGCATTTTGAACAATTAGGCCGTCATTAAAAATTTTGCAAACCAATCTTTACAGTAATGTAATTGTAGTTATTTTAGTGCTTAATATTAGCTTTATTCTGATAGTGTTAGTATTAATTGTTAGTATAGTAAATCATAGTATATGAAAATTTTAAATACATGTTTTTCGAACGTTTCCATAAAATAAAATTTATGTAATTTTGGTTTCTTAAACAGGAACTAACGAAATGTTATAAATTTTTTTATTTAATATATTTTTATATATTTTGCATCGGTGTTACAGGAATGCCTTTCAAATTTCTTCCGCTTTTGTGACATTTTATTATTTGGTCTGCGTGTTAGATTTTACTGAATTTATTATATATACGAGGGCGTATTTTTATGTTACGTATATAATAAAAAGAAGACAATTTAAACAAAAGAAGTCATGCATTATCATCTATTTTTGCCAATATCTCCTGTTCTAAAAAACATACAAATTTGGTTTTTTTACCAAAATGTAGAGGTTTTAATTCTTTATTAACTTACATATGTAAAAAGAAACATATCATTGTATTTAATTTTTTTGAAAAAAGGCCTAATATTTGCTTACATTTCAGTTAACGCCATCTACCGGTGACGGCAAAAGTTCGAGATACAAAAACACAAGTTCAGTTTATAGATCAAATAAGGCTCTTTTAAATGAGACCAAACTTATTCAAATCGGTTAGGCCAAACGGGAGTAATCCTAGTTTATACAAAAAAACATTTGAACTGCCCCCACCACTTTATTTCACTAGATAGTGAAAAATGTGCAAGACTAAAAGTATTAAAGAATGTGTAAGGAATAAAATTTAAAAATTTTCACTACCCCTTAATTAGTAAAAATATGAAGAAACTCTAAATTTTAACATTGCTCCTGACTGTTACTCCCCCTTGCGGACATTTTACAAACTCCAAAATAATTTCCAGCATTTTCTCTTGGGCACTTTTACTTGAAATTTTTTTAACCCGGAAGCAATATGACTACTGGTTTCTGAGATATAGCCGGCGGCCATTCTTAGTTGGCCACCCGGTACATGATGATCTTGAGAATAGCGCGAGGTAAGTAAATAATCTCGACAGAGGACCATGTACCATCATTCAAGGCGTCGCGTCGTTCAAGTCAATTGAGGAAATAAATAAAAATATTACATATATAAACGCTAGTAATGATAACTGCAAATTATAATTTCTTGTGAAAATGTAAAATTGTAATTTTAAACAATAACAAAAATATTATTTTTATAGAAAAACGAATAATTACAGTATTATGTCAAGAATTAGTCTTTCTGTCGAGGCTGCAGTTTCCATGTCACATCCCCTTTTTCCAAACCGCCGCCAGGCAGATTCCTCATGGAATCATCGTTATAGTTTGGCATGCTCCTTCGCTCTATATTTGTAATTGCGATCACGAAGTTTAATTGGTTTCTTTTTCTAGGGCCTTAAAAATGGTCACCTCTATGTCTTTCCCGACAATTTCTGGACTGTTTCTCTTCACCCGTATGATGATCGCGCACAAAGATTCTTTTATTCGGTACTCCAATTCTTCATCGTCTCCAACCTCTCTCAGCATCGTTAGGTCGCTGACGTATGCACTGCTATCGACTCCTATCTGTGAGAGGAATTGCCAGCAGCATGTCATAGTGTATGTTCTATAGCAATACATTTGATTTAAGTCATTACACACACACAAACAATGAGAGTTATAATTTGTTTGTCACAATAATATTTTGAAAGAAACTACGCGGGATATATTTTTTAAAGGTCTTTTTGTGAATGAGAGTTTAGTAGTCACATAGATTTAAGTAAGGCATTTGATCTAATTAATCACAGACTGTTGCTGCAGATATTATTTAGGTATGGTATTAGGGGTACGCCTTTGAAATGGTTTCAGAGTTATTTAGAGGATCGAAGTCAATACGTTCAAATTGGAAACGCTATTTCGGGGAAGTGCACACTTAGGTGTGGGGTGCCACAGGGGAGCGTGCTTTGGCCCCTATTGTACATGATATACGTGACTGATATTCCATCAGATAACGTTATAATGTACGCGAATGACATTTCACTTTTGGTGCCCACTGAGAAGACTAAAGACTTGGGACGACATGCGTCTAACAGTTTGAGTGTCTTAAATAAATATTTCCTGGACAACAAGCTTGTGCTAAATAATGATAAGACTGTATTTATTGAACATAAGGCAGCGATCGAGATCAATCTCATCTCGTTAGGGGGCCTGCTGGAACTATAGCTCAGATCGACAACACTAGGTTTTTGGGCTTAACTGTTGACTCTACATGCAATTGGAAAGAGCATATAAAATATTTGCGCAGTAAAATCGGTCGGGTATGTTTTGCGCTGGGTGGACTGAGAAATGTGGTGAGTTATTCAAAATTGAAGATATTCTATTTTGCTTTTTTTCACTCATTGATGGTATACGGCATAATAGCATGGGGATCATCACCAGAAATGATTCGCGTTTTTAGAATGCAAAAGAGAGCATTAAGAATTATGTCGACAGTATGTTCGGGGACTAGTTGTAGGTATTTTTTCAAGGAGCACAAGATTATGACGCTGCCGTGCGTCTATATTTGGCGGCTGCTGTTGTATCTCATGACGTGTAATTGTTGACGATGGATAAGTATATGAGTTAAAAAAAATTGGTTGGGCTATTTCCATCGTTTGTGGAACTTTGATATTCCAACGTTTCGGCAGTACTTCTACTGCCGTCATCAGGGTCCAAACTTGTCATTTTTGTATAACTACTTTACCACTCGACTAATTAAGAAAAAACTATTAGCAAAAAAGGAAAGATTATTTTGACGTTAAAAATATTTGACATAATTTGACAAATATCAAATCCACACCTTTTTTATAGGTTCAGTGTGTATGCGCAATATGCTATTTTGTTTCGTGTTAATTAGTAGTAGTAGTTATTATTTTTAGTTGTCAGTCTGTCTCCGGTCTCGTGGCTGCCGGTCTTCAGTTAACACATTCTCTCATCATAGGGAGCCAGATATTCTTGATCTCCAAGCTGGGCGTACTGATCGTGTTAGGTGTTATCTTCATATACGCTGTTTCTGTAATTTTTCTTTTTTGGCCGTGTTCTTGTTTGGCCAGGATTGTCGCCTCGTTCCGTGCAATGTTGTAATCTTCTTCCCAAGCATGTCCGCCAGCTGCGATTTTTCTGTCTCTAACCGTTTACCTACCCAAAACGGACGCCTATGACCGGTACTAGAAATTCGCAATTGATGGAATCGATTCATCTCTGGAGGATAAATAAGCATACCAGTTTTTGTTTTTCTAAATAGAAGCGTTCGGGAGATATTAAAAAAAACTAATTACAAGGCGCCATCTTCAAAGAGCTCTAGCTCCCTTAGGAAGCATTTTCGGACTAGGGTGAATTGGGTTAAATTGTCTTAAAATTATCTGAGAAATCTCCGGTCTTCGTTTGTCAGGAGAGTTTCTGGACATCCTGTATACCTGTATTATATTTACAATATTATAACGATTCCCATACTCTTTTTGAGTCGCATGGAATAAAGAGTATTATTATTAAGCTAAGTCGATATACTTTTAACCACAATACACAATTCTACATCTTGATTTGGTCACAGTTGCCGAATGTTAAAATAAAAAGATATTTTGGAATTCCGCAAAATATATACCAATACCTGCTAAAAATAGGCAATGAATTTTACAGTACTTTTAAAGTTTTCAGCACAAACGGGATTCACCTACAACAGTGCACACATGTGACACATAATGTATATTGTAAACATCGGGGACATTTCTTCGTGACAGATGCCCTTTAAGATTTAGTATTTATTTGGAAACCCTATTGTGGGCGTTTGTTATCTTATAGCTTTTGTGTTGCGTATCCTTTTATCTGTGGTCTAGTTATTGTTTGTTGACCTAAGTCGCCCGGTGATATGTCTCCGGGACGGTCAAGTCCGTGTTTCTGTCGTGCCTAATAGGCGTCTGGATGATTTAGGTGGGTGTCCAAGATGTAACCGTGGATTACGTTTTAAGTTATTGGATTTGCGTCAAAACGCCATTGAAATTTAAATGATTTAAAAAGTATTTTTGAAATACTAAATCGAACATCCCTGCAATATTTGCTTAGCAGTATCTCACCGTGAAGTTTCAATTTTAAAGATCGTGTATTTTTTGGGCGTGGAAACAGTACAGACGATGCAACGACCCCAGCAAATACAATAGTAACTTTCCAATAAAGTTTCGCTGAACTTACAGGTACAAAATAATAGTGGCATCTTTTTGAAACTTTATATAAAATGTGAAAGTTTATTATACAGCATCGTACGGCGTATTACACGTTTTCTATTGCACATTTGGGACTCAGAAAACTTGTGTTTTCCAATATACTTCTCGATGCTGTATGAGTACCTAGCTAGGTACTTGGTATCACAGTTCCCATTTTCAATTTAATATTTTCAGATTTTCGCCTGTGGCGTTTTATAAAAGATGTCATTTATAGTAATTTTGACAATACATACAAACGACTTTCGTTTCTTATATTTAATAACGTACTAAAACCACTATTTGATACTCAGTCGAACACAGCATTATAGGCACTAACTAACTAACTGTATTTATCTAACTTATTGAATTTTATTGAATCTAACTGATATCCTTGTAGATACGCTTATATTTCCAAAAGAGAAATGTATTTTATTTAAATTTCTTCGTCTGTTTTATCACAATTAATTCGTCAATATTAATATGATTTTTATATTTTCTTTTAATTTATTTAAGGTGGATAGGGGAAATGTAATAAAGGGAATATTGTAATAGCCTTTTTTTAATACCTACAGATTTAAAATACATAAATGCAGCAGCATCTCGTATGATGTTACCTCCAACGCTATTCTGGAGTTGTTTCGTATACGAATTGACAGATTTTTCGTATATGAACGTATAGTTGGTATTCTCGACTCGCTCGAATCGAATTCGAGTGATCATATACGATTAGATCTACATCGAGTGGTTTAAAGTAATCGAATTTGAATCCGACTGATTGAACGAACACACTATGTTATTGCAAAAACAGAAAATGGCACATTTTAATGAACCTGGGCAAGTGATAATGTTCCAGTTGTTTGAATACCATAACCGACAAAATGAAGACTGGAAGACATAAATTTTATAAAAAGTTAGAGTCCTTTACAGAATTAAATGATGACGCCTTTATTAGATTGTTTAGACTATTGAAAAATGTAGTTCATTCACTTATTAATGTAGTCAGGCCACATGTAATGTGTGGATCTAGGAAATCCTCACTTGATGTACGAAGTAAGGTAAAGAAGTTAAATGATTGATTATTTGACGTGTTCTTCAGAAATAGATATTTTAGGTTTTAATTGCATTAAGATTTTTTGCTAGTGGCAGCTATCAAATGAATATGGCATGTAATTTCTTTTTAACTGTAAGTCAGTCATCAGTGTCAAGTGATTGATGTATTAAATATGCCTTACATTTTTAATGAATCATTCAAGTTTGAGGAAATATTGGTGAGCTAGAACAAGTTTGGAATCAGTATAAGTTAGCATATAGATTAAAAAAAACATTTGTTACCGAACATATTGTCTAGGTTTTTCTAAAATTTCCAATTTCCTAGAGTTATTGTGTGCATTGATAGTACTCATGTACCAGAAGTAAATGAGCCTCAATATCCTGAGGCTGTATATGTCAACAGGAAAAGATATCATTCTAGAAATCTACAATTAGTAAGTTCAGAAGTAGTTTAACCAAACTTGTAAATAACACTTTGTTTATAAAAGAAATGCCATTCCAATATGAGAATATTAAATGTTAATCCTACATACCCAGGAAGCACATGTGATGCATTTATATACAGAAATTCTGGTGTACAACTTTTGGAGAATTTGAATGGCCAACGACTTAATACATTTTATTTGTTGAGGTTGTTTTTTTTATAAAATACTTGCATAGTATATAAAACTAAAACAAGTTCTGTAGGTGATTCTGGATATCCACTAAGGCCTTAGTTACCGACACCAATAGCTGATGAGCCACAACCTGGTATCTCAGTGAGAGATGCAGTGGTGTTTTAAAAATTGAGTTCAGGTGGTTATTAAAACGCTATGTACTTCATTATTATGATCCAGCAACATGCTCAAAGATTGTTAATGCATGTGTTGTATTACATAATATATGTTTTGCAAAGAATATTACACTTAATGAGGATATAGAAAATGGTGTGGATTATGGAAGGATTGTTAATGACCATGTTGATGTTGTAGAACATAATTGCTGAGTGGATCCAGACTTGGTGGAAGGGAGAAATCTCCAAAATAGAATTATAAAGAATTATTTTACATAAATAACATATATTATAGATTAGTAATTATGTTTAAAAATGTCTTCTTTATTTTACTAAATTTCAGTTACAAATATTGTAATATTAAATTTATTATATTTCATTCTTTGGAAGAATGCACATTTGTCAAATTTAGTAATAAATTCACTTCATGTATTTTAACAAGTAGAGAAATATGAAATCAGATTCTAGAACATATTCATAAAGAAAATGCTTTATTATATATTATATAAATTCATACAAGATATCATTAATATCTTTTAGTACTTGTATACTTTTTATTCTTAATTATTTTTTTCTTTTGCTGTTGCCATCCTTTCAAGAATTTAAGTCTTTTTCTGCTGCATCTGCGGGTGCCTTTGAACGCCTCTTTTGAGCAAGTCTTGTAATTATTGTAAAAAATGTAGAACATTGTTAAAATGGAAAAATGATTATTAGAAAGACATATATTTCACATGTCTTACCAGGTCTAAAATATTTTGTATATATTATTAATTACGGATATAAAATAAGTGCAAGTAAGATTTCAATATAAATTTGCAGCCTTTCTTGATATTTAACTTAGTCATAGACACTTCAGATCATCCGCCTCTACAAGTAAAGGACAAGCAGCAATGTTCGTTGTTGATCTAAAATAAAAAATGGGGTGTGGGCACCACGCGACTTTCTTATAAGTATGTGGTTTCTGGAATGTGTATACAAAAGTAGTTCCAAATCAGAATTCAAATTTTGTATCTTCTAATAAAACAAATCTCTGTGGCTTTATACAGAAATTATCCCAAATCTAGCTGAAAGTACTCACTTCTCTTAATAAATTTCTATAGAATGTATAATTTGAGAAACATTTGCAAATAGCTACTATTCGTTAAAAGTGTTACTTTCGGTCCGAATTTTGATATTTTTTATATAAGAATTATTCCAAATGCAGCTCTAAATACTTTTGTGTTCTTAATACACCTCTATAGCATGCAAAATTTGGGAAATATTTGCAGAAAACTGCTATTTGATAAGAGTAGTATTACTTCCGGTCCAAATTTTAAAATTTCTTTTATACAAAACTTTCCACATTTAACTCTACATACCTTTGCAATTAAAAATATATATATAGAATTCATAATTTGCGAGATATTTGCAGAAGCTGTTATTCGATAAGAGTAAAATTGTTATTACTTCCGGTTTAAATTTTGACATTTTTTAAACACAAAAGTTTTTCCAATTCCGGCTTTAAATACTTTTATATTTCAGAAAAACCTGTATAGAATGCATAATTTGCAAGATATTTGACACATACTTCCGGTAGGAATTTCGAAAAACTTTTTTTTTAATATCTTTCTAAAATTCATTTTTACTTTTGTATCTTATAAAAATTTGACTAAACTCAGTAGTTGACGAGATATTATTTATGATTCTTATACCGAAATAAACTACTACTTCCGGTCTATATCTTGTATTATATTGACAGCTGCACCCGTAAGAAAGTAAAAAGGAGAGGTTCTTGATGCGGTCCTTCAGGAGCCACGGACATTGGACAAAATTTGGATGACTTAAACAAGATTTCAGAAGTATCAATAAAGAAGTACTCAGTCCAAACAAAGGTAACTTAGAAAGTAAAATTCTATGGTCAATAATGTCGAAAGCACTGCTAAAATCGGTATATATGACAAACTTGGTTATGAAACTAAACTTGGAGTCTGTGGCTTGAAACTACACAAAAACACTAAAACACCTTCACCACACTAAAGCACAAAAATGGCTAAATACGTATTTCAACAACTAAGTTGTCATCATCAGTAGCACTGATTAAAAATCGCGCTGTCTGCACACCGTAGCGTTGAGTGGTGTTCTGTTACGTTACGGTGTGTAGACAGCGCGATTCTTCCTTGTCCAAAATCATATAAACAAATTTATTGAACTCCTGAGCAGCAACATTAACACCAGTAATAATAGATCACAAGACTTACCAATGCAGTCTGGTTGATCTAGGATACCGGAAATGATAATAAAATAGATAGGAGTTGATGATACACATCAACAGGGAAAAGCAGAAGATTTATACTACGCTTCTGTTATAATTCCAGAAGCACCTGGTTGTATATGATATGCAATATCCTCTGTATTCTGATGACGACAAGTAGTATTATTGACTGTAGACTTGGAAGTATTTAATCTTTCACTAGCATAGCATAGCTCACACCAATTGCTGTTCTGCCCTTTCCGGTAGATAGCGCGATATGTTTGATTTGGTTAAAGTCACTGTATAAGAAAGTCTGAACAGAATAGGTAATTAGTGCCATTGGAGGATAGGCACGCGGTCCTAAAAATGGCCTATGTCGAAATTCAAAAAAAAATGATGTTTAATGTCAAGCTTTAATTCTACCAAAAAAAATAGCGCCATCTATTGAACGGTAGCATATACCAAAACAATTTTGTTGACCATGCAAACATATTGTGCATAGGTATATATAAATTATTTCTGTTTATAAATATAAAATGTATTAATAGGTTGACCATAGCGCCACCTACCGTGTTCAGATTTTGCATTGACGATATAAATATGGTTTGAGAATAGCAAGAAGATTAGTTGAGCCATTAATAGTAGTTTATACAACGAGTCAATAATGACAGTTATTATTCCCGAGAGCTGAATTTACTCCCGAGCCGCGTAAGCGGCGAGGTAGTAACTCAGCTCGAGGGAATAATAGTCATTATTGCGAGTTAGTATACACTACTTTATCGACGACTAACTGAAAATTACTAAAAAAAATCAAAATAAGTAAACGAAAATGTCAGATTACTATATCAATATGACGTTTGATGGTTAGGCGGTCAGTAAAATGGCCGGACTTGTCTATCGTTACTATGACAACGTTAGGAACGTTATGTTCTTATTGGCGGAATGCAGTGAATAATGGTAACGTTATGGCCCATTATATGTTCTTATTGGCGGAATGCAGTGAATAATGGTAACGTTATGGCCCATTATTCACTGGTCGCATTTCATTATTCCCTACGGGTATTATGAGTGTTATTATTAGCCAATATTGATTAATATAATACATACTTTATTGTTTAGTCGTCGATAAAGAGTTATTGAATAACTTATAGGCGCACCAACGATTATATATAAGGATTAATAAAACATAAAGAGAGCTTTACGATGAGTGACCCATACAAATGAGTCACGATTTGGCAATAGCAGCACTGTAGTATAGCATAAAATTACATTATGTCTCAAGTTGTTACTTTTTTGCCACATTCTGTGGTTCTATTCAGGAAAGGGATAAATTCTTTGAATAATTATTCGTTTAAACATATCACTTCTAAGATGCAAGTCCATTATCTATTCAATAATATACTTTATTATAAATATTACATTCAGATAAGCGCCTATTTATTAAATTGAATTAATTTATATGTTCTTGTTCTTTTTTCGGCTATCATTAATAAGGATAATAATAGAACAAACGTCATTTATTATACACACAAAGAATTTATCATTTTGTTGACAAGAACTTACCGAAAGAGAAAATAAAATGACGTCTTATTCCTTTTTTCCATATTTTATAATTTAATTCATTCTATTCATAACGATCATTCTCAAAACAATGCCCATTTGTTTCGATCGCAATCATTTGGCGCCGCGAAATTTCCATCTATTATTCTTCCTGGACCTCGCCGCGATTAAATTCAGTAATTAAACCGCGATTCTGAGCGCGTTGGCTCGCACTCTCCGAATAGATGGCCGAAAATATTTCAAGAAAACTAATTTCCTACCGTATCTCCTCGCTACTCGGTGTAAATTCACCATATAAACCGATGAAAATTAATTAATTTTGAATCTGCTTTTCGAATGAGGTAGATAACTCTTTTTTATAGACGAAGTAATAATGTTGAGATACTAATTTAATATTTGTTAGGACTGTGAATAGAAGGGAGAATTTTATCTGTTCCACTTAGACATGAATAATGTCAATAATAATCATTTTCGAACCGATGGAGGAGAAATACGAAGAAAAAATAAGCAGATAATATAAAGAAATGGAAGAAAAACTAGACACTATCCCTAAAGATAATATTTTAAGTGTAATAGGTAATGTCATTGCAAGAGTTGGAAATGAGGATTTTTATGAAAAATATAAATGGAGGCCTCAATAAACACTAGATTAATTTCACTAGCAATCGAAGGAAATCTTAAAATGAGGTCTAGCTACCACACGAATTTCTTATACGTATGTGCGTTTCAAATTATTCCAAAGTTCCAAAGTTGTCCTAAATTAAATTTTAAATACTTTTATCCTCTTAGAAATAAGCCTGTGAGTAAATATGTTATTAATGGTCCTAATTTTGAGGATCTTTTTATACAAACACTATTCAAAATTTTATTCTAAGTACTTCTAGTATCTAAATAAATATCTATAGAATGTATATTTCGCGAGACATTTCCGAAAAAGTGCTACTCGATAAGAGTAAAAGTGTTACTTCCGCTAGGAATTTCGAATTTTTAATAAAATTTTTTCTTAAACTCAGTTTTGCGTAAATTGGAATTTTTTATAAAATTGTAAAATTTAGTAGTTGACAAAATATGTAAAATTCGATTTTTTCACTGAAGTAAACTACTACTTTCGGTCTATCGATTTTACTGAAAATCGAATCAGATCTCAAGAGGGAGATTATACTCGTCAATACAACATTTGGGATTGACAGCTATAGCGGTTTGATCGCTATCGTGGTCACACACATACACACACACACATACAAACAGACATTTTTTAAAAACCACTTTTGGGTATCGGGGGATTTCAAAACGTGGACATCTGCAAAAATCTCGATGTCGCACATTTTCATCATCACAATACTTCTTTTTACCACGTACGAGAAAGTAAAAAGGAAGAGGAGACGCCAAACATAATATAAGGAATTACAGATTGAAACGAGTAGTAGAAAATGCAACAAATAATAAAATCAAAGGAAAATGGGGAAAAATTGTAGCTGCCGCTAAATATCCAACGGCCAAAACTGTAACGATACAAAAAAATAAACCTGTGAGTAAATGTTACTTGAGGTTCGATTTTGAGAACCTTTTTCAAAAATTATTCAAAATCTACTCAAAGTACTTCTATTCTCTTAATAAGTCTCTATAGAATGCATACTATGCGAGATATTTGCAAAAAATCGCATTTCGCTAAGAGTGAAACTGGTACTTCCGGTCCGAATTTTGAAAAATTGTTTTATACAAAAAGTATTGAAAATCAGTTTTTAGATGCTTTTTTACTTTCGTGTTTAAAATGCCACTCATCGCATATGTTTCCATGGCGCTAAGTGACCTTTTAAACACATCTTGACAAGCTATGCCTCCCTGCACTTTAGACACGGGCTGAACTTAGCAACGGGCACATTAGTCACGGGCTGAAGTTAGCACTTGGTTTTTTAAATGCGAAAATCATGTGAAATTTAGTTATTATGGTTGACACTTGTCACCAATCTGTCAGACATACAGAGAGTGGTTTTTTAAAAACCACTTTTTCTGTATCAGAAGACATCAAAACGGTGGGATGATGGAAATTTTCGACCTCGACATTTTTGCAGATGTCCACGTTTTGAAGTCCCCTGATACCGAAAAAGTAGTTTTTAAAAAATCTCTCACCCTCCCTCTCTCTCTCTGACAACGATAGCTGTCTTAACGCTATAGCTATCAATTCCAAATTTTGTTTTTACGAGCATAATCTCCCTTTTGAGATCTGTTTAGATTTTCAATAAAATCAGCAGACCGGAAGTAGTAGTTTACATCAGTGAAAAAATTGAATTGTGCCAATATTTCGTCAACTACGTTTAAACAAATTTATAAGGAATTGATATGTACTTAATATTAAATTTGAGAAGAATTTTATTATGAAAGTTTTCCGAAATTTCTACCGGAAGAGAGGTATGTGACGAGTACAAAAGTATTTAGAAGTTTTTTTAATACCTATTGTTTGAACAAAATTTCAAAATTCGGACCCGAAGTAACACTTTTACTCTTAGCGAACAGCACATTTTCTTGAACATCTTGCAAAGTATGCATTCTCTAGAGATTTATTAAGAAAATAGAAATACTTAGATTAGGACTAATTTTTGTATAAAAAAATTCTTGAGATTGTATAATTTGAAACACTCATACGTATAAGAAAGTGGTGTGGTGGCCACACTTCATTATTTCAAATTACTATTAAGCTATGACAAAATTTATTACTGTAATTTGTAAGTAAACATGCAGGAGCCTTCAAATGACGAAAACTTGAAATAAATTCCACTGATTTGATTTTGATTATGTTAGGAAAAACGGTTTTCTTCTTTGTCAATAAGTGTCTTAAGTTTATAATAATTGTTACATTAGTAAATTTAGATCGACTTCAACAAAATCGTACAAATAAAAGCGTACACCAAAGTAGATTGGACCGGACGAGTGCTTTAGGATATTTAATGTATGTGACATATCTTTTCTGTTTTATTTTGTTAATTAGAATTGAAGTTCGAATTGTTTAGTACATTGGGTGTGCTACTAATATAAGGACTATATAAAGTGTATGTATTTAAATCTTTTGAAGCTAATATATCAAAATAAAATTTACCAGTTGGTTTATATAGACGGGGCATTTTCAGTCAGATTGAAAATGCCAAGTAATAAAGTAATTGGGCTATTAGAATTATACATATATTAATTTAAAATGAAACTATATAACAATATACTCAATAAAAATATATTATATTTCAAATATAAATTCGAGGAAATTATAAAATACTACAACGTCGTTCGTACTTCTAACGTTGAAATTTTAACGACGCCTGTATATTGGCTAGATGTATAGTTGGTGCAACTGGTGACGTCACTTTTGATCTACTTGAACGCGCTTAAGCTCACAGGCATGTATTTGTGCGAAAGCATGAAAATAGCAAAAGGGAATTATTAAATTATCGATTAAATGATTCAACAATTATTAGAACTGAGTCAAAAGAATACCTATGTAAGAGTCCTGTGCGGTAGTTAACTTCTTTCGTATAATAGAAATAGTAAAAGCGTGCAAGCCAAACAAGAATAATTAGCACATTTTTAGGTTATAATAAATCAACAAGATATCTAATGCACCAATTTATTTATTTATTTATTTATTTATTTATTTAATCATTTAATACCCACCAGATACATCTATTTACAGGGTAATATATACAAAAATTAACAGTGACTTAAAATAATAGTTCACAATACGATGCACAGATAATAATTAAGAACAGAACACAATACGGCATACAAAAATACAGAATACATTAAGAAAAAACAAAAAAAAAAAAAGCATAAATATATCAATGTATCATCACCTCCCCAAGAATGGGTCAGCGCACAAAAGGTTGGCATTTGTGCACATATGATAGAGCGGGGATTTGAGAAATACATTTGTCCGAGCTGTCGGGTCATAGAAAGTACCCGTCGACCTAGCAGCGTACCTGGGCACTAAGAAGTTCACCTGAGACAGAAGTGCAGGTGAGTCAATGCGATTGTTGACCAGTTTCACAATGAAGCTGCAGCTCGCCCTGTCCCGTCTTTCACTCAAAGAACTAAAACCGTGTCTGTTCAGGAGATAACCATAATCAATGCCGCGTTGTGGGTAAGCACCATCGATTTTGAACGACATATACTTCAGAAAACGTTTCTGTACACGTTCAAGCATGAGACGGTGGTATACATAATGCGGAAACCAGACCAGGGATGCATACTCCAATTTGGAACGCAAAAAGGAGTAAAATAAAATAGATAACGTTTCCAAGTTGTTAAACGCTCTGCATGAGCGAATAAGGAACCCCAGGGACTTGGAGGCAGAAGCACATAAGTCGCTGATATGCGGACCAAAGGACAGTTGGTTGTCGAATAGCACACCAAGATCTCTGAACTGCAAAACTCGAGAAACACAGTTCTGAGAGACTTCATAAGGGTACGACAGAACGTTAGAACATTTAGAGTAGGAGAGAGTTGCACACTTGTCCACATTTAAACAAACTCTATTATTGTTGCACCATTCATTAATTAATGTAAGATTTCTTTGCAGCACTAAACAATCCGAAGGAGTAGATATCACATTAAACATTTTTAAGTCATCCGCATATGCAAGAACCTTACAATCAAGCAACATCAGGAGATCGTTGATGTATACATTAAACAATAGCGGGCCCAAATTAGATCCCTGCGGAACACCGTTGAAGGCTGTAAAAGTATTGGATATATATCCATTGTAAGCTACATAGAACAAGCGATTCCGCAGATATGAGTTTAAGAAAGCAAGAGTTCTTGTGGAAGCACCTAAGGATTGTAGTTTAGCAGATAGCAGAGTGTGATCGATTGTGTCGAACGCTTTAGTAAAGTCGATATAAATGACGTCCACTTGCTGACGAGCATCTAAAGCCTCACTTATAAATTGAGTGATTTCAACTAAATTTGTCGTAGTTGACCTTCCAGCAATAAAACCATGTTGGCTGACTGAAATAAGCGGTTTAATGCAGCTATACAACTTCCCATATATGACGTACTCGAATACCTTAGCACAGTTTGATATAATGCTAATAGGTCTATAATTACGAATGTTACTACGGTCACCCTTTTTAAACACCGGTGTAATTTTGCTGACCTTCCAGCGATTAGGGAAAGTAGCGGTTCGAAGCGATAAGTTAAATAATATGGTGAGTGGAGAACATAGCACTGAAGCACAGTCCCGAAGGAGAAAACTGGGAAGACCATCATTGCCGGAGGTCATAGTTGATTTCAGTTTCCCAAAACCACAAAGCACCTCCTCAGCAGTGAAGTAGCCAATATCAAAGGAGACAGTATTCACATCAGACTGAACCGTGAGGTCGGGCTTAGGAGAACCAATAAATTAAAGTGGAGTTAATTTTGAAATGTTGTAAGATATGACTTGTTAAGTAATATAACCTACAAAATTCTTTTCAGGCTTGTCACAATAATAATAATAATAATCATAAACTTTTTATAACAATATGTTTGCTATAATTATCAGCCAATTAATACAAATTTGTAAACAGTGCTTGATTATTAAACCAAATAACAAAGTATTAAATAAAATACAGCTATAGAAAAGTAGTATTTAATAACTTGATATTTAATTTGTAACTGGATTTCATGGAACAGAATTTTAGTATCTGAGACTATATATCCCATAATATTAATTAGTTTGATTTTTGTGTAATGAAATTGATCTGGTCGATGTCAGTTTGTACTTGTAGTGGTGTTGATTTGTATTCTATATTTCGTGTATTCTGTTGGCCGTTTCGATTGTAAAACGATTGTAGTATAAATGAACATTCAACAATATGTGAATTAAAAATACTAATCAAGATGTAGTTAGATTGAAATCCCTTAGATGTAGGTAATGTTTTAGTTTATTACATAGATTTTATGGGTTTTTTACAATTTACCACAACTCAACAGGGCTTTATTACAAGCGTTTGTGATATTTATATATTTGCTGTTTACAAGTCAAGCATAGTGAATTTAGTCGTTAATATGAACTTGTACGTGTTCTTATGACACATATTTCCCAGTCAATAATAATTTTATTTACATTTTGAGAGTATATAGGGACCACCAAAAGTACAAGCCACTGAGGTAATGTTCCTTTGAAGTTCTTTAACTGTTAGAATATAACCATAAAAACAAGAAGCTAAAAAATCAAATTTGAAGACATTTATTACAGCGGACGTTAGCAATGGATCATGATCGTCACCATGAATATAGTAGTCTACAGAAGGGGCAAAAATTACAAATTAGAAAGTATGCAGTGAAAAAGTTGTAAGACAAAAAAGTATTTATGTTATAAATGTAACAACATAATTAGACATTCTAAAAGTACTTAATATAAATAGTATGCAAAATGTAGAACTAAGCAATGTAGGGAAAGAGGCGTGAAGAATAACATTTTACTAAAGATAATTACATAC
The DNA here is from genome assembly GCA_963170755.1 of Amphimallon solstitiale. Lineage (NCBI taxonomy): Eukaryota > Metazoa > Arthropoda > Insecta > Coleoptera > Scarabaeidae > Amphimallon > Amphimallon solstitiale. Next base: position 89,145,390 of record OY720680.1, read on the forward strand.
ACTATTCAAGTAAATTCTAAAAAAATGTTTAATTTGTGTTGTAATTTTTGTAAATTACATGTAAAATTATAATATATTGCAATTTAATGTTATTGTGTGTTTGTTGTGTGTTTTATAATATATATGACAGCGGCCAAACAGCTACAGTTATCAATAACAACCCTTATATTTACGAATATACTCTTCCTCTTGACATCTGATTAGACGTTAATAAAAATCGGTAGACCGGAAGTAGTAGTTTACTTTGGTAAAAAAATTGAAATTTACTGATATCTATGACCTATTAAGTTAAGACAGATTTCTAAGGAATACAAAAGTACTAAAAAGTGAATTTTAGAAAGTTGTATCAAAAAAGTTTTTCAAAATTCCAAACAGAAGTAGGTCCTTTTGTAAATATGTTGCAAATCATGCATTCTATACAGTTTTGTCTAGAATACAAAAGTGTTTAGAGCTCGAATTGGACAAATTTATGTAACGAAAGTAACACTTTTTTCGTATAACAGTTTTTGCGAATATCTTGCAAATTATAAATTCTATATAGATTTATTATAAGCGCAAAAATATTGAAAGCTAGATTAGAACCATTTTTTTTTGTAAAGGAAAGTAATACTTCTACATTTATCAAACAGCAGTTTTTTGCAAATATATCGCAAATTTTGCATTCAATACAGATTTATTAAGAACACAAAAGTATTTAGAGTTGTATTTGGAATAATTTTTGTATTATAAAAATTTTCAAAATTAGGGCCGAAAATAACACCTTTACTCTAATCGAACAGCAGTTTTTTGCATATGTTTCAGAAATTATGCATTGTATAGAAATTTATTAAAAGAATAAAAGTACTTGAGATTGATTTGGGATAATTTCTTTATAAAAAAATGTTCAAAATTCGGACCGTAAGAGGTTACAGAGATACAGAATTTAAAATTTAATCTGGAACAAGTTTTGTATACACATTTCAGAACGCACATACTGCCGTGGTCCTTGCATATTTAAAAATAAGAATGATATTAAGAACTAGTTTAAGTGTTGAAGAAAACATTAAATTTAAGTTTAAAGAATGTTTACTGAAAATTTCAACATCATACAATACAAATAACACAAGGGTATGATGGGTTGCATATATTTAAATATAAAAAAATTAATAAATATGATTTACTTATTGTTACATTATAGGTTAGATAAGTATTAAAAATTAAGTATTAAATGGTACAAAATAAAGACAAAATAAGTCTAAGCAATATATTTCTTTTGTAGAGAAAATAAACAGGAGGTATGATTTGTATACACTGAAAAGCAACCTAACTTTTCACAAGGCGTGAAAATAGCATTGAATATTTTAAATAATGGACCTTCGTTTAAAGACAAAAAGGTACTTAAAGCAAAAAATAGAGAAAGAGTCATGTTGAGGGATGGAACGGTAAAGAGAGTGAGTCATTTAAACGCCATCAAACTATATGAAAAAGGTCAAATTCGTTTTGCACGAGACGAAAATATTGCAGAATAAATAATGTGAATTTAAACGTGCACAATGTGACAAATTTTATAAGAGAGATTCTAATAAATCATGCTTAAAGAATATAAAAGTTACCTCAAACTTATGACCATAAATAAAAAAAAGGATATAAGTTAAATATTCTAACATGATATGGTCAGCAATAATGTTTTATATAAACAACAGCTGAATGAATAGAAATGTACATTCATGAAGTTGTATGTGTAACACAGAAGTTTCATAGACTGTGGAAATCTTGTATGGTTTTGAGACCTACAAAGAGAAATATAGTATAAACTTTATTTACAGTTTCTTGCAGATAAATGTATTACTGTGGGAAAAGTCCTGGGTAGAAATGAAAGACGACGTGGTGGAACCGACTAATCGTTGTAATGTAAGTGATATGGGAAGAAGAATTCCTGTCATCCGCAATGTATTTCCGATTTTGCCTGGGCCAGACATTTCTAAAAGAAAATTAAGTATTATGTTACCGAATGGGAGAAGAAAGTATCTAACAAATAATGAGAAAGGCAATAAGTTTATAAACAAATACAAGGAGGGACTGTATTAAGAAAAGTACACCTACCGTTGGAGATACAGAACAATTTAGGGAAAGACTTTTAAATAAGCTAACGGTTTGAAGTGTTGACGTTTGGTGAATGAACTGTCAAAGACAATATGTGCGTGTGTGTTAGTGTGACAACGACAACTTGCAGAAAATGAACAGCAGAGATTTTACCGAAGATGCTTTAATACCAACCTAAAGTTTAGTTAAAAAGAGGGCGCAATGAATGTCGTTCTTCTTTTGTTTCTGGTATACATTTGGAAAGCAGAAATGAACATGAATTAATTCTTATTTCGACTTTATTATTATTATATATTTAATCGTTTACTTTTTGTTACATTATGTATGTAAACTAAATGATTAGATTTGCTAGAAATATTTGAAATTAAAAAAGCTCAGAAACAGAAGTTGGTAGTCACTAACACATAGTTAGATTTTTTAAATGCTCTCTTTATAGACACAATTATAAATATCGATTACCTACCACCCGATATCATTAAGAGCTAGGTATATAAGTTGTACCCTTACTTACTTTAGGTTAGTTTAGATAAGTAACTTTTTGATAATGGCATAACAGCCGAAACATATGTTAGATAATTCTAATAAAACTGTATGACATATAGCTAAGTGTATTATTTTCGACAATTAAATTAATTTATTAAAATGTTTCACCAAGAAGTGTCTGCAACATCAATTAAGGAAACTTTTATTTTAGATAACTTATGCAATAGGTTTAATTAATTTTCTACGGAAAAAACTACGACGTGATAACCTCCCAATATTTATTTCCTCATTGCCTACCTACCCAGTAGATGATTGAAACGTTTTCGCCTCCCCTTTCTAGCCCTTTCATAAACAACTCTCAGCATAATGTAAGCCAGGTAAATAGATAAATCATCTTTCTAACGGAATATCTACAAGAAAATACGACCCGTCGCTAGAATCTCCACATATACAACATCATCCATCCTCTATTTTTATTTATATCATGTTTATACAGAGTTTAAATGTAAAAGGTAGAATAGATAGGTATGTATAGATAATGTATACCGTAAAATACACTTTCTTCTTCGACATAATAATGTAATACTAACATGTGTCGTATATTATCGATTTCTCAAAGTAGATGGCGTTGATAAAATTATAACACCGTCGGGTTAGTGATCCTTAAGATTTTAGTAGCATTTTGTAGCGTTTATTATGAATTTTTATGTATATTTATGATAAAATTTACGCTCAGTGGGTTCTAGCATTAGTTCAGACTAAGGTAGTACAAACGAGTATGATTAATTCGATGATTTTCATTCGTTATACTTTGCCATAAAATGGATTTATGTAATTTTCAGATAATATACGATATTTTCTCTTAAGATATGGACCGGCTAATGGAAGGTTATCGTTGTTGCAAAGTGTAGTGCTTACAGTGCATTCAATTTATGTACCGTGCGTTCATAAGATCGTCAACCTGCTCGGACCTTTATAGTCGGCTGAGGCGTCAAGTGGATACGTATGGTAGCACCAAAAACCTGAATACTAACAAATTGGTCAGAGCTCTTCAAGTATGTTACAGTGGGAATGGCCTGCGACAAAGATCTAATAATAACATCTCATCCTTTTGGCAGGGACTATGTCGATGGTAGGAATACCATCTAACCCACCGGAAGCCAGGAAGTGTCGAGCGGGGTGCGACCTTATCGCACGTGTTGCTGGACTGCGGGGACACCCACTGGCAATAGATTCAAAGACAATATTTGTCGTGAAGTGTGTTGCGACGGCCGCCGAGGGCAGACGATATCACGTGGAAAGAGAAACGCGGCTTAGCACACGGGACGGTCTCAGAAAACCTGATGTTATTACAGATAACAATGATAATGTCAGACATTGTAGTACTTTGGGAGGGACCGAGAAACTTACGCGTGCCCTACTTCGATAAGATTAATCACTATTCGACCGATGGTTTTACTGATGGTGCACATGAGATATGGTGACAACCGTCTTGTTTTCGTCCAAACTTTGATTATCGGTGCAAGGGGTATGTGGTGTGACAATAGGTATCTGATTACAATGACTGGTATCGGGTATGTGCGGTTGTTTTTTTTTACAAATTCGGAATAAAGTTAACTTCTAACAATTAAAAAATTTTTTTTTAGAAACTCGCATTGTGAATGCATATCAGAACGTTGATCGTTAACAGATTATTCAACTTATTTCCAATACTAAATAGATAATTATATTACCTTTCCCATAGACGGCTACTGTACAGAAAAATATAGGACCATTCGTGAAAATTTAATTTTTATTAAAAATTAATTCAATCACTTTAAGACATCTTAAAAATATTGATGTTCTATGAAACTTTTCAGCACGTATAGCGAGTGTAAATGGCGCAAACCTAAACATTCGTCTTTCATATTTCTTGAGATACCTAATATCAGATAAACTTTCTGCGTCCATTATCAAATCCACACGCAGCGTAAATTCAGTTTCTCTTCATTACTTTTTTCACCCAAAGAAAAAGAAGCAAACACGCACCAACGAAAAGATAAATGGAAATAGTACAAAAAATGACGGCTAGTCCACTCCAGTGTATTAAAGTTTTCTTTTTTCCATTTGTTTTTTCCTGCACGAGCATCCTTCTTTTTGACTAGAAACTGCTGGCAATTTTCGTCGCAATTTGTATTTATGCCGGAACACAGGGGCAGGTTAGTCGGTCTCTTGCTTACGTGATCTGCTTAGAAAATTGGTTCACAAGACGCACAACACATAAAAGAGCGATGAAATGATGTACATGGTCTTCTAATCTCTGGACTTTATGAAATCTTATAAAGTTTAAGGAAGATATAGCTACTACAACTTCTACAGTAGTCTTGTGATATACATGTACCAATCTATTTTCGAACTTACTATCTTCGGAGGCATTATATTCATTAGAGTGATTATACAAACTTTTGTGTCATATGGTTATGTGTCAGTAAACGTGTTTTCAGCTATTTTGTTGCTTTTATAACTTGTAATCACTACGTTATTAAATCTTTTAAAATACAAAAGTGTATCTATACAGCAATATATGTGTAAATTTAAATTTCAATTATTTTTAAAATTCTGTTTTTCCTCAGCGTAGAAATATCTAATATGATTTATCTGCTTCGCGCTGAGTAAATTAATTAGGAAATTTTATCACAAAAATTTGCCTACGATGAGATTTCATGCCTTCTAAGAAGGCAATAGCAATATATATATATATATATATATATATATATATTGATATAACCCCCTGTGTGTATATATATATATTATAAATCAATAAAGAAAATATCACGGATACATAATAAAAATAGGAAAAAGAATATCGGGTTAATCCGCTGTAGTGCAACCGTAGACACGTGTTTCAGACTCGTTGGTCATCGTCAGTACGGTGTAGCCAAGGAATAAGGTGGTCTTCCTTTTGTTTCTATCTCCAAGGATATCCCACCTTATTCCTTGGCTACACCGTACTGACGATGACCAACGAGTCTGAAACACGTGTCTGCGGTTGCACTACAGCTGATTAACCCGATATTCTTTTTCCTATATATATTATAAATACACTTTGCTATTTAACTTTTTTATAATTATGAAAAAAAAAATTCACTTTTAAAATTTATCTAATAGAAATTAAAGTTCAGGGATATTAAATTTACCGGGCTAGTTCAGAAGGATTTTATATAATTATTAGCATATTCTAATTGATTTGATAAGAATCAATGACTAAAATCAATGAAAATCTATTAAATAAAAATTATATGGAAGTTATTACTAATTATTAAATTCACGAGTTCTTGTACAATAGCAATTATAGTTGACTCTACTTTACTTTAAGAGAGGGACGACGCGGCATTAGAGCGCGAAACGTTATTAAGACGTAATCGTTAGTGTCGAGTGTATTTTAAGGGTGATATTGAAGTTCGTATTGTGAGTGACTTTTAATAAATCTCGGGCGTTAAAGGAGGTCCCTAAATATTGTATCTTCGTTACCTTGTCTTACTTTATTTAAAATGTCCAGCGTTTGATGATCTTCGATGTTCTCTTAACCTGTAAATTGGCTTACAAACAGCACATGGTACTAATGCGATGTCTGGGCTAAATAAAAGTACTTCTAGATCGTATGTTGAGTAATAATAGATATAAATTTATTAAAATATTTGGAAATTTTTTTAAAAAAAAGTTAAATTAAGTCATCCATTCAACGAATGATGTTTTCTAGTTGTATAGGTACGTGTATTTCTCTCTACAAGTTCACATTGTAAGTTCTTTTTCAAACTTCGCATTAGTTAATGTCTCTTTTAATCGAGTTTTAACTTCTTATTTATACCGTAGTTTGGCCCTGAAGAAGTATCAGATTGTGATACGAAATATTGGCAAAGAATAAAGAACTTCACATAAAATTAAAGGCTTTCTGATGCTGGATCCCCCAAAAGAATACTTTTTCTTCTTTATTTATTACTTATTATTTTGAGAATCTCTGTTCGTACCTAAAATACAGCTATTGATTTCTATAATTCCACTTCGCCCGATACCTTCCTTTGCCTGATCAGCGTCTTTGCTCTTTGCCTAATTTCCGTGACCAGCAAAGTCGCTTATTCAGGTCCGGTGCATCTAACGACGTGAGACATATTTATTACTTTTACGTGTCTATAAAAATTTCTCTGGCATTACCTTTCTCTTCGAAAAAATATGTTCCAACATATTTGCTTAAATATAACGGCGCCGCCACCAAATTTCCGTAGCTATCCTTACGTCTCTAAACTTACTAACTAAATATCTTATATATTAAAAATCCTACCCTTACATCTATGAATTTAAAAAAACTTAAACCATTTGCATTATATATGACAAAGTTCTACGAGTTCAACCAGCACTACATTTAGATAACAGCTAATTAATTTTTAAAAAGAGGATTTTTACAATTATAAAACTATTTTTGTCTGGTATCATGCGATTTTTCTTGGTTTATCAGATAAATTTTCTATTCATTTAAGCGTTGGATGCGAGCCTTCTTTGTCTTCTTTCTGCCCTACTAAATTCAGACAAATTACTTGCTCTTTTGAACTTCGTCTCCAACTTCTTTCTGTCTTATCCTGTATGCTCAGTAAAATATAGAATAAATAGAGTGCAATTAACCCTATGAAGACTTTCAGATAATCTATAGACGAATACCACATGATTTGAAAGATATCATCTAATATGTTTCATAAACAAACACACCTATTTTAATTTTTTTATGATGCAGTAACAGGAACAAAATTTACTGTTTTCTATTTTAAAATACGATTACAATGCCTCCTCTATCTTTCATATATATTAAGAAGTACACAAAAGATGCCTTTTAAGTCTAGAAATATAATACATCTTATAATGCTAATTAAAATTTAAAATTATTTATTTGATTTCGTTTGTGTATATTAACATTTGCCCACGTATTGTAGGAGCAACATTATATCGGTGTAAATATAAATGCATTTTCTAAGTGTACTTGGTGGTTGTTTGTCACTAAAATAAGACAAGACGAAAATGGGACACGAAACATCTGAGGATCCGACTATACTGTCGTTTCTCTATGATCGTTGTTTTTTGTTTCAAGGACAAAAAGAAAAGAGTTTTAACCTATTCAGTCATGTTATACCAGTACATAAAGAGCCACCTAAATATCTTATTTATCTATAAATTTTAAACTTTATTCAAAACAGGCAGCACATATCTAGTATCATATATCAGCAAGGTGGGATATTTCATTACAGAAAGATTACGATTTCTAGCTTTTCTTGATAGGTTGATAAATTATGGTGTCCAATCCAAGTGGTTTGTCTATATCACGCAATAAGGATATCATATCTATTTTCGCTGTAAAAACTACTATTATGTATGGTTGGTTGCATAGATTTGGTATAATATATGCATTTAACCACTGTTTGTATATGCAGATATGTATTGCGTAATAAAAAATAGCACTGTATATAGAACGGCATCAATACATAACAGACAATATCGCATTTGATTATTCCGCTATTATATGCCAGGTATGACGATAATAGTATTGTGTACGAAGTGTGATGCTAGTTATGCATCCGATGTATTTGAAACTGGAATAATCGTATTATTCAGCTAATATGTGATATTATGCAAATGATATATAACTAGCGCCTTTGTCAACTTTATATATGGTTTCGATTGCAGCACTCATTTTACATTCGCTAGGAATGTGAAAATTATCAAGTAAAACATGGCACAATCTCGAGTGGGAATTAACTTTCTCCATCGGACAATGATAAAGATTCGAGCTTTTAGTGGTCGTCTGGGTGATCTCTGGCCGGAGATGGAAATCAAGCCACTCCTAACGACAACGTTATTTATAACTCTACTACCACTACTGTGTTACTAGAAGGGATTGATGTTAATGGTTCAGAAAACGACGAGGTTATCGGATAAAGATTTATGCCGAGGCGTAATGTATTTATGATTATATCCCTTTTCTTTTTGGCGAGTAAAACCTCTTTTTATGGTGGGATCCGCATCGTTTTAATATGTATCATAATTTCGCCTGGTGCGTGCTTTATCTTTATACCCTGTTATTTTATTTGATTCTTGGGAAATGCTTTTAAGTTGTTTTATATGTATTCCAATCATTCTTAGTGTTTAATATGTTTAGATAATGGTTTCTCATCGGCATTATGCAATACACTAATGTGTATTTTACAAACATATAATACATATATTTATTCTTTCAGAAAGGAAACGATAAAAAGGCGATCTGTTGTGTTGTTTTAATACATATACGGATAATGTTATGTTGATTTATGCCAAACAAAAGTTATATTATATATTGTAAATAAAACATATTGTGTAGCCTTCTTAATTTATGCACTGAAAGGAAAGTAGTAAGTAACAACCACAATAAAGTAAAATAAAACAACAGAAATCTCTGTAAAGATCTGTATTATTGTATTTAAAAAGTATATGCAAATGAAATAATAAAAATACAAAACTGAAATTATATCTTAGGCTAAATAACCCGCTAGAAGTGCCAGTGATAGATGGCGTTGTGGGTTCACAGTAGTCAATGTGATGTTTAATTAAAAGTTAAATATTCTGATAGATAAGTATAGGGTGTCTTAAAATAATGTACTAACACTTTGAATGACTATAACATGCTGACTTTTTTGTTTTTTCAGGTGTAACTAATGTAACAGAATGCCAGGAGATCAACTTAGCTTTGAAGAGAGAAAGTTTGTCCTTAAATGTTACTGGAATACCGAAAATGCCACTGAAGTGCAAAGACGGTTCAGAAGGGAGTTTGATAAACCGTCACCAACGCACCGGACTATTGCTCGCATGAGAGATAAATTTGAAACAGATGGAACCGTTCACAACGTCAACAAGAAGCGTTCTGGACGACCACGGACATCCACCAACCCTGCAAAAGAAGAGCAGGTGCAGGAAACCCTCATCCGATACCCACGGAAATCTCTACGACAAACGGCTCGGGAGACACACATCTCAAAAGATAGCGTATATCGCATCTTGAAGCGTCTGCGTTGGAAAAGCTACATTCCAACACTAGTCCATGCTCTCAATGAAGATGATCCTGACCGGAGAGTCCAATTCTGTGAATGGTACGTGGCAAAATGTGCAGAAGATGGAAGGTTTCCATACAAAATTGTCTGGAGCGATGAGGCCACCTTTAAATTAAATGGCTCAATTAATCGCCATAATTGCACCTACTGGGCTGCTGTAAATCCTCATGTTACAGTTGAACACCATTTAAACTTACCAGGGGTAACAGTATGGTGTGGGATATCAGCATTGGGCCTAATAGGACCATTTTTTTTCAACGAAACTGTCAATGGTGAAAGGTACCTAACCTTGTTGCAGGAGTCCCTTGGTCCACACATTGAAGAGATGTTTGGTGATGACGAAATTTATTTTCAGCAAGATGGAGCACCTCCCCATTACCATCGCGATGTAAGAGCTCACCTTGATGCAGCTTTTCCAAACACATGGATTGGACGAAGGGGTAGCATTGAATACCCTGCGCGTTCCCCAGACCTCACGCCATTGGACTTCTTTTTGTGGGGATACCTCAAGGACAGAGTTTATCGCACAGAACCAAGAACAACTGATCCATTGAAATTGGAAATTGAAAGACAATGTCGCGAAATTCCAAATGAATTGTTTCGTCACGTTTGTGAATCCATTGGTTCACGTTATCAGCGTTGTCTGGACAATGACGGTCGTCAATTTGAACACTTGCGAACATGATTCTTTAATTACATTTCTTCTTCTGTAATTCAAGCTTTTAAACTTGTCTTTATGCTCATAAATAATGTTTTTATAGTCATTCAAAGTGTTAGTACATTATTTTAAGACACCCTGTATAATTTCATTTTAGGAGAAGGATTTTTTATCAATGGCATCATTACTTATCTCATGTAGCTACCATAAACAGTCATTAAGTGGTATTCGGATATTTATGAATACGTTTTTTTAAGATTTTCGAATAGGCTTTTTAGGCGACTGAGTTGTTCGTACTTCAACATATTGCTGCCAGTGTTGCTTAATACATATTAGCAACTATATTATTACTACACACTGTGGATTATGACAATTTATTATATTTTTTATTTTCTTTAATGTTTATTAAATTTCAACTCAGAATCTTTCTTTCCTTAAAGTCTTTTCTACCTCTTATTCTATAGAATGGGTAAATTATCCGAATACGTGTCAACAATGTATTCATTATACCTAAGAACGCAATAATGAAATCAATAATAGAAAGTGTATTAATATACACATTTTTCGTAATAAGAAAAATACTTCTCAAAAGTAGTTTACCTTTCCTTACCATAAAAACAATATAAAAATATACCTGTATATATACAATAAGAAATGAACACATCTCACACAATAATATTGAAATAGAGGAAGAGTTAAATATACAAACATAATATCGTATTTATCTAACTGTTTTTGATCTATAAACAAATAAAAATAAAATATGAAATGATACTAATGTAATTCAAACAACATATTTGGTTTGGATTACGCTATTAGAATTCTTACGACAAGAGGTAATATCTCCTGTTCTCGTACATGCATATCGATTAATAAGGACTCTGTTCTTGTTCAATGTAATTACGAGCAATAAGCTATTTTTTAAAGTAAAACGCGGTTGTATTAGGGTGGTTCATATAGAGTTACATTTTTGAAATGTGAATATTCCAACACAATACACCTCATGGTAGTTGAATTTTCTTCTTCACTACTAATATATTATTCAAAAGATAAATTAATGACTTTGTAGTGCATAAACGATTTTAGTGATATAGAATTATCCTTAATTCTGTAAATAAACCGCAATTATTATTAATAATATTATTATACTTCACAAAGTATTTTAATTATTTCCTCTAATGTTCGCGAGTCGAACTTTTTCGTAATTTAGACGCCAGTGGTTCGAACATATTCACATCATTCTATTTCAAAGACATCATTCTAAATAAATAGAGACGAAATTGTAAAAATTGTGGATCCATTTACCACCTAAATTCGTAAGAAAATACCATCTCTGTTATTTCAGGGTGTCATGGGGTTAATTACGAAACGTGGCGGCTGATTATCGTTCACATCCTTTAATATAAATGAAATCCCAGGTGCTGACCTACAACAAAGAAGGATCTTTGTTCAACGATCGAAGCAGTATTTGCCCAACATCCAACGCCACCAAGAAATAACCCGTTCAAAAGCTGTATAAATATTTATCAGAACGAAGGTGGCTTTGTTATCATACAATACACATATACACGATACATATTAACACTTGCAAGAAAATGAAGGTAGGTACCCACTTACCCTACATATATAGAGAAAGTAGGATATTTATCATAAATGTGAGTTAGAGAGTGTTATGACTTTGATGCATTTAAATTTAGAGCGTTGAAAATGTCACTACGTTTTCAACATTGCGTTATTTCATATCCATTGTCTTATGTTATTACAGAATAAATTAGTTTTAGTTAACAAACAAATTCTCAACCTACAGCAGACAAAATTCATTAGTGAATTCTCACCTAGGAATTATATTTTCAGAAACAAATGATTTTCCAATTCCTTATTGTATAGCAGGGATTGTAATTTACTAGTAGATTTTCTTCATCCGTGATGTAATATTTGTAACAAGAAAATTTCATTAAAATGTAAAGTTCGTCATACAATATTATTTTGATATAAATTATAGGGAGTTGTTGAAATCCGTGCTTTTGTTAAGCTTATACCATGCTGTTTTAGCGTTTATATATGGAATACCTTAGTTAAAGATCTAAAATAAGGAAACTTTAAAATAGGACATCTGTTTCGTTGTTGATAACAACGTAGATTTTTTATTATTGACTTTGGTAGTATTTTATTCCATTTTAAACAATTTATCGACATGCCAGTGAAACAACTTTTTCCATATTGAAATAGTTGATGTAATAAACAAACTATTTTATTAATAAAATTTGTACATTTCCTAGAAAACACAGAATTGTATTGTTAATGTTGATTGCTTATGGCGAAGATATTCTGAAACAAAAGTATCATAGCCTCAAATTTGAATTTTTCTTCTGATTTGCATAAGAATTGAATTTTTACAGTATGGGAAATGGATATTTCTTGATATACCCGTTATTTTTGAAAATAAATATATATTTTGTGAATTAAGATAAACGAAGATAAATTGTTCAAATTTATTAGAATTTGAACAATTTATCAACAATTATCAATTAACTGAATAAAGGCCGCTTTGTTCAAACACGCAAGTAATGGCTTATTTAAAGACTTTAGATATAATGGGTAAAATAATTATTGGCTTACAGTTCTTGCAGTTCTTGATTTCATTTACTTCATAAATCGGGACCACTTTTGCATACTTTAACTGGTCTGGGAAGGACCCCTCCACAATGAATAAATACATTATTTTGTTCATCACCATTTCATAAAGGGTGCAATATTAATGCTACATTCTTCTCTTATGCAAATTGCAAATAGAATATTAGTTTTTTATGAGATCAGAAAACAATGTCGGAACAGTTCCTCTCAGAATATAAAATAATTGAAGAAGGAAAAGAAATTAAAATAATTTTAAATTATAAAGTATTCAACTTTGTTTTGATAATTGCTATTATCACAATTTGAATTACGCATTTTTAAAAATTAAATTATTTTTGATTATTTTGAAGTTATTTTAAAACATCAAATGCACAAAACAAAATTTGCTTCCATATCAACTACGTACAACAAGATATTTTCTACAAAGATCAGTTTTAGATATCTTATTTCCATTCTTAAATTTTTAAGATTCTTATTTATTTTACCACGCCTTTTTCATATTGGTCAGTACTATAATTGTCTACGTTAGTGTCATTCATAATTCTTTAGGAGAACCCAGCTTCTCAAGCTCCTTTATGAACTCTTTCATTGCTCTGTCGTCTTCGCTTGTGGTTACGCCATTACCTGTCTAATGTCCACTAATGCCTATTTTATGGACGTCTGTTAGATACACATACGTGATCCTGTCTGAATTCACACACGCTGAGTATAAATCGCATGGTTCTGTACATTTCACATTTAAGTTTTAAATGTTAGATTTTTTCCTTTTTAATTCGTTCTTTATTTCGTTAAATAAAAACTTGAAGACAACTATTACTTTCTTATACGTAGTATAAGGAAGTATTGTGATGATGAAAATTTTCGACCTCGAGATTTTTGCAGATGTCCACGTTTTGAGGTCCCCTGATACCAAAAAAGTGGTTTTTAAAGAATGTCTGTGTGTCTGTGTGTGTGTCTGTCTGTCTGTCTGTGTGTGTGTGACCACGATAGCGGTCAAACCGCTGTAGATATCAATTCCAAATTTTGTATTTACGAATATAATCTCCCTCTTGAGAACTGATTAGATTTTGAGCAAAATCGGCAGACCGGAAGTAGTAGTTTACTTCAGTGAAAAAATCGAATTTTGCAAATATTTCGTCAATTACTAAGTTTAAACAAATTTATAAAGAATTCAAATGTACTCAAAATTAAATTTTAGAAAAATTGTATTAATAAAGTTTTTGGAAATTCCTACCGGAAGTAGGTCTTTTACTCTAATCGAAAATCAGTTTTTTGCCAATATTTGGCAAGTCATGCTTTTTAGACAGGTACGCTACGAATATAAAGGTATTTAGAACTTAATTTCCAATATCTTTTGTATAAAAAAAATTTCAAAATTCGGACCAGAAGTATCACTTTTACTCTTACCGAATAACGATTTTTTGCAAATATGTCGTAAATTATGCATTCTATATATATTTATTAAGAGTACAAAAGTATTTAGAATTGGATTTGCAATATTTTTTGTATACATGAAATTTCAAAATTCGGACCGGAAGTAGCACTTTTATTCTTAGCGAGTAGCACTTTTCTTCGAATATCTTGCAAAGTATGCATTCTATAGCGATTTATTAAGAGAATGAAATAACTTAGAATAGGAGTTTGGATAAGTTTTGTATAAAAAAATTCTTAAAATTGTATAGTTTGAAACGCTCATACGTATAAGAAAGTCGTGTGGTGGCCACACCTCATTTTTTTACTTTCTTATACTTAGTATAAGGAAGTATTTTGATGACGGAAATTTTTGTTCTCGAGATATTTGTAGATGTGCACGGTTTGATGTTTCTTGATTCCGAAAAAAATAGTTTTTGATATCTCTCTCTCTCTCTCTCTCTCCTCTCTCTCTCTCGCTCTCTCTCTTTCTCTCTCTCTCTTTCTCTGTGTGTGCGAGTTATCTCAACAGCAGCTAAACGGCTAAAGCTGTCAATACCAGACTAGAATAGAAAATAGAAAGTACTTTCTTGCGAATATCTCGTAAATTATGTTTTACGGATGTATTAGTGTGAAAGTATTTAAAATTTGATTTTGAATAATTTTTGATTAAAAAAATGTCAAAACTCAGGCCGAAAGTATTACTTTTACGCTGATCGGATAACAGGTTTTTTCAAATACCTCGCGAATTATGCATTCTACATAAATTTATTACTAGGGCGCCGACATGACCGGTTTAAACTACGACGGAGTTACAACGGAGCAAAGAAATAATGTAAACAACACAAACTTACTGAATAGCACTAATTCATATGGTGAACTGCAACATCTGTTTACGCCTGAGAATTGCCCGAGAACGAGAGCAAAAAATGCCCATAAAATAAGGAATTTATGAGTAAAATCCTCTTTTCATCGGCGTAGATAGTAGCGTGAGGAGTTTTTAAAATCTATTATATTTACCTTGTATTTCGCAAGAGAAATGAAATTTTCATTCATACTTACGTTAGTTTCGTTTTTTCATTGTTTTGACTGTTAATTACGACTTCGTAATTTTTGTAATAGTCTGTTTAATACCGGTTTATTGAATCGACTTCTCCCAATTATCTAGACGTAAGTGTGCACTGGATTTCGTTTAGTTTCAATAACATACGCGTACATTTTTAGTTATCATTTATTTAGATATAGAATGTTGTTTATATTACTTTTTCTGATATGAAAATGAATTGTCAGTGATTCCGCAATTTATTACAAAGTCTGTAAAATATCGTTACAGAATGCCAAAATATCGCACGTTCGTCACTTAGCTTTGCTAAAACATACACAGAAATAGTTTTTATGCTGAGAATGTCGTTACATCTTTAAATGACGATGCTCGAAGTATTTCTGAGTGCAAGGAATTAACACGAATCCCAAATTTAAAAAATCAGTTGTTATTCCTTCTGGAACACTTTGGAGGCCTAAATACCAAAAGTAATCACATATTTTGTAAATCGAAATCTCAAATTAAAAGATGGATTAACCACATTTGACGTGGGCTATTAATAATTTCAAAAGTATTCCAAGTGACTTCGGATTTGGCCTTCGGCAAAAGTTAGACGCAGTTTTTAATAGAAATCCAGATATAATAACATTGAAGCAATTGTGTATGCTAAATACGCTGAAATAAAAGAATATTTCCAGTACGCACCTATAACCAGTTGCGATGTAGAAAGGACGTTTTCTATCTACATGGATGTACTTAATTCAAAGAGAACAAGTCTTACAGAAGAGAAAATGAACAAATAATAAGGTATTTTGTATTTTATAGATCACCAGCCACTTGTTATCCAATTATATAAATAAAATTAAAACATTTCAATAGTGCGCCCATAGGCGATGAGTCATCAACCGTTCGTGTCCGCGCTCTAGTAATAAGCTATTCCTTATTTAAGCCAGCAGATTCGCAGCCACTCTCAATATTTCAATAAGGGGGGTGAAATTAATATTGCACTGTGACGAAAGCTGGTTGAACCCGCGCGACATTCCAACAATATTAGAATTCATTGATGAATTCAATCTAGCATTTCGTATATCAAAAGTAATACTCTGCCTCGCCGACGAATATGAAACCGAAGTTTAGACAAATCAAGACAATAAATTTGGCGAATCTACCTTGGAGTGAACAAGGTTATATACAAATTTCATAAAATTTAAATGACGCCGAAGTTCAAGTGAATCCATGTTGAATTTTTGCAGTAATAGTCGATAGTCATACCCTCTGCAAGGGTAAGTACCATCCAATTTGAAGTATAAATACTTCAAAAATTTCCTCTGCACATTCTCCACAAGTAATTTGTGCGAAGAGTAAAAAGGACACCATATAATAGAGCCATACTCCAATCTGGATCGCACAAATATAAAGTAAAGCAGTTTAATAGTATCTATATGAAAATGCTCTGAATTTCTAATTACAAATCCCAACATCCTCATGGCAGAAGAGACAGTGTGATTGAAGATAAAGATAAGTTAGTCGGTTTTACACCCTTCTACATATTAATTGTTTTTTTATAATAATAATTATAATTTCTTTTTCAATTTTGTTTTTTGTATTTGTTTGCCATATACCTATTTATATTTATATTGATTTTTATATTTATACTCATATTTACATGCACTTTATATTGAATATTATTGTAATTTTAAATACATTAATAAATATACTACTACTACGACTATAGTTGACGTAGTTTATGAAAATTGACATATATCTCTGTCCTTTTATACCTTCTGACGAAACTTTCTGTGTTATCTGACAAATTCAAGAGATTCAAGAGAGTGAAGTGAAGTAAATGCTAACTATAGAAAATTATATCTAATAAAAATTACAATCATTGGTCTTCGGGTAACTTACAAGTATATTCAAAGAAAAAAAATGTTGATGAAAACGGAAAGCAAAGTATAACTGAGAAAATGTGTTCAGAGTTCATGTGTTTAATTTAGAAATATGAAAAGAGAAAGAAGAAAACGTGTATCGTTGGAAAGACCAACGCCATCGCCTGAGGTTTTCCCGTCTGCTTCTGTCAGTAAAAAAGTATATGAGAAAAGTTCGCGACGAAGAATATATAGCCGTTTTGGCACCCGTGCTTGTCCGCACTTAATTAAAAATAAGTAAAATAAAAAGTGAGAACGCAAACAACCCACCCTAACACAGTAATTAACAATAATTTATTTTCCGAGATGACATAATGCATATTGTGTGGATGGTAATTTGTATGTATATAGCCACCGGCTGGTTCCTGCATTTAAATTAATGAAGGTCTGAATTTGTAAATAACTTTGAGCATAAGAATAATTTGTGTGGCAGATATTATACGCAAATTAAATTCCAAATATTTTCAGAATTAATATCATTTTAAAACTGAAGACGTTTGGAATTTTATCACCTATCAAAGAAAAATACCATTTTACTTTCTTATACGCAGGAGTATTGTTTCGAAATTTATCCAGATGACCAAGTTTTGATATCCCGTGATATCAAAAAAAGTGCTTTTTAAAAAACCTCTTTCTCTCTCTGTGTTCACACTATAGTGGTCAAATTGTAAAAGATATCAATACCAAACTCGGACGATCTGATTAAATTCTCAGTAAAATCGATGGACCGGAAGTAGTAATTTACTTCAGAGAAAAAAATTACATTTTACCAATACCTCGTCAGCTACTAAGTTGAAACAAATTTATAAAGAATTCAATTGTACTCAAAAGTGAATTTGAAATGTCTTTTATTAAAAGGTTTTCTAAATTCCTTCCGCAAGTAGGGCTTTTACTTTTACCGAGAATCATTTTTACAAATATCATGCATGTCATGCATTCTAGAAGGATTTATTGAGGGTATACAAAGTGTCTAGAGCTTGAACATGAAACATTTCTTTAGAAAAAGAAAAAAAATCCGGCCCGAAAATAACCTTTACTCTTATATAATAGCGTTTTTTTTTGCAAATCATGCATCCTATACTGATTTATAACAAGTGAACTGAATTTGCAACCATTTTTTATAACACAAAATTCAAAATTGAAGAGAAAGTAACACTTTTACTCAAAGGTTTGTTTTATTAAAAAATTAAAAGTATTTCGAACATAATTTAGAACAACTTTTTAAAGCACATACGTATGAGATGGTCGTGTAGTGCCCACACCTATTTTTTAGGACGTGGAGGGTTGTATATTTATTATAATACTTAGTAATATTATGATTTTCTAATGATTTTGTTTTCATAATTTATTTTACAATTTTAATATTTTTTTAATAACTGTTGTAAAAATGGGTGTACAGTTCTTACAGTTTTTAACTGAAGTCATAACCAAAAAACCAAATCATTCCACTGTGTATCTAGTTTTAGAATTACAATCATTCTCCGCTAGTATACAAACAATAATATTGTATTTAGAAAATTTGTTAGACAGGAGTTATAAAAAGAAATAAATAAGTGCAAAAATCTTGACAGAAGACATACATGGATGTTTAATTAATATCAAGAATACAAAAACATATAACTGCACACAAAGGAAAATTGCTGATATACAAAGTTTTGCATAAGTAGAGTTATTTCTTCAATTTATATTGCCTGTTCCCTTCTCTAATAAAACCAGCAAAAATCTCCCATCATGACGGGATGCCACCTACCTTGATATCGTTTCTCCATTTCTGCAATCTCTTGATGGAACCTTTCCCCCTGTTCATCACTCGTCTTTTCTAATTTAGCAGGACACAAATCTAAATGTGAATGCAAAAAATGAACTTTGAGCGACATTCGGCGTCCTAAATGTTTATAGTTTTTTAGCAAATTAACCACGATGACTTGGTAGTTTTCACATTTTTAAAAGAGGTCCATGCGCCAACTCTAAATCATTCATGGTACATTCAAAATTTTCATTCTTGAATAGCTTCCTAACTTGTAGATCAACAATTATTCTTTCGCGAACTTTTACATCAAACAGCTTTGGAAACTTATCCCTTAAGTATTTAAAACAATCGGCTTCTTTTTCTAGTGCTTTGACAAACTGTTCAACCAATCGTAATTTAATGTGAATTTAGAATTACCAAATTAGAATCCACTAACGGCTCAAATTTTATATTAAATTCTCCAGGAACAATGCTGGTCTGTGGCTACCATTCTTTTATATGGTAAAAATGCTGAACTGCTCGGCTATCCCACAGACACAAAGAACAACAATTTGGTAAATCCTTCTTGCAGTCCAAGTAATAAGGATGTAACTTTATGGTCACCACAGATTTGCCAAAGATGATTTGAATATTGAATGAGACTTAATATAGTTGACATATTGTCGTACGTTTCTTTTGTGTTTGTAGAATGAGCCATTGAAATTGATGGTTTCGAGTTACCATTATAAAGTAAAACGGCATTGAGTCTTATTCGATAAACAATCAGAAATTTCTTTCAACTTTGTAAAATGAACGGATTTTTTCGTGAAGATTCTTCAATGCAGAAATTCTTGTAGTGGATTGTAAAAGATTCCATTCTTTTAATAGAGATCACAAAATTTGTCATGTTTCTTTGGTTAAACCCAAATCCTGTTTCAAATCATTCAGATCTGATTGAGTAATGAAATGTGGTTCGTCAGAAGGAACATAAGTCAGATTACTTGAAAATGACACCTTCAAAACATCGTTTATATCTTTCTCCTCCGTGGAATTTGCAGCAGAATTTGAATGCATTGGAGTATCAAGTTCACAATCACTTCTTTTCAACGGATTGCTTACAGATATAATGTCTGGATACATTACTTTGTGTTTATTTATTTTGAAAACTCTTCAATTTTTACAAGACAGAAGAATAGTCCGTAAAGTGATCTACTGGTTCACCCCAAATCATTGGCATTTCTGACAGGACTTCAGAAGAATTCTTGTTTTTGTTCCACCAAGTTAATTTGATATAGCACGAAATACAGCATATATGTGGTACCCATGTTTTGTCTTAATTTTTAATTTTGAAACCAAAATATTGTTTATAACAGCTTTGAATTAATTCACTTAAAGGCTTCTTTTGCGTTTTTGTAATATATAATCCACAAATATAACGAAAACTGTCCGGAGAATTTTTGCAGCCTCTTGCACGGTTTTCCATTCTTGAAAGCCCACACGCAACACAACTACACAATAAATGCATCTCTATGCCGGCTGCAACCTTGATAATGCACGTATTGATTCCATAAGTTTCCATTCTAGTATATTCCGCGATGTCTAATATATAAGAATGTTCTACTTCTCTCTGGAATGCGTGATGTTGTATCCTTTGTAGTTGCCTGTGCCCTTCACGGTATAGCCGCGAACATGCTCGAGCTTGTTAAAATACTTTTTTAATTTTATATTTTACGTTAATCTTAGTAAAAACCGACAGTTTTTATGTTTAAAACAATGGGAAAATACTAAAATTTTAAACTGTTAAATCAGTTATAAAAGTCTTGTCGGCTAGTGTAATTTGTAATATGATTGGCGACCGTATATATTAGCAGTTAACATTCAGACAGAAAAAAATGTTATAAGCTGGATCAAGCTATTCTTCTTTCGGTTCTGAAATAAAAATCATTTCTAAAAATACTTTAAGTTCTGACGCACTTCCGGTTTCACGTCAATAGTTTTTCAGTTATTATTTTTTTTTCAAAACATTTGACCAAAATACGTGTTCAGAAAAAAATATTTTCACTTCTTTTTAAAAGTAAAAACATTAACTTTGGCGGTGCTTGTAGTCAAGAAAATTCTGCATCATTTGGTGTAAGTTGCACTAGGCAATAACTCAAAAAACTTTGTTTTTTCAAAGCCTATTTCCCGAAATTTTCACATACCAAAAACTTATTTTTTTTTAAAAGGAATACTCGGTATTTTATTGTGGCGTTTTGTTCCTTTTTTTATTCTCTTTCATTTTTGTTAACAATGTCCTATACCTATCTTTTGTAATTTCTGAGGTAATAACTATAGGAGCAATTAACGGTCAAAGAAAGAACTACGAGCGCAAATGTTCGTTCAAGCAATGGAAGGCTGGAATGGGGTCCGACTTCCTTACTTAGTCAACTGTCAAACAAGGTAAGGGTTAAATTCAACTATACCAAAAGCAATAATTTTACAGAATGAAGGGCATCGCATTTCAGTTTCTTAATTCCGGCAATGTCCAGTTGCAGTATTTCATTTTTACACAGTTGTTTAATAACGAAATAAAATAAATGTTTACTGAAGATGCCGCCCTACGCATGAAACTATGCTGCTATCTTCAATTTACTTTGCCTAATTGCTCGTATTTTTTCATTGCTGAAGCTCTTCATAAGAGATGGCTGTAGTTTTTCAAAATTACAAATTGATGTCCTAAAACTTTGGTAGAAAAAAATTAACAACAAAATAACGTAATTTAAATAACCTAAAAGTATTGAGCACCGTAACAACAATCAAAAGTAAGAAAACCAAATTTCATTAAAGAATATGTTCAACATAACTACAACTTTGTGCAATGTACGTGAGGTATTCTGTTTTCCAAAGAAGTACTAACGTTGCGCAAAACGACATATTCTTGTAAACGCTTTACTGATTTTAATGTTCATGTCTTCAAAAATTTTTGAAAGTCGTCCGTAGAAAACGAAGATACTCGTCTCCATTAACATTTTCATCAAAGAAATAATGTCCACTTATGTAACTGTCCACTATTCCTCTCCACACATTTAATGACCAACGATTTTGAAAGTTTGCAGTGAGGGTTTTATGTGTTATAATAACGAAAATTGTGACGATAAACACATCCAATTTAATAAAAGGTGGTTTCGTCGGTAAACAACCAAAAAATTGAGGAAGGTCATGCTAATTTATATGCTGCCCATTGACAAAAAATGTAAGCGATTCTCAAAATTTCTTTCATCTAACCCTGTGTGTAAATATGCTACGAATAAATTACATATTTCCTAATAATTCTGGATTCTCAAATTTGGCTTACATCTAACTGAAGACTAATTTTCTTAGTACTAGTATAGTAGTTCGACTACAATCACTCGCAAATACCATAAATTTATTATCCTCAGCAGTTACTGATTTTGTCCGCTCTCATTTTCATATTCAATACTTTCTTTTTCACTTGAATCCTTCCTTTATACTTTCGAAGGTTTCTAGCTTCGGTTGACTTCTTTCTACCAGGGATCGCTATGCATAAGGTCTAGATGCTAGCAAAGAGTTTCTTTCAGATTCACCCAAAACTTCAACCATATCTATATATTAACTTTTCATAAGAATAATTCATTTTGATGATAACTTATAGCGATGCTTATATAAATTTGACATAAATGTTTACTGACTTTCTTTAACAGTTGACTCAGGCAGTCGGCCGCATTCCAGCCTTTATTGGACGAATATTTGGGTGCATACTACAGCGCTCGTAGTTCTTTATTTGACCGCTGATTGCTTCCATGGTGATTACTTCAGAAATTACAAAAGATAGGTATAGGACATTGTTTACAAAAATGAAAGAAAATAAAAAACAACAACAAAATGCCACAATAAATTACCGGGTGTTTCCTTTTTTGGTATGTGAAAATTTCGGGAAGTAGGTATTGAAAAAACAAAGTTTTTTTGAGGTATTGTTGAGTGCAACTAATGCAAATATTGTAGAATTTTCTTGGCTTCAAGCACCACCAAAGTTAATGTTTTTACTTTTAAAAACAATGTGAAAATAATTTTACTAATTGTTTTTTCTTTTAATAAAAACACAAGAAAGCAATCGAAGAAGCGGCTACTAATGACTCACCCTGTATATGAATTGATTAGTCAGGCAAAACCCTAGCGCGTTGTTTTTACATAACAGATGTTGCCGAGACTTTCTAATAGACATTGCTTATGTGAGGAGACGATAGGCGGGAGCTCTGGGCCTCAATGAGCATTGCAGCAGGCACCTTGCACACTGAAGAAGTTATAGTAGACTGAAACACGTCCCTGTGCATTGATTGCAATAATGCCGATTCCAAGCATATTGTGCATCCATTTCATGTATACTTATATGAATTACTCATTCGTATTAAGTATGTGCATGGTTCTGTTAATAATAATAATAATGCCTTTATTTTCATTCTCCTTTCTCATTCCACTTGCCATAGCGAACATATGCTCTTATTGGCAATAATACGCTCTTGTTAAACTTAAATTATATAGTAAAGACATTAATCTCAATATTTGAATATAAATATGTCTTTGCAGTTTGAAACATGCATAATTACTGATACTGAAAAAGTCGTTTTACTAAATCTCTCTCTCTCTCTCTCTACCCTCGATAGCGGCCAAACGGCTACAAGATTTTACAAAAAACGGAAGCCAAAAAAGTTTTTGCAAATATTTGGCCAAATTATGTATTTTATACAGATTTACCTAGAATGCAAAGTAGCCCGATTTAGAACAATTTTTGTTTTTAAAAAAATCAAAATTCGGACCGGAAGTAACACTTTTAGTCTTATCGAATAGCAGTTTTTGTGAATATCTCGCAAATTATGCATTATATATAAATTTATTATAAGAAAAATATTCAGAGCTAGAGTTGGAACAATTTGTACAAAATAAATTTTTAAACTTGGACCGGAAGTAGTACTTTTTCTCTTATCAAATAGTAGTTTTTTGCAAATATTTCCCAAATTTTGCATTTTCTACAGATTTACTAAGAACACATAAGTATCTAGGGCTGCATTTGGAATAAGTTTTATATAAAAAAACTTCAAGATTTGAACCGAAAGTAACACTTTTACTCTTATCGATAGCAGTTTTTTGTAAATATTTCTCAATTTATGCATTCTATAGAGATTTATTAAGAGAATAAAGGTACTTTGATTTAGGACAATATCTGTATAAATAGCTTTTCAAAATTCGGACAGGAAGTAACACTTTTATTCAGAGGTTTCTTTTATTTAGAAGAAACAGAATTTAAAACTTAATGTGGAACAATTTATGTATTACATTTTGGAACGCACGTACGTATAGGAAAGTCGTGTGGTGCCCACACTTCATTTTTTCGTTACTGAAACTCTAAACAAAATAGTCGAAAGTGCCGAGACTGGGAGATATCGCAGGCCGTAAGAAAGGACTGTCGCATTCTTTGCGTCTAACTTGCGGCTTATTTTTAATTACTAATTTTTGGTAATAATAATATTTTCACCGTGCTATTGAAATAAATGCTCCTAGGGAAATTGTCTCTCATTTTTATTTCTACTATGAACAATGTTTACATTTGTTTTAATAAGGAAAAGGAACTATTCCACGTTTAAATCAGAAAATATAGGTACACTTACAAGTATTTATTTATGTGTAAATATTAGTCATTGCTGATTAGCAATATTTATGTTACAGTCACTTTTATTATAGCAATTTACCACAGTTTAAAATATGAATAATATTTAAATAGTTCTGTTAGTATTATAAAATAAAAAAAAAGTTTAACAAATATATTTTAAATCTTGTTTAATGTAATTATAAGACCAAATTTACATTTTCTATCAGTTTGCGTCTAGTAAAGGCCCAAAAGGACTGTTTGCCAATATTGTCTACGTGGTGTTGAAAAGATCCCTAGTGTGATATATCGTGGAAGTGGCCTTTAAGAAAGAACTAATGGTATACCAGGTCTACCATTAAATAAACAAAGGTCAAAAACCCTCTAAGGGTATAAATGAAATTATTATAAAACGGATAGATTAAACTCAGCATCTAGTATCAATATGAAAAGATTCAAAATGATCATTTTATTAAATATGGTAGTTACGTTTAACATAAGGTAACCGTGAATGTCCCTGTATAGTAAATAAGATAAACAAAGAACTTAAAAATAAATAATTTTCATTACATGTGAGACCACATCGTATGTTGTGAGTTCATTTTGAAACATACATTTTGTCAATTATTGTATGCCTTCTGGTAATGAATATATCCCATATAATGTATATAGTGATGGCAAATGCTATATATATACTACATAAGCCGATATTAACTTAATACATTTGGTGAAGCTTTCGATTCGTTCTGCTCTGTTCTAATTAGTCGCTTTGAGTTATAAAAGCGAAACCTGGGGGATCCGAAGGTTGATATGTGGCTAGACTGTTTGTTCTTGACGTCAGTAACGTGTATCTTCGATTAAATACCTGGGCGTTTCGACAACACACGGAGGAATTTTCGATTTTATTACGTCTTCCGCGACGTACAGGTAAGTTTTGATAGGCAGTCTATTTAGGGAATTACGCTCTGACAGAAATGCGGTCATGCGGTAGAGCCTGATTTGATACTACACGGAGTCTATTCATAAAAAATATGTATTTGCCAATTGTTGTATGACAAAGTAAGACGCTGAATATAGAAGGAGAAAATCATAAATTATTTGAATTTTAAAAGTTGAGTGTAATCATAACACAGAACAAAACATTTAAACTTTTGGTTTCGCCTTAAAATAATGTACAACAATTTTTATACAAAACATAAACTTTTATTTTACTAAAAGCAGATCGTCAAATTGTTTCTAATTTTATTTGAATTTCATTAAAAAAATGTGTTTGTTTATAAAGCACTTTAATGTATATGAGTTCTAATTCGTATAATTAGAGATAATATTAATCTTTATTGAATTACCTCATACAATATACAAGATATGAATATATAAATGCTAGTGCAAATCAATATTGAAGCGAGATTCAGATGGCCGGAATAACCATACCTGCTCCTACGTCTAACATTGACTCTATTAATATTAAACAAAACAAATTCACCAAATAAAACAAGATAACTATAAGAAGTGTATTCCCTGCGATAATATAATATTTTTATAATGATAATAGATGTATATGTAAGTCACTAACTGTGATGTATATGTTCCAACTTAGCACATTGCTTGCTAAATAGTAGATAAATGCTGTAAGATTTACACATTTTAGATTAATAGATAATTCATTATATAACTTGTCCCAGATAACATTTCCTGCATGGGGCTCTCGCTTACTATAAAAGATACAAGTTTGGTTAAATTAGATGAATTATTCCTAAGAGATAGTGAAATTATACGATATTCTCCAATTTCCATGTATTTCAGGACTTATAGCAAGAAAAAGAAAAATGTCAAATTTCTTTTTCATGTTCCACAATGTTCACTTTTGGGACAAAGAAAATCTGCACGTTTAAGGAGAGTCGACATCAAGTGAGATTTGATTTTAACGTCTGGTGTGGCGCGTTAGGCACTAAACTTATTGGGCCGCCCATATTTTTTAACGTAACACTAAATAGTGAAAGGGATTTGAATTTACTACAAACTGATTTAGAAAATAACCTTGATTATTTACCGTTGATTGAGAATATTATGATCTGTTTCCAATAAGATGGCGCCCCACCAGACAATTCAAACATAATCAAAGAATATCTTAATAATAAGTTTCCACATTCGTGGATTGGTAATAGAGGACCGATTTTATAGCCACCTAGATCCCTAGACTTAACGCCATTAGATTTTTTTGTTCGGGGATGCGTAAAAGATTGGGTGTATTTACAAACATTTGATAATGCCGAAGATCTACGTGCAGCTGTTTTTGCAGCATTTTGTAGCAATAAAAAGGCAAGAACTACGTAGTGCCATTACGTCGACACTACGTAGGGCACAATTATGTTTGATCATCTTTTATAATTATATTCTTTTAATATCATTATCATTATTATTGTTATTTTCTTTTATTATTGTTGTCTATTATTTGTCGATTTCTCATATATATCACGGCCTACTTATTGTTGTGTTTAATAAAATAATTTTTTTAATATTTCCTTTGTTGTTTTTAAACATAAATACCACATATGTTGTATTACTGTAAAGAGAATAAAAAACACGTCAAATTCCTTCAAAGTCAACTTGATGTTCCATAAGAAATATTAAAGTTAAGGGTTGAAACTAAAAAATGGTAAGTGCAAGAAAAAATCCGTGTCGATATTTAAATTCTGCATAAAAAGTACTTCATGAAAGTACAAATAAAAGTTATGTGTCTACAAAAACAAAAAATGAGATGTGGCCACCACACTTTCTTATACGTATGAGCGTTTCAAATCATACAATTTTAAAAATTATTTTATACAAAAATTATTCAAAATCCTTTTCTAAGTACTTCCAGTCTCTTAATAAATCTCATACAGGATACATACTTTGTCAGATATTTGCAAAAAAATGCTACTCGCTAAGAGTAAAAGTATTACTTCCGGTCCGAATTTTGAAATTTCATTTGTACAAAATATATTTCAAATCCAACTCTAAACACTTTTGTACTCTTGACAATTATATATAGAATGCATAATTTACGAAATATTTGTATAAATCGCTATTCCATAATAGTAAAAGTGTTACTTCCGGTCCGAATTTTGAAATTTTATTTATACAAAAAATATTTTAAATCCAACTGTAAATGCTTTTGTGCTCTTGACAAATATATATAGAATGCATAATTTACGAAATATTTGCAAAAATCGCTATTCGATAAGAACAAAAGTGTTACTTCCGGCCCGAATTTTGAAATTTTTTTTATACAAAAGGTATTGAAAATTAAGTTCTAAATATTTATGCTCGTAATGTACCTATCTAAAAAGCATGCCTTGCGAAATATATTCGCAAAAAAATGATTTTCGATAAGAGTAAAAGACCTACTTCCGGTAGGAATTTCGAAAAACTTTTTTAATAAAATTCTTCTCAAATTTTATTTTCAGTATATATGAATTCTTTACAAATTTGTTTAAAGTTAGTAGTTGACAAGTAATTGTCAAAATTCGATTTTTTCACTGAAGTAAACTACTACTTCCGGTCTGCCGATTTTACTGAAAATCTAAACAGATCTTAAGAGGGAGATTATATTCGTAAATATAAAATTTGGAATTGATACCTATAGCGGTTTGACCGCTATCGTGGTCACACACACACACACACACACACAGAGAGAGAGAGATAGAGAGAGAGAGAGAGAGAGAGAGAGAGAGAGAGAGAGAGAGAGAGAGAGAGAGAGAGAGAGAGAGAGAGAGAGAGAGAGAGAGAGAGAGAGAGAGAGAGAGAGAGAGAGAGAGTCAAGAAAGAAAGTAAAAAGTTATTACATGGAAAAGAAATTTCACATTTTTTTTTTATGAGTGCTGACACATTGAAATTTGTATCTTTTATAAGATCCCTATGCTGGAAATGTTATTTGGAACACGTTGTATATTCAACTTATTATACTCAAGTGTATCCGATCCGTAGTTACATTGGTATATTCAGTTTAACCCCTTTTACAATTATAACAATAATAATATTTCTAGAGTATTGTTTGATTTACATACACTTAAATTAGTTTATGTTAACTACATAAATAATTTTGATTACAATTTTAAAAACGCCAAAATGTACTATTTCAAAATACCTTCAAAATGACGTATTATTCGACATCCATTTCCTTTTAAGATTTTTAAGGGGGTAGCTCACGGGGACGGGGGGTTAAAGTGGGTGACTTAATTTTTGCATCAAGAAATGGCCTCCACGATAATACTTCTTACGTGTTTCGGGGGATCTTTCATAGATTTTCAGATTTCCAGAGATTTAGGGTGGGAAGTTTTGAAATGAACATGCTATATGTACGTACATTACCTATCTGCATATACTTAACTATTAACAATAACTAAAAATTTTTCAATAAATGAGTAAGGGAATACTGCATTTGAGGAAAAGACTAGCGCCCCTTCGTCATATTATTATTATATAAATATAAATAGAAATAAACTAAGAAAATTGTTGTTGAATTCACGATATGCATGTATGTCTGTGTAACTTTGTGCATTGTGTTTGGGATTATATCATGTTCCGCGTGTTAATTAATTCTGATAATTAACCGGACCTAATATTATAAGACTAGTATTCAAGAATTCTCAATGAGTAAAAGAAAATACTGTGACAAACACGAGTATCTTGGGTTGCCTAGACTCACTGGCACCGATGCCACGAAATTTTGGACGTTCCTTCTGGTAACAAGTATCCTGTAACTATGTTGGGTTGGTACTAAGTACAAATGCAAATGGCATGCGGGCTTGTGTTGTTATTTTGAGATATGTGAATACAAAACACAATGGCTTAGCTACATGGAGAATTAATGGTGAGTTCTTTGTTTTATATCCCTATTATTTTTCCTGGTATTAATTACCGGGTTTTCATGAAATAAAATATTGACAAGACAGTCGGTAACTGGTTTAAAATATAATGTTTATTATTGGTATCAAATAATTAATAGTCATATACATATATATATTCACATATACATCATATCGATAATTAAAATCATCTTTATTTGCGGCTTTACAGTAAGATAAAATTAATATAGATAAAAGAAATTTTGTTTCCTAAGTATGACGGTACGGTCGGTCTTATTGACACATAACCTTAAAAAATCAACAAGTTTTGGCACATTGCAACTCTTAAACAAAAGACATGCTCTCATGTAATTTTAACTGTTACATATGAATTAAACAATAATTTGTCTCAAATGTATTTCTGTCTTACGGCACGATCATTGAAATCTATTAAGAGAATTTTCCCTTTATAAAAGTAAATGAATATTTTCTCGAGGATAAAATAATTATCGCAGAATTTACTTTTGATATTTACGACGGATGCAGTCTTTAACAAAATGCGCGATCGGGGTTTAATACGGAGATTTTAAATTACACGGGGTTTCTTGAGGCTATCGCGGAAATCTGAAATAATACGTAAAAATAAATATTAATTATAGGTTTTAAAATGGAAGATTTGGTCACGACGTTTATAAGTCTGACCTAAAGGGATTTAGTTATGACGGCATGGGTTTCAGCGGTAATTAAAAGCTGAATGGAGTCAAACGGATTGATTTTTAACTTCTTCACGACGCGGAATGTCAGAATGAAGTTAAACGGGATATATTGACCCCTTCACGGGGTTTTCAAAAGCCTGAATAGAGTCAAACGGATCGGTCTTTAACTTCTTCACGACGCGGAATGTCTGAATGAAGTTAAAACGGAATATGCCAACTCCTTCACGACGCAAAATGTCTGAATGGAGTCGAACAAAGGATAGGAGAGCGGTCCCACGGTTCAAAGTGACCTGAAACACGGATGAAGGATCTCTGCTTTACAAGGCTGGAAGTTGCTCTTTTATATCCTCAGGAGGCACTACGTATACAGGTAAAAACTGGTTCAAAATATTGAATTTGCACACGAGACTAGAATATATCGCGCGAGAAATATGATCGTGACGTAGACAATCGGTATTTTTCCACATAAAATAAATAAATAGCATGAATTATTAAGAAGAATACGGCAATATATAGAAAGATTCATTGTTCATGATACAATACAAGAATTTGAATAAAATAACACCCATACATAATTTGATATTCACAGACAAATTAATTATGAATTCAAAAAATGTTATTTTATTGCAATTGACGAAGGGACTTCGTTACAGGATATATAATTGGTGCACAATATATACAACTAATTAAGGAGCACAGAATATATATCTATATATACCATTTTATTTTTTAGATTAGTGGATTAAGGAGCACTTTATGTGACGCATAAACAGAAACACTCATAAACATGAGCAAATTTCGTCTGTGTACATACGTACACGCGCAGCAATTTCCCTGTGAATTGAGTAAACTATTAAGGGAATATGAGTTGACTGTTTATGTATACTTGCGTGAGCGCTTTGCCACCTTGATGTACTATGCAAATTACTGCTGGAATATCGTGGTAATCTTTCGCACCCTATTAAGTCGGGTGTAACGTAATTCTTTTTTTTTGTGGTGTGCTTCGATCGAAAATGTCAACGCATCAGATTTAACCCTCTAACTTAGTCATATTCATGAGAGTCGAACATTTATGTATAAAAAAAGAAATGAAAGTTAAATGTGTATAGCTAGACAAATAATAAATTGAATTATTATACATATATATATTTAAAATTATACTAAAGAATATCGTTCTTTGCAATCAGGATACGATTAAAATTGATAAATAAAAATTAACATAATGGATTTATTAAATTCAAATGTTTTTATTTTTTTCGTTGTCAATAAATTCTGTAACATGACTGATGTTACGACAATAAGTCAAAATATATATAATAGTATTAAGGATTAATTTAGTTATAGAATAAGCGTTAGAATTCAATTGAATATTTATTAAGTTTTGTTTCAATTAATTTTAGTTTTATCGCGTATTCTTTTATACCTTTCTTTTGGTTGTACCCTGTATAGGCATGGCTTATTATACAATTTGGAATTCTTGGCGATATAGATGTGACGTTCATAGGGTTAAGACATGTATTGATAAATTTATTCGAATCGTATCTTTTGCGATTAGTATTCCTTGGAAATTCCTTATTTGTCTTGTGGAATTATCACTACATTTAGTTCTAATTTTCCCTTCAGGTTAAGTATATTAACTATGTGATATTGATTTCTTTTATGTTGGAGAAGATAAATAACGATCATCCTGTTGCCGCCTTCTGGTGACCATTGGAGTCGGTACCGGGTAAGTTTGTTTTTGGTTTTAATGGTATCGTAGATGGCCACTTAAACTGAAAGTGGGTTTTAAATAATTCTTGCCGAGAAGTGTAATTTTCCGTTGACGTATTAAGGTCAATCTCTTGAGGATTTTTCTTTTGAATTCTGGAATTGAAAATTTACTATGTAAGTGACATGTAATTGCATATTATGGTCATTATATTGTTGTATTTCTTTTTAATTAATTAGTCTGCGATTAAATACCGACGACAATTTTGGGGGTTAGCTTTCGACTACCGTTTTGAAGAATTTTATCGATGGCAATTGGAAGCCGAATTATAGCCATTTTGTGAGAGTTTCTCTTTGGTCAGTGCGGCCATTTTGGAACATTCCGGAACCTAGATCAATTGGTGAAGACAAATTTGTTGTGCAGCCCTGCATCTGCTGTCGCAGCGTTCCATATTTACTCCGATGATTGTTAGTAGCCAATGATGCTTAGGAAGAATTTTTTCCGTCCCATAGTGTGAAACTGTAGGTAGAATTTGTATATCCTAGCTGTGTGTGAGGGAACATAAGGTATTGTGACTTGTTTATTGCTATTGTGATTAATATCGCCAATGTATTGCACAGTCAATTAGTGCAATTAGACCTAATCAGTCTGGTGTCATTTTATATTAAGATTTCGAGTACTTCAATACTGTTTCATTTAACTTTTCGGCCTAAGTGTTCATTAAGTCATCGTAATTACTGAATTTATGCTGTTGTGGCATGTGAGCCGCTGAGATTTGACTTATACATTTAACGTTTAGTTTTAATAGTAATTGTGGTCTTAAATTTTGAGGTTACGCGTCAATTTGGTCTGTTACATAGTCAATTTTTCTTTTGTGTTAAATTTAGTTGATATTTTGGTTGCGTATTTGCATTGTAGCATTCCAACCTGTATTGTGTAAATTTTTCGCTTGTTATTTTGTATGTTTATTCAACATTTTTAAATTTAATAGAGTGTAAACTGTACGATATTCAACCAAATGAATTTTATTCACGATTATTTATTGTAAGGCAAAAAATATCTTGCGCTAATAGTATTAGTATTAGATTACCACCTAGTGAATTGAATCTAGTGTCGACCAGTTTCGCGTTGGCCCTCAGATACAGAGTATTCCATTTTTATTTGCTACGTGATGCCGAGTGCGTCCCAACTGCTCGACATGGATTAGTTTTCCGGCATTTATTGGCTATGTACTCATTGCGATTATTTTTAAATATTAACCTTTTGAATTCAGGTAATTTGAGGTTAGGCCTTGCATTAACTTAACTATATTTGTCAAGATGTCAGATATATATATATATATATATATATTAATTTAATATGTATTTAATATGCATTAAACACATATATCAAATTCTTAGCCGTATCTGTTAATACATATGAAACACACACATATATCTATATACGTGCGAGTAGATTTCTTGAAAATTTGCGGCTTATATTAAATTGAAAATTACTTGCTTTCTTTAAGTTAATTAATATATATATATATATATATATCAGAAAAAGAAAAATATTGGGTATAATCCGCTGTAGAGCAACCGCAGACACGTGTTTCTGACTAATTGGTCGTCATCGGTACGGTGTAGCCAAGGAATAAGGTGGGATAACCTTGGAGATGTATGCTATTCGGAAGACCATCAGGAGCCAGACCACCATTTGTAGCTTCAGTTAGAAGATCCTCAGTTTTGAGGACAACAACTAACGTCGCCACGAGGAAGACAATGTCAACCTGCGTGCCATCCGAGAACCCAGGAAAGATAAATAAAAGAAAATATATATATATAGATTATTAGTAGTGTTTCCAATCGGTGACACAACCTTATTGTGTTTTGTGTTTTGTTGCTTGTAAAATATTTGATATACTGGCTCGCTCGTAGCTCTTGTTTCTTTTATGTACGATTTATTCACGGATGGACGTGCATAGATTTTATTATTATTAAGTGGCAATCAAGAAGTAATAAACCTGTTGTTAAATGTGGATGAGTGTGTTTGGCTTTGCTAATCATTCTACCTGGGGTTCAATAATAGACTTGTTCCGGGTCCAGCTATCAGTTGCTGGTCAGTATCACCAATCGGATCTGGCGCCCTTAATACATAACACCTTCGCTTGTTGAGTGAACGAACCCACGCTGCACGACTTGTTAGAGGCAGTACTGACCATCATTTTCGATATCAACCTTGGGGAGAGTGAAAGGTGAGGCCTTGTGGGAGATAAGCTGGCGATTAAGTGTTTAATTAGTAAACAAGCGTCACTGTTTATTTTAGTTTATCAATAGAAGGTGAGTTATAGTGGTGGCGCCATACCTTCTGTCCTCTTGCATATTTCATATTTTTAACGCAAGAGGGTAGCAATCATCACTTAAGTAAGATGGGTTGCAGAACAGAAAAGGATATAACTACAACATTTATTATATTATATTTTGAATCGTTAATAAAAGATATTGTGTACGATAATAAGATTTAAAATGTATTCCTTGGTTCATATAGTTGTAGTTTCTGTTTTTCTGAAACATCAGTGACGATCATGTATGGTTCAATAACTGCAAAAGAATATAAAACGTCAACAATTTATTTGTAACATATTAGAGATAACAATCTTACCTGAGACGAGAAACTAGTTTGAAGATAAAGAGAAGGAAACAGCAACAAGCCTTCCTGGTAAGCAGTTGGAAAGGAGAATAGAAGTTATTTGCGACGTCTTTCCGTTATTTCCAAATAAACAAACTAGTAAACAGAAAATTAGAATACGATTAATAAATGGTGAAAGAAAATACTTATCAAATAATTACTAGAGTAATGAGTTCATATACATATACAACAGATGTTTACATTAAAAGGAATAACACTTACCTGGAATAAGGTGAAGTAGATTTGTAAACTTAAATAGGGAAGATTTGGATTGCGGACATTGTTGTATAGCTCTCAAAGTGAATGAGCAAGAAATAACAACTTAAAATAAGCAAGAAAGAAATTTAACGATGTGAGTGGCAGTATGACCAACTTAAAATTTAAGACAGAGGGCGCGAAAGTACCGATCTTCTTTTGTTCGATGATATATAAAGCAGGAACAAGACTGGACACGCAGATTTTCGACTTTGATTTAAATCGCGAAAAACCAAAATTTTAAAAGAAGTTCCGGCGGCATTCTTGATACGCAAGATTAAAATATATCTATTTATATAGAATAACATTATATATTAAATATTATTAAAGAATAGAATGTAAGAATATAATTTGGTATTTCTTTAGAAACTTTTAGAATAAAACAAAATGAAGATATATATAAAAAGGAATTTGAAGAATTGTATAATAAAAATAAGTGAGTCACACAAAATCTTTATGAATTATAAAATAAAAGTTTTATCTTAAATTGTTTTATTGATTGAATATTAACTTTGTTTGAAAAATTTATCCTCTTAATGAGAAATATGTTTAATGTTGTCGGATCGACCATAGAGGTACTACGTGCGAATGTTTGCTTTGGTGAAATAGTGCTTGCATTATGTTCAATTTTTACTAATAATTCTTTTAAAGAAAAGCAAATATATAGTGAACATCCATTAAATCACTATCATATCAATTTCATATACTTTTATAAAGAAAATCGCATATAAAACAATTCCATAGAAAAATCATTTTGATAGAATGAGTTAATATTAATCATTATAGATATCCGAAATATATTCACTGTTGTTATTAAGACGTAGATATTCTCTTTAATTTCTTTCCCTATCCCATAATAGACCAGATAAGAGAAAGGTTAGAAAGCAAGGAGTAAACCGCTGTTCGAACCCACGGTATACATTTTAATATCTATGCTGTTACAATAAAATCATACGTTAAGTAAATGACTCAAAATTTAAAATGACTAGCCAAGTGTAAACGATGTTTCATGTAAGCCAACATCCGATGTTAATATTTCTAGTAAAACTGGCTAAAATAACGCCAACATTGGCAATGCAGGCGTCATTATTTTTCGTTTATGACGAAAGTGGAGTGTGTCCTGAGTTCTGGTATATAAGCAGGCATCTATTGGTTTTTAATGTCTTGCATACTTTTAATCAATTTTGTTATTCAATTGTTTAAATGCACACAATAATGTTCAATAATATTTCAAACATTATTTTACAGATTTGTTATTACTGTCAGCATTATTTGCTTGAAACAAAGCAATTATTTATTACAGAAATTTTGTCATATTGTCTTATTGAATATGTTTTAGTTATTTCAGGTTTTTATTAAATATGTTTTACTAAGAATACGAGTTGCAAAAAAAGTGGACAGACAGTATATAATTTTGCATAACTATATGGGATAAGTTAAGAAATTATCCCTAAATTCCGCGATATATTTTTGATAACATTTATATATCTTGATTTTGAAGAAAGAAAAAGTGTGTTTCCGGAAGTTTTTACGTCTTGTTTGTAATATTAAAAGCAAGATTGCTCCTAATTTTTTTGCTTTGTACTTGGAGAATTCATTCCAAAGTCTCAGCAAGAGCATCTACAACAGAACTTAAGATACTTACACATTCTTCGTGTTCATCTGGATAATGTCTGACAACCACATATAACATTTAATTCGTATATATGGCATTCAATTTTGAACCGTTATTTGTAAATGTCATTCTGTCATTATATTATATTTTTTGAATATGTTGGGCCAGTATGCGATAAACAAGGTGAACATAATAATTTAAATTTAATAACCGACGGACACCCCAATAATTTTTTTTTTACTTTTTAAGACTTAAATGCCTTCTTTTTTCATTAAATTCTTTTTATTCTTGATATATATTGATTCATATGCGTCCAATTTCTCACAAGATCTAATTTCAAGCTTTCAGATTGTGTACAACCAGTCTCTGAACTGGGTTCTACTGATAAGGACGTCGTTCGTACGTCTTTTTAACTAATTGCTTCCCTGTGGTGATACAATGCAAAAACAATTTATATTTATTGAAGTACATAATTATTTTTATATTTGTTTTTTCTTGGACGCTTTCCCATTTAGGATTCTAATATGTTTTTTTAATTTCTACTATTATTGGTCTCTTCAGTTTCCTTTTTTTTGGTACCTATTCAAAAAAATTTAGTTTTTAAACTGCTACAAGTTTAATAAAATAGTCTGTCCACACCTATTCATTTTCGGTTTAGTTCATTGTTGTTATCCTGATGCTTTATTTTACGTAGGCATAAATAAGCTCATGTATAGACAACAAGTGGTTCATAAAATACTATTCATTCTTACAATCACGCTTAGATTTCTCGCATTCAAATCATGACATTTCGAGATTTTTCATGGATTTTTCTGGATAAATATGCACGTATATATTTATTCATTACGCACACTGCATTTCAATATCTCACATCAGATTTCCTACAAGAGGCGCTCCCGCTTGTCATTGATTTGCTTAGATCGTCGCTCCAATATAGAAGAATGCAGATAAAAATTCAGGCGCTTCGGTTTCGGTCACTATTGGCGGAGACTTCATAGCGGCATCGTGGAAAAAGAAAGGACAGGTTTCGTATAAATCAGTTTGTACGTGAAATTGATTTGTTTGCATGTCAATATATTGTACTAACATTTATATATTGCTGCTTATAATGTAATGTACGATTTTTGTATACTAGGGTGTATTCGTTCTGTTCTCTTTAAAATTATGTATATTTTTGTGCTTCCAATGCTCACTAATATCGTTCTGTATATTAGTCCTTGTTATATATTATACATTATTATATTTTCTGTATTTTGTGGTGATAAATGTCACATTGTAAATATATGTGTGTGAAATTGAGAAGTGTTTCTTATATGTTAGACATATGTGTGTACCTTATATTTTTCAAAACACAAACAAACCAACGTTCGTATCCTAGAGATACATTTATTTATTTATTTATTTCCAACAGATTTCACACCCAAGTACAGGAAAATATTCTTCAAAAAATACAAAACACGTGAATACATAAAAAAGAGAACTTATCCACAATATACAAATTATGCATGCATGCACATTCAGTATAAGATTAGGTATTTTGTTAAATGTATCATAATATAAATCACAATCATTACATATCCTGTTATATTTTGCACAATACAGGTGTTATTGCAAACACTAGCACTATTTGACGTTGATAATTTATTATGCCAAAGGCGTGATGTTCAATGAGTTCGCCACCCACGGGTTGTAAGGCCGTATAGGCTGTATTTGTTAGTTGATCGGCGACAGTTAGTTGGATTAAAAAGACACAAACTCACTAAACTTCGTATATTTGTGTAGATAGCTCAATCAAAATGGTAAATGCATAAGTTTTTAATTATTAAAATAAACAAAGTATCACCCTAATAATATTAGAAATAAATGGCGCATTACACACTGTACTGTTAATTTGTTATTACAGAAAATGCGGAGCCCTTCTTGAAGCTTGGATGTATTTTAAGGAACTCAATAATATTAGAAATAAATGGCGCATTACACACTGTACTGTTAATTTGTTATTACAGAAAATGCGGAGCCCTTCTTGAAGCTCAGATGTATTTTAAGGAACTGACTTCAAATTTATTTTTCTTACAAGAGGAGCCCGCATGATATTTTAACGGAGGTTTCTAAGACGTTAAACAAAGGTATACAATTTCTTGCTAGCCAATTTCATATACACTATAGAAAACGAATATTGATTTATGGCCACAAAGCGAAGCGTACACTAAAATTCATAACATAAAATTACAGTTAAACTTTCTTTAAATATTTCTAAATGCCGCCTACAATATTTATTAGGGATCAAGTGGGCCCTTAGTTTCGGTGTAGTACCATTAAGTAATAAAATAAGATACAATAAAGAAAAAGTTGAGTGTATCTCGGGAATAATTTACAATGTCTAACAAATAGCAGATGCGGTACATGCAATTCAAGAAAAGGGTCCGGTTCGAAGATTAACGTAAATATTATATACAGAGTGTATAATAACAAAAAAGTGATTTAAAGTTTGCTCGGGAGTAAACAACAGGAAATTTATATAGCTTGCTAGTCCTATTAGACCCACAATCGAACGTCCTGTGTTGATGAGGATTTGTACGTTTTGGAACATTGATACTTTATTCATTAGCCATGCACAGTCATTATGATTACGTGAAAGGTAATCGTGTAAACATATCTTGGTTATCGGGACCCTTTCAGGATATTCACCACGTCCACAAAGACCATAAATTTTAAAAAATGTGCCTCTACTACTTCTATGTTATTAATATGGTATTGATAAATGGGATACCATACCAGTGAAGCATACTCTAATTTCTACCTAATGTAGATGCAATACAAAATGACTCAGACATCTAGAGTTCAAATTCCGCCAATTCCTGTAGATGAATCCATACAGTGACTGACATGTTCAACAAAAGATAATCTGATGTCAAAGGTGCTTTATCGTCGTGCAGTGCTGAAATGGTACGTCACTCAGCTTATAGTCAAACTGTATTACATCAATGTTCCTAGAGTAACTCATTGCTTTACATTTGTCTGAGTTAAGGCAAAGGTGGTTCCTCCGACACCACAAACCAACGGCATCCATATCCTTCTGCTGCCCCAGACAGTCATCCATTGTGTCTATTTCATTGAAGATCTTGAGATCATCAGCAAAGAGAAGCGCCTCACAGTCTATCGCTAATATTGTAATATTCTTTAAAAAAATGAGTAACAACACAAGCCCTAGGTTAGATTCCCGCGGAATTCCTGATGTGGGAGTTAGTAATGTAAGATGTAAAGAATCTTATTAGTGCCGAAGACACCCCAATGGCTGATAGATTGTTTAATATAATGAAATGATCAATTTGGTTGACCTTTTTTATCCAAGACTTCCGAAGCATATTGAGTACAACGACACAAATTGGTTACTGTAGAACGTTTATTTCTAAATCCATGTTGAGATGGAGATAAGTAGCTTCTAACGTGGTTGCAAACACTGTGACAGATAATGGTATCAAATATCTTAGCAAAGTTCCATAGAATCGAAAGTGGTCTATTGATTGTTACATCAGACGGGTCACCCTGCTTAACACGGACAAACTCATGAAGTCTTTCATAAGCCCGGAAATCCAGAATTCTTCAGGGTAAGTCTAAATATGTGATGCAGAGGTTTAGATAATGCTCGGGCATAGTCTCTCATAATAAAGCTGGGAATATTGTCAACACACCTCAGGAAACTATCCTTTGACTTCTGTAAACACAATAACACTTCTTCCTCAGTAACTCCTGGAAAAAGTATGCTCGACCTGTTAAGAGTCCATGTCAAGATCAACACAATGTTTTTCGGTTGATGATATATATATACATATGACGTTAGATAAATCTGGAACATTCCAATGCATAACACATGGTATCCCTGGTTACGCCCGCGTCAATTATCCACAAATTGCCACAGTATCTTTGAGTGAGATGAAATATTGATCAGCACATTTTCCTAATATTCTCTGTAAGCACTGTTAATGAGAGACTTGCACATTTGTGTAATATGCATGAATCGAGCGCAATAATATAGAGAACCACTTGCTTTGAAATTCCTATGGACTCTATTATTACTGAATGTATATAGCCGCAGCCAAAAGATAAAAAATTGCACACCAGTTAATAGTTATTTACGAACCAAGTGCGGGAAGACTATTTTCCTGCATGAGCGCACATTGTAAGCACGAGCGACCGCAGGAAGCGAGTGCTTTTAATTGCGCGAATGCGTGGAAGATGTCTTCACGCAAGTGGTTTGTACAATATTTTTTGTACGAACATTAAATTAAAAAAATATTATTGATTAATGTCATTGGTATCATACCTAACCTAAGATAGATTACCTAATTAATTTAAGCATTTCATGTACGTAACTATTACTCACCTTTCCCTAAAATTAAGTTATTATATTCTTACACAATGCAAACATGAGGTATTTATTCTTATATTTATAAATTTATAGTACATTTATTGCGTTTTTTGGTATTGTTGTATTCCGAACTGCCAATATGAATGTCGATGTGGTACAAATAGATGGCGCGTGAATCTTGCTTAAGATGTCGCTTAAAATATCGTCAAATAGATGGCGCCACAACTTTTTTCGAAGAATTTTTAATTATTACTCCTATTTCCCCAACTTTTAGTGAAGAATAGTGGAGGGAAGTAGTATTTTATATACTAAATTTTATTACTACCAAGTTAGATTTTTTTTTTAAATGTCCGAAAGTGCCAGTGTTTTTTTCAATTTTTACAGTCGCCTCAACCGGGAAAACGTATTTCCCGGTCGAGCTACACATGCGCCAACTGTCTCTTTACAGGCGGTGAGTACAAAAAAACTATTACAAACGTAAAATGACTGGAAGAATACAATTACTGTCTTATTACCTCTGCATGCACGTTCAATATTTGTAACGCTAAATAATCTTATATTATTAGCATACTCAGACGATTTTGAAACTAGTTATACATCTTTGATGATGTTTCATTAAATATTTACAATACTAATTTTTTTTAGACAAAGATAAAACATTTTACATGAAGGCATACACAAACTAACGATCTGACCTGATGTATTACGGTTGCAGGTGAATATATTGAAAACAAAAATATAACATTATTTTTTTTTTGTCGGATTTAAAAATGTTCCCTCGTATATTACTCGTCAGTATGGTTTTGTTGCAAATCATTTCTCTTTATTCAAGCTCATGTTTAGCAGGTCGAAAGAATATTGTATATATAAAAATTGCACATGTGCAAGTCTGTAGCTGCAATTGAAGAAAAATAGTTAGTTGTATTTTTAAGTTACATTTACAGCAGTAGTTGAGAGCTAACCCAACAGAAGAAGAGAAACTAACAAATATATAAATTATTATGATAAAACTTTCTAGCGACCTTCTAATATAGATTTTCTTTCTCTGGATTAAGAACAACTTTACTAAACACCGAATTGTTTGCATTTCAATATATAAATAGACGTTACGCACGTATTGACACGTTTAAGCTTCTAATATGTTAGTATCGAGAAATGAAATTCCAGATTGCTGTTCGACTGGGATAAAGAAAATCTCCAGACAATTTATTGTAACAAACCTAATACGGATTGGTAAAAGGCAGCGTGCTATAATATTCCGTATAAGCTCTAGAAGGTTTGTTGAACTAGGAGAATTGCCCCCTTTAGTGAATGTGAAATAGATACGGATGTTTGGATCTTTACTGACCTAGTTTATATGAAAGAATTGCTTCCTGAATAGGAATAATACCGCATTACGTAGTGAGTCAAGGAAAGTTTTATGATAATGAGTTTAATTTCGTCTAGTACACATATATATCTATGTACATTAACCTATGTAGCCACGTATAAATCGATTCCAACTTTATACTGCAGTATGTGTATTGTTTCAGTATACACACGACTTTAGGATTTCAGAATCAGTATGAATTGAATACTTGATATTATGCCAGTACCGTGGTAAGGCAATTTTTATTAACTTAACAAATTACAATAGTTTTATTTATGTTACGGAATTAAAGTTGCAAAATGTATGTATATTGTTATAGGGAGGGGTGACTTTTTGAGTGTAAATCCCCTTAATTGGACGCTAATTTACATGGTAAATGAAATATTGCATTTTGATGTATATTAATCAAAATAGACTTGTGCTGGTTCACTAGTATAACCAACAATACTGTATATAAATAATTTAAGTTTGTTAAAGAAGTTATTTGCTTTTATAAAATTTAAGTACTGAAAATCTGCATATTTTAGCTCGTAATATAGAAGAGTAATACTTAAAGTATAATTTATTGATGACAATTGTTGCTGTATACATTCATGTATACAACAACAATGTAGAGATGGTCTTGAATAGGTTCATTGTTGCATTGAGTTACACCGAATTCTGAAAGTAGCGATTTAAATATTAATTGTTATGTCAAAATGTGAAATATTATTTTGTAAAAACTTGTCTAATTAACATTATGGATAAGAAAAGTAATTTAATGTTAAAATTTGAAATATGAATGGAATAAAAATGATCAATAGTTCGCGCGTAAAAATTTCAAAAAGAGGAAGTGTCAAAAATGACATTTGAAAGAAAAAATGATAGAGATGTTTATTGATATGAAAAAGTATATGAAATCTATTATAAAAATCAGTAGAGAATTAAAATAGTAAATTTTTTGAATATGAAAAAGTACATACAGTTTTCAAACAAAGTTTAAGATCAGTGTTGTATAAGTAAAATGGGTGGAGAATTATAATTGGATGAAATTTAAAAATTAATGATCGTCAAGGCAAAAGATTTATAGATCAGAGATTTTTAAGAGTATTAAAATAATATACTAATCTAACTTGAATATTTTATAAAAGTGTACCATATACAGGAGACAGCTAATTAATTTATGGAGAAATATTAGAATTTATTAGAGAATTTATTATTACTGAATGTTTAGGTAAGTGAGGGGTTGTAATTGTGGTTCAAGCAATAATAGATATTATAATATAGATTGTTAAAGTTGTGTGGTGTTTGAATAAGCATTACCCCCTCCACTAGTACAATATACAGGGTATACCACTTAAAACTCCCAGGTCAAATATCTCGGAAACGGATAAAGATATTTGAATTTTGTAAAAAGTAGTTACTAAAGAATGTGATCGACTCTAGTTTGCTCTTACAATTGTGTTTTATTATGTGAAGATATAGATGGCGCTGCGATGAAAAGAATTTTTTTGATCGCCACAATCTTCATTTGTTTTTTATTTGAAAGAGTATTAAAATTAATGTAAATTTTATTATTTGTGTTAGTTTCCAAAATTTAACGGTTTCATAGATATTCGTGTTTAAAGAAAGTAAA
Organism: Amphimallon solstitiale; assembly: GCA_963170755.1. Classification (NCBI taxonomy): domain Eukaryota; kingdom Metazoa; phylum Arthropoda; class Insecta; order Coleoptera; family Scarabaeidae; genus Amphimallon; species Amphimallon solstitiale. The sequence continues at coordinate 89,189,249 of OY720680.1, forward strand.
GAGTAATTTTAAAGTTTCGTCTTTATTTTGTTTAAATAATTAATTTGTATTGAAAAATAGCAGTAAACATATTCACAATTCTTGCTATTATAGTTACTTAACAATTTAAATTTTATAGTTTGTAGTTCCTTTTTATAAATTCCACTTCATAGGCACCCATAGGTATGTAAGCAGAAAAGCATTCATGTCTGTGTTATATGTATGTATGCTTGCTTTGATTATTTAGGAAATATTTTGACATTAGCACTGTAATGTTAGCGGGAAACAACAACTTTATGAATCAGATCATGTGGAGTGACGAATGTCGTTTTCACAACAATGGTACTTCAACATAATGCTTGATATTTGTCAGAAGATAATCCTAGGTGGATAAGGCAAACAAGAAATCAAACAGTTTTTGGCGTTAACGTTTGGTGTGGAATTTTAAACGGATATATCTTTGGCCCCCACTTTTATCATGAAACATTAACTGGTGTGCGCTACTTACATTTCCTGCAAAATGAGTTGCCACTACTTTTGGAAGATGTTATGGAGCTGCAAAATAAATGTGGTTACATCAAACTGCTAATAATGTCAACATAGTTACTGACAATTTTAATCAAACGTTCCCACGTCGGCGTCGTTGGATTGGTACTAATGGAGTCCTTAGGTGGGCGGCTCGTTCGCCGGATCTAACCCCGTTAGATTTGTTTCTTGTGGGCTTACTTGAAAGCTGAAGTTTACAAGGAACCCATAACAGATATGGGCGACCTTTATACTAAAATTTATGCAAGTGATCAAAAAATTAGTAGAAATACATAGTTAAATGTTTACGGAAGAGAACTAATAAGGCGATATACGTTATGTAGCAATCAAGAAGGCAACAATTTTGAACATCTTTGTTAGTTATATTTGATCCTTTTAAGTATTTAAACAAAATAAAGACAAAACGTTAAATTTACTTTTACTTTCTTTAAACACGAATATCTATAAAACCGTTAAATTTTGGAAACTAACACAAATAATAAAATTTACATTAATTTTAATACTCTTTCAAATAAGAAACAAATGAAGATTGTGGCGATCAAAATAATTCTTTTCATCGCAGCGCCATCTATATCTTCATATAATAAAACACAATTGTGTGAGCAAACTAGAGTCAATCACATTCTTTAGTTAGTTTTTACAAAATTCAAATATCTTTATCCGTTTCCGAGATATTTGACCTGGGAGTTTTAAGTGGTACAGCCTGTGTATGCGTAATTGAAAGGACTTTTGGCAACAATATTTGTTGCGTGCCAACAATGGTTTACTGTGTCTTGGTTTAATAATGAATCTGCTAAAGCGATTCCCTTCTAATATTTTTATAATTATGTTTATACGAGGTAGGCGCCATTAATTCTCGGCCTGATATACAAAAAAAAAAAAAACTTGGAACAATATAAGACCTTTTATTTTTCAATGTAATCTCGCCTAACTTCTATACATTTATTACAACGATTAATTAATAATTCGATACCCTTGTAAACCTAATCTGACGTTTTTCCGTCAAAATGTTCTATAACATCTGCTTGCAACTCACTGTCGTCCTTAAAACTACGTCCCCTAAGGTCTTTTTTAAATTAGAAAACAAAACAAAAATCACAAGGAGTCATATCCGGACTATACGGTGGATGAGAATATTGTGGCCATCACCTTTTTCGTTGATTGAACGACTTTCGCCTTTCTGAGACGAGGTTCATCATGTCGCCGCCATTCCACGGACTCCCTTTTCGATAGAGGATCGTGATTTGACTTTAAGTACCTACCAGATGTATTTGTGGGTTTAAGATTCAGTAAATTAAAGGATATAATTAATGATTATTTCAACTCTGCGGGTATGATAAAGATTAATTTAATTTTGTGAACAATATTTTATAGTCTAAATTCGGAATTATGATCACCATGGGTTTTGAATTGATTTCTAACTCTGAATCCTGTTTTTGCGGCTCACCCTACTTAGTTTTATTTACCGAATAACTTTACTTATTATATATTTCAATTTCGTTTTAGGCAAGTCAATTTAATTATTTTTTTTCAAAATTAAAAAAAAATAACGTATATTACCCTTCAATTATATTAGCCTTTTGGTATAATCTCTACGCAGATTTTAGTTTACTTATTATTTATATTTGCCAATTTTTATACTCTCAATAGGGTTATTAAACCCTATTATGTTTTTGTTAAGTTACTTGTGTGTCTATCTGATATTTTTGCTTGCAAGTGAGGTGGCGCCTTATAGTCCAAGATCTTGACCAGGTGCACAGGGAAGCTATTAGGTAAGATGTTGAAGTTTTCTTTAGTGGCAGGTATATCGTAACCACGTACTTGAAAAGTAATTAACAATTTTTAACTAATGGTCTGTACCACTGAATTTTTTTCAAGTGTAAATTAGAATATATGCTATTTATATAATTAATGGAGATTTGAGTTGCCCCATTCTTGCTCACCCTATCACTATTTTTGGGGATATATCACACTTTTAACATAAATTCTTGCTATCGAATTTTTATTAAATATATAATGATTCAGTTTTATTTGTTTGCTTTATAAAGACCAAATGTCGTTATACAAATTAGATTGAAAAACGAATAATAATAAAATTGGTTGCATTCAGCGGACACAATAGTCGCTCGACTGTTCAGTAACCGGTTAAGAATGACATTCGCTCATTTTGAGCATGTTCTGGAGCAGTAGCCATTCTATTAGTGGAGGAATTTTATGTGACTGTGTAACGGACTTTTGTCCGTCACTGTATAAATTATCGAGTAAATTTGTATTAATGCTTTTTATTTAATTTCACATTAATGGGTTCGATAATTTAATACAAATATTCTAAAATATGTTTATTTTGTCTAAAATCAATTAATAAAGAGAAACATGATATTTTTGTTAATTTTCTAAATGCATTTTTGCACGTGATAATATCGTGTGTTTGAGTACAGTGCATGCTTTTTACGCGTGATACTTCGGAAAAAGTACTGTTTTTAACTGTTATTTATGCGAGTACGGGCATAGGCCGTACCAGTACGCCAGAGAGTTTGGTGAGAGTTCTCTCGGGCTGCCAAGAAAAATTTGATTTTAATAACAAAATCGTCGCCTTATATAGATAAGGCGACGATTTTGTTATTAAAATCAAATTTTTCTTGGCAGCCCGAGAGAACTCTCACCAAACTCTCTGGCGTACTGGAGAGCACCTTTACCGTTTCCTTAGCCTCTCTGGCAGTCTGGAGAGTAAGTCCCGCAAATTGTTTTATTTCCTGGCAGCAGGTGGAAAGAAAACAATTCCTTTCTGTAAGTCCCGAACGAATCTTTACATGATTATTCCGTTTATTTTAAATAATCACGTTAGCTAGGTTTTATTCATTTCAGATGTACTAAAGCTTAAATTTTGGTTTCACGTAAAGAATTTAAATATATTACTCTCGTCGAATGTCTCTTCAATAATACGAACACAAGTACCAGATGATGCATTAACGTTTTTATTTTTGCTGAACTTATGTAAATATCACCTTTCTCGAAGTAAATAACATGTATGAAATATCTCAATTTACTAAATATTTATGACCGTATATTTTATAGATCAATGTTTGAATATTCCGTTAAATGTTTTTTGACATACTGTGTACAAGTTTTCGGTAAATGTAAAGTTAAATTTCAATATATGAATTATAGTTGCTTTTGTGTACAACAAATACTTTATGATCTAAGATAGCAATTTATACTACTAGAGCGATTACACCTCCGAGTTTGTTAGGGATTGAGCGTAAGATAGCGTATGCAAATAAAAAATATCATTCAGGTGGATTTTGTCAATATTACTGTTTATTCCTAGGGGGTTGTTACTTCCTGTTTGGTGAAGAAATAATAAATGAATTATAACTAAGGCTGCAATAATAAAAGGTAGAAGAAAATGTAAAGTAAAAAATCGAGTTAGTGTAGCATATGTACTGTGTGTAATTGAATTTCTGTTTTATATGTAAATAAAAAGGTTGACATAGTAAAATTTCGTTTACTCTTAATGCTAAGAGGTAATATAAAATGAATATTAGATAATTAAATATGCTGAAACATACCGTACCATGGTTATTCTTCGTAAACCGAACTACCCGTAATTGAGCATTTACTGTTGATAAAATTCACTTTCACCGGCTATTTATAACACTTGATTTTATCATTACACATATTGTTTTAAGTTTAATATCTAATTAAATCTCAAAAATATACATAGATAGTGAGGGTGGACGAATACCAACTGTAGTTTTAATAGACGACGATACCTTTATGATGTTAAATATCCCTAAGACTGTACAAGACGTTTAGTTATCCGTTGATAGATGGGAGCACCGGACCATTCAATTTGGCAATTAGTATTGTTTAATTAATATTTAGCAATTTTAAGAGGGTTTCACGTCGCAACTGTATCTGACAAATGTAAGTCGATGTGAATAATGGGACATTTTACTGTTGTATATAATAATAATAATAATAATAATAATAATAATAATAATAATAATATCTTTATTGTCATAAATTCAAAAGAACATTGACATTGTCATTAAAAAAAATAACACAGATCAGGTACAATATATAACACTTGTCAAACTATAAAATCGTTAATGCTGTAGAAGGCTCCTTCCAGCAGATAAAGTTTTAATTGCTTCTTAAATGCACTGAGATTCGTACCGCTTAGCGATTTTAAATTAGCCGGCAATGCATTATAAACCTTTACCGCCATGTACCTCGGAGATCTTTCATAAAATTTGGAGTGATGTAGCGGGACAGAAAAGTCATTATTATGACGCGTCACCATAGTGTTGTAGATCTGATTATTGCGCTTGTATTTATCTGTATTTTTGAGCAAGAAGATAATCAATTCATAAATATATAACGAGGCAACCGTCATTATATTCATTTCCCGGAACAGAGGTCTGCAACTACTACGTGAGGAAACACCCCTCATGGCTCTTAACATACGTTTCTGAATAATGAAAATGTCGTTAAAGTATGTAGATGATACCCAGAAAATGATCGCATATCTTAAACGTGACTCGATACAACCATAATAGAATAATCTCAGGCTCTCCAAAGAGACAACCCTACTCAGCATACCAATAGCATACAACATGGGATTCAATTTTTTAGATAGACCCACGCAATGCTCACCCCAACGCAGACACCTGTCCACCGTCAAACCCAGAAAGACGGACGACTCACTCTCCGTCAATGATTTGCCCCCCAAGCTCAAACACAAACTGTAATCCAAATTTTTAGTTTTGGAGAAGGTGACAATATTTGTCTTATCTGCATTAAGAATGAGACGGTTTTTTAATGACCAGGACTGCATATCAGCAATCACACGCGATGCCAACACAACGAGCTCCTCTTTACATTTAGCTGTTATTACACATGAAGTGTCGTCCGCGTACTGTGTAATAGTACAATAGCTCATGTGATTCTGTAAGTCACTGACATAAATTAAAAAAAGAGTAGGGCCGAGAATGGATCCCTGCGGTATGCCCCTACCCACAGACGCCAATTTGGAAATATTGCTCTTAATTGTGTCGCCCACCCTGCCAACAATTGCGGTAACGTGAGATCTACCACTGAGATAAGATCTGAATAAGTCGAGCGCCGCCCCCCTAACGCCATAGCGTTCCATTTTATACAACAGGATATCATGATCCAACAAATCGAATGCTTTAGTCAAATCAAAAAACATTCCCACCGCATAACAATCACTATCGACCGCACAATATAAAGAGTCTAATACATTATACATAGCGTCTTTCGTGGATTTTCCAGATATGAACCCAAACTGGGCCGAATTAATTATTTTACATTTGATCAAAAATGATTGCAGACGCAAGTTAATTACTTTCTCGAAGATCTTACTGAATGCTGGCAATAGAGATATAGGCCTGTAGCTAGCAACATCACCACTAGATTTACCCTTCTTCAAACACGGTATCACCTTAGCGATTTTCAATCTGTTCGGAAATATTCCGTTGACTAGTGATAGGTTGATTAAATAAACCAAAGGTTCCACTATATGGTCAATGACCAGAGATAATAAACAGTATGGAATATCATCCACACCGCTAGACTTCTTAGCAGACATTTCACTAATAATCCTTCCAACTTCCAATGCATCAGTCGGTTCAAGAAAGCAACCGATAGCATTTGGCCCGATACTCACATGCCCCGCTCCAGCATCAGAACACAGCCCCGTGGCTGAGCCACTAAAATAAGTATTCAGTAAATCAGCCACAAGTGATGGGTCAGTGATAATTTCCCCCTCCCCATCGCAAAGCTGAGTTTCCCTATTTTGCTTCTTTTTTGTTTCTCTGTTAATGATATTCCAAGCAGTGCCCAGTTTATCGCTAGAAGAGCCAATTAGCCCACTATAATAATCGCGCTTAGTATCACTAATTAGTTGGTTGTAACGTTCTTTGCTCATTTTATAACAGTTACTTAAGTATTCGTCATTATGTGTTTTAGACAATATATATAAATCTTTTAGATTACTGGCCATCTGTCGCAGAGTGCTATTATACCACGGGATGTGAGTGCTTGATCTAGTTTTACATCTTTTTAGTGGAAAAGATTCATTGAAGCAGTAAAGAAACGTATCATAGAAAACATTGAAACCAAGATCCAATTCCGCGGTCTCGAACACCCCCCTCCAAGACTCATTTGACAACATGAACTGAAAAGTCGCCCTACTGCCGTCAGTGAAACAACGCCTTTCAGAGAACAATGGAGGCTCGACAGTGTCCTTACACCGACAATCCATCGACAACAGCTGATAACAGTGATCCGAGATATCCTCATCACCCACCCTAACACTCAACTGTGATGCGTCAATATTTGCAAACACATTATCAATCAATGTAGAAGTCAAAAAAGTCGTTCTGGTGTTATCCTGAACAAGGGGGATCATACCAAACGACGCAAATAATTCCACAACACTATCAGACAATCTGTTTCCCGCATTAAAGTTAATATTAAAGTCTCCACACACGAACATTAGATTTTTCAAAGGGTTGCCAAATTCAAGAATCTGTAGCAGCTTTTCCCGAAAAACGCATAAATCGCCAGAAGGTGCCCTATATACACAGATAATAAGTATACGTATCCCATTTGTTTTAATAACTATACCGCAATACTCGAAATCTTTTTCTATCGGGTTAATATCGCAAATCAGTGGCATAGCCCCAACACCATCTTTGGCAAGCACTAAAACCCCACCACCCCTGTTTTTCGTTCGACAAAATGCATTCACTAAACTATAATTTGAAACACCCAAATATTGTAATTCCGGATCCACAAGCCAATGCTCAGACAAACAAACTATCGGTGGGTACTTTAGAGACTGAAAAAGCAAATTTAATCTATCCACTTTATACTTAACACTACGTACATTTAAATGAAAAACACCCAGCATTATGCAATCCTTACTATATGTACAGTATTTGTGATAATAATTAAGCTGTAGTTCGTTATTTTCACACCAAATGGTAATTATTCTCAAGTTGTCTTGCTGTAAATATACTTCGGCAAAGCAAGTTATAGAAGTATAAATGTTTAACTCATATTTGTACGCTAGAGCTAAACTAGACTGAAAATATGGCACATACACAATAGAAAATTCACCTCTGCTGGGTTTTTAGAGGTGCGGCTTTTAACTATATTATTTAATCAACACACTATTTCTGACTTATATGGCTGCAATACGACTAATAGTTCAACTAATAATTCATTTTTAATTTACACTTTTACTCGTTATCACCTTTTTATGTTTTGTCACTCATTGGTCACTTGATGTAAATTCATGATAATTAAATAAAACACTCGACAATATATACACTATATTTCTTAAAATAGTACTATTATCGTTCATTATGTGTGTTTTTCTTCATGCCATTACATTTTAGGACTTACGTACATGGCCCCGACTATTAATATATGTACTTCAGTATTAATTGCAAGTTAGTCTGTACACGATTTGCTCGTTCAAGTAAGACATCGATTAAGTACAGAAATTCTTTTTCATCATCTTTTTTTTATTCATTTGTGTGAATAACTTATTTATCAAACATTTCAACGGTACTCCCATTTTTCTTCCTTAAAAATTCTAACAACGGAATCCTAAAGGAAATGTTAACATTATCTGTACAACGCGACACGACTTTACCATCGATAATGCAGTATATTTAATTAACGCTTTTCTGGAGTGTCTGGGATCTCTCGTTTACCAAGTTGATACTTTTCAGAAAATACATTAAAGAGAGGCTGCAACGCCCTCTCAGTCTTTCATTATTAATCGAGTTTACTGCGTGGACGATTGCAGAGGTATTATTCATGTATCGAACAGTAGACATAAGGGGCAGGCGGCGGGGAGGAGTTAGAAGAAATTTGTCGTAAAGATTTTTGACATTTACCTAAGAAAGGGGTTCCAATACGTTTCCTTGACAACAATTGAGTGGCTGGAGGAGCAGTCGAGAGTTTGAGTGCTTTTATTATAATACAAAAAAAAAAAGAAATAAATGAGGAAAGTCGCTTTGATTAACTATAATTTGATATGAATGTAGAGAATTACTGGTTGCATTTGGGTTTGCATTATGTGATTTGGTATAGAATTTATTAACAATTTCAAGTTTCTTCTACTATATGATCGAAATTGTTAAGACTTACACTTTTTGTATTCAAATTTAGCTTACGTATATGCCAAAATAAATGATGTAAGAGACAACGTTCACGTATCAGGCTACTTTATTTTAACAAAAAGCACACCCATACTTCAGTTGAAAATATTAAGAATTTAATCATAGAAGATAGTTAAATTATATGTTCAAATAATACAAATTTTAAGGAAAGCTTCCTAGAACATGAAGCAAAATATTTATAGGAACGGAACTGAATCAGCAATTTTGCTGGTCACGGAAGCTATTTAGACGGTGAAGATTCAGCTAAGGTAAAATGAGGTAAACCAGGAATATCGAGCGATATGAAATGACAGTAGGTAGTCAATCTAGTTTAGGCAATTAATGAATCTGGGTTGGAAGGTTATATAATAGTAAATATAGTATAGTGGAAAATAAGAATGAAGAAGTCGTAGGCACTTTATTGTTAAAATATAACAAGCTAATGGCAAAATAATAAATAGGAAAAGCAACAGCCAATTTGCAGCTTCAGTCGGATGTTCTAAAATTTATTGCAAACAACAATCAAATATACTACATGGTAGACTATTCTGGCCTAATAATTTTTATAAAGAAAGAACTGAAACCTTCTGATAAGAGTGTACTCATGAATTTACTGACTGTAAGGATTTACTAAAAAAAGTTTTGTTTTATACGTTGCGATAACACAAAAGCCGGTATTACATTGATCCATTAAAATTTGAATTTACAAATTAACGAAACTGCTATTTTGAATGTTAAATAGTTATAAGATTAATGAAAAATTTTCATTCATTTTAATATTTTTCTGCATATAAAAAATATACAAAGGTAATAATAATTTATTTAGGATTAGAGTAAAAGAGAATTTTCTGCATTAATTAGCAGTGTAGTGAAATTTAAATTAATTTCACATAACAATTACCATAGCATCCGATTTAAGTAGAATTATTGCAAGTTCTTTGATTTATCAAAAACGACATCCAACTTCATTACGCATAGAACAGCCGCTATTATCTATATAGTTTCATTATAAAATTTTAATTAATCACTGACGATACCGAAAGCAAGTTATATATATCTGTGTTGGTAATTTATGTATAATAGCTGTTATATAACAATTGGTGGAGGTGCCGGGCAAAGCCGCTAATTAAACATTGGTACATCGAACGGTGAGATGCATATTTATTGCATTTCCGTTACATTAGTATATATTGCGATAAAGCTTCTGCATCATTGATGACCCTTTCTTATGCATAACTGTATACGATTGCTCCATCACTACGTAACTTTTGGATTTAGTCTCTTTTAGCTCTTATGAGCTATAAAAAGTATGAATCTAACGTTTTGGAACGGTGTTTAAAATAATTAGAAGAATCTGATACAACCGCCATAATTTCGATTGTCTACGAATAGGGAGCTGGGTAAAAACTTCTTTTTGCAATTCTTCTGTAGATTGTGAGTTTCCTTTGAGATTTTTTGGACCAATTTTGAGTAAATCTAGAACAACCTGGAACAATCGACAGAATTTAGATTTTCGAAAAAAAGGGCGGTTGAAAGGAAACTCATCTTGTCTTGACCAATTTTGATTTCACACTTTTGGATTCAATTTTTGATTATATCTTTTGATCTGTAAGAAATACGATTTTTATCTCTTTCTCAAAATTTAGAAAACTTTGAACAACCGTAAAAATTTCCGATTTCGTAGCTTCAATAATAACAAAGTTAGTAATGGTGAACACTTAACTTTAGACACCTTGTATATACAATCATTAACAAATAGGAACAAAGCAAAACTTACTTTTAAATATATTAACTACTTCGTACATGTATCAAATGCAAAGCAAGTCGAATCAATTTGGAATACGATGGAAGGTTAGCAAATTTTTATCGAAAACGGTTTACGCTTATTACTTAAACAACATTTACTTTAAAGTACGCAAACCTATATATATATACACATTTTAATATATAAAAACCGAAACACTTTTTGTGTTAAATTCTACTGAAATAAACTTCAGAAAAGGCGAGTGAACAAATGTGTCTAAAGTGTAAGCGTCTGTTAAAGTATAATATACGAGAGGAGGCAGAAAAGTCCGCAACTTGACACATAAATGGCGTTAGAAACAACGAAATCGAAATTGCACTTGAAGATTTTGTGCTTTATGTAAAATGTTATTACCATTGGTTAATTCATTCGAATAGTAATGTAGTGTCAAATGAAAAAAAAAATTAATAACTTTCTGTCATTAAATTTACCACCAAAATTCAACTGATTTGTTTAAAGTATATAAGGATGCAGCACTTTTACATTCCTTTGTGATAAAATTGTTTGCTCTTTTTAAATCTGGTCGTATAGGTCTTGTAGATGAATCACACGAATGTCATCCAAAACCTGCTGCAACACCCCAACTCATTTAACAAGTTTGTGGTTATTATATGATAGACGAGTGGAAGTGCGTGAAATAGCTGAGCCCATATGTATCACAAAAGAACTAATTGGAAATATTTTGCTTGAAGAATTGCGTATGGAAAAAGGTTGTGCAGTATGGGTACCGCACTTGCTGACAATTGACCAATAACGCATTCGAATGGGTATTTCTGAAGCGTGTTGTTTAAATCGTTTTAAGCAAAGTGGAATTGATTTTGAGCATCGTTTTATAACCGGTGGTCAAACGCGAAATAATTACTATAGACTAGAGTAAAAATAAAATAGTCAATAAACAAACAAACTAATAAAACAATTAATTGAAGCTGCACGATTCTATCAGCAAGGTAGAATACGAGTACAGTTTTATTGGGAATACAAAAGTGTTTTTTATCGATTATCTCCAGAAAAATAAATTCTGTATATTATTGTTTTTTTTAGCATTTTTAATACGTGTATCGTAGAATATTTTTTCTACAAACACAATTTTTATCATAAAATATAATGAAACTCCACTGACCAAATCTTACAGCTCATGAATACATTTTGACACAACTGGACGCAACCGTTAAAGTACGTCAAATTAATTTGTCACTATTTGTACAAAAGATGAGTTCTGTTGTCATTTTTGACAAATTGTCATTTACTTTTAACACTAGTGTTAAAAGTGGCGTTTTTAATACGCTACGCTATAAGATCGTATTTTTTAGTGAAGTTAGCCGTGTCAAAATGTCAACTTTTAACGGTGTTTGTAGAAAAAATTCATTTTTCATTAAGGCAGTGCTCGTGTTCACACAAATATTATAACGATAACTTAATTCTATGTATTAATGCACGGACAGGTTGAACATCTAGCTTATTCACCAGGTTTGGCTCCCACAGACTATTATTTGTTTCCAAATTTGAAAAAATTCTTGGCTTGAAAGTGTTTTACATCAAATTACAAAACCATTGCAATCGTGACCTTCCAAAATCACACTTTAATGTATTGAGCTATTGGATAAACTTGGTCATACATGTACTGAAATAATGGGATATTATATTGAAAAATAAAAAATATTTTATGTCAACGAAAATTTCTTTTATTCCTAAGCCCAGAACTTTTTAAACAGTCCTTGTGTATATTGCGTAATTTACGTTATGTATGTACTTGTCGACGTTTCAGCAAAAATATGACAAAACTATGCAGTTCATAGCGTTTCAGTCGTTAGAACGTTCTAAGAGAAAATAATTCCTGATAAGTAAGACATTGGCCGAAAGAACTATTTTTTTAAATTTTAAATTTCAAATAATAATACAACAAACTGAATTTGTATTGGGCTTTCTTACATTTTCTTTTATAGTGTGATCTGTTTGCTTTCTTATGGCAGTCGTCTGCTCTTTTTCCTTCTCGCAGTTACTCCAATTTCCCGGAAGTTCCAATGTAAAGTCGACCGATGTTAAATGTTCGTAACCATTCTTTTGGGTCATTTAATTTACTTTTACACTTTGTTAATTATTCTACAGTGAAAGAGGGGTAGAAAGAAGTGCACGCGTAAAGGTTTTAATGGCGGGAATAAGTAACGATTCTGTAAGGAAATTGTCACCCTTTCCATTTTATGGTGCAAGGAAAATAAAGTACAAAAAGATCAATAAAAAAAGGAGAAATTCTAATTAATCTTCTTTTGTCAAGAATGACTTTGAAATAGAAATGCTACCGAAGATCTTAATGAAAATACAAAAATATTCATTAATTTTAGGAATATGTGGATTCTTTGTTTAATTATTATTTTTATAAAAAAATAATATATCAACATTATTATCAGTACTCATAGATTAATATAGGTGTATCTAATAATAATAATAATAATAATAATAGTTCATAAATTCGGGGGGTCTATAGTAAAGAGTGCAGGAAAGGTTAGGCAATGGTGACAACACTTTAAAATGATAGCACAAATGTGCATGATGAAGAAAGGAGTGTTAGGCTTAGTATCTAGACCGATTAAATCTGATCTAGCTGATCTACTTTCTCATGAAGAACATATAAATATATACGCGATTGCTACGGAAGAACTAGAAACTCGAAAATTGTGTCCAAGGTGGGTACTGAACATGCTCACCCACCAACACAAGGAGCCATGGATTGTCCAAACGGACGTGCGTTTTTTGGACCGCTATTGACAAGATGCAGATAATTTATCTTCCCGCATTGTTACAAGCGATACTTGCCAACGCAGGATCAAAACAAAGTTGTACTTCACTAAAACAATAAAATTCAATCTATTTACGCAAAAAGTTATCTCTATCGCTTTCTAAAATAAAAGGACTGTTATTTTGGCAAAATTAATTGCAGTAAAATATCCCGAAAAACGCTCACCAAATAAACTGAATCATGCTATCATCTTATTAACATTTAAAGTGAGTGAGTTGCTCTATACCAATCAACAATAAATTGTATTGTAACGTCGAAACTAGTCATAATTTTTTGGATTATCTGCGAAGACTAAGATTCCACGTTTCAGTGACATAATTATATCGATGAAATGGACCTCTCCTTTATTATGTATGAAATACTACAGACATCACTGGGACACAGTATTAATGGTTGTTTAATTGTAACAAGAATTTTATTGTACGAGAAAGTCTATAGTGAATGGATTACTAGGATATAAAAAAATGATGTGTGAATACGTATGTGCGTTCCGAAATGTGTATACAGAAGTTGTTCCAAATTAACTTTAAATTCTGTTTTCCTCAATAAAATAAACCTTTGAGTAAAAGTGTTACTTTCGGTCCAAATTTTGAAAATTTTTTTATACAGAAATTATACCAAATCCAGCTCAAATTAGTGTTATTCTTTTAATAAATCTCTAGAGAAATATTATTTGAGAAATGTTTACAAAAAAACTGCTATTCGATAAGAGTATATATATAAGTGTATAAGTTACGGTCCGAATTTTGAAATTTTGTATATTTAAAAATTGTTCTAACTCGAGCTCTGTATACTTTTGAGTTCATAAATCTATACAGAAATTAAGCATTCTGTATAGATTTATGAACGCAAATACCTGCTAATCTATAAGAGTGAAAGTGTTCCTTCCGGTCAGAATTTTGAATTTTTTGTATACCAAAATTGTTCCAACTCGATCTCAAAATACTTTTCTTTTTCAGATAAAACTGTATGAATGCATAATTTGCTAGGTATTTGCAAAAAACCGTTTTTCGATAAGACAAAATGATCTACTTCCGCTAGGAATTTCTATAAAACTTTTTTAAAAAATCTTCCTACAATTCACTTTTTGATACATTTGTAAATCTTGATTTTTTTTACAGAAGTAAACTACTACTTCCGGAGTACGGATTTTATTGAAAATCTAACCAAACCTCAAGAGGAAGATTATACTCATAAATATAAAGTTTGGTGTTGGTACTTGTTGCCGTTTGGCAGCTATTGTGGTCACACACAGAGATAAATCAGTAGACTCCAGAACTGCAAAGATATCGAGGGCGAAAATGTTGATCATCATCATGTTCGTATAAGAAAGTAAAAGAGGTCGGCAGGTCTAGAGTTTTCAAAAAACACGACCTGGTATTCGGCAAAACTCTATACGAAGCCATGTTTGGCGTTAAACCAAAAAGAGGAATAGCATTATTGACTTTTCCTTGAAAGAAAATTGGTAACATAGCCAGAGAGACCTAACTTGAAAATCTTGTCAGTAACGTTTTTGGAAATGAAAGTTTAATGGAGGAATGTACGAATGAAGCTGAAGAAAACTGAGACCATTTTCACTCGGGCAACGGTGACGCTGAAAGAAGTGACAGCGATGGTGGCGAAGTTGCACCACGAAAAGAGCAATCGCAAGAGAGAGAACCTCGAATTACAAGCAACGAACATGTTGCAACCATCAAAAAAGAAGTTTCCTTTCTATCAAGTTGATTATACGGTATGAGTCCAAATGGCAGAAGTTGACCGAAGCCATACGGATTCACAGAGTTGTTTGGCCGCGATTGTTGACGTAGACGATTCCGATTTTTATAAATTAGCAAACAAAGTGATACTCTCTAGTAACTCTTTACAAAATCGGATCACACTTTGTAAAGATAAGTTACTGTCTTACTCCAAACTTTGCAATTGCAAGAAAAATGTAATACTAGATAGTATAACTGCAAAAATATGGGATTACTTTAGAACTGAAAATATCAGCACCGTCTTGCGTGCTGCAACAAACAGAATTACTAGAATTACTTTAATTAATTTAACATTCACCACTCAAGCTTTACGAATGTTAACAATCACCGGTGTATGTTAGAAACAATTATATTTAACAAAATTGTTGTGATTTTAGTCATTAACAGTAAAATATAACATTCCAACCATTTCCATACATAAAATCTCTATCCTACGCTTCCAGTAAGACATCATCGAGTTTATTAAACTTCCCATTCAAGGTATAATATTGATTTCATTTATAAAATTCCAATTTATATTGCTAACCAAATTATAAATATATATCTCACGTGATCTTTGAGAGGTCTAATTAATTTTTAATTGAAATCCTCATTTAGTGAATATTATTTTATATGTTAAACCTGAATGACTAATTTCCGTTCAATAACCCTTGTACTAGACTGTTCCTCGTTTTTATATGTTTTTAAAACACTTCTCAAATTAAAATTGTGTAATTGTATAGTCGCTTAAGAAAGTCCATAGCAATTTATATACCAACCAGCTTACAGAACTCAGGTGTAAAACGTTATGGTAATCGATAATAATATTTTTCTCTCACTAAAACCTGTTTCACCGCAGATTACACCACATTATATTTCAATTTCAATCTTTAAAATTAGCTTTTAATCCGCCAAGTTGAACATTTTCACGCAAAATTAAAGTGGCAATACTAATTAAGGCTCCCATTTCAAACTCTGCTTTCGCTTTAAGCACATAATTTTGTTCGCGTAACAACTGTCGGTAATTAACTCTCTCGTAAGTAATTCCACTCCAATATATATACATACATACATACATACATATAAATCGGTTTGATGTATGTGCGCTACATTCACGAGAGACACTTAATTAGTTATAAAATAATTTTATTATGTATGTGCTTTAATATAAGCTTTCTATATGAGGTAATTGAAGCGAGAGAATCCATTTCAATTGCACCTATAATATTAATTGCAAATGATTAATCAATTTGTTCGTTCAATAAAATCTGTAAGTAATGCCTAAGTGCTTAGGTATAAAGGGAAAGCGAGAATATACAGATCTTGTGTGGAAAATAGAGACAGTACAAGATATGAATATACATCAAAGTTAAGAGTTAGGAGATGTATATTTTCTTAACGTTTACACATACCTATTATTATTGCATATACTTAAACAATGGCGGCTGCTGCAGGGAGGGCAACGGGGCACTGCTCCCCCGTGACAAATTTCTTTTAACAGATAAATTAATTATAAATACCTAATTTGTATGTAATTTTTCTGATTTGTTTGATAACAAATAATATCCCTAGCAGCAAAATCACTATATGCACATTTGTCCTACATTAGCAAAAATATATCTTTATCCTTCTCTAAAATTGTGATTTTGGTGTTTGGGATTTTTTCGGAAGTAACAGTCCGTCTCTTCGGCGCGTTTAAAAGTCACAGTCTGACGTAGGCTCCGGGGCATCTCACGCGGGTGCACCGTTTGTATTAGAAATTGAGTGGATAAAAAGTGGCGCGGGGTGAGAGCGGTATATGTCAGCGAGAGGGCACTACACTGTGATGCCGGATGACATCCAGTATGTAATATCACAGAATCACAGAAGTGACAAAAGCCTCACTTGCATAATTCCAATATTTGTGGGCAAAATCAAACAAAATGGCGTGTTTTGTTTTTGTTGTGTACTTGTATAAATATAACCTGTCTTTATTTTATAACTTATAATTTACGAAAAAATAATAAGTAAAGGTGCCAGTTAAATTGTTGTTGATATAAATGATGGAAACTGTACGAAAGAAGAAATCCGGCGTACGTAGAAGTATTTATATTGTAAAAATTTTGAGCAACAAAGTAAATTCTGCAATTTCTTTTCGTTTCCTAAAGAAGAAAATCGGTAAGTTTTAGCTATTGAATAACAGATAATTTGTAATAATTCATCTTTGTAGTAAACACTTTGAATGAAACTCTTTATATAGTGAAGTCACAGCCATGACCATAATGAAAAGAAACCAATTCAAACCTCACTGGTTAAGGAACTATCTAAAGGTAAATGTTTATTATAAAATATTATTTTATAAGAACTATGTATCATTTGAAATTTTAAAAGCATACTAATTTCAAAATGTATTTTAGAATGTGTGGAAACTATGAATGTTCCTAGCACATGTGATATTGGATTCCAAAATTTAGCAGAAAGTGAACCACCTATAGGTATGACAATTAGTATTTACAATACAAAATTATTTTATGAGCAAAACATAAAATACGTTTAGTTGTTAACTGAAGAATTCGAAGACATTTTTGAACAAAAATTCAACACATATGTATTTAATCTAGTATAAAGTAGAATAATTTAGAACTTTTCAGTTACAAACATACAATTAATTTGTTTTAACGAAATGTATAATTTTTTAATTGTATTTTAGCAGTTATGGAAATTCCTACCCTATGTTGGGGTTCAAGCAGAAAAAAATCTCTCTGCCCACACACCCAGAAAGGAAAGACTGAGAAAATCTCTAAAACAGCATCGAGTTATAGCTACTAAATCTAAAATGAAATCCTATCCTAAACAGGAGAATTTACAATATTTTCTAGGACTTTGTGACAGATATTTATTAAATGAACAGGCAAATGCTAAATTTAATGCAGTTAATAAAAATAAGAATATTGCATGATACAGCATACAGTACAAACAATTTGCTTTAAATATCTATTTTTTGGGATCAAGAGTTTATAAATACTTAAGTAAAATACTTCAATTGGCAAGCGTAAGAACATTACAAAGATTAACACAGAATTGGAATATAACTCCACGAGTGTTGATTTTGTGTATTCTGCAATTGAAATGAAAACTGCTCATTTTACACTAGAAGCACGTGAATGCATTCTACGCATTGATGAAATGTGACTAAAAGCTAATTTATTTTATAATATAACTAAAGACGAAATTATAGGATTTCATAAAATAAATGGTCAAACAACATGTAAACCAGCAAAATTTGCTATGGTTCTTTTTGCTAAGGGCATTCATATTAATTGGAAACAGCCAGCAGCACATGTAGTGGTAAAGCTTTAGAGGAGACTGTAGATAGTACAATACTAAAGTTATTTGCAGTATTTGATGTCGGATCAAATTTTTGTAAATATTCAAAAGAAAAAGGAGTTACTCAAAAATCACCATACTTTTACATAATTTTTTTTTTTATGTACCACATCTTGTTAAAGCAACTAGGAACACATTTTTTTAAATATACAATACAATTTGTCAATTTTACAGCAAACAAAACATTTCTAGATGAATTTTATAATAAAGATAAACTCATGAACACCAAACTTCAATGAATTAGTCGTTATTAATCATTTTGCTAATCGTAAGGAACGGCGAATGGACTTTATTTTCAAACAAATTAATTAAAGAACATATTGAGTTTATTTTTTTGTCTGTACTTAATTTTTCATATTAAACACTCAGGACCCCCCCCCCCCGACGGTGCCCTCCCGTCCCAAAAAATCACGGGCCGCCATTGTACTTAACCTAAAAAGGGCTTAAGCGTTTTTATATAATAAAGACATTATTATATTTCTAAGTATATGTCTTCTTGTTTTTGTTATTAGTTTCTAAAATTTTTAATATTTCCACTAAGTAAATATACCATGATTTTGAGCAATATTAATTAAGTGTTAAGAATATAAAATTTATATTTGAACAAGTTTAATTCTTTAGCTCCCATATTCTTGTCGAACACAAGATGTAATACACAATAAAGTACTTTAAAATTTCCTAAGGTACACATAGGGCACCGTCGATGAAGTCCAGTTTGAAACTTGCCGCAGGTTACACTAAAACGTTGTCCCCGTAAACTTTAACACGTGTACCTATAGCAGGACGATACAGACTAAGTGCCAACTCAATTTTACGAACAACTTCGGTATTATCTAAGAGGCAAGCAATCGATCGCGTACCTGCACGTTGATAGTTCTGCAAGTTTAACTTTCCTTCGTAACGGCGGCATTACACATTGGAAAATATATATCTACAACGTTTATTGGACGTTTGCACAAAGAAGATCCTAGAGTGTTGCACAAAATTGTAAGAGGTATATGTTATAATAGGACAGAATGTTTGAAAATGTTTTACTCAAGCAAATTCTACATGTCAAACGTACGAGTAACTATTGTAACTATACAGACATGTATATATAACTCGAATGTGAAATGTATGTATGTGTATTTGAATATGCATGATGCGGTAAAGTTTGTATTTATTATTAATGATGCTAGTATTTGACTTACTGAGACTAACTTTATGTATGCTAATATGTGGATGTGTAATTTCCAAATATCTTATTAAATATTTATGTAAATTATTAGAAAACGTGACTGTATTTCATCCAGTCAGTAAGAATTCCTGAAAATTATATATTCTGAATTCGACACCTTTGTGCCATTTGTTGCAAAAAGGTTTCTTGTATCTTGGCCAGTAATTTTTCCATTTGTATTTCATTTAGATAAACCGTGATTTTCACCACGTTGTGATTTTAAATACAAATTATGTTATATTATATGACGTCTTTCGAGTCTCTTAGAAGCAAGTAGATATGCAGGCATTGCCGTGTCGCAGATAATTACCCTAACCAAAACATTTACTGTAGTGCATCGTTAAACATCAGTAGTTTAATCTATAACTGACACCCAAATAAGTTTATTTATATCATCGACAATTGAAGTCCTAATTTCATCGTACAACGAAAACAAATAATATTTAAGGTAAATTCTGCGAACCCAAATCACTATATTTATCCTTAACACAATTTTATAAAAAATGAGTAAGCCCAGTATGATTCACAGTATTCTATAGAATGTTAAATGCTGCTAGCATTTTATGTAGATTAAAATTAAATGCTTCCTGCTGTTCAGTAACTGCAGAGCCAGCAATACGGGATTTAGATGTATTCGACGACACATGTTTTACTACGCACGTTTTTACGTACCACGATAGCAATAAATTGCAAATTTTGCATCGGAGTTGAATACCGTCGAATTCTAGCGCAA
Organism: Amphimallon solstitiale; assembly: GCA_963170755.1. Classification (NCBI taxonomy): domain Eukaryota; kingdom Metazoa; phylum Arthropoda; class Insecta; order Coleoptera; family Scarabaeidae; genus Amphimallon; species Amphimallon solstitiale. Next base: position 89,209,624 of record OY720680.1, read on the forward strand.
ACAAATCTCTTATCCACCTTTCAACAGCATCTCGCAACGCATTTGTCAGGCACGTATTTACTCAATAGAACACAGAACTAATAAATTTAAACAATAGATTGGCCCGCTGCACACAGCGCTTACAATTTAATTAAAATACTTTCGGCGCAAAAAAACGCACTGCAACGTCGCCTATATTTGCCGCAGTGGATGCAATTACTTCTATACATGCATATTGTAAGTAGTAAACATTGTTATTGAAGGCAAGGAGGAACCCGAATTGGAAAAATTCGTATACCATGCCTTCAAATACTTTCCTCATTAGAGTAGATTGCTTTTTAAGTTTTTTAAGTAATCAGTGTTGGTGTACATGCTAAACTTTTGAAAACATCAAATTCTGACTGTTGTCATACTTAAATTCAAATTATATACGCCTATTATTATCTCCATGACATAACCAAACTGTCAAAATTATGCACTGTCACTAACCATTAAAAAAAAGCATGGCCGTCTCTAATGAGGAAAGTATTTGAAGGCAAGGTATGTTAGAACAGTACATACATATTGCACGCTTGTTACTTGTTATTATATTACTGCTATTATTGTGCCTATTTCGAATTTCATTATTCCTGTAAGTCCAGTCCATGAATGTAAACCTGACTGTCAATCTCTAGTAGTGACCAATCAAGTATTTTGAAGCTAAATAAATAAAATGTATATACTGTATATTAATCACTTAGCTCGTATAGTAAAAGTAATTACTGGAACAGGATGGTGTCGAACCAGCAGCTTCAGAAATAATATTATCTACCTGTTATAGCTTCAAAAAAAAAAACAACACCGAACGTCCACATTGTTTGTTCTTCAAACAAGCATTTGACAATTCGTGCTTCTGCTTAACACTAGTTATATAATATGCTTCCATCCGGCACTAGATCCCTTAAAATAGTAATAAAATAGAATTATATTACCAAAAGAAATGAATATATAACGCGAGATCACGTGACGTCGGTCACATTTAAGAATTAACATATCAAAATTTAAGCATTTACTTGCAACAGAAAGAGTACTACAAAAAAGATAGGGTTTGACATTTAATCAACAGTTCTTTTAGTGATAATTAATTCACCAGTTCTCATAACTCCAACAAAATGTCTAACACCTGAAAATGGACGATGAAAGATCCAACAAACCCCCACAGTATTTTCACATATAGACTATGCAGCTATATCCTGTCTTAAGCACCGTTAAAAGCGGTACTTAAAAAATTTCTGAAATAATCTTAAGCACTGGTTCCAGAAGGTAAGCACTAAAAATATGCCCTTTTAACTTAAGCAAGAGATGGAAATTAAGTGGACCATCACCTTGCTTACAGAATTATAGTGCAGTGGTAGCGTATAAAATTACATTAATTGTAAATCAGAATTAAACTATGAAAAATAACGAAATGCGATATATCTAGGAATTAGCTAGAAGTTAAACTAAAATTTCTAAAAACGAAAAATCAATTAACTGTTCAGGAAACCGTCTTTTAAAAACAAATAATGAAGAATATCTATATCAGTCACACACAGATGATGATAAATAGCTTAAATATATATAAATTCTGATGATTAATCATTGAGACCCAAATTAAGAAATAAGGACTATTTGAGTATTTTAAAATAGTAATAATAAATTAAATAATATTTTATTATAAATAAGAACATTCAAACTTAGACATAATGAATTCTTAAAATAACAATGTAAGTCCATCAACCGATTATACACACAGTGTGCTTCTCGCAGATATATCTGTCTGAGTATATTTTTGAGTTTTTCTAAGGAAGGTAAATCGTCTTATACGTACGATCATCATGAAAATTTTCTTTTGCTTTCCCTCTATCGTTTTGGTTTTCATACAGTTATTTAAATTGTTTTTTGTAGGTTATATAGTCCATTTTTATTGGTATTGGTCTTTTAAGATTGTAGTACTTTACTAAGTTATCATACAGCTTGGTATTGTCTTTATTGTCCATTTATATTTCTTGCCTTAAATTCGCAAAGTAGAAGCTCGGTTTTAAGTTGCAAATTATCTTCTATAAATATATACGCATTAAAAATTGTTGATCATATTAGTATAACATTTTTTTGACAATTAATTTACTTAGAATTTCAAATGAATCCTACTAAGATATTGGCATATTGCAATCAAAAACTGTGTTCTAAGATTTTGCATGAAAAACGTTAATTATATAAAAAATAAATTATTCTTAATATGAACATACCTGATTATAAATCTGCATGACATCTGCAATTGTTATTAGCATATATTCTTCATGTAATATGCATGCTGTTCATGTATACCACACGAACTTGCATTAGAAATGTCACGTGATGATACTCATTTAGGTAGTGTAATATATTAACAGAAGAATGGATGACGTGCCGTGTAGAGTATAATATATCCAGTTAAGGCCCGGTTATAGTGTTACCGACCGAGTCCATTTTGTACCAGAATCTTATTTCATGCTTTTTGTGAAAATAAGAATATGAAAAATAAAATTTAAAAAGGGGAATCATTTATAATTAAGTAGTGATTAGTCTAAAGCAATTAATTGTTATAAATCGTAATCAACTAATTCTAAAAATCAAGAAATATAACGAAGGGCATAAGGATAGCATTAGGATAATGTACGCATGTTTTGCGAAAAGATAGTGCAAACAGAAATAAAAAATATGCTTTTATTTGTCTGAAAAGCATGAAATACATATGATAAAAAACATAAGCGTTCTGTAAAACGCTGCTTCCTAATAGTTTGTACATTATTTCATAGATAGCACCACAAGATAAAATGGTCAAGGCCAATTGTGGTGTAGCAGATACAGTTGGCCTTGAAATAGAAAATAATGTGGGAAGGAGAAAGAAAGCTATATACCATTTCCTTATTAAAATATTACAAATACATTTGATACTTTTATACTAAACTTGAGGGGTAGCACAATTTATTAGTTTGTGTAGGAATATTTTATTTTTTGAGCCGAATCCAACTAAAGAATAGATAGGTATATTTTATTACTTTCTTATACCTAGTACCGCGCGATCATTTAAATTCTAAATTAGAGCAGGCTGTGAAATTTAAATTAAGTTGGTATATATAAGTACTAATTTACAATTTGAATTGTCAAAGTGACGTTTCAAAATGTTAAATAATCAATAATTGACATTCTGGACAACCTAATAAAAAAAAATCCCGCCTGCTATAATTTAGAATTTAAATGATCGTGTGGTATAAGAATGTATTTTGATGAAAATGTTCGACCTTGAGATTTTTACAGGTGTCCACGTTTTGAAGTCCTCTGATACCAAATAATGAGGTGTGGCCACCACACGACTTTCTTATACGTCTGAGAGTTTCAAATTATAGAATTTTAAGAATTTTTTTTATATAAAAATTATTCAAAATCGTATTATAAATACTTCTATTCTCTTAATAAATCCCTATAGAATGCATACTTTGCAAGACATTCAAAAAAATGAGGTGTGGCCACCACACGACTTTCTTATACGTATGAGCGTTTCAAATTATAGAGTTTTAAATTTTTTTGTATAAAAATTATCTAGAATCCTATTATAAGTACTTCTGTTCTCTTAATAAATTTCTATAGAATGCATACTTTGCGAGATGTTCGAAAGAAAGTGCTACTCGCTAAGAGTAAAAGTGTTACTTCCGGTCCGAATTTTAAGATTTCATTTATACAAAAAATATTTCAAAACCAACTCTAAATACTTTTGTACTCTTAACAAATATTTATAGAACGCATAATTTACGACATATTGGCAAAAAAACGCTATTCGATAAGAGTAAAAGTGATACTTCCGGTCCGAATTTTGAAAATTCTTTTATACAAAAGATATTGAAAATTAAGTTCTAAATACTTTTGTATTCGTAGCGTACCTGTCTAAAAAGCATGACTTGCGAAATATTTGCAAAAAACTGATTTTTGTTAAGAGTAAAAGACCTACTTCCGGTATCAATTTCGACAAACTTTTTAAATAAAGTTGTTCTCAATTTTAATTTTAAGTACATATGAATTCTTTATAAATTTGTTTAAACTTAGTAGTTGACAAAATATTGACAAAATTCGATTTTTTCACAGAAGTAAACTACTACTTCCGGTCTATGAAAACCTAATCAGATCTCAAGTGGGAGATTGTAGACGTCACGCGCACACACAGAGAGAGACAGAGAGACAGACATCTTTCAAAAACCACTTTTTCGGTATCAGGGGACCTGTAAACGTGGACATCTGCAAAAATCTCGAGGTCGAAAATTTTCGTCATCAGAATACTTCCTTATACCACGTATAAGAAAGTAAAATGGTTTTTAAAAAATTCTCTCTTTCTCTGTGTGCGTGTGACCACGATAGCGATCAAACCGCTATAACTATCAATTCCAAATATTACGAGTATAATCTCCCTCTTGAGATCTGATTAGATTTACAGTAAAATCGCCATACCGGAAGTAGTAGTTTATTTAGTGAAAAAATCGAATTTTGCCAATATTTCGTCAACTACTAAGTTTAAACAAATTTATAAAGAATTCATATGTATTCAGAATTAAATTTGAGAAGAATGTTATTATGAAAGTTTTTCGAAATTCCTACCGGAAGTAGGTCTTTTTCTTATCGAAAATCAGTTTTTTGCCAATATTTCGCAAGTCATGCTTTTTAGACAGGAACGTTACGAGTATAAAAGTATTTAGAACTTAATTTTCTATACCTTTTGTATCAAAAAAATCAAAATTTGGACTGGAAGTAAAAGTTTTACTCTTATCGAAGAGCGACTTTTTGCAAATATGTTGTAAATTATGCATTCTATATATATTTATGAAGAGTATAAAAGTATTTAGAGCTGGATTTGGAATATTTTTGTTTAAATAAAATTTCAAAATTCGGACCCGAAGTATCACTTTTACTCTTAGCTAGTTGCATTTTCTTTGGAATATCTTGCAAAGTATGTATTATATAGAGATTTATTAAGAGAATAGAAGTACATACTTGTAATAGGATTTTGAATAATTTTTATATAAAAAATGCTTAAAATTTGGTTTATTTTTCTATGAAACAAACTATTTCAAACAATTTTTGAAATAGTTTTATTTCATAGAAAAATAAGCCAAATTTTAAGAATTTTTTATGTAAAACATTCAAAATTAAAAAAATATATAGGAATGTATATATTTTTTTTAATTCTTGACTTGAAAAGTATGACAATTTATTTTTTTAGAGGAAGGAAATACAGCAAGAAAATACTATAAACTAAAAAATATAGAAGTACATGGTAAATAATAAAATTTTATCATGGGCAATATAACTCTTATATTAGCATAACACTTATATTATCCCTGCGCATACCTGTGCATTATATCCATTTACAATAATGTGTAAGAGGGAAAGAGAGGTATACGACTTGTAACGTACCTCCCTCTTACTTTAGAAGACCGATATCATTCAAATCGTTTGCTTTACTTTCATCTGCATCCCCATGGCAACGAACTAAATTTTAATTTTAGTGTAATCAGTACATTTAGCGACATCTATATAGCATTAGATTTCGAACTCTAATTAATTTCATACCTATTGAAATTTTTACCGACTATAACTGGGCCTTAACATATAATAGATATGTATGTAGGTGCTTACAAAACCCAATATGTGAGAATGCCATATAACATTATCACAGCACAGATGATCGATGACAATATACTTTGTGGTAGCATGAAGATATAATAACGACTGAATTTAGTTATACATGTCGTAAAATATACTGGATAGCATATGAGAAAAAGTTTGTCTACTTTTCAGAAATGAATAGACTCATAAATTGAGTCTTAAGGACGCAAGTTGCATCATACATAAATACATAGTTTCTAGTAGTGACAGATATTTATTCTATCTACGTGTGTGTTTTACATGAAGGTTGGATTTTATGTTCCCGAGTTAAAAGACGGGTCTGGACTATTTCCAGGCACGGAGCTACTATCGACATATATTACTGAATAGATACATTTTATACGTAGCCACAGAAACATATTGTCATAGGTAATTCAATCAAACAAATAACACTTTACCCACGCATAAAAGTATCTTACAATTGTAGATAATTTACTAAAGCAGGTAAATAAACGTTAATACACATATCCCTTAAACAAATATTAACAATCAATAACTAAATAATTGAAAGATACGTAAATAGTAAGGGGAATAATGAATTAATTGTTTCGAATTTGAAAGATGGTAACAATCTTAAACAAAGCATGACATAAATTTGTTACACTTATTACTTGTAAATTACTAGACATAAGGGATGTCCTCTTTCCGTTGAGCCTATCTAGTAGGCGATAATATTTTGCCACAAATTTTGTATGAGAATTTCAATCAAGTTTAGTTATAGTGACAGTTGTCAAATATACATGATTGTTTATAAGTTACATTAGTTTGAAATACTCCTTTCGCCAATAAATCGTTAAACTGAACAAGGAACATTATCGAAATGAATTTCAACTCTGTCGACTTTCCTTAAATGACACAGGAAAATATTGCTCTTATTCGGAACATGATTGCAGAAGACCGGCATACTACTGTCAGAAGCATTCAAGCAACTTTAAAGATTGGTATGAAAGCAATTAACATTATTTTACACAGTTGAAAGCCCCTAAGCTTTGTTCTTGGCGAATTCTCCCATAACTTGACTTCAATTCAGAAAGAAGACCGTGTGAGATGGTGCAGATCTACACTAGATCGCTAAAACCGTGGATCGTCTCATTTGGTGTACAACATTGTCACAGGTGATGAAATGTGGGTATATTGATATGATCCCGCAGAAAAACAGCAGTCGACACTTTAGGTCTTTGAGAATGAGTCGGTTTCAACAAAAGTTGTTCGTGATAAAAGTCGAAACAAGAAGATGGTGTCGCCACATTTTTTGGATTTACTGGACATGTTTTCACTGTAGCACTGGAGGATACAGTTTGTTTGCTTCAGGTTTTCTAAAATGTTCGCGAAAACCGTCCAAGAGGAAAGATATATTGCATCAAGATAACACTCGGGGTTACACTGCCGTTCGAACAACTGAGTATTTGAATACCAAAAACGGAAATAATACGTCATTCACCATATAGTCCAGACTAATGATTTCTTCTTATTTCCGCGGGTAAAGGATAAATTACGTGGTTTACGTTTTACATCGGACGAAAACGCAGTTGATGCTTTTAAAAATGAAATTAACAAACTGCGGCCAGAAGATTGGAGAAAATGTTTTCAAGATTAGTTTACACAGATACAAAAATACATTGATTGTGGAGGAGAATACTTTGAAAAGCTATAAATAAATGTTTTTTGTACATAAATTGTTTTAGCTTACCAGGCTCAGCGGAAAGAGAACAGCCTTCATATATACGGTATACGGTGCTAAGTTTTAGTAACAAATATTGAGAATTCAAGTTTGATTTCATAGAATAAGGGCTCCCAGTATTTAGGGAATATATTAGTGTGCTGGTTAGTGAGTTTTTCTTATGCATAATACATTTTTCGACCCGAACCCTGACTTGTTCGGTCTTTGTCACAAATACTAACGGCATTGGTAGTAAAACTTCTATTACTGATATTAAGCAACCTACCTGATCTACAAATGTGGTCATGTATAGGATTTTATATTTCGGGGTAAGTGTAGCGTACTTTTGTGACAGATGTTTAATTTTCCATTATTCCGGAGTGTTTTATTTTTGTTAATCTTTTATTCATTTGTTTGATGACCCTTTTAACATTTTGTTTTGATCCTGGGTCTGATATATCATCAATATCTTAAATAAATTGGTTTCATACTGGTATTTTAGATAAAAATATCCCTAATATGGATTAGATTATGTAACATACCTACCACCTACCACCAATCAAATTTCCCATACTATAACCTATCAAATTGATTTTCACGTTCCATGCTCAAAATTTAACAGTTAAATTATTATAAAGTTTTATTAATTTTGTTCCGGTATTTCGAAAAACGTTTGATTAGATCTCACACTCACAATAAGTTATGTCGTACAAACAGTATGAAAACTGAAGTTATAGCCATTACAAATGTTCGGGTGGTTATTTGATAGTTTGGAAAAAGGCCGCTAGTTAGTGCCACTTGCAACTTTTTTACGCTGCATAAAACTTGACATTACATGATATTTTGCTCGTCATTAGGTGGCACCAGAAATCAGAATGGTCCTTGTAACTTTACATCATACAAATTTCGTAGGAGGTAAAGTATATAGGACTAATACTAGACTCGAGGTTTACGTGGAACTGACACCTGGAAATATTACCAAGAAAGTAGTAACATCCTCATTAATGGGAAATAATGGGGTTTAAGATGTATTGGACTAAAACATGGCGGTGAAACCTATCCTTAAAATGCCTATTTAGTGTAGTGACTGAAGACACGACAAAGAAAGGCCATTTTAGAACTTGGCGTGGCGCAAAGATGTGCCTGTTTGAGCATACCAGGTCTATGCGGATGACTCCAAATGCTTTGTGATACAGAGGAGGCCAAGGTGGGCAAATACCGCCAATATCAAAACAAGGGTAATTGCATACCTTATGGGTGGAAATATTCTAAACATGACGACAAACCACATGGTAATATAGTCCCAAAAGTCCATTGGAAGTATGTTTTCTAGAATGAATCGTATATAAAAAATGACTTTCTTGTACGTCTGAGCCTTTCAAATTATACAAAATTGTTCTAAATTGTTTTAAATACTTTTATCTTCTTAGAAAAATAAACCTGTGAGTAAGTCCAAATTTTAAGAGTTTTTTTTTATACAAAATTATTTCTAAGTACTTCTATTCTCTTAATAAATCTTTATGGAATGCATACTTTGCGAGATATTCGAAGGAAAGTGCTACTCGCTAAGAGTAAAAGTGTTACCGCTAGTCCGAATTTTGAAATTTTATTTCTACAAAAAATATTCCAAATCCAGCTCTAAATACTTTTGTACTCTTGATAAATATATATAGAATGCATAATTTACAACACATTTGCAAAAAATCGCTATTCGATAAAAGTAAAAGTATTGCTTCCGGATCGAATTTTTTTATACAAAAGGTATTGAAAATTAAGTTCGAAATACTTTTATACCCGTTATCTACCTGGCTAAATAGCAGGAATTGCGAAATATTCGCAAAAAACTGATTTTCGATAAGAGTAAAAGACCTACTTCCGCAGGGAATTTCGAAAAAAAAATTTAATAAAACTCTTCTCAAATTTAATTTTGAGTACATATGAATTCTTTATAAATTTGTTTAAACTTAGTAGTTGACGAAATATTGGCAAAATTCGATTTTTTTAGAGAAGTAAACTACTACTTCCGGTCTGTCGATTTTACTGAAACTCTAATCAGATCTCAAGAGAGAGATTATAATCGTAAATGCAAAATTTAGAATTGATTGCTATAGTGGTTTGACCGCTATCGTGGTCACACACATACACACACTTACACACACACAGAGACAGAGAAACATTTTTTAAAGACCACTTCTTCGGTATCAGGGCACTTCAAAACGTAGACATCTGCAAAAATCTCAAGGTGGAAAATTTTCATCATCACAATACTTCCTTATACTACGTATAAGATAGTAAAATAGTTGGTATTCAGGGTATCAGAAGACGGACCTGGTACACAGACAGATCGAAAACTGCAACTGGTAAGGAGCAGGAATCTACTCTGCTAGTCACAGCAACTACTATGCACTGGGAAAGTATGCATCTGTGTTCCTGGGAGATTAATGTGCTATAGAAAATAATTCCCGGGAAAAACCATGGTAAGAAATTTGTTGGTTAACTATGCAACAAGAGGGTTGTAGAACTACTACATATGAGTAGGGAGCGGCTGCGAATCACAACTAATTTTTAACAGCCCATGCACTCTTTAAAGTGCATCTCTCAACAAGATAAGTCTCTGTGAGAAAGACCTCAGCTGAAGATTGGGCAAAAAGGAACTAGAAACAGTTAGGTAATCCTAATAAACAGTGAGGCAATGGATCACAGGAATCAACGCATTTTTGGACAACCGAATATAGACCCAGAGATGTTCAAGAAACATCCCAGTAAAGGACATGTACAGCCTTATACAGGAGAAAAAATACTGGAGTGGACATCATAAGCAACAGAGGTTTATCACAATAAGCCTTATGGGCTGCGGTGTAAACTTGGAACATAAGTCTGACAGACCTGGAAGGTAAAAAAAAAAATCTAAACGCCAAACAAATACGAACTTTAAATACTCGGATCTGCAGAAAACTCTTAATCACAATTATGAATATAAATTTACCAATTTTCGCACATGGTTGCTATTTTAATATATTAAACTTCATTTCTTAATCTTTAACAAACCTCATTGCTTCAACGTCCGCAGTAGTAATACACAGCGACGTCGACAGTATTGTCATGAAAATATGTAGACGTAAAAGCAAGTCTATTTCATGTGAATTTCAAATTCAACGATAATTACCGGCAAAATTAAATTTTAAAATTGATAAGTTTCTCATATGAGTAACTGTAAATAACATACTTCAAGTTGTCGACAATTTTAAAACTTTAAAATGTGTAAACAGATTATGTTATTCACTAATTGAATGTCGTCAGTGTTTAGCTCAGTGTGAATTACAGAAATATAATTATTAAAGGTAAGAAATTACGGTATTGAAACGGTCCGTTTTGAAGCTTAATTTTACGTGCGTTAACTAAGCGATCCCATTTAATTTAATTATGCCAGCAGGAAAGCTTGCAGTAAATTAAATTTGTTCGTACGTATGTAACCGGACCCATTAGGGTTTCTGATAATTGAAATGGTACTTAAACGGTGGGTGTCTTGTCAAATTAACAATTTATTTGTGAATATATTTCCCGTAATCCAACAGCAATGGCCGCGTAAATTGTTTCGAAGCCAATGTAGGTTATTGTATATTTTAAGGGAGTACAATAATTCAACGATAATGTACAGAGTATTCTTTACATATATATCCATATTATGGTAGAGTTTTAATTCTTTAAAACAGTAGTATTTCAGTGATACATTTTTTGATTACTAATTATAACTGAGAAACTGGACTATAAAGATAAGTTTATTTGGATAAAATTTATTCAAGAATGAAAGATATAGTCAAATTTCAATGATATTAACTGAAATCGAATAATGTAAAGTATAGAAAAAATGTAAAAGTAAATAAATTATTTTAAATGTGTAAAAGGAATAAGTAAAACAATCTATGAAAATAACAATCAATTAATATACGCCACGAATAAGTAATTGTAATCAGAATCATACCTATTAAACCTTAAACGCCGTTAGCTAGTTTTAAAGCCCCTGTAGAAACTGCATAAAAATTACTTTGTGGAAACGACAGTTTTGGAGACATATTGCATACACTCATTTTGTATACTATATCCTGTCTCACAATAAGAAGTAATTCAAATAACCGCAAAAACCCGGAACACATAGCTTAGTATGTAGTAAATAATTTGATATGACACATAAATAGTTGATAGAATAGTCAATAATTTAATTTTTTTTTCTCTTAGAGTAGTGTGTAAAGTATTTATATCAATATAATTATTGTATAAAAACGATTTTTGTATTAATATATGTAATTATCTAAAAACTAGTCAAAATAGGGATTGAATGCGATATTTGAAATAACGTATTCTGAAAAGCCCTGGTAGGTATATAAATATTTCATAAAATTTTCTCTTCAATATGAAAATAATGACATATTACTTTATGCAATATATCGTAATTTGAGGAGCTTTGGAGGAGAACCAGATAAATTCATCTCAACTTATTTTCGGGAAAAAGACTTTTAGCTGTGGCGCCAAATGCATTGTGTCATAGTTTAACTATTAGAGTGAAAAAGTCATACAGATAAAATGATATAGAAAGAAACATCAACTTTCGAGAAATCCAAGAAATTAAAATGGATTTACTTGGTTTTTGTCGGAACAAGTGGATTTATACGCTTTTGGTCAAAAACAAAGTGGATTTATCCAATTTTGCTCGAAAACAACTTGAATTATTATTATTATCTATTTTGTCTAATTTGGCTAACATCTAAAATAAATCAACTTTAAAGCAAAAACTAAAATATATTCCAAAGACTATAAGGTTAATAATTATTATAACGTATGAGCTAAATGTGTAAATGTGTAAAATACCCTCTTCGTCCAAGCAGTTGCATTCTTGATCTTCATCTTCGTGAGTTTCTTCGAAAACATTAATATCTTCATTTAGCAGATTTCTGTACCATACTAACTTTTCATCTGTTTCCCATGTATTTCCAAATTGTTTGTTCATCAGTTGTTTGATACTTCGTTTTTTCTTTTGTGGAAGAGCATTTTTAAAGTCGACTTCAGGAAGTTGTAACTCTTTTACATTTTTCCCTCGTTTGAACACTGTGTCGGGTACTTCGCACTCGGCTTCAAATCGGTAATGTTGAAAACACGATATTGACTTTGTTTTCATCATTTCTTTGGTTAACTGTTTTTTTTAGTCGAATCCTTTTTAAATCGTATATTCCGATTATTTTATTGAAGTAATTTTACAAAGTCTTTATGTCATGCACTTTCCAATGATCGCCTAATACTCTGACTATACCAGCTTCTGAATAATACATCATGTATTCTTCTTTGGAAAGAACGGTAGGGTTGTTTCTAAAGATTTTTTCTATCCTGCCAAATACACGGTCCGCAGGCATAAAACTGTGTCCTCTTACAGGGTATGTTATGGTAATTTCTTTCACAGCTCGAGGAGAGTAGTTTAACAGCCAATACATTAATATGTGAATGATGTGGGAGTTTTTGTTCTGCCCCCCCCCCCACACCCATCACAAAACAATCTTATGGTCTCTATGCCGTCCAGTTGGAGAGAATTTAGATGATGAAAAACGGCGGACCCAATTTCTATAGAGCCTCGTCCTACCTGATCTTATGTCCAAATATAAACGTTGGGATTTTTTGAATCCATACCCACACAGCAGAAACAATATAGACTTATTTGATCTGAGTAAAACGCATCAGATATGGGAGTCCGGGGCAACGGTTTTACCTGCTGAAGATCGAAACATAAGACCAACCCATTATCTGGATGTTCTCTGCAAAGATCATAAAACGCCTTAGCTCTTCGTTTGTGAACTCTGCGCTCCAACATCAGCTGAACCTTTTTTTCTTTATTTTGCTCTGAGCGTATTTGGTGACCCAGTCTAGTACATTGAGCACAGACATCAGAAGCTGGCGAGCAAAAGCCAATATTCTGCTTACTCGTTATAGATACATTTTAATTTTTGAATATTTAAATTTACTGGGAGATAGATTCTCTTTGATTTTGCTCCACCATAGTGGCTCTCGGTGCCTCGTAATTTCTTAATAAACTCACAAATCTTTTCTCTTTTATCTACATTTTGGCTTGAGATATGGTCACCTTTCCTTGCTTCCTTAGGGAATTCTCCAGAGTACACTATTTTGCAAATGGATTGTAGCCTATGGTTGCGAATTCCCACAGCAACCATAAAAACGCTCTACATACTTTTACTGCTTTTATAGCTTTTGATGTTTTAATCTTTAAGAAATAAGAGGCCTTTTATGAGGACTTGCCTTAAGAGACCTTTTTCTCTTAGTATCCACTGCGCTAATCGTATGGCACAATTTGGTATCTTGGATGATTTTCTCTGGCACTTCGTAAAGTTTTGATGTGATATTTTTAATGTCTGATTTCTTCACTTTCTGGGACCGGTAGCTACTATCATGCTTGTATAATCGTCCAAAATGCTTTAAATCTGGGTCTGGGTCGTTATACCTATAATAATATAATATTTTGAAAACAAGGAATAAATTAATACTAATAGTCAAGAATAAAATTTACCTTCTAGATTTGAGTACTTGCCTAATCTTGATTGTCTTTTCTATTATTCTGCTGCCCTGACTCCCTTCAACACCAGTGACTGTACTTTCACCTACTTCGTCGTTCATTCTTTAAGCGATATAATCAACTAATTAAACAGAACAGAACACAATAAACACGTGTTTATAGACCTGCCACACGAGAAAACACACAATGACAGTACCGCCTGCGGCATCTACGTCCCAACTTGCCAAATTAAGCAAAGTCGGTAATAAGAAATCTGCAGTAAGGATTTATATGGTTTGGAACAAAAATTGGATTTATCTGGTTTTGCTCAAAAACGTTGATTTCAGTACCAATTTATATGAGGATTTATTCGTTTTAGCTTGATCAAAGTAGGCCCATACCATAGAAACGACGCTATAGAATATTTTCCCAGAGCTAAATTTAAAGTAAAATGTAAACCTTTAAAATTTATTATGAAAGTATATCAAACATACAATAACAATGGTTATAAATATACAAAAATTCGCTGCAGAAATTAGTCTGATTCACTGAATAATAATAAGTCAGTTGCACTATCACTACTTCCAACTCAAATAACAAGAAAGTTCTGATATCATCCATTAATCCATCTCTCATACTTTTTTCTAAGTAGCCTTTCCACTTTACGTGAACAATGTGATGCATTGTCCATAATTATTACACCATTATCTGGCAATTTATGTAAGTTATTGTTCAAACCATTCAGATCATATATGAAGTATTATCAATCACCTGGTTTTACTAGTAGGGCTTAATCCTGTTGATAAGTCATCAACGGAGACCATGCACTCACTATACTTGCGTCAATCCAAACATTATCAGTTTTTGATGGACACTTATTTCAAATTAATGAGATTCAAGAAACTGTATAGAGTTGTTCGGCTCGTTTTTGGTATAGTCTCATCTATAGTTATTACTGCGATTATTTTATCAAGTGTTATAAGTGAGCTTTTAAAAAATCGTGTCTACTCAAACTTTCTTTAATTAAATCGTCTGTTTCTTTATATGCGATACGTACAGTTAATTTTTCCAACCATATAATACATCTTTGTTATATATTGTTATTGAAGTGAAACATATACCTTTCTTAGTGTTTTGTAGGTGTTTATTATAATCTCTATTGCTCCTATTTTTGGAGTTTGGACATTTTATTTATACATACTTCAAATGGTTAGGTTTTCGTGACGTTCGTGTTGTATATTAAAATTACGGATTTTATTTAATAACACAGTAAATTATAATAAACAAAAGCAAAAATGTAAGAGAACAGGTTACGGTTTGGTTATAAACTTAAAATGGTGGATTGGACAGACCTAATTTTCATATTAATCTTGTCTACCCAAGAACCAATCAAATCTGTCCTATTTTAGCGCAATATTTGAATCACTCCTTCTTATTTTGAGACAAAATGTAGGTGATTGCCTGGATATCTCTAGGCAAACGAGAGCAGCGACATGTAGTTCTACCTTGTGATGTCACAAAAATAAGAGAAAATATCCTGATCGAAATAATACTTACCGTGTATTTGTGACAACTGAAGTCAAAGCTGCCTGGAGAATAAACTTTATGTGATAAGTATACTATAACAGCATAATAATTAGTACTGTGTGTTTTTGGCGAGTGGCGCTACCAGTCAACAATGGTACGAGTCACCACTTATATTGATATCAAATAATTCACTTTTATTATATAATATTTAATTTCTATTTTTTTTTATTATTTTTAAGAGATGACGGTAATTTACATTATATTATTTGATGTATAAGCGATGTGTACTTTATATCAATTCAGAACAAGACCTCATTGCACTTTTAATTGCATTCTATCGATTATACAATTAAATTTGCTATCAAGACACATCACGCCCTGTATTGAACTATATTTGGATAAAATGACTCATGCAGTTCGTTCAATAACGATTATATCATTACTTCGATTAGAGATTTCACGTTAATTGTACAGTATTACATTGTGCAATTTGAACATGAGATGAAATATACAACAACGTACTTGTTTCGGACTTTGTTTTTTATTTATCCCCTATTTACATAAAGTCTGTCCTAATATCAGACACTAAGGGCCGGTTTGTCCAACACCGATTAAAATGCTCGGTTAACTAATCATTGATTAAGCCTAATCACTCATTATCTCTAACCGGCGTTTTTCAATGCATAGAAATACGCCGGTTATTTAAACAGTGTTTAAGGACTTGTTGTACAAAGTTGGCAACATATATGCTAGAGCATTTGACCTAAATTAGTATATTTTGCTGCAATAATATTGGCGCCATTTTCTACTTTGAATTTGTTATTTGTGCTCTTTGCCCTTATTTTATTTTTTAAAGATTATATTTTTTATAATTAGAAATTTCATTTTTGTAAATAAACGGTTGGCGTTTATTTTGTGAATATTGCTTATGAGAATTTCTATCTACATAGCACATATTTATAATTTCCATTATGAAATAAATAACTAAATGCAAGAAACTTGAGTGATATTGAAGCAAATTTAGTGATATTTGTTGAATAATACAAAAATGTTGTGAAAAATACAGTAATACAATATTCCTATAAAATTAACAGTTGCCAAAAATATTTAAAATATATGACTTGTAACAAAATCATAAAAATAGAAATAGGTTGTTGAGAAGGAAAAGTCTGCATCTAGGGTCTTAGGCTGGATTATCAATCACATTCTAATGATGCAAGAATTACACTTTTTATTTCCATATTTGAGATGATTTAATTTGCACCAAATGGCTGAAAGATGAATTGTACAATTGTTGCGTCTACTGAATGCAACCATTGTCACCAAAGAAATGCGTAAACTGTAGTGAACCTCTCTGCGTGCTTGCTGATTAATTAATATCTTACTAAATATTGATAGGTTAATTTACGCCCATGCAGATAGGCAGCCTTGTTCGCTCCTAACTGCAGAATCTACTTAAACGCTGTAAAGGTCTACATGCTTCGATTACGTAATTACTTCCTCGCTTGTTAAAATACTGTCTAGGAGCTCTTATTTATTACACATAAAATTAATATCTACAGAATTTTATATATTTAAAATAAAAGTCAACAATGTTAAATGCCATTCGATTTATTTACGTAAATTTAAATTGAAATATAAAATAAAATTAAACAACTTGCAGAAATATTAAATAGTAGGTAAGATGTATATTTAGAATTTACATTTATTATACTACAACGTAAACAAAAGAAATTAGGGCAGTTTAAATATGAATAATCATCATACTGAAGTGCGTTATGCAATAAATGTCTGACGGCTTTCGATCGATATATGTGTATATGTATGTTCGGTAAAATGATTTCGCGGATGTTGACTTATAAAGAAGAAATTTATATTTGATATACGTACAAATAACAGACTTAACGGAAAATAAAATATATATACATATATAGGTTAAAGACAAATGTGATGACAAATGATTTCGTGAGGGCACAGATCTTTTTTTCGGGGGGTACTGGAATTATCTATACAATGACAAGTGCGTCTTCGTAGATAATTGCGGTAACGAAATTAATTACTTGTAACCGTGTGTGCACGTTACAAATAATTAGGATATCGGAAATGGGATAAATGACAATTTTACATATAAAATTCTTTTTTATGTAGGCGTTCGCTTGCATAAATAATACTTTAAAAGAGTATTTTTAACAAATTACACGCAATGATCACGTGCAACTGCATACATTGAATACATTGAACATCTACGTCACAGCAATATATATGTTTACAGTCACATATATGTCGCAAAGCCATTATCCTCTAAAATTATATTTAATATATTTACACATGACTAATAAATTTTTTAATGGAAGGGCTGCGTTTGTACACAAATATCGAATCTTTTAAACTAAGAATCAACATTATTGCGTAATATATAATATAACCATATTTTTGCATAGCGACGGAAGTTCGTTTCAAAACGACGTACCATCACTGAGCGGGTTTATTGCACGATAAGCACCTTTGTGAACGCTCTATGTATATCACATCAGAATATTGGAATGATATAGATGATTTATAGGATTAATATTCTACTTTTTTCAATTTTTGTATCTGTTATATGTAACTATCGGTAAATAATATTATATTGTGTATTATTTTATGGAGCTTTCAGGTTTATAACTTTTCAATATAGTTCCGTGTTTACGGTGGAATTAATATAATAAAAAATCCTAATTGAATTCTCTACAGCAACTGCAACTATAATAACTGAACGATGCGACAGGCACATAAAAGACAATTTTGTTCAAATTTAATTACGTTCTTCGCGACCATCATGCCGCTAGCTTTATTGAATGCTGGAGCCATTATAACGGCGGATGACATACAGCAATTCAGTTTTATTTATAACACCGTGTTTCGCACTCAAAGATAGATTATGTTATTTTATGTGCTCCCACTACGATGGCTCCGTAATAACTTTGGAAGTAGCAGGGAAATGCGAAACCTTTCTTCATACAGTTGTCATCGTTCCGTTTTACTATTTTATTAAAGGCAGGTGACCTTTTTCGAAGCGAATTATGTCTATTAGGGGAACAGATTAGATCTGACTTTAATTTCCTCTGTTCTTCATGAAACAATTTCAGTTACATTCACTAGAGAAACTGAGAAAGTACAACCTAGTAATTTAATATCTACAACTAAACAATTTCAATTGTATTTGCATTGTGCTTGACTTGCCATTACAGCGTTATTGATTTTTCTTGATTACTTGACATGTAATGCAGGAAATAAAATGTTTGTTCGTCATTCTCCATATAATATAGGACAAGTAGGTTAATAAGACAGCATAAGAACCTTTTAAATTATTTTTGTTTTGTTACTATTTTAATAAAATTAACATATTGCTGTGACCTTGCCTTTCTGAGATATTTAATAATTAGGTTGGTCGAGATAACAAATTAATTTTAAATAAAAATTGATTAAGTTAGTATCCAATATTAATTTTAAAGTCAAATAAACGACATGTATATATTTATGCTTATGTTTATTATTTTCCAAAATTATGTAAATACATAAGTGTCAGTACACAATAATATTAATTTATTGTTAATAGGAATCGGCAAAAGGAATCATTATTGGAACTTTTTACATTGCGTGTACTGAAAGCTGAAAAAATTGTTATTATTCAATATGACATGATGTTGTGTAACCGAAGATCAAAAACGTTGCATCTGTAGGTCGTTTGTCGTTGCCAAAGATCGTGGGTCTCAAAAGCGCCACATATATTTTAATAAAAACATGAAAACAGGGATAGGTCTTATAGCGACAGCAATCAAACTCGAAAGTTTAATAAAGAGCATAATGAGTAATAATAATAAGTATAAATGAATTAAAAATCACAGTCATTGTACAACATAAACAAAACAGACAGTCTAAACATAGTCACTTAATGGACATAGTTCTTAAAATTCTAAATCTAAATGATATGGCTCCGTAACAGCTGTTAGAGACTTCACTATCGACTCAAATAACGTCTAAGTATAAGGTGGTATAATGTTACATGTGCGTAACCGTTAACGCAAATACAATGAACTACAATGCCTCCGAATAACAACAATGCCTTTGTATACAACAAAGCTAAGAGGTGTTAATAGTTAAATTATTCTGGAGCCTTAGCATTCAACACACAAACTACAGTCAGAATTATTTATCTTATAACGTCTGCACAGCCATGCAGCACAGGTGAATGTTACGTTGAAATATGTAGGTCAATGTTTGTCAGTCTTTTGATCACTGTGGTATAACTGCACTAGTAGATAATGGATTCGTACAGATAATCAGGTTACTATACTTCTCAGAAACGCTCTTCCTTCTAGTTCACTAGTATATGCACTTGCAGTAGTATTCCGCTGCTGACTTGCGCTGTAATATTTACAGATAGAGTTCTACAGCTTGCCATATAGATAGAGATGTTGTAGTTCACTCAATACTTCAATCACATGACTGCATTCTCTATTCAACAGCCTGCCCACTTTATTTTAAAAAATCAGTTCCTTAATCTATTCTTAATTTATTTCTTAATCTAGTTGCTAACTCGTTTGTTTGTTATTTGAGGTTGTTGCTTGTAATTTTCTTTTTGCATAGAAGTCGAATGAAACAATTAGCATGTGGTTTTTCAGGTTAAATACAAGTGTTGGCAAATCGCCCTTGGAAAATTAGAAATAATTATTAGATGACATGTGTTGCTTATCTTCATTAATAAATACTATGCTTTGAGATTACAATTCAACGGTAATTATTATTTGAACTTGACCTATCATATGAGGCCATCGCTTTAAAAAAGGTCCTAACTCGACCAAGTAACGCGGGCTCCTCTTGGAAGCCGTGTTCCACACTGAGGTAGCGTCCTTCTTGTGGGGTATGTTTGTTGAGAAAATCAGAGTCTTCCCGGAGTCCTATGCCAAATTACAGAAATATGTATATATAACTGTGTGTGCTTGATGTTGTGTGTTTTGTATATTTCGGTATTATTGATTGTTTATATGATTATTATTAATAAATCGTGGTTAAATTAATTAAAATGAGATGAGAAGAGGTACTACCCGTGGTTTACGGAGAATGAATTTTTATGTTTGCTGATGTATGTGCGAAATATGAGTATTTTGCTATGTTAAATGTGTATACAAAAGTCCAACTGCGATGTGAATTCTTGACCGAACTCGTTGTACCCGGATTTTGCCCGGAGTTATGGTGAATATGTTTGGATCAGTTTCTGCGGGAGGATTTTGGAGATTTTAGGTGTTTTGGATAGGTATTGTGTTGATGAAATGAATGTTAATGTTAGCTTCTTTAATGAGTGCCTACTTCAGGTGCCTGAGTGCCTCCGTGGTGGTTTTTCTTTTGATGCATCCTTTTTCTTTACTTACGGTCGCTTTCCCGATTTTTGTGTTGATGGACAGCAGCGCTTTCAGGGAAAATGTTTTATTAAGATTGTTTACGTGTACCTTAAGCTTCTTGACTTCCGCTGTTCTTCTGAGGGCTCCCAGGGATGTTGCTCAGGGGGACTTTGTGGCCAGTCTTAGGCATAGGTTCTGTATATAAAAAAGCTACTAATTCTTCACTGCATCGTATCGTATTTATGTGCCTGTCAACTAGCAAAAACAAACGAATAAATATAGCTCTCTTAAACCTGCGATGCACGCATACATTGGGTACTCTTACTTCGGATATCACACATGCTACTTGTCACACCGGCTATTTCTAACGATTGTGACTGAATCATATACTAACAGGTATTCCTAACTGTTACAGTTGATACATTTATGTACCATTAACACGGAGACGTTCAAACGTGTAAAGATCACGTGAACCGCTTTGAAGAGATAACCGAAGAACGTTGCGAGTTTTAGTTTATCCTTGGGGATCTGATAGGAAAATTCGTTGCATGATAATAAGCACATTTAATATATAACCTCATTTTTCAATGGTAATGAAAGCAATTATGGTATTTTTTTATTATAATTTAATTATTTTGTATACATACCTGATGAGTTGTAATTATAAACGGTTTTATACACTTTCATATTTCTGATATTGTAATGTTTATTTTTGTAAGTGGTTAGACGATACACATAAGATGCACAGATGATATGTTTGTTTATAGTTTTAATGTCAAACGCCACCACGATATGATGGTTAGAATATCACCAAGTAATGTAATTGGTAATATATGTATATGTGTGGTAGGGATTTGAATCCAGCTTTTCTTTGCGCATACTTTTGGTTTTGTGAAAATTTTTGGTTATTTAAAGGTGCCTCACAAGAGAATCGAGAGATTTTGTCCTCGGTGAAAATCGATGTAGAATTTTTGGACATTTAATACTTAAACTGACTTAACAAACTTCTCATAAATATTTTGTAATAAAAGAAACTTCCTTCAAATATTTTAACGAACGGAAATTCTCGTATAGTTTATATTTTCTTATGGATAACTTACACAATAATCTACAGCGGTTTTATGCCAAGTGTAGCGGTAGATTATTCTATGTGATGTAGATAGTTTAATTTATACTGGGTCAATTTTATTTTTAAGTTTTATTATTGAAGGAATTAATATTTACCTGAGATATATTTGTATATTTATGTACGATTATTTACAAATAATCGTTTGAAAGAGATATGGATTTAAAAGAAATTTCTTTTATTTTATGTAGGAAGGTTTTGAAGAAGCGTATGAAGAACTGAAGTACAGTTCATAAGTTTTTTTTGTTTACATCTTTATTATTCTTGCAAGTCTATATAAATTCATAGTTTTATTTTTTTTAATGGTGCTACACTCAGGTAAATAAAGGTTAGTTTTTTAACTAATTTTTATATTACAGTTTTGTTAATTTTTTCCTGTGTGCTGTTTTCTGAATTGGGGATGTGTTTTGCGAGTTCTTTATAATTGAATTCGTAGAATGGAGCTTTGATTGATTTACGAGAATACATGGTGTTGGGAATATGGTATAGAGGCGCGATAATGCATATAGATAGGATTAATGTCAGCACAAGATCAGTATTTTAATGCTAAATTGTGATAATAATTTTCTCTCAATTTTTTTTCTGCAGTGATACCTGAAGTGATTCATTATTGTTATACTTTTTCTTTTATTATTATAGTTTTATATACTTGCCCTGATTAGAGGTTATAGTATTGAGGTGGATGAATACATGTTTCTGCCCTTGAGTAGGATCTTGTGGACACTGTGCATAATTTTAGCTAGTGAAATAATGCGTTGCAAAAACCACGTTTTCTTGCAGAAACGTTATACTTTTATACTAGTTTAGTATTAGACTAATCTAACAGGATATTTGTGTCGGCATTTTTCTTGTTTAATTTAGTAAGTTTCATTTATATTTATATAAAACCATAGGCTCACCACAATATGTTTCTTATCCATAATAATACTGTTAGTATGGTACCCTGTGTTTTCAGTTACATTTTTATTTGGAATTACTTATGACATTCGTGGCTACTTGAAGTCTAAATGTTCTTAATACAAACCAAGACAACAGTATATATACCGACTGTCCCAGCGTAGCGGTAATGTCCATTATTGGTATATAATAATGATAGAGATTAATATACAGGGTGTCTCTAAAAGGTCTTTAAACAACTCTACCACGTATTTTTCGGACCAAAATAAACCGATTTAGCAAAACTTGGCTTAGTGAAAGTTGCTTAGTTTGTGCGTAATACGGTCCTGAAGTTGCAGTTGGAAAATTGTTTTTTGTTATAAATTTGAAACGGCTGGAACAATTGCGCTAAATTTTGTCACGTTTACATAGTTTTATGAGTCAAGTAATTCTGTATCAAAATTGTGATAGTAATCAATCCATAGGCGGAGAACCTGCGTTTATAAATATTAAAACATTTCCATTTTCTACGCCAATGGATAAAAAAGAGTTTGTCTATAAAATTTTAGATTAAGTGTCTTAAGTACAAGAAAAAAGGTACTCTCGGTAAGACTCGAAAAATTGCATCGTTTTCTCAAAAATCGCATTTTAAGAATTGTTAACAATTTTTTTTATGATATGTTTTCTTTTTTAATAAATACGGAACGACCAATACCAAATAGGTCAAAACAAATAGGCACTAGTTAATAAAAAAGATATTCTGTTTATTTCGTCAATTAATACAAAGATGGTATTTTTTTAATAATGTTTTTTCATATAAATTCCAATTGTGTTCTGGTTGGTGCACAACAGAGAATTATTAACAATTAAACAATGAAATAATGAAAATGAAACAATGATTTTAAAAAAAAAAGAAAAGATATTATAAAAGGTGTTCAAAATGTCTACCATGTTCGTGAATACAAAGGTCTATTCGCCGGAGGAAATTAAATTGAACTCTTTGCAAAACTTCTACATCACCTCTGAGATTATTGGTTGCTTCTTGAATACGTTGCCACAATTCTTCCTCATTATTTACAGGTGTATTGTAAACAATGGATTTCTGGTGTCCCCAAAAAAAGTAATCCAGAGGATTCAGATCTGGACTTCGAGGTGCCCATTGTATAGGAGCGTCATTACCTCTACCGATCCATCTATTTGGAAAGTGATGGTTTAAGTAGTGTCGTACGTTCATCGAAAAATGTGGTGGTGCACCATCGTGCATAAACCACATATTCCGTCGAATATCTAGCGGTATATCATCTAACAAGTCCGGAAGAGTATGTTGTAAAAAAATCAAATAGGCTTCTCCAGTTAATCTTTGCGGTAGTCTGACAGGTCCAATAATAAAATTTCCGATTATTCCAGCCCATACATTCATTTTAAATTCATGTTGAAAATGGTTAATTTTAATGGCATGTGGATTTTCCTCTGCATAAACATGTCCATTATGAAAGTTCGTTATCCCTCTTCTTGTAAAACAAGCTTCGTCGGTAAATAAGATTTTTTTGCAAAAGTTTAAATTTCTTGCTCTTTTATGTTCAATAAACCGGCAAAAATTTAGGCGCCTTTCAGGATCTTGAAGTAAGAGGTCTTGAACTCGAATCTTATGATATGGATGTAATAATTGTTCTCTAATTACTCTATTGACCACATCTTTAGATACTGCAATTTCTCTAGCTATTCGTCTAACGCTCAGTTCCGGATCTTCTTGAACACGGTCTAAAATTTCTTCTTCTACTTCAGATTGCCTCACAAAGCGTTGCCTGCCATAGTTTGCTGTTACAGGAGCTAAGCGACCGGTTTCTCGAAGGCGTCTCTCTACTGCGGCATACGTTGGATGACTTGGAACACGACGATTTGGAAACCGTTCCGAATATACTCTAACACTCTCGGCACAATTGCCTTGACAATATCCATATACTAATAACATATCGGTATATTCTTCGTTGGTGTATTGAACAGCCATGACAAAACGAAAATAAAAGTAATGATGGAAAACACTTTTGAAAATCCAGAAAAGTCGTTGTCAAATATTCAAATAGTCATAACTATGGAAACCAACAACAACAACTAAATACAAACATATGTATTTTACAAAACGCAGGGCACAAGTGGAATTCTTAAAACAAAAAAAAACATCAAAAAAATAGCATTTTTTGCATTAATTGTCGAGATAAATAGAATATCTTTTTTGTAAACCATATAATACAAACATATGTATTTTACAAAACGCAGGGCACAAGTGGAATTCTTAAAACAAAAAAAAACATCAAAAAAATAGCATTTTTTGCATCAATTGTCGAGATAAATAGAATATCTTTTTTGTAAACCATATAATACAAACATATGTATTTTACAAAACGCAGGGCATAAGTGGAATTCTTAAAACAAAAAAAAACATCAAAAAAATAGCATTTTTTGCATCAATTGTCGAGATAAATAGAATATCTTTATTGTAAACCAGTGCCTTTTTGTTTTAACCTATCTGGTATTGGCCGTTCTGTATTTTTTAAAAAAGAAACCGTTTTACAAAAAAAAATTATCAATTCAAAGACGACGTCAAAAGACGTGTACATAGTTTAAAGAGACGTCTAAACGGCCTAAGACACGTGTACACGGCTTAAAGATACATGTACATGGAGCACACAGTATGCGCTGCCGTCCTCTAGTTAATGTTCTCAAATCTTAAAATGCGATTTTTGAGAAAACGATGCAATTTTTCGAGTCTTACCAAGAGTTCCCTTTTTCTTGTACTTAAGACACTTAATCTAAATTTTATAGACAAACTCTTTTTTATCCATTGGCGTAGAAAATGGAAATGTTTTAATATTTATAAACGCAGGTTCTCCGCCTATGGATTGATTACTATCACAATTTTGATACAGAATTTCTTGACTCATAAAACTATGTGAACGTGACAAAATTTAGCGCAATCGCTCCAGCCGTTTCAAATTTATAACAAAAAAACAATTTTCCAACTGCAACTTCAGGACCGTATTGCGCACAAACTAAGCAAGTTTGACTAAGCCAAGTTTTGCTAAATCGGTTTATTTTGGTCCAAAAAATACGTGGTAGAGTTGTTTAAAGACCTTTTAGAGACACCTTGTATAATACAAAAATTGTAGATAATCATAAGCTCTACAATCTAAAAATATTTTCATTTATACAGAGTGTTCGACAACAATGAACATGTGTCGCCATATCTACTAAACATAGTGATAAGCTCTTTTGATAAAAGAAGAATTACAATTGAGGATAAAGAAGTTGGCATAAAAATGGGGGTACCACAGGGCTCAATACTGGGTCAAACACTATAAAATATCTTATAGGCCGGCGCATCTATCATAATTGGTTTCGGCGATATATTGGCGCTTATGGAGCGACTTAAAACTTACCAGGAAATGAAAGAGGACTGGATGCGTGGTCACAGCATGAAACTTGCTCCAGAAAAAGCAGAAGCTTGAAGGTTCCAGAAAGTAATAGAAGAAAGAAGTAAATATTCTGAGTAATGGTTCAACTATCTGGCCAAAAAAATTGCATTAGGTACCTCGGATTTAAGCTTGTGTTTAAGTTTAAGTTTGGTAAACATTTTAATGGGTTAGCAGAGAAAGTGGGAAAGTTAATTGCAGCTCTAAAGAAAGTATTGCCTAATACAGAAAGTCATGAAGTTCAAAACAAAAAGCAGGATGGAGCTCCAATCTAAAGCAAAGCCTTTAGTGTTGACAGACGGGAATAATCTGAAGAAAAGACAGTGGCGAATATTCTAAGGGTTATAAGCGGATATAGGCTGATTTCACAAGGCCTTACGACTGATTGCAAGTGCAACACAATTCCACATTCCGGCAGATGAGAGGAATGAACTGCATTCAAGAGAGGATGGTAACACAGAAGCGTTCAAATCTGCGAGGTAGACTAATGATTTGCAAGCCCCGACATGGTAGGACATGCGATTCCGGTCAAATATTTATTTGAACCGAATCGGGCATCGTCCAACTGCTTTGTCCATGATCACATTTTTTTGGGGTTATATATTTAACTTATTTTTAATTTTAACTGCAGGGGAGAGTGGGGCAATTACGAACACGTAAAACAAAAATCCAAAGAAACAAGTCACGTTAAAAAAACCAGTACGTTTATTTCTTAGTATCATACTATAATAAAGCAGTTTAAAGTTACCAATAACTTCTTAATTCTAAAAAACATAGCTTTGGTGTTCGTGATTACCGGACAGGCTGGGGTAATCACGAACACTGTATGAGGTAATTACGAACAGTATGTTATTTAAAATTAACCAGCACAAAAGTCACAAAAAAAGCTTCTAGGTGTAGATTCCCCTAGTATATATCTCGTGTACCCATAAATTACATTTACAACACATAATCCAGTCTTCACTTAAAGGATCTTTATATTTTTCAGCGCAATAGATGCAGAAATAGTTGTCTTCTGTATTGGTCTTTTCATTTTCTTTTTTATTCCTTTCTTTGGAACCTCATGAATTTGTTTCATTTCACCAATTCCAAAATTTAAAGTTGTGGTGCCAGAGTTGTGAAAAAATAATAAGATTTAGAAGCAAAGGTAAAATACCGGCTGTTCCAAGCCCATTTGCTGCTTTCTCTACATTGCTGATGCGATAAATGCCTTTGGTGAAAAGACCAACAATTTCATATTGGGTAATACTTCCCCCTAGATGTTCGGCCATATGTAAATCACATTCTCTGTTGTATGCGCTCTTCAGAGGGGCAAAATATGTTAGATCTAACGGTTGCATTCGATGCTATATATGTGGCGAGAGGGATAGTAATATGATTCCACTTTGGCGACAGAATAGATAACAATCAAGGCTAATATGCCTGTCATAATTATCAAGAATTAACACTAATTGATTTTGTTTGGTTGGCTTAGCAAACGAAGTAAAATGACGTAACCAGTCTGCGAATAACTTTTCGTCTATCCAACCTGAATTACTCACAGCAGCAACATGTTTTACTTAGCTACATATAATAACTGGGCGTTCATCGGCTTCCTCTTGAAAAAAAAAATGGTGGAATATATTTTCCCAAAGCACTGAATGCGCATACAATAGTCGTTGTTGTTCTTTTGGACATTCGTTACGCCTGTCTCGTCCACATTATACATATGGTCGGCATCAAAGTGGTATTTTCTTTGTATAGTCTCTAAGTTATTAAAAAACCTTTGCAGTTCTGTTTCTTTAAATGCATTGATTCTATTTAAAGACATTGCCTCCGGTTTTCGTAATGAAATATTGGGATATTTGTATGACATTTCAGTGCCAGTCCTAACCTGCCATTTGAATTTTTTTGTCAATATTGTGCTTGTGTTTATTTCTTTCAGCAAACTTGAAGGTAATTTTCCGTACCATTTCAATAGTTATTCCATAAAAAGGCTTGACTTAACAATGTATCTCAAATCTTTTTCTTGGGAATCAGAGAATATAGTCTTTCTTCTACATTTCGGTTGTTCTATAACTGTCTTCTTCAGATGATCATATAGAATCGTTTTTGGTACAAGATAGATAGTAGTCGTTTTTCCCAGAAATATATTTTTATTCCTCACATTGTCAATAGCTTTTTTTAATCTTCTAACTGATATTTTGTTTCTGTTTTTTGATGTACCTAATTACGAAGTACATATCTGAAACAGAATGCAAACGGAATAAAGACCTATAAATAACATAACGACTAAATAATAATATTTAAAGAAAGAAATAGATATAGCAAAAATATCTTATGGAATATTGCCGATCGTCCGGGATTATCCCACACAATTCATCCCGCATTACCCCACAATACACAAAAAAAAGTAGAACACAGTTTTATTTTGAGGTTAGAATCAACTAACTGCCAAAACGTGAGATCACAAATGTAGCTTCACTAAAGCCTATTTTAAGATTATTGCATCACGCTTGGAATACTCACTTAACCGTTACTATAGGAGTTGTGATAAAGAAAAAAAATTACATGATATGTGACAAAAATATTGAATTCTACTTGCTTCCTACTTTATGCACGACCTCACTTCACGGTTGTATGTCCAGACATAGTTGCGCAAGCAGCTCTCGATTAGTGAGGAGAGAATACCAACTTTTCTTTTCTAGGATGTAGAATTTACTACTTTCGTCATTACCCCGTGTTCGTATTTACTCCACTGTTGTAATAATACACTTTTGGTTTTATCAGTCTGTGTAGTGCAGCTGTACCTATTATATTATTCTATTCTAATTTAGCAAAGCTGAAAAAGTATTTTAAAATGCTTTTAAATTCATTCTAAAGGAGAATAATATTCGAATTGAAAAATGGTGTAAATATGTGGTCTCATAAAATTCTAGTTAATCTAATAATAGAAAACGCTATTTTCATATCGAATTTCTATGTTAGTGCATGGAGCATAAAGTTATAAATTTGCTTTTATTACTCCAGAAACCTATCGGGCTGGATGTAGTTAAACTTAATACGACTACTTACTTAACTTAATTGCCTACATGTAACTAATTGTGGCGATTACTAAAACGAAATTATTTGAAAATATGTAAAAACATATTTTTCGCTATATAAGTTGAGTATTGACGAAATCTATACAAGTTTAAGGTACTTATGAGACAGCAACATATACTACGTATAACAGTTACGAGTTTTTTGAGGATTTAATTTCAGGTTTGTTCGTTCATATTAGAATAATTTGCTATTGATCTTTGTATGTTATATATTTGATGACAAAGAAACATTGGCCGAAAAGAAATATATGTGTCATATAGTAGCCCAGTATGTAGGAACCAAAATAGGTACGGTATAAACGATTTTGAAGTTGTCTATGCATGTGGGGACGAGCTCAGGGCGCCATCTTGGATTAAAAAGCAAATGATCCGTCTATTCGCGATAAAACAACGGTTGATTATACCATAAAAATATCGAAGAAGACGTAATTTCTGACAATTTTTGATTAGATGTTTTCTTTGAACGTTACATATGAAAAGAGTCGAGAAAAGAAATTTTTCCAAAAAGTCGTAAATTTTTTTAAATTAGTATTATAGGCGATTCAATACTTCATAATTATAATTATATTGTTATGTACTTGAATGTGGAATTTATAATACATTATACATTATAGTTTAAATAGCAAAATATTATACATACTCGTAAATTTAATAAAGCAGCAAAAATCGTCATTTTTCTGTATGCATTTATTAGCTGGGATCCAACGTCGTCCTTCTTCTATTAGGAAATAAAAAAATATGTCACTTACCCAAAAACAACATAAGTTTAGTACAATCGTTGACATCTTTAAGCAGCATGATGCTAAGCCTGAGAAGGTGGCACCAGCTGGATCTCGTTTTGTAGTTGTTTTATATGGTGGTGACTTGGAGAATTTGGGATGTCAATACTAAACACAAATTACAATATAACTTCTTTGCCACCAACTAAAGATACTGAGAGGTACCACCAATTTAGGACATACCACCAAGCTCAAGAATAGTATAGGGAGCAACAGAGTCTCGAAAATTGGGGCTAGGAATTGGTTCCAGTAACAATAACATCCTTATTGAAATACGTACCTTGTAATTGCCAAAAAGGACGTGGCGCAGCATGCAGGTGCAGAAAGCAGAAAGCAGAATTAAAGTGTTTTGTTGCATGTGGATACTGGAGTGGGAATCAGGCGACAATGCACTGGAACATCGCCTCGATGTGGAGAGAGATTATAAAAAAGAGATTTCTTTGGTTGAAGACAAATTTTGAACCTTAGTAGGATTGGACCAAAGCGGCTAAGTCAACCTGGTACACGGACTGTCAAAAATTAGAAACAAATACTGCAAAAAGTTATTTGTAATTTATAAAAAAAATGTTTTTAAGAAAGTAAAATATGTATTTGGACATGGGTTGTCTCTTAAACAACGCCAAGGAGATTTAGAAGGTAATAGCCGTATGTTTAAACATTTACTACAAGAACGCGATAATTAGAGCAATGTGTTTCTGGAGTTTTGTATCGACGTTGTAACTTAAAAAAATAAAAGTCCAATAAAAACTTTTATGCTTTTCTTAAACAAATTCATGTAGGATACACTTTCGGAGTTGATTGCATTCCTCTTGATTCACATTGTTTATCCAACTCTATAATAAATACATACTACGCCAATGGCAGAATGTCTGTTGCTTCTTGTAGTTTTTGCAAAATAGAAATATTTATAAACAGAAATATCTATTATTGTTATGGTATAGCTCCCGCTTCTTGTAGTTGCAAATTAAGTTTTCTTTAAATATAAATTGATTCAAATACTTGGTAGCCTTGCCTCCATCTCTAGACTTGTCAGCAAAGTAAAGAAGACGATACCACATACGTCCCCCAAGCGATATTACTTATGTATGTCTGTACATCATTTCGAATGCACCCAATCGTAAAGGCGTTACTTTTAAATTCGGTGGTGTGCAACTTAGATTTTTGGTAAGCGCATATTAGATATACCGCCCTACACGCACAACGAAAACTTTTGAATTTCCAGTCTTCTATACATCTTTAAGTATATCGCTTCTATACAGCCAAGTCTACGTGGGCTCGATTGATATATTAAGCTTTCTTGTATTTTAAAACAATACCATTTGAATGTCTTCTAAATTACTTAATACCATGAAATTTATGAAGAATTCGCTAGAGTTAGTGTGAATATGATTGCAGTACGGATTTTCTTGTAGAAGTGGATGTCAATATCAACATGACTTTCGCCTAATTTAGTTTGCAAATGTAATTGCGATATGCATTTTATTATAATACACACTTTTTTTTGTAAATGTTGTTTGGATCATGTATGATTTAAAATGACTCTGTATACATGAGTCATTTTAAATATATGCGACAATTTTATGGGCTGATTTATAGGGTTATCATGATCATAAAATTTCATATAAATGTATGTCTTAAACGGCATAGTTAAAGTTATAGGATGTTTAGTAGTAAATTTAAAATTTTGTTAGAATACTGGGTGGTGGATTTTGAATCGATTCATACAATGCCATAATTGAAGCTTGTAATACTGTGATACTGACATTTTGTTCCTTACTGTTTACCATTTCAGTTGCTGTTAAGAACTTTATATATTTCATTTTATTTTTTATATTATTATTGTTTCTTGCTCTATACCGAGGTCGTCATATTTTAATTTCTGATAGGAAAGTAGTAAGTGGAAAAGAGCGCGACGAATTAAACTAAAGATAGACATAAGCGAGGCTGCCACACTGGACATTTGTAAGGCGTGGGGGTCCCCCGCCACTCCGTTGCTCTCCCTCCACTGTTAGCAAGCAGGCATCGCTGCATGTGTATAAGATCATCTTCTGCATATGATAGAAGTGCAAACCGAAATTAAAATTTGACGCTTACGGTATATGAATGTTTTTCTTTATTTTGATTTGTTATTATATTTTTGTAATGTATGTTTTATTTTTTTAACTTTTAATTATATTATCACTTAATGTATTTTTTTACTTACAAAAATTGTGAGCATAGTGATGCGGAGCTTGCTTTCGGGCGTACACAGTCTCAGCAGGCGAGTTTATTGTCTGCCGGCAGGGCTACACGACTTTACACCGAAGGCGATGTAAGGCCTCCTATGTATATGTACGGACGGCAGTGTCTGGCATGTGATGTGCGGTGGACGGGAAAGCAACGTGTTGCGCAGTGAAAGTTAATTGGAACAACAATAACACATACCAACAAAATAAAAAATTTTTTTTGGTGCCTGATATCTAAGAACCGAGTTTAGATATACGTAATGTGCTGATTCTAAAACTGGCAGCAGATTTTTTCTATCAGCTCTAGTTTTTGAGGTAGAGACTAATTGAATTTAGTTCTAATAAAAGACAAAAATAAATAAATCAACATCTCTTTAAAATTCAAAATAGAAATTTGGTACTTAAAACTAGGATCTAATCAGCCAAATATACCTGAAATTGTCGGTCAACAAATATTCCTAGAACTAGTTAACCCGCATTACTTAATTCTATGAATTTTATTAGCTATTGTATATTTGGAATTCCCTATGATCCGATCTCCCCATACCTGCTCAACCCCGACTAATTGGTGTTGGAAACATAGTACCTGTAGTCTACCTTTATCCTTCTCGACTTAGTCTATTGTGTAGTTTTGGCAAATAAAGTTGTGTCATAATTTTGTGTACATTTTCGTCGTGCTATAGTGTTAAAACTAAAACAATGGCATGCACAAGCAGGCGTAGCTGTGTAAACCATCCAGATGTTTTTTGTTATGTATGTGGCGAATACACGGTGAAAGTAAATAGAAAAACTATTTCTGAATTTGTGAAAAGGTCTTATCTTGCCTATTTTGGCGTTCATTTGGGAGATCAAGATAAATCTTGGGCTCCACATGTGGTGCGTAAAATATGTGGTGAACATTTGCGACAGTGGACAATTGGAAACAGAAAGTGCCTGAAATTTGGTGTACCAATGGTTTGGAGGGAACCACGTAACCATTATGATGACTGCTATTTTTGTCTCGTTAATATTAAAGGCATAAATAGGAACAATCGACATAAATGGATATATCTTGATCTAGATTCTGCAAGAAGACCTGTACCGCACTCTAATGAAATACCCATTCCAACCTTCAGCAATCTCCCTGATATCCCGGAAGATGATACAGAAACATCAACGTCTGATGAAGTTCAAAGAATGCAATCAGAAAACGACAGTGACTTTGAAGCAGATTTAACAACTCCACAGTGTTTTAATCAACAAGAACTGAACGATCTCATGAGAGACCTATACCTCTCAAAGGAGTGTGCTGAATTACTGGCATCCAGATTAAAAGAAAAGAACCTTCTTTATCCAGGCACTAATGTTACATTTTATTGTAAGAGAGAAATGGAGCTGCTGCCTTTTTTCACTCAGGAAAATAAGCTGATATTCTGTAACGATATAAAAGGAGTCTTAGAAAAAATGGGTTTGCCATATTATACTTCAGACGAGTGGCGCATTTTCATTGACAGTTCAAAACGTAGTTTAAAATGTGTCCTTTTACATAACGGTAACAAATATGCCTCAATTCCTATTGGACATTCTACTACCATGAAAGAGGAGTATAAAACAATAGCACAAGTTTTGAAACAAATTAAGTACGAAGAACATCAGTGGGCAATTTGTGTTGATTTGAAAATGGTGAACTTTCTCCTTGGACAGCAAAGTGGATATACAAAATACCCCTGTTTTGTATGTCTTTGGGACGGCAGAGCTAAAGATCAGCACTGGGTTAAGAGAAATTGGCCTTTAAGAGATACTATGGTTCAAGGAAAACAAAACGTAGTGAATGAACCTTTGGTTACACGAGAAAAAATCTTACTACCACCCTTGCATATCAAGTTGGGGCTTATGAAGCAGTTTGTGAAAGCGTTAGATCGAGGTGGAAATTGTTTTGGGTACTTGTCACGTAAGTTTCCTGGGATTAGCACGGATAACCTAAAAGCTGGTATATTTGATGGTCCTCAAATAAGGCAACTTAATAAAGATCCACAGTTCACCACATCAATGAATGAGACTGAATCTAACGCTTGGGGTTCATTTGTTCAAATAGTTCAAAAGTTTCTTGGAAATCACAAAGCAGACAATTACATAGAATTAGTGGAAACTATGCTTTCAAATTTTCATATTCTCGGTTGTAACATGAGTATAAAAGTTCACTACCTCCACAGCCACCTAAATCGCTTTCCAGAAAATTTAGGTGACTATAGTGAAGAATTGGGAAAAAGATTCCATCAGGATATTAAAACTATGGAAGATCGATATCAAGGACGATGGGATAACCACATGATGGCCGACTACTGTTGGAGCCTTCAGCGAGACTGCCCCAGTAAACTCCATGCTAGACAGTCGTATAAACGAAAATTTGTAGGTGATAGTGACTAATATCAATATGAATGTATGTTAATCTACTTTTTATAATAAATATTTAATATATGTGTTTTTTTTACTGGCAATACTCATAGTTATAACGTAAAATATATATAGAGGTTAAAAATCAGTAAATGATTCCTATTTTAAACACTAGATCTGATAGACAAAATCTGATGGCTATTTCGGATTCTCCACCCAAAAATTACCCAGGAACAGTTAAAAAATCACCGGCACCAAAATGTGTGTTGGCTTGTGTAATTGTTTTGAAGCTGTGCAACGAGAACTTCGGCGTGACTTCCTTCTTGTCTTTGTCTTTTGTCTCGTCGCACTATGAGCAGAATGTTGGTTTCTGATATCAGACTGCATCCATACAAGCTTCAGATCATTCAACAATTGCAAGCCGGTGATGCCAACATCCAATTAACTTTCGCTCAAAATTTCCTGAGAAAATGTGAAGAAGATGAAACGTTCCTAAACAATATTTGAATGTCTGACGAAGCACATTTCCACTTAAGTGGATTTGTTAATAAACAAAATTTTCTGTATTTGGCTGTAGAGAAACCCAGCGTGTAACACCAGAAATCGTTACACAGTAAAAAAGTAACAGTGTGGTGTGCAATGTCAGAAAACGGGATAATTGGTCCATATTTCTTTTGAAGATAATGATGGCCAAGCAATTATTGTGACTTCCCAACGGTACGTCAACATGATTGAAACGTTCCTCAGCAATGACATTGCTGTAAATGAGTCCACGTGCGTCTCATTTTGAGGAACGGCAACATGAATTGGCCTGACAGGTCGCCTGATTTATCAACTAGTGGCTCCTTTTTATGGTTTGTTTTTGAAAAATACCGTGAATGGTTCTCTTCCTCACACCGCAAATGAACTAAAAGCTAGAATTCGTTAATAGATTGTGTCAATCGGCGTTGAGGGTTACGTTGAACTTGCATTCACGACTACAAGAATGTGTCATTTACAGGATGTTATCTTTAAAAAATAACTGTCGTATGACTCCTTTATTTAATGGTATGTTTTTAGCATTCTGATGATCATGTATAAATATAAATAAACATAGCTCAAGTTGCAATATTGTTAATTCAAAATCACCCGTTCCCAGGCGCCAGCCTGTATAACTAACAAGGTTTGATGTCACACCTGTTTGCGAAAACATTCGTTTTGAAAGCAAAATATTTATTTGGTATTTCATTATTATTGTGTCAAGGTATTGTCAACGTTTTCTAATATGAATTACAAAAATGCCGAGTTGTGCGATATGCACATTGTTTACGGTCTTGCCAATGGATATTCACGTACAGCTAGACGTCTTTATGAAGAACGATACACATGCTGCATCATTCGATATTTGTCCGTCTTCACCAACGTCTTAGTGAGATGGGAAATTTTAAAAAACATACAGCTAATAACCAACCCACGTACAGTTAGAACTCCACAAGTGGAAGAAATCGTGCTAAATGAAGTTGAGGAACATCCTACTACAAGCACCAGAAAAATTGCCTTTGCCTTAAACATGTCAGTCCACAATTTCGAGGATATAAAACAATGAACAGTTGTATCCGTATCACATACAACGGGTACAGGCACTTTTACTATCAGATTCCCGCAAAGATTGGCTTTTTGTCATTGGATACAACACAAAATCATTCTAAATCCTCAGATTTTGGCGCAAGTATTCTACACCGACGAGGCTAATTTCTCCAGCCATGCTATTAATAATTTTCATAATAATCATACATGAACAGAAGAAAACCCACACGAAAATTTGGAAACCTGTCATCAACGTCAATTCTATGTTAATGTGTGGTCTGGAATTGTTGGAGATCATTTGATAGGTCCATATTTCTTGCCGATGAGGTTAAATGGATAAGTATACCGCCGCTCTCTTGAAGAGGACTTACCACTACTGTTGGAAGAAGTCCCGTTGCAATTGAAATTCCAAATGTATTTTATGCAAGATGGTGAACATTTCAGTTTAATTGCTCGTGAGTTTTTGGACGGTGCCTATCCAAATCGGTGGATAGAACAAGGAGGTCCACAACAGTGACCTCCGCGATCTCCAGACTTAAATTCTCCAGATTTCTTTCTCTGTGGTCACTTTAAATCACTAGTTTATACGATTCCTATTGAGAATGTTGTTGAATTGAGAAATCGTTTTGTTGCAGTATTTGAGACAATTCGAAACACCCCCGGTATTCTTGAACGCACCACCAATCAATGCAATGGAGGATAGAAGCTTGCATTGCAGTGGAAGGCCGACATTTCGAACAATTTTTATAATTCTGTTGTATTAGTACATTTTATTGTATGAACTATTAAATTATTATTGAATATCCTATAACTTTAAAACTATGCCGTTTAAGACATAAATTCATATGAACTTTTTTGATCATCTGTTGGTCATAATAACCCTAGGAATCGGCCCATAAAATTTGTCGCATGTATTTAGAATAACCCTGTATATCTAAATGGATCTACAGAAGTATTTCTCTTAAAAATAAAAGACAGTATATACATAATATATACAATTTATTTAAAACACAGGTTGCTATTTTGAAATAATGGTTTTTAATTGTTAACCTACAACTTACGTAAAATGCTATTGTCATATGTGATGTAAAATATAAATAAAAGATATGGATGCTCCTGAAACTATATAATTATTAATTACATTGAAGGAAAGAAACTTAAATATCCATCAGAGAAAATGCAGTGAGTCGGACTTCTAAAACAACGATCACAGCGTTATGTCTTTCAATAAAAATACCAATTAGCAGAAACATACACACTTAAACTGATTAAATCCAAGATGTTTCAATTTACTTTCAAAGATTATGCCATCACTACTTTCCCTAAATAAAATGAATTTAGAGTAGCAATTCCTTCTAATTAAATTTTCCGCGCCCAGAAAATGCGAACGATTGCGACTGGCAGTTAAAAGAATAACGTTCATATTTTATCAGAATTACCGCTATCAAAGGTGGCATTGAAAAAAATAGACTTTTTACTCGGACCGCGGACGCAGGTAACATTAATAACGGTTGAAAAACCAGGAAAAAAAGAACAAGACTGACGCGGGGACAACAGAAAAAAATTAAACCTGCACAAAGGTGAAATGCTTTGCGTGTCCGAGAAAAAGTACTCAAGAAAATTTTGATTTATTAATTAAGGTTGCCAACGTAATAAAATAATAATTAGCATTTCTCAGTCGCTCTGACGTAAAATGATTTTATTATGTCAATTTTTTTTGCAAAAGGTTATTAGGGAACTGGAAACGTTGCTTATATTCCAATTAAAAAAAACATTTTCTTTACAAATTAAAAAAAGGGTCTTAACAATTATAGAATATATGTAGATGTCGTTAGTTACTTTAACCTTTTCTCTTCTTCGTCATTCTAGAATTCCTTCTTATACAGGGTGTCTCTAAAAGGTGCGGAAAAAACGCTACCACACATTTCTGAGGGCGATCTAACCCAACTTACCTCAGTCCAAAAGTGGATGCACCATTGCATTGAATTGCCACAGGAATAACACCCAAATTACAGAAGCATATGTGTCCATATACGGAATGAATTCTTTATATCCAGATTACTCATAAACGGCTGCTCCAATCAACTCCTACCAGGTATACCTTTTCTAGGTAAAAAACATTGGAGAATAAGAATTTTTATTTAAAAGTTAAATACAGTGTGTCTCAAAAAAGTTATTAGGTTTTAAATGGATACAATATGCCGCAGGTGGCGCCCTCTACATTTTGCAATGAAAATGAGAGCAGATTTAAATTTTTTACCCCACGAAACCCCCCCTACCCAAATATTGTGACAATATACCAATTATTACAGAAATTATTTATAAAAAACTAAAACCAAATTGAACTTTTGACACTCTGTATTTCCGAAAGCATCCACTTTTGGACTGAGGTAAGTTGGCTTAGATCGTCATATTTTGCCCTCAGAAATGTGTGGTAGCGTTTTTTCCGCAGCTTTTAGAGACACCCCAGTATAACTGTGCAAAATTATCTCGCTACAATATACAATATGTAACTAGATGGGTAATCTAAAAGAAGTTTGAGTAAG
Organism: Amphimallon solstitiale; assembly: GCA_963170755.1. Taxonomy (NCBI): domain Eukaryota; kingdom Metazoa; phylum Arthropoda; class Insecta; order Coleoptera; family Scarabaeidae; genus Amphimallon; species Amphimallon solstitiale. The sequence goes on from OY720680.1 coordinate 89,248,483, forward strand.
TTTGTTTACCGTTATACAGGACGATTCATCTTAGACGACGCTGTATGTGTCTAGATGTAATGGCAAAAAAAATTAATTAAATAAAGTTTGTCGCACTTTGATTCTAGACGAAATTAACGGAGCTCACTACATCGCTATACAAACAGACGAGACGGCAGATTTGTCTACACTTTCGCAGTTAGTTTTTATAGTTCGATACGAGTTGAACGGAAAAATACAAGTAGGAATTCTGTTTTTTCTGCAACCAGAGAATTATACTGCTGATGAGATTAGCAAATGTTTATTGGAAGAACTTAGGAAATTAAATTGGACCAATCGCCTGCAAAATTAATCTTCCAAGGCTACGATGGCGCCTCAGTAATCAGTGGTAACAACAACGGTGTTCAAGCAAAAATTAAAGAAATTTACAAAAATGCAAATTATATTCACTGTTATGAGCAGCATCTAAATTTGACAGTCGAACAGGTTGCCTTACAGAACAAACAAGTGTATAACGATTCTGCATCGTTAAATTAATAAATAAGTTAAGGTTGTACATATTTTTCATGCTATAGAATTATAGATATTCATTCATGATATGTATAACTTCTTTATTAATTTTCTCTTAATGAGTGTATGTAGGTAATCAAATGTTTTTTTTTATTTCTCATACCGATTTGGTAATTGATTTAAATTGATTTTTAAATTATTAAAACTCTCCGCGTGCAGAATGGAGTGCTGCTACGTCACTTCTTCATACGGCACAATTGCTCGCGCTTTCTATTATCGAAGTGGGAGACAGCCAGGCCTGTATAAGCCGACGAGTTAAGGCTTTAAAATCACTTGCTTTCCTCCGAGTCCTCTAGTCTTCCCCTGGTGCAAGATTAGCATCCTTCCTATTTTAAAAGAACCGTCCCCTGGTAGAAGGTTCTTTTTCCCATAACAGAGCACCAAGTTCACACACTTTGGGGCCCTGTCCGTCCGAATCATCGTCCATTCGTCTTGGTACGAGTGGTGAATTTCCTTATATTTAACAAAACCACCAATCTTGGCATTGGAGTATGTTAAATATTTTATCCGTTATTTAAAACTACAAGGCTAGAGTTAAATAGTCACTAATATGATTTTTCCGAAATAAATCAATTAACAAATCGAATAAAAGCTGATATCCGTATATATGAATTGAAAAGAATTTCTTAAAAATTGTAATACTAAGTTTTCTTGATTGTACTAAAATGTTGTTTTATAGTAATGTTCATTAAATGTGTCGTAAAACTAGACTCCGTTAGAGTAAAATTAATTTCTGGTAAAACTAAGCTTTGTTAAAATATAATTAATTCTTGAGAAAATCAAACAAAACTTTGTTAAATCGAAACAAATTTTAATAAACTAAAATTTGCTATTATATCTGTCATAGAAGGGTGATGTTCAAATCTTACACGTTGTTTTCCGAATCGTATTTTTCTTTTCTTTCCAGAACAAACTCATGTTGTGTAAATATATTTCATTTGGAACTGAATGTGTGTTCAATATATGTAACTATATGAATTATATGTGTATATGTATTTTACCTTTTCACGAAACATGTTAAATAAAATTGATTTAAATTGTACGTGTGTTTCTATTTTCAAAGTTTATGAGCAATATTTAAAAGCGATGAGTTACTAAGAAACAATACTCACCTGTTAATATATTCTCAGTTCACCACTGTAAGCTATCCGTAAAAAAAGGTTTTCCTTTGGCACAATTAACAAGCACATCATCTTTACCGTTAATTAAAACTTCATTTCATAATCCGTACAGTTTTGAGATTATCTGTCAAGTATAAATCAAACACGTTCACCGCTCCGAACTTCGATGCGATCGACAAGAGGTGTAATCTGCCGGAGTTAACGTCAAAGGGATATCGTAACGGCGAGGCGCATTACGATATAGGCAACTAGATGTGCGTCCGATTTTAAATGCCAAGAGATATAATTTTTGTATGCGCTTGCTAACTAAGTTAGTTATATGTTTAATTAGAAGTAAACATTGTGGATTAGCCCACATATAGAAGCAAGCAGATTACAAGTGAAAGTTTTCTTTTGCAGTCTAGATGTTTTTTCTACTTTTTTACAAACCCAAAGCGTACTGCTATACTGGATGAGATTGTGGAAAATCCACGTCCGCGATCTACACCAACCAGATGGAACTTAATATCAAGATGTATTCTGAGTGTCTATAGATATAAAAAAGATCTTATCACGTGTCTGACGCGGATCATAGATGATGAATCTAGTGACCAGTCGACAATAAGGAAAGCTGTAGGATTGAAAAATATTTTAAATGATTATGATTTCAATTACTAGTTATATTTTCTTTTAATAAAATCATACAGCATTGCGAAATTCTCAACAACCAATTGCAACATCGTCTTGTATGTCATCATTTAAATCGTCAATTTAGTATGTGAGGAACTCAAATGGTTATGATTATTACGATGAAAATAGTGAAAACGATGAAGAAGAAGAAAAACATTCCCGACAAAGGAACAAAGTTATGAAGTCAAACGCAAAATGCTTGCTAAAGAAATGTGCGACATTATTATTAACATTATTAATGATCGTTTTTTGTTTAGTGATCACCTATCTATAGCTCTTCTTTTTCAACTACACTTATTTTCAACATATCAACGTTCTTTCCCCGAAACTGAATTCCAGATGGTCGAGAAGACTTTTAATTTCGATTCAATTGCTTTTAAGCATGAATAGTAGTAGGTAGTGTTGTATAATGAACCAGATTTTGGAACTGCTTCAGCTGCTCTAACATTACTGCAATGTTTCTATGCAAATAATTTAACAACTATATTTGTCAAACCTCTGAAGCTATTGAAAATAATTTGCACCATACCGATGAAAACAGCTGAAAGTGAACGGTATTTTTCTACTTTGAAGAGAATAAAAACATTTTCTTGAAATACCACGCAGGAAAGGAGATTATGCGCCTTAGCAACGTGTTTCACTGAGAAACAATTACTGACGTTGACATCAAACTTCAATGAATTAGTTATTAATCGTTTTGCTCATTGCAAGAAACGGCGAATGGATTTTAGTTTTAGACAAGCTACTTAAATAACATGGTGAGTTTATTTTTTTTAATTTTTTTTTGTACTTAATTTTTTATATTAAACATTTTAAAAATCGTGATAAAGTTTGGAAGCATATTCTGCAAAAAATTTCCGGGGACGCGGACCCCCGGTGCCCTCCCGTTCCAAAAAATCACAGGCTGCCACTGTCTGCAATTGCATTCACGGTATTATTTTTTGGAAATGTTAAGCATATAAATGTCATACATCTTGTAATAATTCCTACCATATTGGTAATGATGAATACCTAGACATGTTTTAAATATAAGAAAATCCTGTTTTCTAAGAATTCCATTTCCACGGAAAATTATAGAGATGGAATTCTCGGTTTTAAATTTGTGCAATATGTTGTATTTGTAGTATAAACGAAACATCAGTCGAATGTACGCTCTTGGGCATGAATGCCGTTCTCATAGCAAACCCTGTAATAACGCCACGAAAAATTAAATTTCCAAGAATAAGTGCTCTAAATATTTCTCCAGGCATATATATATATACATATTTAAATTATAGCATTTCTCTTAGGAACTCGGTGTAGTGCGTGTAAGTACTTACCGTACTTTGTCGGTTTAGTGTTATTTGAAAATGTTATTTCCGTAAGATTGAAATACCGCACGCAAACGAATACTAACGATTTTCTTTGATTTTATACTACATTTTTCGAGATTACGAGCAAATAGACATTACATGAATACGCCTTTATCTTTACACGAGAGCTGTAAGACTTTTAAAATGTATTGCTGGGAACTTGCAAACATTAATTCATTAAAAATTCATCAATGTTAAATACAAACGAATATTATATAAATGTTGTGGATAGTATTAAATGTTGCAGTAAAAAACTTTTTCCTTTATTAAAGCGAAAGGAATATGAATGAAGTTCTTTAAAACCATGTACAAATTTAAGTCAACCTTAATTCACACTAAAATATTAAAGTTCACTATTCAAGACAGTGAAGCCTCAACTTGATTAGGGTATAGCTAATGGTGAAACGCATATCTACATAATGCACCTTTGTGACATCCCTAAAATTGTAAAGTTAACTTGATCACGAAATATTCGATTCGACAGGAAATGGCCATGTATAAATTAATTCTTCAAAAATCCATTTTCCAGACATTTTTCTCTTGTGCTATTTTTTGAGAGAACTAACTATTGGACTTACGAGCGTTTTTATAATGTGAAACTAAAGCTAAATAATATTGAAACAAATGCAAAATACATAAATGAGACAAATGAAAATTTCTAACTTTTGGAAAAATTCTGCTCCTTGAGAAGTTCTAAACGTTGGTTTGGACATAATATCATTCTCTTTAAAACAGAAAAATTAACCTCTTCTGTACGATGCATGCTTTTGTTTCTTTGTCATGTCTGTCAGATTTAAGTCCGCGCCTTGCACTGTAGCTGGTAGCTGTAGGCTAATTGTACTGCTCCTATGTGTTTTTAATAGCCACTACAGCGTTCTTGTTTTCTGTACAATGCTGTACAAATCCCATTCTGTGTTTGATGAGAATCTCTTGGTCTATGTGCGATTGCCGTAATATGCTTTGGCTCTTGTGATCTAGTGCCTCACAGATATGCAGTGTCTGCAGTTAAGATGTCCATCATACAAGCTCATTTTAATCAGATGCACTTTTAGAAGTGCATGGCCGGTTAGAAAACCAGTTGTAGTTTGCAGCCAGTCCTGCTCATACATAGCAGATCTTCAAGTCTTTTATTACAGAAATGCCGATGTTCTTTCTGAATTCAGCCTTTGATGTGGTTTTGGATTACACATATTTTTATATTGCCAGAACCAGTTCTAGTTTTATTTCTGATCTTTTCTGGTGAGTTTATCAACTTTTTCATTACCTTGATCACTTTTTGTCCTGGAACTCATATTAGCTTTACATTATTCTGGGTTTATCTATTATTATTAATAATCCGAAAACGGCTAAAATACGAAAATTGTCAAAAATTTTCCTAAAATTCCATTCGCATCTACATCAAACTCTAAAAATCATTTTGTACTGATATTTTGAAAGCAAAGGGGGTTACTTACTTCGACTCTCACGCTTTTACCGATGAAGAATTATTTCAGTATGCCGCGGAGTGCGAAAGTAAAATCCAAAACGACTATTCAAACATAGACTGGTGCAAATATACTGAAAACAAACAAATATCAGACCCAGTCTGGTTACGGGACGTACCTGGTGAAGAAAGTGCAATGTCAAGCGATTCAGATGTGACGGGTGCAGAGAATGAAGATATTGTTCCTACTACCCAGGAAAATGAAAATATAGTCAGCATAGAGATGAGGCAACAAGAATCTTCAGAAGACATTTGCACAGGTGCTCAGGCTGTTGAAAAACGAACAAGAAAAAAAGAAGACACATCGATAAAGAAGAGTGGGACAGTTCTAAAAGAATTAAGAGAAGTAGAGGCGAAGCATACAAAGGGCTAACCAAAGAGTGCTCGTAGATGGTGCGGTTTCACTGCCAGACATTACTTGGATCCGCCCGTTGTTTGCCATATAGCACATATACCGGTTGTGTCAAACTTCATTAGCCATATACCGGGTGTCTGTTTTAAGCTCGGCCACCGGCCATATCTCGGCAACCATTAATCGTACAACCTCGCGGAAAATATCTTGATAGTAAAATGGATGACGGGAATTACAACAAAAATATTTTTAAGTTTCCAAAATGATCGCAAGGGGGCGCAATTCTCAAGATGAATTAAAAATTCGATAATTTTTCATTAAATTCTAGATTAAGATAGATTAAAAAATTCACTTGCAAAATTTTTAGACGTTTTTATACAACTTTCATTTGAAACTTTTTGATCTAACTTCCATACGAAGGGGAGAGTGGAGGGGGGTATGTCTGCGCCCAAAAGTAGGTATAACTTTGGTTTGCCCCAACGGATTTTAATGTTTCTGGGCTCATTAGATAGTGAATTTTACAAAGAATTGAAGGATATGTAGCACGAAATTAAATGGTTGTCAAAGAAAATAACAGGGGGCGCTGTTCTCAATGTATGTATATTTCTTGTTTTTTCTTTAAAATTTCAAATGGAACGGTATATTTTTAATATCGTAATATTGAAGCACATAAAAAACTGAAGAGAATGATGAAAACCGGAAGTTGCTACCTTTTTTGTTGACGAAGATATAGTCATACGAAGACAATCCAAAAAAATAAAACTCTTTAAATATAAATTTATTTATTTATTGGGAGTAATAATTTTATTTTAATTTTAATAGGGTCTCTAGACAGTGTATAGTACATTTTCACTTGAAATTTCATCATACTCTTCGCTAAATGTATTTATTTCAATCTTTTATCGATTTTTTAATTCATTGCGTATATTACGTTAGATTCTCCTCTTAAATGTTTTTAAATACTCTAGCCATTATTTTTTAAATATCATTTCTTTTCTTTTCCAACAATGAAATAAAATAATAGGAGAAGTAATAGTGAACAGTGTAGTTTGCTTTTTTTTTTAATTTTTCATCATACAACATGATGAGATTTCCAAGGTAGGCCATGAAAATCGAAATGCAAAGATATTAGTGTCACTTGTAGTTAAACTTTTTGTACGTATTTAGCAAATTAAGCCTTTCTGGACACCTGCACATAACTATTAAGTTTGTAAAATGTCGTATTCTAACGTTGAAGCTTATGACATGAACAGAAAGTATTTTCAATGCTTTGAAAATGCATTCTTGCTTCGGGGAAATATTCCCTAAATTATCCCGAAAGAAGACATTATTGAGTTTTTATTCACCTTGCCAGATATTCTTGATGTTTATTTATGGGGCAGAATAAAAGACATAGTTTATCACAAAAAGCCGAGTACAACAATTGCTGCCTCCGAGATGGAAGTAACTCTGCTCTCTACTAATTGACAAGTAAACGGGTATTGAAAATGAAGATGAACACTTTGAACATTTGTTAAGTTGAACTTTTTTATTGTTTTTTTTTGTACTTTCTGATTTTCCTTTATATTACTTGGTCAATATATTTTCTTATTTATGTTTAGGTATATAGGGGATGATTTAGATATCAATTTGTGTATCCTTTCGTTACTAATGAGTAAATGATTTGATTATAACTAATGCATTATATTATATTATATTGTTTTTTTCTCTCGTTATTGTCTACTTTGTTCATGACTTATGGAAATTATTTTTGCTGTTTTCCTATAATTAGATCTACCTATATCAGTTGGGTGATAAAGATATATTATTATTATTATTATTATTATTATTATTATTATTATTATTATTTGATTTCAATGTCTAAAAAGGCAACACATGAACTTTAAAAATAACTGGAGAATTTGAAAACATTTAAGAAGAGAATCTAATGTAACATATGCAAGAATTAAAAAATCGGTGAGAAGATTGAAATAAATACATTTATGGAAGACTATGATGAAAATTCAAGTGAAAGCGGACTATATACTGTCTAGTGACACTTAAAATTAAAATAAAGTTATTACTCACAATAAATAAATAATTTTATATTAAAAATTGTTTATTTTTTTGGATTGTTTTTGTATGACTATGTCTTCGTCAAGAAAAAAGGTAGCAACTTCCCGTTTTCATCATTCTCTTCAGTTTTTTATGTGCTTCAATATTGCTATATTAAAAATATGCCATTCCATTTAAAATTTTAAAGAAAAAACAAGTAATATACATACATTGAGGACAGCGCCCCCTGTTATTTTCTTTGACAACCACGTAATTTCGTGCTACATGTCCTTCAATTCCTTGTAAGATTCTCTATCTAATGAGCCCAGAAACATTAAAATCCGTTTGTGCAAACCAAAATTATACCGACTTTTGTACGCATACCCCCCTCTCCTCTTTCCTTCGTATGGGAATTAGATCAAAAAGTTTCAAATGAAAGTTGTATAAAAAAGTCTAAAAATTTTGCTAGAAAAATTTCCAATCTATCTTAATCTAGAATTTAATGAAAAATTATCGAATTTTTAATTTATCTTGAGGATTGCGCCCCCTTGCGATCATTCTGGAAACTTAAAAATATTTTATTTGTAATTTTCGTCGTCCATTTTACTATCAAGATTTTTTTCGCGAGGTTGTACGATAAACGGTTGCCTAGATATGGCCGGTGGCCGAGCTTAAACAGACACCCGGTATACGTCGCCGGCATTGGTACCGGGTTGGCATACATATACAGCATGTGTCAATTTTCATTAGCCATAGGCGATCAATTTATGCAATACGTGACAACGTGGCACCCCTACTTTCCTCTCCAATGCCAGCGCGACCGATACATGCTCGAAAATACAAGTTAGCTTAGCAGTAACTATTGGACCACTCACTTTGGTGTTTGTAATGCGTTCAGAAATAATATTTACGCGTTGCAAGGATTTGTTTTTCTTTTTCCTTTCAGTAAATGCAGAGAATTATTTGTTGCGTTCACGCTGCATGACACAAACAAAAGCGTAATTTTAATAACATTAAAAAATAACCCTAATAAAGTAAATAAAAAAGGATTCTGAAAATAATAATAAACTACTAGATGAGGAGATCGCCGCGGCTATTTGATGTTTCCCGTTCCAGTAATAAGACGGATTTTATTGCAAACTAGATCGCAACGTGTTCGTAGCTAAACATTGAATGTAAAATCTGGTGGGGAGAAGTGGGAAGATCGGAGAAAATCGTTGTGATGTCGATTGTTGCCGGGATTGGTGACGGACAGTAGGGGTGCCACGTTGCCACGTGTTACTTGTATACGTATAAATCGCACGTAAACATTGAATCCCTATACATAATGAAAATTGACACATGCGGTATATAATATATACGTATACATCGTACATACGTATGCATGAGATTCCCTATGGCTAATGTTATTTGACACAACTAGTATATTGTAGCCATGTATTTTAGATTACCTAAATTACCTGTATGATATGAGAACATGGGTATCTGTATGTATAATATTATAATGCATATTTATTTTTAATAGACAATGGGGCCTTTACATATTTCTAGCAATAATATAAATATCCGAAACATTCACACTTTTTGGACAAACCATATTTTTATGTACACACCTGTTTTCATTCACTTCAATACTGCAGTCTCAAAATGTATAAGAACATGATTTAGATTTAGAGGAGAGTAGACAGTAGGAGGGACAATTCACATAAAAAATATTTCCTGAAATGTAATCAGTTTTATAAAAGAAAGAAGAAAGTGTATAGTATCACATCCCAATCATCAGATAATAATAACAATTATTATTTATTATTTAAACTGTATTATTAAAACTTTGCTCCTGTTCTAGGCGGAATTAAATTTAATAAATCAATTTTCATGAATGCCTTTCTACGTACTATCTCTTTTTTATACCTTAGCCGAGATCCAGAGTTATAATAAAACAATATTTATTTCGAAACGTGTTTCTTGTTCCATTTACACGCTAACACTGAAGGATGAACGTTTCAGCGACAAATCAAGGCAATAACACTGATATAAAGGAAGAACCACACCATTACGAGGGGTTTATTTACGGCGGAATATATATTCTACTTAAAAGGAATAGTGTCTGCACGCAATTTCTTTTTCCTCGAACGTTGTAAGTACATTTCCTAAATACACACAGCGCGGTAAATGAATATATATGGTGAGCGATAAATTTAGATACTGTCGTGTGGGTTACTCATAATGAAAATTATATTTTAAAATAACTTTTTTACTTGAATTATAAATATCAATTAATTTCTTGCAAATCATACATGAGTATATTTGATAACTATTGAATATGGGCTTTGACTTTTCCAAGCAAGATGCAAATACAAAAAACTCTTATGTATAGGCGTTTTGGAAATTAATCCCCGGCATTGGGGTTACAACACCGCTAGCAAAAATGCGTTCGTTAATTCAGTCGGGTAAAAACAACCGTCTTTGCAAAATCGAAAAGTAACCGGGATCATCAACCCGGTTCGGTTTTCATAACCCTGGTAAGCGAGTAGGGTAGTGCAGGTTGTTTTACTCCCTCTCCGGATATAACCTTACAAAGCGTTAATGTCAATACACATATAGTACGACCAAACCAATTTGGCTGGCGGTCAATAGGCGAACTATTATCGAAAACCCCTTGTCCCTCACCTCCTTGACCTATATATTCGGCTGTTGTACACTCTGAGATAAAACATCATATCTATTTCTGACATTGACAGCGTTGTTTAAATTAGCTAGTTTGGTTATCTTGTAATTTCGTTAGTTTATCGAATTTGTTTTTCATTTCCTGTTTTTATTTACATCCTGTTTCGTTTTATATTCTCAATTAACTGTTCTTTTGAGAACTATAGCGTTTTTCATCTGATTTCCTGGTTATTAATATTAATTTTAATGATGCTGTCAATTGTATCAGATATACAGGGTGTTTAAAAAAGATGCGGCAATATTAAAGGGGTTGATTGTCCAAGTCATTTTATACAAAAAAGTTTATAATAAACAAGGTCCGCAAACGCTTCGTTACCGATCTACAGCGTGTTGAAGTTTAATTAAAAGAAACTAAAAATTAGGTTTCTTCAAGACGGCATTAAAGATCATAATGAAATTTTAGGTGTGTTATTTTTCAAGAAAAAAATAGGACGCCGCTGATTTCTCTAAAAATAAAAATATGTTTCTATTCTTTGTTCAATTGTGAAGAAAAAATCTCTCTTAACTTTTTATCGTACGACGTAACGTTTTTTAGTAAAAAAAACACATTTTAGTGCATGTACATTTATCATGTTTACAAAAATATTTTTAAACAGTCCTGTTTTATTCACTGACATATTGAATGACATATGATTAATAATTTTGTATGTATCGAATTTGTTGAATTTCCTTATCATGAATCGGTATACAAATGCAGAGATGAGCGACATGCACTACATTTATGGACTTGCGGATGGAAATGCATTAGAAGCTAGGCGGTTGTATACTGAAAGATTTCCTGGCCGTATTGCTCCTGATAGAAAAACTTTCGAAAGTATTCATCGGCGTCTTTATGAAACAGGCACATTAAGACGAAATGGAGGAGCAGGAAGGCCAAGGACAGCAAGAACGGTAGAGCTGGAAGAGGATGTGCTAGACATGATTGAAGAAGATTGAGGTACTTCTACTCGAAAAATTGCTGACGCTTTGGATGTAAGTAATGGGACTATTTGGCACATTCTGAAGCAAGATTTGTTGTACCCATTCCATATGCAACGCGTTCAAGCATTACTTCCTGCTGATTTTCCTCCTCGCATTGCATTCTGTCAATGGCTTTTGCAGAAAATGGTTCAAATCCCTCAATTCCTGATGTTGATTCTGTTCACCGATGAAGCGAATTTTTCAAGAAATGCAATACGCAATTTCCATAATAACCATGTATGGTGTGACGAAAATCCGCATGAAATTGTTGAAAATCGTTTTCAACATCAGTTTTCTTTGAACGTTTGGCTTGGGTTTGTGGGTGACTGCCTAATTGGACCGGTATTTTTACCAAGGAGACTAACCGGAGAGGTGTATCGCAACTTTTTGGAAAACACACTCCCTGGATTTCTGGAGGACCATTAGCAATTAGAGATGCAATGTGGTATATGCACGATGGCGCACCAACCCACTTTAGTCAAGTAACTCGTGATTTCTTAACACAAGCATACGGAAATCGCTGGATTGGCCGAGGTGGACCACACTTATGGCCTGCACGATTCCCGGACTTAAATCCCCTGGATTTTTTCCTGTGGGGCCATTTGAAGTCATTGGTGTACGCTACTCCATTGGAAAACGTAGAAGACTTAAGAAATCGAATCATTGCTGGGTGCAACTCAATTGAAACCAAGCCTGTTGTTTTTGAGAGAGTTCTCCAGTCGATGAGGAGAAGATTGGATTCTTGCATCCGAGCTCGAGGTGGTCACTTTGCACAGTTATTGTAATTTTTGCTTGCTAAAATTGTTGGTATGGTAAAATATTTGTTTTTGCCCTTAAATAAAACCCTTGTTATTAAAAAAAAAATTCTGTAATAAATGTACATGCACTAAAATGTGTTTTTTTTACTAAAAAACGGTACGTCGTATGATAGAAAGTTAAGAGAGCTTTTTTCTTCACAATTAAACAAAGAATAGAAACATATTTTTATTTTTAGAGAAATCAGCGGCGTCCTATTTTTTTCTTGAAAAATAACACGCCTAAAATTTCATTATGATCTTTAATGCCGTCTTGGAGAAATCTAATTTTTACTGTTTCTTTTAATTAAACTTCAACACGCTGTAGTTCGGTAACGAAGCGTTTGCGGACCTTGTTTATTATAAACTTTTTTGTATAAAATGACCTGGACAATCAACCCCTTTAATATTGCCGCATCTTTTTTAAACACCCTGTATAATGTATTTTTACAGATACAGGTATTACAAACATGCCTAAGAGAAGATCTGACAAGAGCGAAGCGCTCGCAATGCTGCAGAATATTATCACATTTTGCGAGAATGAAAAGGTGGCAAAAAGATATACATTTTCTGTTGACCAGGTTATAACTCTTGTATCAGCAACGACAGGGAAATCCGAGAGAACAATTCGGCGAATTAAACAAACGATTTATAACAAGGGAAATGAAGCACCTTAGGCTGAATCACAATGTTCATCGATGGATATTGTTAGTACCAGCTCTGTCAAAAGGTCTCCACGTATTTTGTTAGATGATGCGGACAGGTAGAAAAATATTATCTTTTTGTGTGAGTATTAACTATATCATTGTTTTTATGTTGTAGATGTTTACTTCGCAATAAAATGCATTCCTTATATGCAGTTGATAAGACAGTGCCAACTCTAAGTGTTCTACATGCGGTCATGGTAAATGAAGCCCAATTCAAAGGTTCGAAAGAAACATTACGGAAACTTTTAACTGATATGTGATTTAAATATAAAAAATTAGGTGTGGCCACCACACGACTTTCTTATACGTATGAGCGTTTCAAACTATACAATTTTAAGAATTTTTTTATACAAAACTTATTCAAAATCCTATTCTAGGTACTTTCATTCGCTTAATAAATCGCTATAGAATGCATACTTTGCAAGATATTATCAAAAAAGTGCTCCTCGCTAAGAGTAAAAGTGCTACTTCCGGTCCGAATTTTGAAATTTCAAATATACAAAAAATATTGCAAATCCAGTTCTAAATACTTTTGTACTCTTGATAAATATATATAGAATGCATAACTTACGACATATTTGCAAAAAATCGCTATTCGATAAGAGTAAAAGTGGTACTTGCGGTCTGAATTTTGAAATTTTTTTTATACAAAAGATATTGAAAATTATGTTTTAAATACTTTTATACCCGTAACGTACTTGTCTAAAAAGCATGACTTGCGAAATATTCGCAAAAAACTGATTTTCGATAGGAGTAAAAGACCTACTTCCGGTAGGAATTTCGAAAAACTTTTTAAATAAAATTATTCTCAATTTTAATTTTAAGTATATATGAATTCTTTATAAATTTGTTTAAACTTAGTAGTTGACGAAATATTCGCAAAATTCGATTTTTTCGCTGAAGTAAACTGCTACTTCCGGTCTACCGATTTTACTGAAAAACTAATCAGATCTCAAAAGGTCGATTATACACGTAAATACAAAATTTGGAATTGATATCTACAGCGGTTTGGCCGCTATCGTGGTCACACACACACACACAGACACACAGACAGACACACAGACACACAGACATACAGACACACAGACACACAGACATTTTTTAAAAACCACTTTTACGGTATCAGGGGACTTCAAAACGTGGACATCTGCAAAAATCTCGAGGTCGAAAATTTTCATCACAATACTTCCTTATACTACATATAAGAAAGTAAAACAGCGAGTCTAATAGAACATATCTGATGGAGCGATATGATATTGTCGCATGGAGAGCTCGTTATTTACGTTCCCTAAAAGCCAATGATGAACTTGGTGAACATAAGAGACCTGTTGTATATTTAGACGAAGACTACGTACATAAAAATTATACTGTTTCGAAGTGTTGGCAAGGCCCTGATGAACATGGAGTTTTGAAAAAAGATGGGGCAGACCAAAGATGGATAATTGGTCATTGTGGAGGTAGTATGGGTTTTATTCAAAATGGTTTGCTTTTATTTAAATCTAAAACAAAAACTGGTGATTATCATGACGAAATGAATTTTGAGAACTTTTCAAAATGGTTTAAAACGCAAGTGGTACCAAATTTACCAAACAATGCAATAATCGTTATGAATAATGCACCATTCAGTACAAATAAATAGGCCTCCTACTACATCATCAAAGAAAGATGTCATAATTTCTTGGCTACAATCGATGAACATACCATACCAGCCATAAATGTTAAAATACGAACTGCTAGAAATCGTTAAGAGGTACAAACCAATGCCACAATATGAAATTGATCAATATGCGAAATCCAAGGGCCATACTCTATTACGCCTTCCTCCGTATCACTGTGATTTGAATCCAATAGAGCTAATTTGGAGTATGGTGAAGAGAAAAGTAGCCTCACACAATATAGGAACAACAAATATGAACAACCTCATTCACGAGGCAGTAAATGAAATAACTCCGGAATTGTGGAGAGCAGAATGTAACCACATCGACAAAATTAGAAAATAATATATGACAAAAGATCAGCTGTTCTACAATGAAGAAGAGAGTTTTATTATTCATGTAGGTTAATCGGACAGTGATACCTCATTCATCGGTGATTCTGATTAGAACAATGTTTAAAAAAATTATGTTTTTCTTTGATATATGATTAGTTTAATACTTGAAATGCACACATATATTTTATATTGTAATGTAATCAATAAATGTGTAAAGAGAGTATAATATTTTTATTTTAATCTTCATAATGGTTACTACTTTTGTTTATGTAGACAACATATGTATGTCAACCTATTATTTTAAGATATATAAAATATATATAGAACCAAATATTAACAACTAAATAAAATGCCTTTATTTTATAACTTAAAAACCAAGTCATAACCTCGCATTCACCATTGTCTACATTTGAATTATGCGCCATAATACTTTTTCTCCGAGTGCACCTTTCAAAACGATCGTGCTGCTTGACCGGCCACATTGAATTGGTTGCACACTTTTATTTACTTTTATAGGTTACAAATTTTAGAAAAAGCCTTGATAAATTGTATTTTGCGACAACTATTTCACAGTCTTTAATGCAAACTGCCTTCTTATTCCTCTTTGCGATGAGTTTTATGCAGATTATAGTATCATCGTTAGATTCAAGTACAAACAAACTTGCTAATAAAACTACATCTGGAGTTGGAGCATTCACCGTTGTATTCCATTCATAATTCATTCTGCTGCTACAGAATCTAAGCTACGAATATAGGTTTTGTTTATGTTACGTTACTATAGAGGGCCGCAAATTGCGTTCGGAAATGTTTTAAATAACCCGGTAAAATTT
The DNA here is from genome assembly GCA_963170755.1 of Amphimallon solstitiale. NCBI lineage: Eukaryota > Metazoa > Arthropoda > Insecta > Coleoptera > Scarabaeidae > Amphimallon > Amphimallon solstitiale. The sequence goes on from OY720680.1 coordinate 89,264,051, forward strand.
GTGAAATTGTCAGGCACTGTCTAACCGGGTCAGATAAATGTCATACATTTTCCGGAAACGCATTATGACATGTTTTCAAGCTTCCTCGTTTTCATGTACTCCTAACGCGACCCGTAGCGTTGGAATTTTGATTCTCTAAAGATTTCTTTTTATATATCTTTATCAATTTCCTTCTGTATCTTTTTTATATCTTTTAGCACCCATTGCTTCTTTCAATCGCATTCTTTTGACGTGTCCAAACTTATGTAATTATTTTCTTTAGTATTTATTAGAGAATTAATTTAAGTTTAATATAGATTACAAGACATTCTTAAAAATAAATATTGTGTATATACATATACATTATGTATTTTTGCATTCTCTATATAGTATGAATATATAGATTTTAAAATTTATATTTCTAATAAATATGGCAGTTTGAACTGCGCGGAAGTAGAGCTAGTATACTGGGTTGGCAGAATGTGAATGTGCTTGTCTGTGGGTAGCGACACTTGCAACTGGCGATCAGTATAAGGCAGAAGTATAAGAATACATGCTAAAATAATAAATACTTTTATATTTACTTAAATATAAGAATAAAAATTTTGAAATTTTTTATGTAAAATATGATTCATCAGTTAAAGATGTGATATATGTTTCAGATTTGCTAATTTGCAGTAATAACAATTTACGGTATAGCAAGATCGTACTGATAAGGACTAACGAGTCTGAAACAAGTGTTTACGGTTGCACTACGCCCAATTTACTTGGAGTAACAACCGAGTTCACTATATAGTAAACAATGCTGACCTAAAAGACTCACAAGTGACAAAACATAGAAATATCATAACGCGAAAAACTTTAAATTAAGAATTAATTATTTGAAACTTCTTGACCCCAGATTCGTCTTTCTGACTTAAAGTCTTCATCAGTACGACATATATCAGAAAATGTGTGTTGAATGAATATTGTATGTGTAGTAAGTATATAAAGTCTTGTCCTTAAAACCTCAATTCTTGAAGAACCCTTTTCATGTCGACAGTTAGTACCAATCTGTGTAATAGCATGTTTTAAGGGTAACACTTTAGAGGTACTACACGTACTATTCAAATAACACACAGTTTGTTTTTAGCTATTTCGTATTGATGAAGAATAATAATTCAGAAGCACGTGTCTGCGACTGCAATACTCTTAGTAAAAGAATTTTGAAGATCAGCCGGTGGTATATAATTATCAAGCAAATGCGTCGAAACATTAAATTCAAGAAATGGAATAATGTCTTTACTAATCCCTCCTAATAATCCCATTTCCTTAATTGATGTTTCATAGGAATTTTTTAAAGCTTTTCCTGTTTTCGATATCATCGAAATCATCATACATCAGAAGCAGTTGAAAATCGGCTAAAACAAATGTTGTTAAATTAAAACCTAATAAAAGTTCCATTTAAAAAATATAGTTTGTGTTCGTTTATCTGTCTCGAATATAATATATTTGTATATTGTACAGTTCATGATTACCGAGAAGTTTTGTATTAAAAAAATGTTTGCTATTTATAATAATGGACATTGTCTCTTCGATGGACAATTGCTTCTAAGAATGTTGCCAAATCAGCTACAATAGTTTAAAATAATATTGATGTGCTATAAGTATGTTATCAAGTTATCGTTGAAGTTAGTTTTGACATCACTTATAAGGGGGCAACATTCATATAAATTTTATTGGAAAAAATGAAAAATTATTTTGTAAAAATGTTAAAAGTTAATGAAGTGAATGAAATTTATTCTGCTGTTTCTTTCACAACGCTATACCTATCTCTTAGAACTTGTAATCGCATTGTGCAGTATTAAGGGCTTTGTTGCTGGCTTAACTGATATTTATTGATTTGAATTGGATTTAAATAAATATCTTTAGTAGACAGATATTTATATAAATAATTATAAAGCATGTACTTGTATTTCTTTTTAAACTTACTCATGCAAACTGAATTTATTTCAGACGACGATATTTAATGATGACTAGTATAAATATTCCTAACCGAAGATTAAAATATTCATAAAAGTGTTCATTAAATCTATATAAAGATATCCAGGACGACTATCCTGAATATCCGCATTATACATTTACATTTCAGGACGGCATGAATGAATAATTAGCTTATCAGTCCATGTTCTAATATGATCAGGACGCATTACTGCACATCTATTGCGATATCGTCATTAAGGTTGTGGTTTCTGAAAAAGAAAAATCAAATATATTTCAAGAAAATGTAACTTAATCAGAAACGCAAATTTGTATGGTGCATAATTTTATGTGTTTGAAGTGCCAAAAGTTTTAATTCGAATTGAATCTTAGAACCTCATCTCCGGAAATACGGAAAAGTAATCAAATTTGCAACTTTTAAATTGTTCAAAGTTGTCTTATTCCCTACACCAATTCGTTTTTTTTGCCGTTTACAAGTTGAAAATAAAATTAGAACTCGCCGAGGCGATATTGTTCTTAATAATTTACCAATTTATTTGAAGTGTTGAATGGTTTTAATTATATATAGAAATTTTTTTTTTATGATGGATTATGTATTTTTTGTGGGAATAGTATTTGCCGATATATTTAAATTTCTTCAGAATTGTTTGAAATACAGATTTGAATTCATTTACTGCAATTGAAACTAATATTATCTGCTATACGTAAAACGGTTGGTTGGGTTTGTGGTAAGAGCAGCTACAGAGTTATTATTATACCCAGACTTTCAGTTTAGATATACCTGTCTAAAATGCAAAGTACCTGCCATGTTTAAAACTGGAGATAATATTTTTTTCAAAATAAGTAGTACTTTTCGAGGAGCTACAGCGGACACACTTAATATAAAGAAGACGGTACCGCGTATGGACCGCCACAACTAAAAAGGACCTAACCAAACTACAAACACAATAAAATAGAATACTAAAATTAATATACTCTGTGGACAGAATAACAATAAAAATATACGAAAGAATACTCGAATTAAACATAACGCAACTAATTCAGGGAACAAACTGCTACAAATATGATGAAGTGGGGGGGGGGGCGGGGGCGCCTAATTTAAACGTAAATTGTAGGGTTTAAAAAATTGATACAACTGTTTATGAAACACCACTATCAAAGCCACATGTTGCGGTGACAGAATGAAGTAGCTCGTGCAATAATGATAATAATTTGAATGATTAATATTTTTATATAAGTTTTAATACGTTGGACAATGTTAAATCTACCGGCTAGCTAAAGGGGGTTATATTTTGCAAGTACTGAATTAACGATGATCTAAATTCATGGGTATATGTGTATCAATAGATCGCTATAAGTTGAAAAGTAAATTGAAATTAATATTTCAAATTTCGCGGTACTCGGCGTATAACTTTATAAGTTTCGTTTAGAATTAATTTAAGAGGGAGGAAGCCACGCTTTACTATTAGCGCGAAACTGCCAAAACACTCGTGTGTGCAACTTGTTACCGTGAAAGTGAAGTTAAATTATGATAATCTTAGGCATTAACTAGATAATTGACCAATTATTTGTATATTAAGGTTTAGGTGGAAGAACAGAGGGTGGAGGATAATTTATTCTTCCTACCCTACTGAACCTCGCCTTAGGGTTTCTGCGGTGGTACTTATGTATGTATACTGTGTAACCTTGTAGAAATAAAGACATATTATTATTATTATAATTATTATATTGTTGTTATTTCAGTGGTGGGTCCTCTAAATGGACTCTAATTATTTATCTCGGGTCGTTAAAGGGATTCGAATTTACCTTGATCCTTTGATTCAGCCTTCCTTCAATGGTGAGAAGATCTCGAAGGTTATAACCTAGAAAGATTGATTTGCGGCACAGCGCTAATGCTAATGCACAAAATAAAATACGTTTACTTCTGCTTTTGACGGTGAAACAGGATTGATCGATGGTGGAGACAAACACATCATTTACAACACAAAAAAACTTCGATTTATTTAAAATGGTAAAATTATAGAACAGAATACAACAATGAACTGGTATACATATTTGACAAATAAAAAAAATACAATAAATAATAATATGGACGTGGATCTATCCTCTAAACTTTGTATTTTATACCAACAACACAACTATAGGCAAAGGTTCTACTCATAAACGCATCATATGGCAACTGTAAGCGATTTTAACCCTTATTGGTGTGAACTAAATTTTAAGTGAACGTATTAATGGATTAGAACGATATTGATTGCAAGTAAATCCTGATATTTTACTAATAATAGATTAATGTAATTGTAATAGCACAATGACCTAAATGTTTTTGTATGTGTACTTTAAGAGTTGACTTTTAATTAAGATCGAGAATTAGATGAAATTGAAAGATGTTACATTCATTATGTTTGACATAGTTTTAGCACAGATTGTGAATTCAACATTAAATAGACTTTGTACCTTGATAAATTACTAATCCCTTGATTGTTGGAGAACAGGTGTCCGGGGCAGTTTGAGGTGTGCTTCAAGTAGTGTCGCGGCTATTGTCCTGTTTCTGGTAGCTGCTTGGACAGGTGGAGGGCGAAGTTTTCCTTCAATTATCCCTCTAATGTTGGAATGTCCTTCGAAGGTGTGGATTAACCGATGACAGGTGAGTGTGTATCTTGATTATTTCTGACCTCGTTTGGTTTATTGATACTGGTAGGTCCTCTTTGACTTTGGTTTTATTACGGTGTTGATGTTTCTGACTTCAAATAATATTAGTTTTAAATAAACTAACCTCCAATATTTATCCTTTCTTTACAGCTTCCAAATAAATAAGTTCGACCTTGAACCTCTACTAGGCGCGAACGTGCCCAATTGGGTGTTCTTCTTGCATCACTTTGAAGGTCGCACAACGTAACTTTTAACTCGCATGTGAATATTAATTTGCCTATGAATGATCGATACTGGACCATCCACTTATGACAAAGGAAAAAATTGAAGAACCTCTTCGATGAATGATCGATACTGGACCATCCACTTATGACAAAGGTCAAATTGTTAAGAACCCGGCTTTAAGCCGTATGTGCATTTTTATATACATTTTGTGTTGTCATTGTTGTTTCCATGGCAACATATACGGTAATATTTTACAAAGTCTTATTATGGACAAATTTACTTTGGATTATCAGTGAAATGATGTTTTTTTACTATAATATTATCTCATCTTTCTTTTAGTGCAATAAAATTATTTTAATTAGTTTTCTTTTAGAAAATCACATTTTTTTAAAAATTAAAGGGCCAATTTAGCGTTTCGACTGTCATATGTTCGATGACGTAATGGACGCTAATAAAATTAATTAAAATACCAAAATTTTGGATTAATATGACTTTTCAGTAGAACCTATCCTTCACGAAAGATACACTAAAATACAATTAACAATTTTTCACCTTTCAATTCTTCCAAATCTCTTTATTTATATGCAAAATTAGTGGGGTTAGTTTTTGAATTGCTATATCTAAATGGTCTTCCAATTTATTTATGATTTATTGCTATTACATGTAACTATGAACTTTTCTGAATATTTCAACACCTTTTTATATTAATTACATGGCTTGTAATTTGTATTTTTAAGCGTTTTTGTAACTCATGTTGACAACTGTCAAACTATGCAATGTACTTATTTAAATATTTGGATTTAAATTGTAAATATGACGCTGAGGAATATTCCAACGTAAATAAGTCTTGCTAAACGTTGTATCTGTTTGGTTATATTTAAAATTAACTTTAATTATGTATGTGAAATTTTTGAAATTAATTATGATTCGTTCAATATGGCGAATCATAATTCAAATATACGATGATGCTTAGATTAATTATGTGAATCTAACAGACTTAATGTTCAGTACAATAATTGTAAATTGACAATTTGTTCATGAGGTAAATGTTTCTGGTACTCAACATTAGTTCATTTTGGTTTTTCAATATGCACTTTTAATTAGAAATCAGCCATGTATGTGCTGTAATTTTATATTACTTGAAATGATGCTTTCGTGGAAATCAAACTTGCCTTAAGTTATGACCTATAATTATTCTGTGACTTTTTGTTCATAAAAGTCCAAACTTTAAAATGGTAATAATTTCCATTGCTATAGTGTGTTTGGTAATTGTTAAAAATTGAAATTAAAATTGACCATTCGTAATGGTTGCCAAATTCTTTTTAAATTATTTATTTGCCTACATAAATTGAACTCGTCATTGTTGCACTGTAAAAATTATTCCTATTATGAATATAAAAACTATACTAATTTGTTTAATAAGCTAATTTAGTATTTAATTCTAGTATTATGTATCTATAAAGGGGGTATCAGTTGGGGTTCCTGAAAAGAGTATTCATGGGTTTGTTTTTTCTAATTGGGGAAGTAATTTGCTTTCTAGCATTCAATATTTAATTGGGGTATCAGAATATACTAGTATTGTTAGCAATATTTGAATTATTAATCAGAGACTTTTACCTATACTCTTATACAAGGGTCGTGTGCTAAGCATCGCTGATGTATGCCTGGTTGCATGTAGTAAAGGGGGTTATTGGGTGAATTTACGTTTGTGTTTGTATTTGACTGGTCTTGGCTCATATTCAAGACCAGTTCAATATAAACAATAACACTTATACTATGCTAATGACTGCTTAGCAGATGTTACTCATAATACCAGAAGAGATTAGTTCATAAGAACAGAAAAATATGTCTGCCACAGACACAAAAAAAAATACCAACACCGTAATCCATAGCCAAATATATCAAAAAAAGGAAGGAAGAAGACGACAACTAAATCGCCCTCGATATCGACAGTCCGGGATGAGATTCAAATTTCGTTCCGGACTGTCGATATCGAGGGCGATTTTGTTGCCGCCTGCTGCGTTCCTTTTTTTTGTCCTAGACAAAGACAGAGGACGGAAACGAATAGCATCGCATATATTATTAGTATCAAACATTTTAGAGGGGTTCTGATTAATACTAGAATTGAATATCAATCATTAAATATAAGAAGGTTAATTGAAAACGTATATATACACATATTGTATGAAAGGATATTCGAATAAATAATAATACATGTATAAGATTAATTTTAATTAAATGAAAGCAAGAGCCATTGTATTATGTAATTTAATAACATGTAAAATAATTCTCATTGAATAAATCAAAAAAAGGCAATGTAAAATCGTGTTGCATTCATTTTTGAGTTCACTGTATGTCCTGTATGATGTTGATTCATTTATTTATATTCTAGAATTTTGTTACATTAAATTTCGAACGGAAATTGTTTCATTTATTTATATCCATAGAATTATTATTTTTCTTTTATTGGTTTTGTCATTTTTATTGGTGTATATGTTCGCTAGTGTTATTTTTACGCTTCATTTACTATATTAATAAGCAGTTCGCATTTATTTTTAATTCTAAAAACGTCGTACGGACATCTACCGACGACCAGTGTGGTTTCGATTAGCGGATGCCTATTTGTCGCCCGCTTGGAATTAAATTTTATTTAAATGTTTTTATTTCGTACTTTGGGTTTTATAGTATACTATTTTAATGTTTCCTCCTCGATCTTTCTAATTAGTAAACTCTTTCGCAATTAGTGTTTGTTTCATTGGTTAGTTGTTTGGTTGTTTCGTGTGTCGGCCGCTGGCGCTGCTCTGGTGTGGATGTTCATTCTAAGTACGTATTTCTGGCATTTCATTTTGCCACTTGTTGCCGTCGAGTTTGAAAAAGCAGACTGGTTTCGATCCATATTCACTGTGAATTTTTGGTTTAACCATATCGATTTCGTACAAGTAATTACGCTTAATGAAGTGGATTTATGAAGCAGTGACATGTTTTAACTTGGTTTATATCCTGTTTTCTCGACTTAATGTCGAATGATCGAATTCCTGTCTGATAAGATTTCTTCTTTAGATTTTCTAGATAGAATTATAGCGTCTCATTTCACCCCATTACAATTGTCACACTAACGTGGGGCTCTACATTAAGTATACCGCATCCACACAGAAGGAAGAGCCATAGGATAAATAAATAATAAATACGCGTTCTTATTATTGTGGCATTATGCGACAGTGACTGGATGATTATGTTAAATTCGGTGTAATCATGTTCGAATATATTAGTCTCTTATACGTAGGTTAAGAAAGTATGGTGATGATGAAAATTCTTAATCTCGAGATTTTTAGAGTAGTCCACGTTTCGAAGTCCCTTGATAACGAAAAAGTCTGTTCTCTAATACTCTTTTCAATCTCTGTCGATAGTGGCCAAACGGCTAACGCTATAAATACCTTTGAATTTACGAGTATAATCTTCCTCTTGAGACCAGATTAGATTTTCGGTGAAATCGGTATGTCAGAAATAGTAGTTTGCTTCAATGAAAAAACTAAATTTTACGAACATTTTGTCAATTGCAAATTAAATTTTTAAAAAATACAGAAAAATCGTATAAAGGTTTATCGAAATTTTTGCCTGAAATAGATGTTTTACTCTTATCGAAAAATAATCTTTTGCGAATATCTCTCAAGTCATGCTTTCTAGACTGACATATTAATAGAATAATTTTTGAAAAAAGCTTATTTCAAAATTCAAACTGAAGTCACTTTTTTGCTCTTACCGAATAGCAGTTTTTTTTCTTGCAAATATCTCTCAATTTATGTATACTACACAGATTTAGTAGATTAAAAGTACTTAGAACTGGATTTGGAAAAAAATTACGTATCAATATCAGTTGCATTTGTGAAGATTATAATTTTAAAAATCCTTTCACACTGAGAAAAATGTTTCACTTAATGCATTTTTCACACAATAACTACATCAGATGATTTCAGTGGTCCTCACAGGCTTGCTTAATGTAAGTGGTTGCACCGCCAGAAAGGAATTGAACAACGCTTTCGAGATGTTTTACCATGGTTTTAGAGGACAATTCCTCATATCCAGATTTACAAACATTTCATATAAAGTATTACATATTACTTTTCTAATAGACACAATAAAATGCTTATATAAGTCTTTTGCATTGACAACAATCTATATTTTGAGGTTAAAAATATTACAGGAAATTTTACTAAAAGACAATTGCGTCTTAAAAAGTGATTTATACAAAAAATAATCAAATACATACAACTAAATTAGTTTTATTCTTCCTAAAATGTTGGTATTATAAGGAAAAGTGCTTTCAGCTATAAAATTTAGTAGTGAATGTTGTTAATGTAATAATGTTTAAAATGATAACTAATTAGATTTGTTAAAGCGCCTTCCTTTTTTTTAACAGCGATCCATGATCGTTTGAATATTCAAACTTTCCATTTGTTATTATTTTGCATATCAGCTTTATAATAATAAGATTGATTTGCATGCCTAAATTGATATATATTTTTGAGAAACATGATTAAATTAAAACGAACTCCTACTTAAAAAAAAACAATAATTTACCACCCCTTTTATATTGAATACTGTTCAATAATCTAAATCTTTTTGATTAATGTTTTTACTTTTTACAAATCAATCACATTCCTACAGACATTTGAAACAAAAATTGATATCCTTACCTTTTAAATCTCTTCATTTATTCCTGACCTACTTTCAAGCACGACACTGTATTGTCATATTCTCAAAATACTAAATTCTACGAATCTTATATTGCAATAAATTATAAATTTCTTATTGCTCCAAAATGCCATCTCTTTGAGCACAATTATTGGTAGTGTTATTAATTCTTTCTTACTTCTCTTCATAATTAATTTCTTTAACCCAAACTTTTTGAAGTGTAAACTTCTTTGGGCGCGTTGCGTTGATTGTGGGCACTGAACAAGACTGAGCCGTCACGCTCGGCTATGTAACGCTCGGTCGGTTAAAGTCGGCTCGAGTCGACTAAGGGAACGAGAGAAATATATCATATAGAGGTATTTAATTTCAATTAAATTGAAATTTAAATGAATAAATAAATTCATGTCCCCGAGCAGATTATAAATTGTAAATATATATATATATACATATATATATATATATATATAATGATAATTTTTTTTTTTTTTTTTGTATATTCTTCCTGGTTTTTACGGCTTGGATTGCGGAATTATGTTAGGTTAAAATAAAAAACATTCTTACGTTTCGACCCTATTTATAAGGTCTTCCTCAGAAATTTATGTAGGTCAAAACTATAAACATTGACAATAATTAATTTTGAAATTAGTAATATAATAACCTTAAGTAAAACTTACATTAATTAAACATTAGTATTTTTGAGGTTCTTGCTGTTTTTTACGACCGAGTAATGAAAAATGTTTCCTTAATTGGAAAAGCATGGTAACTATAAAAATGACAAACAATTTTTATTTTAATTTTTACAAACAAACACTTTAAAAAAAATAATGAGGGAACTACTTACTCAAAGGATAAAAAATTTTTGTTGTTGTTATTTAATGTTTTAACAATTTTCCTTTTAATAATTGAACTTGTTGTAGACGTTTTAACAGTAATTTAGTTTATATACATGTATAATTTTAACTGTTTAATAAAAATCAATAATACACATGTGTACATGTGTTTCTTTATGTATCTAATGTATGCATCTGACTGGACACCTCTCGAGGTCAGAAATGTGTGTGTGTTTTTCTCTATGAATATGTTTTTCGTTTGTCAATGCAGTACGAGGCCCGACCAATAACAATTTTATACTATAGAATAATAAATTTGTGAAATATTTTGCGTATCTGTTCTGTCATTTATGGCATTTTTATGCTTTTTAATTTGCAAACTTTCATGAACGTTCCTAGCTTTGTTATTAATTTCGGTAGTGAGGATTGATGTGTGATTATAGTTGAATGAGTGGTTTGTTAGAGTGATGTGCTTTTTTAAAGCGGTGCTATTTGCCGCATATTTGTGACCATTTAGACGTTCTTGTAAATGTTGGGAAGTTTGCCCTATGTGTACACCTTGACAGTTGTTACATGGTATTTTATATACAACATGGGTTTTTTTTGTAATTGGTATTTTGTCTTTGAGGTTTGTGTATAGATTTTTAAGGGCATTGAAATTTTTGTTTGCTACTTTTATGTTGTATGGTAACAGTATTTTGTTAATTCGTTCACTTAGGTTGTGAATGTATGGTATAGCTACATATCGTGTTTCAGCATTTGCATTTGATTGTGTTTTTGGTGTTCTGTAACGATTATAGTGAAAGTGAAGTTGTGTTTTAATTATTTTCTGTATACAGTGTAATGGGTAGTTGTTCTTCTGTAAAGATGTTTTAATATTTTGTAATATTTCCGGTCTATAAATAGCACTTGTCAAGGTTATAGCTCTATTAATCAAATTCTTAGCGACATTTATTTTAAGGGCTTTTGCTTGGTTGGATTTATAATTGATGTATCGGTCTGTTGCAATAGGTTTCTGGTATAATTTTGTTAGGAAAATATTTTCTGTGTGTATAATAGTGAGATCAAGGAAATTAATGGTTTTGTCTCGTTCTATCTCAACCTCGAATTGTAGTCTGGGATGGAATGAGTTAAATTGTTTCAGTATGTAATCTGTTTTATCGGAAGGAATGCAGGCAATGCAATCATCTACGTATCTTTTGAAGAAGCTGGGCTTGAAATTAAGTTTTTGAATGATAGTTTCTTCTAGTTGTTCCAGCACTAATTGAGCTATGACACTGGAAATAGGAGACCCCATTGCACAGCCATGAATTTGTTGGTAATGTTGATTGTTGTATTGGAAATAAGTGGCGTTTAGGGTAAGTTCTACTCCCTTTTTGAACTCTGTTAGTGTTAGTGTTGTAAAATCTTGTAAGACATCCCATTTTGTTTCTATTGCTTGCAGGGCCAAAGTGATTGGTATGTTAGTGTACATGGAAATGACGTCTAAAGAAGCTAAGATGTGGTCATCTGGTATTTCTGTGGTGTCGAGAAATTCTTTGAGATCGTATGAATTTTTTAGAAAATATTGATTTTTTCCTGTGATATTAGAAATTGAATTAGCTAGAAATTTTGCGAGTTCATAAAAGGGACTCTGTGTTGATGAAACAATTGGTCGAAGAGGTATATAATCATTATTATAAAAAACCGGCTAAGAAAGAAGAAGAAGGAATTCTTCAAAGAAAACTATATATATATATATATATATATATATCAAAAATGACGTTTTTCGCGGTTATGTGATGACAATTTGATATTTTGGGTTTTTTGCCGCGTTAATTCAAATCAAGTATGCATATACGAAATAATTCGTATATGCATAAGTGATATGAAATGTAATGCATATCTACACCACCAATTGCTGACATTGCAAATATCAACGTGCAGACAGCTGTTTCGATCTAACCTGGATCTCGTCAGTACACGAAGGTGATATTTGCAATGTCAGACAAAATTGGATTTCCTGCCTATATACTTGATTGGGTACCAAATGCCTATGAGAAGACTCCCAGCGGCATCTGTGATCCAATAGCAAGAACGCAAGGAAATGTTAACCCTTAGTAGAACATCTACTTTATCAGGCAACTGTAGATATGCATTATGTAGGTGACTTTACCTACTTAATAAACTACTTCCCCAGAAAGGTAATGTCAAAAATGACGTTTTTCGCGGTTATGTGATGACAATTTGATTTGATAAAGTAGATGTTCTACTAAGGGTTAACATTTCCTTGCGTTCTTGCTATTGGATCACAGATGCCGCTGGGAGTCTTCTCATAGGCATTAGGTACCCAATCAAGTATATAGGCAGGAAATCCAACTTTGTCTGACATTGCAAATATCACCTTCGTGTACTGACGAGATCCAGGTTAGATCGAAACAGCTGTCTGCACGTTGATATTTGCAATGTCAGCAATTGGTGGTGTAGATATGCATTACATTTCATATCACTTATGCATATACGAATTATTTCGTATATGCATACTTGATTTGAATTAACGCGGCAAATAACCCAAAATATCAAATTGTCATATATATATATATATATATATATATATATATATATATATATTTGTTTCTTGGCCGTATATTATATTTAATATTCAAAAGAAATACTGTATAATTTCTTTTTTTTTTAATTTTCTTGGTGTAGCGGCCTCAATTAAAAATTACTAATCGTAATAAAACAAAACTCTTTTAACGTTTCGACTTTTTATTAAGTCTTTCTCAAAATATTAAAAATGTTTACACAGAAAATACAAACATACTGATGTCAAAACCACAACTGCAATAAATAAGGACAAAACAATAACTACAGAACATTAATAAAATTTATTTCATTTACTATAATAATGAAAACACCAATATATATATATATATACGCGATTATATATCGCGGCCGCTAAATTGTATTTCGCGGACTGTGTTGCGTTCGCTAATTGGTAACTTCGCTGACGGTTAACCAAAAAATTTATTGTGTGTGTATGAGACATTATCTCTATAATAATATAATATAATATGTCGCGCTCAGGTAAGTTTTAGCATGTTTATTAAAATGATATGGATGACTCGGAAACTGATCAGTATATTCCGGGTGTTAAATAACGTCAACACGCATTTACTATAATTTGTATACCAATGCAAAACAGAAACGTTGAGAATAGAGCATTGCTTTAATTGCTCATTATATACGAATTTATAAGCATTTAATTCTTTTCTGTTACACAGGATGGATGAAGAAAATCAAATCGATGACAAATTAAAACGAAACAGGGAATTGTCTAATGCGCGCGTGAAGAAATATCGTCAAAAGAACCACACTAAATCTCAGCAACTGAATTCGTCGATGCAGGATGATCCTAATGTAATATAGAACGAAAAAAAGAGTTGGATTTCGTATTATTAACCTCGCCTTGATGAAGTTTTCACTTCTGCCGTGTGGTTTTAAGCACGCCCGTTTTCTTGTTTAAATATAATTTTTATCTAATCAAATTATACCTATTAATATTGAAAAGAGCAAAACTGTTTGTTGAAATGTTGATTATTGATTTTGAGAACATGATAAGAAAATGTATAATTTTGTGTGTTTCAGACTTGTTGGCCATCCCCAGCACGGTGTAGCCAAGAAATAAAGTGGTATAATTCATGAAGGTAGAAGCAATAAACGGAAGACCATCGGGATAACGGACTACCATTCGCAAATTCTGTCAAAAGATATTCAGATCTGACGTTCGACAACCACTGCGTGACAGTTAAACTATTAATAAAAAATAAATCAATAAAAAGAATTGTCGCGAATACATGAATAACAATGTCTGATGTATTAACTTATTACTAGATACCTATAAAAAGTATTAAATTTGTATTCTTATGAGGTAGTAACGAATATATTTCAATAGATCAAATTTACCAAATATATTTGTGTATGTAATATGTAATATAGGTGTTTCTGCATCATCAAGCTATTTAATTTGTTTTGTGCTTGACTCCCTCATACAATAGAAAGGTTTCTTTGTCAGGAACCGGGGTTCACTACCTGTAGTTTTTCCACACTCATTAATGAATGCGGAGAGGCAACAACTTATGGAATATTTTAATAATAACTTATGGTTGTACAAGTTTAATATTATTAAAATAAGACCCTGATATTGGATTTATCACGTTTATTTATACAAATAACATTAACACCATATAATTTATTATAATTTCTCTTATTATCTAACTTTTGTGTGTTTATTTGTAAGTGTTTATTTATGTATGTATATGTGTGTATCGAGAATGCAACGATGAGACGATGTCCCCAGGGCTCAAAAGGGATATCGTCATCAGCAAAACTCTCCTTTCTATATTTCTCTCACTGTTATCATTTTATCTTAACACTGATATACAATAACAAATTAAGGCAATTATTTACATTTTTACTTAGGTATATATTTATATATTTGACATATTTATATTTTTGTATATACATATGCGTATATATGTACACGATTATTAAAGAAAATATCTGAAAAACATTTGTTCCATTATTCTAGTCAGACATAGAAGGAAAGGACACGGTAATCGTAATTCGTGATGAAATTTCCATACTGATTTAGCATTTTTTGTTTTAATCTTATTGAATTTATTATTATTATTATTATTACTGTTTTAATTTATCTACAAGACGACTTTGATTATTTACAAAAGAATAAATAAAAGGAAATGCATAACGCAACCTTAATCGTGCATTATACTTTCATTTCTAATTTAATGTAAATACACTACAAACACGAAAATTCCATTACTGCTCATGCACATAATATAGATATTTATATAATAGTGCAGGTTTTAATTTTTCTATGCTGTTAGGAACCAGAGAAAGATAGTAATAATAACGATGACTAATTATCATTTAAATATTAATAGTTCATTATATTTACTCAATACTATTTACACGATATCATGCAAAATCAGTATGGAAATTCAATTTGTACATATTTATAATTCTCTAGGTATTACAATTTTATACAAATATAAATACAGTCTATAATATATGTATGCATATGTTATTCATTGTTTATGATTAAGAATGTGTAGAAAAGAAATAGAGAAAAGATACAAAGATCAGATTATTTTAGCTCAGCTGATTGTACATCACATTTTTTAAATGGTAAAAATATGTTTGTCTTAATGGTAATAATTAATGCATGTAATTATATTTCAATTCGATTTTCTTTTATTTTCCGTTTACATTGTTTTTTTTAGAATTAGATTTGTTTATATTTGATTATTAAAAAATTCTATTCTAGGAACATTATATATAAATTATTGCAGATTATCTTTTTCGTAAATCTCACAGATATCGACGTGTTATAATGATTATATGAATAATAATAATAACAAATAATAATATCTAGCATGCTATCTACTTTGGAAATTATACAAGCTGTGCCATATAACGAAAACATATCGGGTATCGAAATAGTATTTTCATATTAATAAGCTTCTTCTTAATGTAGACTGCATTCGGCATTATAATTACAAAAGCGCAGTTTAAAGTGCTTTTAGAAGTGATGCTGAAAATTATTGAAAATTATTGACATAAACTCATCAACTTTAACATCGAATTTAAAATTATAGGTTATTGGCGCAATTTCCTCATATTGGCGAGGTTATAGCTGCATGTAAGCATTATATGGTTATAAAATTATGTTAAATAAACCTCAAATATACATACATGAAAATTTTTTTCGTATATGAATAAATGTATGAATGCACATCTACCCTAAGCAGGCATTGCGAATAACAACGTGCAGACAGCTGTTTCGACATTACATTGGCCTCATCAGTGCACGAACGTGTTGTTCACAATGCCTTTAAAAACTTAGATTACCTAATATATTCAACTTACGTACCAAACGCCATGAGAGATTCCGAGCGGCATCTGTTACCCAAGTGCGACATCGCAAGATAATGTTACTCTCCGTAGTACAACTACAAATCAGGTAACTGTAGATATACGTGCATTCAGTGAACACGCCATAGGTGGCGTATCTATTACAATACAATGTAACAGTAATTCTTGGAGAGAAAGCGCTCTCAAGCTATTTTTTCTCTCCAAGAATTACTGTTACATTGTATTGTAATAGAAACGCCACCTATGGCGTGTTCATTGAATGCACGTATATCTACAGTTGCCTGATTTGTTGTTGTAGTACGGAGGGTAACTTTACCTTGCGATGTTGCACTTGGGTAACAGATGCCGCTGGGAATGTCTCATGGCGTTTGGTACGTAAGTTGACTATATTAGGTAATCTAAGTTTTTAAAGGCATTGTGAACAACACGTTCGTGCACAGATGAGACCAATGTAAGGTCGAAACAGCTGTCTGCACGTTGTTATTCGCAATGCCTGCTTAGGGTAGATGTGCATTCATACATTTATTCATATACGAAAAATTTTTTCGTATATGTATACTTGAGTGATTTAATAGCGTGAGAGCGCTTTCTCTCCAAGAATTACTGTTACATTGTAAACTTTAAATATTTAGACAAGACTCTCGCGGTAGAGCAAATCAAGGAAGATTTTTCGAAATGGTCGATATATAACATGAACTTTTCTATATCGTAATATGTAAATGAATTACGGACACCCATTTTACGAGGGGAGATTTTATGTTATCTACTTAGCTATGAAAACAATATGTTATCGCGACAATTTTCTTTCGTGACGTTTCTGTCACATTTTATAGTGTGATCTCGATGTTTGGTTCGAATCGCTTAACATTTGTTACTTTTACATTCGTTTAAAGAAGAACAATGAAGTGTCTAGAAATTTTTATCAAAAGAAGCAATATTTATGAGAGAATGGCGAGAGTGTATGGAGAAAATATCCCGTCCTGATTCCAAGTCAAATTTTGGTGTAGCAGTTCAAATGGATAAGAGAATCCATTTATGATGACGCAAAATGTGTGGATGACATCTTGAAGCACGAACTGAAGAAATCATCAGCAAAGTTGAAGATTTGGTGTTGGCTGACCGCCGAAAAGTTTCAGTTATTGCTAGAGAAATATTAGAAACGAGTGTTTTTAAAATTCAACACGTAGATTTGGGAATGAGCAATGTGTAGACGACAAATTTTTAAAGAGAATTTGACTCTTTTATCTCAAGATGAAGACTTCTTAAATTGAATTGTGACTGGGGATGAAATTGGGTACACCACTGGGACCCTCCATGCAATGGGTCCATAAGGCTTTCCACCGTCCAAGAAGCCAAAAACTGATTTTTTTGCGAGAAAAGTGATGGCCAAACATCTTCAAACATCTCATTCTCGATCTCTCTCTTCCATTCTTTTCTCTGTCACCAAGATAACGGCCCTGCGGTTATAGCTATCACTACTTTATAGTTTGGGGTATAATCTTTCTCTAAAGATCTGATTAGATTTATAGTAAAATCGATGAACCAAAAGTAGCAGTTTACTTACAAATTATGCAATTCTACTACCAAATTTGAATAATTTTTGTAAAAAATATATTTCAAATTCCTACGGAATTCCGATATACATAACTTACGAGTATGGTAATGAGGTATTCAGGGCAAATTTATTGGAAGTATAAAAATATTCCGACATTAATTGAAAAACTTTTGTATAAAATATTCGAATCACAAATAGGTAGGGTATAAGAAACTTCTGAAGTGAGGTATGGGCACCACACCTCATTTTTTATTACTTACGTTAATGATGCAAATGCTTTCTGGTCAAAAATATAACTTCGATAGTAAATTATGTACCTTTATTTGGAAATAAGGTCGTGAATTCTCGATGTTCTTTATCTTTCGATAACCAAAACTATGGCGTGCAAAGTGTTATTAAGAGCTAAGGACACTAATTATATCCCAATAACACAAGCTATGGCGCGAGAGTTTTATTTGTGACTTGAGAATAATTATGAAAAAGCAACTTCTACATGCGCAATGGAACAAGACTTAACTATATCAGCCCCAAGT
Source organism: Amphimallon solstitiale (assembly GCA_963170755.1). Classification (NCBI taxonomy): domain Eukaryota; kingdom Metazoa; phylum Arthropoda; class Insecta; order Coleoptera; family Scarabaeidae; genus Amphimallon; species Amphimallon solstitiale. Next base: position 89,282,434 of record OY720680.1, read on the forward strand.
TCTGTTTATTTTTGAAGAAGAGCAGATTATATTAAAGCAAATGTCTTTAAATTGTTAATAAAGCTCCTATTCTGAAATATATAACATTTGTCTTTCTCTTTTCAAAAGATATTTTCATTATCTAGTGTGCAATTTAGATATTATACTTTAACACGCACATTTGTGTATATTTAATTTAAGCAATAAGAGAAATAGAAACAGCTTAATCAAAGTGTAAGAAGAGATATACAGAGAGCACCTCAAGATGAATGTGTAGATGAAAATATACAAAAAGACAATTTGGGCCATTAGAATATGTAAGCAGAATGCTCAAAAGTTGAATGATGAAAAAATCTACGAAAGGAAAGTAGAGAGAACAAATGGAAGAGGGACACGGATAACATGGTTAGAGAAAGTGGAAGAAGCGGTTACCCAACAAAAAAAAAACAGTAGACGAAAATATGATAGAGAAGGTTAGGACTAATGATGTAAGGAAGTAGGAAACATATTACCATTCTTTATAAAAATATATTATATGTAATAAAAATAAACTCAATAAATTATGCATTCTAAAAAATAAAAGCCAAATGCAAGTGGCATTTAAAATAAAACTTCTGTCATGCATAAGAGATATACAATTAACTTTCACTACCATAATTCAATTCTGTAAGAAAAGTATCTTAATTATGTCAAAATTTACTATTTAGGTAACTTCAACTTATGTGGTCCACGTTATCTAGCACAACCTGCATTAGCCTACATATATCATCATCATTATTATTTATAACAATAGTAATAATAACAATAATTTGTTGTTTTAGAATTAACACTATAAAATGTAGTAAGATGCATTAACGGCCGAGATTGTCGTAATATATTTAATAGACACAAAATCTACATACATATATTTTACCAGCAAAGTTGATATAATCATAAGTATACAGTGTGTCCACATTTCGATGTGCACCATTGGTATATCGTTTATTAGAATAGATAGAGCATTTAATGCTGGCAACAAATCTCATTTCCAATTCATTCGGACTTTTTACAATTTTGAGATATTTTGAAAAAACCAACATTTGCCTGTTTTAATTTTACTCAATAACTCGATAACACCTAATGCGATCACTTTTAAACTCTAACATACTCAGGCACTTTTTTAAGACAATTTTTTTGGGATTAACAGTAAGCCAAGATTTTCATTTGTTTCCAAGTTGTTAGCTCTGTCTTTAGTCCTTAAAAATAGCTTTCTAATAATGTACAACATGCCAACTAAATATTTATTTATACGAGTGATATGATTATTTAAATAAAATTTCACTCTTTGTTAGACAGTCCTTAAAAATAGCTTTTCAATAATATACAACATGCATAATAAATCTTTATTTATACGAGACATATGAACATGTAATGTAAATTTCACTCTAACACGAAATTAAAAGTTCAGATTTACTTAAACAAATTGTTGAATTTGGCATTTTGCTCCACACACTTTTGGTACCTTGTTTTAACAGAATTACAAACTCTACATAGTGTGTTTTCGTTTAATGATCTTAGCACATCCAACACTCGTTGTTCTAAACTTTCCCGATTCTCTGATGGTTCAAAATTAAGTACTTCGTTTTTATTGGCACCCCACAAATAAAAGTCAAGGAGCGTAAAGTCAGGCAGATCGTATTTCTTATATTATACTGCTCCATTTTTTGAAATAACTCTCTCATTGAAATATTCTCTCATAATATGCTGCACGTCACGTGTTTATGGGCAGGACAGCCGTCCTGCTGGAACCAGATATTTTGCATGTTTTCACGGTCAATAATTTGTGTTAGGACAGGCATTATCTCATTCGTTAGTAGCTCCAATTATCTATTACCAGATAAAGTGTAATCAAAGATGAAAGAACATATTAAGTGATTATCCAAAATGAAAAAAACATAAAATCAAAAAACAAAAAAGATGTCAATGAAAGTTCGTACCACTCAAACCAAACCAGAGATTAAAATCAAATCGAACTTGAAATCTTCTTTGATTTACCAAATGTGGATTTTCAGTAGACCACTGATGATAGTTGTGCCTGTTGAACACTCCACAATTGGTAAACCGTGTTTCATCTGTCCAAAGTATTTTCCTAGGAAAATCAATATCATCTTCACATTTTTGTAGATACCACCTGCTAAATTGTAATCTTCGCTGATAGTCATTATCGCTTAAACCCCGTACAATTGTTCCTTTATATGGGTGGTATTTGTTTTTCCTCAACGTTCTATAAACATTAGATTTCGGAATTCGAGTTTCTCGATCCACTAGACGTACTGATGTAATTGGATTGTTTATAATATTTTGTAAAATATTGTTTTGACGTATATCAGCATTGTTAACTTGATAGTTAGATCTTTTTTGTCCGAAGCTTCCATAGTTTACTAAATTTCTGATTATTCTGTTAAAAATTGTGTAGTGTGGTTGTGGTCTTTTTGGAAACGCTCAGCCTAACTTGTGTAAGCATTTTAAGAGTTTCTATTTGCTTTGAAATAAACTTCTAACCGGCGGGTACCAAGTGGGCACTGATAATGGTCTTCTACCTAATATCTAATGACACTCGGTAATCCGCTAGACAAAGTGGGCACCACGGTCATCGAAGGGATTATAAGATTATAAAATAGATTTTATAAAATTACCTGTGTAGGTTAAAGACTATCAAATTGATACATAATATATTAAGCTTCAAATTGTTGATATTCCACTGAAAATGTATGATAAGAAGACAAAAGTCAAGCTGGACACATTAACAAATTTACATTCACAAATGATTTTGGGAGAAATTACGAGATTACATTTTGTTAAGTGTGTTTCATACTATTCAACAAGAGAAGGAATATAAGTAAGAATATTAGTGTATGTAGTATTTTTTACATATTTTTATACACTTAATATTTTTATATAACTTTTTTGTGTATATTGCCTATTTTTTTCATTTTCTTTCTTAGTATATATTATGTAGTATTTTTTAAATATGTTTATATATCTTAATATTAAGAGTTAAGTGTGTTTTATACTATTCAACAAGAGAAAGAATATAAGTAAGAATATTAGTGTATGTAGTATTTTTTACATATTTTTATACACTTAATATTTTTATATAACTTTTTTGTGTATATTGCCTATTTTTTTCATTTTCTTTCTTAGTATATATTATGTAGTATTTTTTAAATATTTTTATATATCTTAATATTAAGAGTTAAGTGTGTTTCATACTATTCAACAAGAGAAAGAATATAAGCAAGAATATTAGTGTATGTAGTATTTTTTACATATTTTTATACACTTAATATTTTTATATAACTTTTTTGTGTATATTGCCTATTTTTTTCATTTTCTTTCTTAGTATATATTATGTAGTATTTTTTAAATATTTTTATTCATCTTAATATTTTTCTTAAATTTACAAATTATTATATTGTGCTTTCCTTTAGTAAATATAATATGCAATGTGACAAATCTTAATAAATAAGTTGAGCAATCAGTACTTATTGCGTTTTCATTGCCTTCATTATAAATGTTTTTGTTGGTGCCTACTTTGCCTACAGAATTAGCGCAGATCCATTTAATTGGTGCCCACTTCGCCTATGAGATTAAAACTTCGGGTACGTTGGTGCCCACTTGGCCTCTGCCCCTTCTAACATATCAACCTTTGCTTCATTTGAAAATGTATGTGCCATTATCCGCTCTTATCTAATCTATTATAATCTCAATGCTTAACGGTAATTACTTATCAATAATTACTACACAAAGTTCTAAATCTCCCATCAATTGCACTACGCTTTTACATGTTAATAATGACAGAGCTTATTTGTCGTCTGTTTTACACTAACATTTAATTTCGTAGCTAAGTAATTTCCTATTAGAGTGAAATTTTATTTAAATGTTCATATCGCTCGTATAAATAAAGATTTGTTACGCATGTTGTACATTATTGAAAAGCTGTTTTTAGGACTATCTAACTAATTCGGAATTCGATATGGCCGCCATAAGAAAAACCAAAAATAGCACTAACAACTTGGAAACAAATGAAAATTAGGGCTTACTGTTAACCCCAAAAAATCTGTCTTAAAGAAGTGTCTAAACTATGTTAGAGTTTAGAAGCGATCGCATTAGGCGTTATTGAGGAAAATTTAAATCGGTGATTATTGGTTCTTTCAAAATATTTCAAAATTGTAAAAAGTTCGAATGAATTTGAAATGAGATTTGTTGCAAGCATTAAATTCTGTAAAACATTCTCCATTTAACAGTTGCTCTCTCTTCTAATAACCGATATATCAATGGTGAGCATTGTAATGTGGACACAGTATAGCTTACGATACCTGATAAAAAATAAAATGTTATAATTAATAATATATGGCAAAGTGGCCCAGAGTTAAAAGCAGCTCAACACTGGTAGTAGAACTTCGGTCATTCTGACTTTAGCAACCGTGCGCAGCGGTCAGAATTTTTCAAGATGAACGAAGACGAAGATTCCGATAGCGGCACTTCTTTTAGAAGTACCGCCTCGCGACCACCGACTTTATCACACACATCCTTGGGCGCAAAGGGTACTACCCCTCGCCCCCGCAAAGGAGATTACGGCAGATTTTTCGAATCAAAACTTAGGCCGGACGATGTACTCGGCTGGCAACACCTCATGAACCTGAAGGATGCCAAAGGCAAACAAGCAATAAGCGATTGCGTCGCAACTTTAAACAAACATCTGGATCTTTTTTATAAAACACAACCATCAACACACCCAATTATACAACTAAACAACCTACTAAAAGAAGGCATCGACAAAAAACATCAACTCGAAAAAGATAAAGAAGAAATCAACGCAGGAGACTTTATCATCCCAAGAAAAAGTAACAACAAAATCCCAAAATACGAAGAACACAACACACTGGATTTAAAAAACAGATTCACGGCAATAGCACCTACCAACGAACAAATGGAAACAGACTCAACAAACGAGACTGCACAAACATCAGCTGCTGCAAACAAAAACGAGGCAACTGGCAACACAGACACAGACACACTCACACAAACACACAAATACAGAACATCACCAATCATAGTAACCGACAAAGATAAATGGACACAAGTACGTGGACTCCTGAAGACTGACAAAATACAAACATACGACAACAAAATGGTACGAAAAGGCATACACATTAACCCAAAAACCGACGACGACTACAGACAACTAACCAAAACACTGACCACAAACCAAATCGAATTCTTCACGTTCCAACTTAAAAGTGAAAAAACACTAAAAATTGTTCTCCGAGGAGTACCAACAAACTATACCACAGAGGACGTTCAAGAAGACCTACTAGCACAAGGCTACCCGACTATAAAAGCGACAAGGATGACCGGACGAGACAAAGCACCATCACCACTAGTGCTAATCGAACTGGACAAAACATACAAATCAATTTTCAACATCATTGAAATTTTCGGACTCAAAATCACAGTCGAATCTCTACGAGTTAAAACATCAATCATCCAATGTCACAAATGCCAATCCTTTGGACATGCACAGAAATTCTGCAACATAGCATACAAATGTATGAAATGTGCAGAATCACACTCCACTCACCTATGCACGAAACCGAAAACCACTCCACCAAAGTGCGCCAACTGCGGAGAGGAACATGTATCCATTTATAAACGATGCAACAAAAATCCAAACAACACACAGACAAAATCGAAACAAACATACACGGAAGCACCAATACCGACGAGAAACCCATGGACAGAAAGAACAGAAAGAACAAAAGAAACGAAAAACCAAAGACAAACGGACAACACATACACTCAAAGACAAGTAGACGAACTAGCACTCAGCCTAGGCAGAATGCTGCTAGTGCTGCACGACACCAACGCAACAGACAAACAAATAAATGACTTTATACAAGAAACAAAAATAATAGCACAAATTTTCAAACACTAATCACACAGTCACACAACACACCGGATCAACCCCTGGAAAAATCCGGAGCATATTCATATCAAACAGTCTACACGCCAAGAACCGGAAAAACAAACAACAACAGCCAGAGAAAGCAAGCAAGCAATACTATCAGATACCTCGCAGCAGGAGGAAGCAGTTGTTATTGCTACCAAACACCATCGCAAGATCTACATTTATAAGATTAAAAGTAAAAGGCAGAAGCCTGACTTGACAAGCCCGAGAAGAAGACGAAGTAGAACTTCGTTCTTCTTTGTGTGCTAAGTTCGAATCTCCAACTCGTAAGATTTTATAGGAATACGTGTTTCGGAAGGCTTACATTCTGTGTTTGCTCTTATAACAAAATGTATTCTTTTATCGAAAATTTTCCACAAATACCAAGATATAAATTTTTTAGTGCATACGTACATCAACAACAAAATAGACGTCAAGTTAATCTGAAATCCACACGAAAAATGTTAGATGCAATCATAGGTTTGTTTCAGATCTATATAATATCGTATATTAACAGTCATGTGTTTGTGTAAATCGAAAACAATGTTCCAAACAAATTTTGAACTGTAGATTTAATTACACCGAAAATGTTTCAACGAAATTGCAGAGAAACAAAAACTAAACCTTCTCTTTAAACAAACAACCAAGGAGAGTATGAGATGTATGTAAATACCTACGAGTAAAGAATATGACAGAAGAGAGTCTCCTTAATAATAATATTTGTCCAAATGTGGTAACTCAATATGGCCGCATCAATGCATAGAATATGTATGTTACATGTCAGATGTAGTGTCAGATATATGACAAGTTATTCAAAATACTCATTTTATAAACTATGATTGGTCAATATTGCCATAAGGACCTGCCTTAAAGTGGTAACTCCGTCTAAATAATACCCATTCCCCCACCAGTTTATTATCTCACCTGTTCTATTCTTTCCTCGTAGGTAAATACGAAGGGAGATATTCATATTAGCTACAAGCAATGACAAAAATAAGTGACGACTGGAAATTATTACTGTGACATTTTGATATTTAATGTTTAATTTTACATCCAAAAATATTTGTTATATTTGTATTGTTTTATCTCATAAAAAATGAGTAAAATTCGTCTAGATTACTTTAGAATATAGAAGCTTAATCAAATTCTTGAAGCGGACACGAAATAAATATATTGACTAGAAAATGATTAATGTTTATGAGGAATATGCGTCTTCATATTTTACTATGGTTCAAACAATTTCGGTCGGACAAGTAATCAGTTAAAGATGATCAAAAATATAAAAGACAAAAACATAAAAGTTGATGAATTAAGGGTATTGAAAGCTACAGTACTAAAAAAAAATCATGCAGATTTAAGATCCCGTAAAGCTTTATTACGCTGGATTCAGAAATTGCTTACTAACTCCATGGCAACACATTAGCGAAAAAATCTTGTTGTTTATCAAACAAATAAGAAATGTTATCTAAAATTATATCTGCTGATGAAACGTCAAAGTACCACTTGGATTATCCGACAAAACAAAAATCCATGCAATGAGCTCACATGGGATCCCCACCGCCAAAAAGGCAAGAACGAAGAATTCATGAAAAGCTGATGGCGGAGGTATTTTGAAATATGAAGGAATCTTAATGGTTAACTGTATGAAAAAAAAAACTCTACAAGAACTGGAGAAGCTTATAAGAAAACACTGAGAAAGTTGAAAACTGATATACCGCAAAAATACTTCTATAACCTTGATCAAAGAATATGCTCTTTATGACAATTGCAGAGTTTACAAAGTTCGCCAAGTCCGTGAAGTAATCGACGAGTGCGGCTTTGTAGAGATGGAATTTCCACTATACAATCTCTGTTTGGTACCGAGAGACACTAGAAAGTAGCGCTGGAGAATTTTTTTTAAAGGATTTATTAAAACCTTTTTTTAAGTCATTGTCTTATTAGACGAACTTGAATAAATGTATGATCATATGTTTCAAAAGAAATATCTCCCCCAATCTCTTCTCTTTCGTATCTAGGTAAATAATATATAAGTACTCTACTTGTGCTTCATCTTTGAAATAAACTTTTAATTTAAAATGTAATATATACGTAGATAGTATATTATTATTTATTTCCAAAATTAATTTTTGTAGTTAGTTTAATATTTTATGCTAACCAGTTGCAAAAAAATTAAAATACTTTAATCTGATTATAATAATTACTGTTTTAATAAATTGTAACATAAAATTCTTCAAAAATCGTTGACATTTTCAATAATCGACAAATAGTGTAATTCCAGCACATGCGCTTAACATGATACATAATCTGATACGCGTACCATATTTACGACTTGTTGGAATAAGCGTCATATTATAATTACGTCTGCAGGTGCAGTTTCAAAATGGATATTTTTCTGCATGCTGACAATATTTTACTAGTCCTGATCCTCGCTAGGAAGCACCGATAACTCAATATCAGATCTTTTGCTGGCCGCTTCAATAAAACCACGGTTACTGAGAAAGTATCCAAATTTCGCATCATCTCTCGTCTGCGTTTTTCTGAAGTAAAAGGAAATATGTCTGTGTGCTTTAGTAACTATATGCGTTGAGATAAAATAGCAAATCTGAGAGTATTGCTATAGCTTTGTAAATCAAACATATTCTCGTCTATATTAGATATATGTATATATTAAATAATAATTTAGCAGAAGCACTTTCTTACATTTTATAGTGTTTATGTTGTGTTATAAAAATAGTCATAAGTTTGGTCAATGCGATATATATATTATATTACACACTCATTTTTTCTCAATCTGATATAAGTGATTTTGTATACAGTTCTGTTTGTTGTAATGATGTAAGCAAAATTAATAACATAATATTTATTTAACTTCAAAATTGTGATTATGTTGTGGTCATTTTCAGTCAAAAATTTAGCAAATACGTACTGTGCCTAGGGAAAAGTCCGCAAAATAAGATTTTCTTGAATAAAATTTATTCAGATAACTTACAATCATTTGTGACTGTAAATAGGATAGCAGTGGTGTAGAGTTGCTGGCTCGTTTACATCTGCTATATGTCTAAAATCTAATTAAGTTCGAGATCTTTTTTGTTAATTCTAATATTTCTTCAATTTCACTATTAACACTTTTTCTTTCTCTTGTTATCAGGTTTCTATTATAATTAATGACTAGTGTCAATAGTGAAAACTGATCTATATAAAATATGTAGTGTATTAATTAATATAACGTACAGGCTGGATAATGCCACATCAATATTCATTTGCTTTTAAAATAACTAATTTCACATATCAGAATATTAAAAAAGGCAATAATAGAGTGGCTTTGTTTATTATTGTCATATAGTTCGTTTCTTGACAATTTACTTATTTATGTTGATTTACTATTTTGCCAAAATTTTCTTTCTTTCAAGGTAATAAAGCAATTTACTTGGTTTGGTGGATAAATGAAAAAGTATGTTAGTGTAGTGTTTCGGATATGTTAACCTATTGATAATTATAACTTAGATGTTAAAATATTGAACGTAGGTTAAATTTTTTCATTATTAATTTATTTCCTTCTCTTTTTTTTAATGTATCGTAGTATTCAATTTGTCAGTAAAAATATTATTCCTATTCCTTTCACAAAAACAAATAGAAAGTTATCTAAAGTGTTTGAAAAATATCTATGATGTGGATTTTTCCCTAGATTTACTATGCATGTAGTTTTATATAAAAAGAGCGTTTGTTAATTTTATTGCTGACATTCTTCTGAATTAATTAATTCAAAATCCAGGTTGAAGAATTTTCGTCATATATTAATTATATTCAGTATGCGTGTCTATATTAATTTTGTTTTGTCTTTTTTTTCCATTTGAGTAGAATTCATTTGAGCAGACTGTAAATTACATTGTAATCATTGCAAAAATATATATTTGAAATTTCATCTCTTCTAGCATCTAAAACGAATACATTTTAGAATAAAAGTTAAAATGCATACATATAATAAAATTGTCCAATACGAGTAGGTTTTACAGCATAATATGTTGTCACGAAGAATTTACGACTGAGTCAATTTAAATTGAAAATGATAACACAAATTGAAAATAACTGCAATAATAAAAAAAAATCATGTTCTAATACAGTTCTAATTTTACGAAGTTTCAGTGCTTTGTAATTTAAAATATCCCTTCATGATTTATTTGTATCTACGAATAGCTCACATACATTTTCGACTAAATAACATGAAACTTGATGAAATTAGTTTATTTCATATAATATATCTATTTCAGGTAATCTATTTCATATCCCAGGGCTTTGGATTCTTTATTCTTTAATAGCGTTATTTCTTTCACTACTACCTATTTACATAATTTATGAAACACGATTATTTTTATAATTGCAAATTGTAATTTACATAAACTTTCGTAAACAAAGTTTGAACGATAATCGTAACTATAGTATTTAATGTTGTTGTATGTAAAATAATATATTTTAATCGAATTTATATTTGCAGAAAGGGCGTAGTCAAAAAACGTATTTGGAGATCAATGAAAAAGCTGTTTGGAGATTGTAATTTTAACATTAACAAATCAGAGTTTAATGAAAACGATAGAGCTTATCTTAATCCAATAGTGATCACAATATTCATAATACAAGTTCTTAATGTTATTCGTTCTTGTTGCCATGACTCCAAATGTTATAAGATATTAAAAATGTATTAAGATGTTCCAAAATAGACAGCCAGAAAAACGTCCCTTATTTTTATTTAATTGTTTTGAATATATTAGAGCAGCTGTGGGCGAAGAAATAATCATCATAAATGATTTTGATTTCGTTTTCGACAAATTCTTGAAACATTCTTTTGTGCCATCCGGTTTAGGAGGTTTGGTCCATTTGTTTTAAGTCAGCCTTGTGTGGTATGGAACCGTTACATTAAGATGTTACAATACATACCGGGTAATTAGAATCTTAACGAAATGATGAACATTTCCTATTTGGTGAGGGGTAAAAATATAGTTTTTAATCTTTCATTCATAGAAAAATTCTAGAAAAAATAAATTTCAGGACACTTTCTAGTTTTTCTAAGGCCAGGAACATTTTTATTAGTGAGTTTTGTCCCCAGGAATTATCGCTATAGAGATAAGTCTTCCTAATTTCATCCGATACAGCAACTTCATTCATTAACACTTGATGCTTCTTGTGTCTTACTATGCCCTCATGGTAGAATAAGATAGAATGGAGTGAATTGAAAACATATAACCGTAAGTTATTAGTAATGGAACACATCTCAACTGAACTAGTTGAATGCTGTAAGTTTACCAAAAAAATAAAACACAATGCTAGAGTGTGGGAGCTTACTGGTTTCACTTATTTTCAGCACTCATTGTGGTTTGTATCAGCCCTCCTTTTGTTTACCTTTATAATACTTTGTTTATCAGGTTCAGATTTAGTTCAGTTATTTTTAAATTCATTTATTGTTTTATAGAGGAAAACTGAAATTGGCAGTGTTAAACAGATTATAATGAGGTTATATTATATTAAACAGCATGTAGCCTCTGTTTTGCTCAAGATAGAAAATAGTCAATGACTTACTCTTTTTTTGCATAGATATTATGGTAGGCGTCCTTCTGTTTGCTATACCTGAAATGCAAAATGCTCCATTTCTGTCTGAAACGCTGACGAGATAAAAAAATATATAATCAGCCGTAATATTCCAATTGTGACCAAAACTAACATACACCCTTTTTGCAAATAGCGATTTAATTATATTTTAGATAAGAAACACACAAAAGAGCGAGTTATGAATATCGTATTTGATTTCGTAGGAAGTTACTATGATTGATTACATGTATAATCTTCACATCGGAAATACATAAAAACACCATTTACGGTTTAAACTGGTGGCATATAAATGAATGCTACAGCAATACTGAAAAAATTAAGGGTGCTTATTGCATGAAATTAATACGGGATTGGTCTTCCGTGTTACGGAATGTTACGCGTCCACGTGTTCGCATGTCTAAACAGGCCTGGCTGATTATGGGAGGATGGGACGGCATTATGTTCGTGATGATATAACGTGACGATCTTTCATTGGACATCAGAACTTCATACACCGTAATTTCGTCGCGCAACAAGGAATATTGCGCGGTGGTGTACGGTACGATGTTTTCTTGCATGTGTGTAGCCACCTAAAGAGGCCATGGTGAGGATTTTGCAATTACGCTGTTGCAAAGTCTCGAAGAAATGTTCGGATAGAAAATATATGTTCCTCTAATAAAGTAGAGTTTAGTAGACAAACATTCTGACTTAGTTTGGATGTGAAACGTTTTTCCAACCAACGACAGTGCAGCATGTAAGGTAAATTCTTAGTCTCGAACCCCTGATGTAATTGAAAATTATAAATTAAGTAGTTTTAGTGAATCATATTTAGTATTTTCAACTTAAAATGTTACTCAGTTATTTGCAATCATAGTTTATAATCACCTACTTCTTTCTAATTAGATTTTTAAATAATAATTATTTTATAAAATTTTACGAGATTAAATCTCACATTTTTGATGGACACTGGTGTAAAAGTAGATGTTTTTCTTATAAGTACGGTACTTAAGGGTTTCCTGAATTATTTTCCAAAATACTGTGTATAATCTCGTGTGTTTACTTGTAAATATTATTCATAACAAACAATCAATGAGAAACGGTACTTCACAAAGAGTTTCTTTCACATCAAAATTAAATATAATATCCATTTCTCTTAAGTTTAATTTTTGCATGGTATTGATATCCGGACATTTGAGGATGAAGGGATGTTATATTTTATTTTGAATTCATAAATAGTAAACCGCAATTTAGAATGAAACAATTTAAGTTTTAAGACATGAAGTCTTAAAACATAAACAAATTCATCATGATAATTTTTCAGAATGCAATACATATTAGAAAATATGTTTTGAAATTAAATGAATTGTCACTGAAGAAGTCTAAGAAAGCAATAAAGATAAAATGTTAATCACCAAGGTCTTTTGATTTTTTTTATGCCCAATGGATATTCATTTCTAAATAAATTAGATTTAAAGCATTATAAATGGGCTGAAAGTATTCTAATATATCTGAAGTTGGATAAAGTATACGGCATATAAAGATAATTTTGAAAATATTAAAATAACAAATTTTTAATTTGATCAATAAATTTGTCAATTTCCATCTGAATAATTCGAATTGTGGCATCATAAAATGTCGATTTATATATTAAAATGTATGATATTGATAATTGTATTGTTATCATTATCTAATTAGTTAACAATAGAAATTTAATATATAGAATCATACTTTTTAAAATTGCTAATCGATATATATTTCCTGGATATAATAATTTTATATAACAATATTAATAAACTTCCATTATTAAAAAAAAGTTTTTATTTATTTTAAAGTTTGGGAAATGCTGTAAAACAAATTATTATTAAAATTTAAACAATTTTTATGTGTTTTTGCAGCTAAATTAATTTTTATAGTTAGGAAAGTACTCCAAAAGGCCAAAGTGGAATTGAGAATATAATTTCATAAAAGATAGGAAAGTATATTATTACCTGACAAGATTTGTGTATTATACAGGGTCTACCACTTAAAACTCCCAGGTCAAATATCTCGGAAACGGATAAAGATATTTGAATTTTGTAAAAAGTAGTTACTAAAGAATGTGATCGACTCTAGTTTGTTCTCACAATTGTGTTTTATTATGTGAAGATATAGATGGCCTTGCGATGAAAAGAATTTTTTTGATCGCCACAATCTTCATTTGTTTTTTATTTGAAAGAGTATTAAAATTAATGTAAATTTTATTATTTGTGTTAGTTTCCCAAATTTAACGGTTTCATAGATATTCGTGTTTAAAGAAAGTAAAGAGTAATTTTAAAGTTTTAGCAATGGTACTTAAACATAATGTTCGATATTGGTCAGAAGATAATCCTAGGTGGATAAGGCAAACAAGAAATTAAACAGTTTTTGGCGTTAACGTTTGGTGTGGAATTTTAAACGGATATATTTTTGGCCCCCACTTTTATCATGAAACATTAACTGGTGTGCGCTACTTACATTTCCTGCAAAATGAGTTGCCACTACTTTTGGAAGATGTTATGGAGCTGCGAAATAAATGTGGTTACATCAAACTGCTAATAATGTCAACATAGTTACTGACAATTTTAATCAAACGTTCCCACGTCGTTGGATTGGTACTAATGGAGTCCTTAGGTGGGCGGCTCGTTCGCCGGATCTAACCCCATTAGATTTTTTCTTGTGGGCTTACTTGAAAGCTGAAGTTTACAAGGAACCCATAACAGAAATGGGCGGCCTTTATAAAAAAAATTACGCAAGTGTTCAAGAAATTTGTAGAAATACATTGTTAAATGCTTGCGGAAGAAAACTAATAAGGCGATATACGTTATGTACCAATCAAGAAGGCAACAATTTTGAACATCTTTGTTAGTTATATTTGATCCTTTTAAGTATTTAAACAAAATAAAGATAAAACGTTAAATTTACTTTTACTTTCTTTAAACACGAATATCTATGAAACCGTTAAATTTTGGAAACTAACACAAATAATAAAATTTACATTAATTTTAATACTCTTTCAAATAAAAAACAAATGAAGATTGTGGCGATCAAAAAAATTCTTTTCATCGCAGCGCCATCTATATCTTCATATAATAAAACACAATTGTGTGAGCAAACTAGAGTCAATCACATTCTTTAGTAACAACTTTTTACAAAATTCAAATATCTTTATCCGTTTCCGAGATATTTGACCTGGGAGTTTTAAGTGGTACACCCTGTATATTATGTAATAATAAATTATAGTGTTTGTGACTGTATGGAAAACTCATAGCATGTATTGTAAACGTGAACTTTTATACTCCTCCCTCAAAAATTCTGAAATAAAGGAGAGAATTATAGAAATACTCAAGCAGAACTGAAATGGTAGGTATGAAAGAAAAGAAAACTGTTGAAATTTATAAAATAAAATCGGAAAAAAGAAAGACCGAAGCCTGCGTACGAAATGATCCATTATTCAATTTCATTTGGCGAACGCTACCCTTAATACGAAATGTAAAGACATTATCAACGGATCTGAAATGTAGTAATGACTTTATGTAACAAAGAACATTTCATGTACTTTCCCCTTATAAAAAAATGAGGTGTGGCCACCACACGACTTTCTTATACGTATGAGCGTTTCAAATTGTACAATTTTAAGAATTTTTTTAATACAAAACTTATTCAGAATCCTATTCAAATTACTTTCATTCTCTTAATATATCGCTATAGAATGCATACTTTGCAAGATATTATCAAAAAAGTGCTCCTCGCTAAGAGTAAAAGTGCTACTTCCGGTCCGAATTTTGAAATTTGATATATACAAAAAATATTGCAAATCCAGTTCTAAATACTTTTGTACTCTTGATAAATATATATAGAATGCATAACTTACGACATATTTGCAAAAAATCGCTATTCGATAAGAGTAAAAGTGGTACTTCCGGTCTGAATTTTGAAATTTTTTTTATACAAAAGATATTGAAAATTATGTTTTAAATACTTTTATACCCGTAACGTACTTGCCTAAAAAGCATGACTTGCGAAATATTCGCAAAAAACTGATTTTCGATAAGAGTAAAAGACCTACTTCCGGTAGGAATTTCGAAAAACTTTCTAAATAAAATTATTCTCAATTTTAATTTTAAGTATATATGAATTCTTTATAAATTTGTTTAAACTTAGTAGTTGACGAAATATTCGCAAAATTCGATTTTTTCGCTGAAGTAAACTGCTACTTCCGGTCTACCGATTTTACTTAAAAACTAATCAGATCTCAAGAGGGAGATTATACACGTAAATACAAAATTTGGAATTGATATCTACAGCGGTTTGGCCGCTATCGTGGTCACAGACAGACACACAGACACACAGACAGACAGACACACAGACACACACACAGACATTTTTTTAAAAACCACTTTTTTGGTATCAGGGGACCTCAAAACGTGGACATCTGCAAAAATCTCGAGTTCGAAAATTTTCATCATCACAATACTTCCTTATACTACGTATAAGAAAGTAAAATCTAAATTAAAGGAGCATATTTATGTTTGACTTTTAGATATATTATTGAAATAAAAAGTAATGATGTTTGAGTTATTAGTTGAGTTATTTGTAGTACCTACTGAATTTATGCGCTAGATAAGTTATCCATCATCAATTAAAATCAGTGTAAATTTACTTTAAATAAAGAGGGTTTAAATCTATTCAATAATAATAAATTCTATTCTATTAACGTCTATTTTTTGAGTTAGTAAATTCCCTAGTATCAGCAATAAAATTTACAGACACCATATTCACGAAAAGACTTTATTCTATAATAAATATTAAAATACCCGTTAATGATAATTGAATTTCACAGCATCTGCATCTCGATTTTTTCCTCGGTTCCTCCACTGCTACAACTACTATTAGCACTATGAGTGTTCGTCTTCTTCTTACGTAACAATAAGCGCATGCCAATTTTCGATAGACGCCCAGTAAGGAAGTCATTGTCGCGTTGATGTGGTGTTTGAGTTCTCTGCACTTGTTGCTTCTTGCGGAAAGAGGATGAGGGAATGATGGCGTCGGGATGGTCTAAGCGACGGGATGTCTGGTCTTCGGATCAGTCACACTGAAATGTCACGTTCCTAGGTCCAGAAGCTACGGCCGTAGCAGCTACTGAAGCGGCTAATCTAGCAGCTATTGGATGACTTTCCGTTGACAGGACATCCCGCTGCCGCCATCATTGGAAATGGCGGATACCGAAGTGTCTATTTCTTCTTCGTGCGTAATTTTTGCCTGCAACAATGATAAACACACGAGTTAAGATAGTGAAGTAAAAAAAATGGGGTTGACATTAGCTTCGATATTCGAGTAATATGATCAATTATATTATGGAAATTAATAAAAATCACAACGGAGTTTGAAAAAGTACATTCGGCGAATATGTATTCATATTCGCCGATAATTCTATTAATTTTTTAACTAAAAATCTAACACTTATTGATATAGTGGAACGCATATTTAAATGTTCAATCCTACTATATATATGTATATGTTGCGTATATCTCATCCGATGTTACTGTAGCGGAGGTTGGTCATTTCTTTGAGCTATAACTAGTGTAACCCCAACTACGGGGAATGTTCTCTTACCGCTGAGTGTATATGATATTTTGCATGACTATTTCAATCAGTTGTTCACAAGTTTAGCTATAGTGACAGTTGTCAAGTATACCTAATAGTTTGTAAGTTACATTAGTTTAAAGTACTCCGTGCGCCAACAAATCATGGAACTGAACAAGGAACATTATCGAGCGGTGATTTCTTTTTTTACAATTTCAAGCGTGGTTTAAGCCGTAAAGAATGTTTTGAGGAAATCAATCGAGTGTTTGGTGCGAATGTTTCATCGCGGTCGACTTTCCCTAAATGAGTCAATTACACAAAAAAATATTATTCTTATTCGGAACATGATTGTATAAGACCGGCATACTACCGTAAACCGGGGCTACTTTGTCACGCGGGGTTACTTTGCCAGTATTTACCATATTTCAGTTTTATTTTTTGCTGTATAAGTTATGCTTTTTTTTCTTTTCTTTTCAGTTTGCGAAAAAGAAGTGTAGGGTCAAGACCCTCTGCAATCTTCAGCCAGGAAAATTTGGCAAGAGCACTTGCTGACAGTTAGGCAGAAGCCAGTAGACGGCACAACACTTCTCGTAGTACGCTTCGCAATAAGCTTTTTGGCAAGCATCAGGGAGATCCAGGACATCCCATCACCTTAAGTCCTGAAGATGAACAGGCAATAACTGACGCACTCACTCAAGTTGCAAATTGAGGATTTCCACTCACTTCACATAATGTTGCTCAATTAGTGGCCAATTATGTCCAAAAACAAGGCGGAACCGTTAGAGAATCGAAGAACGATCATCCTGGGCTAGACGTTGTAGCAAATTTTGTTACCAGAAATAATTTAAGCAGCAGGCTCGCTACAAACATAAAGAAGTCGAGATCAAGTGTCGGTGACGAAGACATTTCAGGATTTTTTAGCAATGCTCAGGATGTATTAAAAGACGCTGATCCACATCATGTGTTCGATTAAGATGAGACCAACATCAAAGATGATCCTGGAGCTAAAAAGGTCTTGGTTCCTCGTGGAACTAAAAGAATCGAGAGAGTACAGGAGTACTTCCGAGCAGCAGTGAGTATAATGGTGTGTGGATCAGCAGCTGGAATATTGTTGCCACCTATGGTTGTCTATAAAGCCTTCAACTTATACGAAAACTGGACCACAGGTGGGCCTGCTGGAACCATTTATAGCCACAGCTCTAGTGGATGGTTCGTCATGAACCTCTTCGAACAATGGTTTTTCAAAATTCTCTTGCCTCATGTCCAAAACATGAATTCAGATAAAGTAAAAATTGTCATTGGAGACAACCTAGTCAGTCACTTTTCACCTGCTGTTATCAAAGCTTCTCAGGAAAATAACATCTACATGACACCACTTCGTCCCAATTCGACTCATATCATACAACCACTTGACGTTTCAGTCTTTTCACCAATGAAGAAGAAATGGCATTAAATTTTAGACGACTGGCGTAAGAGAAGCAGAACTAAAGGTACAATACCCAAGGAACAATTTCCGTTGCTGCTCAACAGACTATGGACTGGATTCAGCCTTACGGTTGACACAAACCTGAAGTCCGGATTCAGAACGACAGGAATACCTCCTCTCGACCCCCCAATTCGTTCTTTCTAAGCTTCCCACAACGTCAGCTACTAACACTTCTGAAGCAAATGCTCCATCACCAAGTGTTCTCAGTGACAGTGCACTGGAATATCTTCAAGAAGCCAGAGAAAGTGGTGTAAAAACCTCAAATAAAAAGCGGGGAAAGAAGATTGCATCTGGCATGCGAATGATGGATGGTACCCCAATCCACAAGCGATGTAGTATCTGCATCTTCTTTAAGAAGCTGTACCACTGATTTTCAACCACAACAGAGGGACTTCTCCTGCTTAGAAACAGGTCTAGGCTCTACTTATAAGAGTTTTATATCTCTAAAGAAAGAACAGTTAGTGAAGAGAAAGGCTAAGGCTCCAAAAAGAAAGAAAAAGCCCTTAGAATCCAGTGAATTCTCGTCACATGATCAGGAAGACAGTATTTGCATTTTGATTTTGGTCTTTGAGAATGAGTCGGTTTCAACAGAAGTCGTTCGTGAAAAAGGTCGAAACAAGAAGATGGTCGCCACAATTTTTGGAATTACTGGGCTTGTTTCCACTGTAGCACTGGAGGATAGACGTGCTGTTAATTCAGAATTGTACACTACAGTTTGTTTGCCTCGGGGTCTCCAAAATGTTCGTGATAAACGTCCAAGAGGATCTTGCATCAAGATGACATTCGGGTCCATATTGCCGCCCGAACAAGTGATTATTTGAATACCCAAAACATAGAAATAATGGGTCATTTACCATATAGTCCAGAGCTAACACCTAATAATTTGAAAAAGCGGTTGATGCCTTTAAAAATTAAATAAACAAACTACTGCCAGAAGATTGGAGAAAGTATTTTCAAGATATGGTTCTTACGGATACAAAAATGAATTGACGAGAGAAGAATACTTTGAAAAATTCTAAATAAATGTTTTTTTTTGTGTATTATTTTACCAGGCTCAACGCAAAGAGAACACCCCTCGTATTATTATCGTTGGTGATTTTAATGTACCTCAATTTAATGTCTTCAAATAATTATATTTAAGGTAGTATTTAATATTATGCAATTTCTGAATGTCCCTAAAATTAACACTGTCCTTAATAATCAGCAGCGCCATCTAGATTTAGAGTTTACTAATATTCCTAATACAAATGATGCCAGAGATTTTTATTCGTTGGTACGAGAAGATGTATATCATGCAGCTGTTAATCCTAGTCTAACTTTTTTGTTCATGATCTCTAATTTAGTACTTTGCAATGTATGATAAGTATTAAAAAATATAACTTTAGAAAAGCAAATTTCTCATCAATTAATGTTTCTTTTACGATGATGTACTCGAATCACTTAAATCCATTAAAAATTTTAATTCTGGGAAGTGATAAAGACCCAGCTACCTAGTGAGAATAACGCCAACATTTTTGCTGTACCACTGTACTTTCTATTTAATTTGGCACTAAGCATATCTGTCTTTCTTGACTGCTGCAAAATTACTAGATTAACGTCCGTTTTTAAAAAGTGAGACAACAGGGTTATCGATAATTATCGAACCATAGCCATTATAATGATTTTCTAAAGCTTTTAGGAGGTCTCTTTATGTTTGCCTGTTTACCTATTTTTACTGAATACTTATGCAAAAGAATTGATAATAATCATCTGGTGGATGTCGTTTATACTGACTTGATAAGAGTGATCACCAGTTGCTGTTTAGTATACTTTCTACAACTGGCTTTGCACCCAGACTAGTAACATATTTTTTATCACATCACATTTAATGTCAAATGTTTGAATGTTAATATACAACACACAACTGAATTGTCAAATTCACTTGCTTTCAGTTAAGCTCACATTACTTTATTTTTTGTTCTATTTATTTTTGGTGTCTAAGATGACTGTAGATAAGTGTTTAGAGTTATCTGCAACATATGCTTGTTATACTTCCTATGTATTTTTGTCTTGCAATTGGAGATATCTGTTTTAGTTATAAAGATCATTATATACATGTTCTGTTTTGATTTTATTAATTTTCATAATATATATTAATAATATTGATATGTTATATTTAAATCGTTTCCTTGCTTCTCGAGCTAGAACAAGCATTAACAAATACAAACTGTTGAACAAAGAATACAAATTTTAGACGTTTAGACTATTTTTTTTATGAATATACCATAGAACACACCATACGATCGAAATTACAATATAATGTTATATTATGTTTATATTTTATGAATGCATTATTCACCAGAAAGCCTCGAGTGGTAGAAAACTACTAATCGGACACGTTAAATTTAATCGAGCAGCTCCTTTGCAACACCATCCAAGGCGTTACTAGAAAATCTTGTATATTGCTGATCTCATTCCAGATACTGTATGGCGTTGGCGATAAAAAAAAGTTCTTGTAAGACTTATAAATTTAATTTTAAAGAAATGAAAAAAATCTCACCGTCAAATATCAAAGTTTTGAAATAACGCACCTTTACTGGCTAGTGGATTTGGGTTTTATCACAAATATCATCGGAAAATTAAACTATTTAACTTAAAATAGCAGAGAAAACACAAATCTATAGATATAAGAGTCTTCAAACTCGTTTAAAGATGAACTGGTTTTGCGGATATCACATCTGCATATGAAGTAACTTCTGTATATATAAAAAAAAAACTGATAGACAACGGTGAAATTCACTCGACATCATTTGAAATTAACCATCAACTACTTCAAGATAATTTTGAATATCATCAAGTAACCTTTTTTCAATCCTTCTATTTACGACGTAAATTTAGAGAAAACAGCTGCTTACCTTGCAATGTTACTCAAAGTAGAATAGAGGAATTCGATCTATAGTCCGTCTCAACCTTAGTATTCAGTATGTGTCTTATGGAGATAGACAACATAGTTGTCAGATCGACAATGACAAGTTAGGTTGGTAGCTCATTATAATGACATGACATTTTAAATACTTGTTGGTTAGGATATTATTCTATATTATTATATTATAATATTAATTTGACACTTGACAGGAAGGTTATGTTGTGATACTTACACCAACCTACAATACCAACCGTAAACATAATAAATCGAACTGACAACATTGCGTTGAAATAAAAAAAGACAGTTTTTTACAAATTGCTTACGGTAGTAAAAGAGGTATATATCCCATAAGAGACTGTACTGAATATTAAGGGAGAGACGGTCTATAGATATTTTATATCTTTCGAAAGTCGTTGTCCTAAAATCGAATGTACGATATAAGAACTTCAGGAATATTTTTGGCAGAAATTTGTTCGATTGAAAAGAGATAAACTCGTTTTTCGGTTTCACATACCGGCTTGAATTTTACTTTTAACAATTAATATATAAAATTAAAGTATCGAACTACACTTTCACAAGAACGTCGTGATAAGCTTTTGCCAGGTAAACTTATTGAGTGATTGTATAACTGAATATTGTAGGAATCAACAGTAATATCCCTACAATAGAATCGAAACATCTAATACGTACAATATTTTATCAAAAAGTAACGGTATAAGCACTAACCACATGATCACATATTATCTATGTATGCAATTGCATATTGAATTCTCAATCACCAAACAGAAGACGGAAGCAATGCTTCAATATCGAAAGCAATAATTGAAATTAAAAAAACTAATAACAGTAAGAAAAATTTACAATAAGCATTAAATAAAAGTTACTAAGATGTAGAACCTTAACTCCTAAGAAATATGACTATTAAAAATTCAAATGAGATTCGAATAGATTACACTGTGCAAGTCCAAAAACTGAACAACCGGGGCACATATCAGGTAAAGTCAATTCGGGTACGCTGAATTCAGTGGTGCCAATCGTTTTTTTAGGTTAGGTCATTTAATGGAATTATTTCAATAATAAATTTAATTTTTGCTGCAATATTTTTAGTATTTAATTATTTTTTTTTCGTTAAAATTGGAATGAATTTTCACTGTTTTAGTAAAATACACTAAATACAAGCCATTCTACGAAAAGAATGACCGATTTTGCTAAAAAATACAATTTTTCACGTTTGTTCGCAAGAAAATTGTATTTTATTCCTGCTTTCTACTTTTTTGATTCCAAATCATTTCTAAAATAATTTATTTTGCATAAAATATAAGTAAATAAAATAAAATTCAACTACACATTTTAAATTAATAAAATTGTTTTCTTCAATTAATTTTTTTTCTCAATTATCATGTTCAATTTCACTTTCTTCTTGTAAATTCCAACAAATATCTCCTAATAGAGCAATCAAGCTTCTTTGCGTTGTACCAGTGTTCGAGTCTTGCTGTTATCTGATGAAAGCGTTCACCATGCTCATCAGATTCGGCTGGCAAATTTTCTATTTGTGATCATTGTATTTCACTAGATCGATGATTTTTTTCAATGATATGCGTTCTCCTTTGTATTTGTGCTCAGTGCAATCGGAACGGAATTTTTTGAGATCGTAACGTGGGGTAGAACTGCTTTCAAACTACTTTTGGACGAATCGATAAATAGTCTTCAGTTTTCGGGTTTATATTCATGGTGCAATGTTAAAACCAAACAGTGGATATCGTCGCAATAAGCCAACGAATTATTCTCAATTGATTTAAAAAAATGAGAAAAATGATGATGACGGCCGATTGATTCATATACACGAGCGTCTGGTGCCAAAATGTTTACTCGTTTCAATTCTTTAGCTAAGAGAATCGACTGTCGCTGTGATAACTTGAGGCGGCGTGTCATAATGTCAAGACGGTTTTATGTAATTTCAATATGGTTGCAATATGGAGTGACGTTTGATGGTACATATTCGGATACGTACACCTGACTCTCCAGCAGTTTCAACAGTTGGCGGCGTGTATTCTTCATTAGGGCTCGGTTTTTTTTGGGATGGGTATGTTTTCGGAGTGCGGTAATGGCAACTGTACAAATTTTGTTGCTTTGTATGTCATAGAACGAATCCTATTTCTGTTTGTTCCGAAAATATAATTCACGCACGCGTAACATTCAGCTGAATTATGTACTTGTTGGTCCGTCCAAATTATAGGAATACCAAAAGGCATATATTCCATTGATTCAATTTTTTCAAGCATCCAGTGCAAATGATAGACGGGACCCATTCCACATCGTGAAAAACTTGTTGATTGAAATATTGGTGATATATTTCAACTATGTTCGGAGTAATTTTACGCCGACTAGGCATGATAGTGTATTTTCCGCAAACATAACAAAAGTTATTGAATTTTATTGCTCCACATATATCCATTTTATACATTTTAAAACGATTAATTTCGCAAACCGATCAAAATACGCACTGAAAAAACCAATCAAAACTTGCAAACGAGGAGGTTGTTTAGACCAAATGTCAAAATTATCAAAATATGTAATAATACACAATATGTTTGATGGTTATATATAAAGTCCCTAGATATATAAAGTACCGTAATTGGTTTGTCCCATTATAACGGCGCCAAAATGGCGGTGATTTGGGGACATTTAGTAGTTATTTAGTAATTCGTACGCATGTATACAAATAGACGATAAGACAAATCACATTGAAGTACCCGCGGTGTTCTAATGGTAAGATGTTCGCTTCACACGCGGGCGGCTCGGGATCGCATCCGCACGGGACAAGATTTTTCCAGAAAATAAAAATACAATTTTCGCGTATTAAATTTGTTAAGTTAAAAAAAAAACGGAGAGATTTTTAAATTTGCGGCTTCTTTGGCGCCAAAATGGAGGTAATTGCGGTACTTTATATATCTAGGGACTTTAGAGTTAAATAAAAACACTGATGCCATCTGTTAGAAAATATCTCAAACTGAATGCATAATTTTTAAATGTGTATAATCATAACTCAATTTTGTTTCTATTCATATCTTATGCAAAAATAAAGTATGTTATAATTTAATTAAATGACCTAACCTAAAAAAACGATTGGCACCACTGAATTCAGCGTACCCGAATTGACTTTACCTGATAGGTGCCCCGGTTGTTCCAAATAAATATTGTCAAATTCATGCACAGTGTTATTTAACGGATATTCAATTAAAAATACACAGTAGCAGAAGGATAAAGCTATACTAATATAACTAAATTCGGTGTATTATTAAAATAAACTTACCTAATAATAAAAATAAATTAATAAGAGTTTTTTAATAAATCAAAATATATTAAATTGATCAAATTTGAAATTCCGGAAAAAATCAATCAAACGTGAATTTTACATTTAAGAAAATTAACTGGATTTATCAACGCTGTCACTCAACCAAAGCAAATTCGAATATAACAACTTTATAGCTTACATTATTTTACAATATTTCAATCGTATGGTACTCTAAACGTGGTCTGTAATGAAAATATGTTGAATTGTTCCTCAAATTAATTTTATTAAAGAATGTCAGCTTAAGAAAATTTATTAAGTGACTGTTGCTATCCTAATCACAAGATATTTTTGCTGATTATGAAATATTCAGTTATTTTACAATTGCTCCAAGCTGTTTCATACAAATGTGTTAATATATGCCTGTGGTGTTGGTAGAAAAAGCATACATAGGATTAGTTTGAACACACTTCATGCATTTTGTTAATCCAGACATAACTTAATTTTCTAACATTTACCTTCAAAAAATGACGGCTTATTTTCGGTCCTATAGTTTTTGGAATTTGCCTATCGTATTCTTATTTCAAACTGCATATGTCAGTTTTGAATTATACTTTAGTTACTTTCAAATTATTCAATAGCATTGAAAACCTTAGGGTTGTCCAGCATTTATATTACCTCAATCTTCTTTAGTTAAGTATTATTATTTTTTGATATATGCTGCTATATCATGGATATTGTCTATTCTTATGGTTAAAGGATTTGGCATCTTAAGCTCTTTGTGACATATCCAATATTAGTGCTTTACAAAATAATACGAATATTACTTTTATCCATAAATCTTTATGTCATCAGTAACAATAAATGTGATAGGTAATAAACTTTAAACGCTGGTATCTTGAATTGTATAAAATTATGTTGAAAACCATAATATTGTCAATTTTGCCATTTTGTAAATGTTAGCTATAATATGGTTTGCTTCGTTCGAATTAATTTGTATAATTTTAATATTGATTGCTCTTTATATGTATATGCATTCATTCTTCTTGCTAGTCACCATCATATATATAACTTTGTTTATTATTCTTCAGGCATTTATTTAAGAATAAGTACAAACTTATGTAAACTCACGCTCTTAAGATGAGAATTAAAAAGTTTATTTTTAAAAGTTTTAACGTTAGTACTTACCAAAAAGAATTTTCTTGAAGGCATGCCTGAATTCCGGACTGAATATCGTATAAATTATAGGGTTTAATGTTGAATTAAAATAACCTAACCATAAAAACACAGAGACGATATACTGTGTAAAAAGGTCTTTATATATAGGCAAGAGCACTGCCATTATGAAAAACGGTAACCAGCAAATCACGAAAGCACCCGTAATTATTGCTAACGTTTTCGCAGCTTTCCTCTCTCTCTTGGAATCAGCAGAGTATTTTGCTTTCCTTTTAATCGGATACTGGGGTTGATAACAGCTCACCCCACCATCAGTTGTGGTAGGTGGATCAGGTTCCAAACCGTTCGGATAGGATGTTTTCTCCGGACTAGTGTTATTGGAAGAAACAGTAGTGAATGCTGTCGTAGTCTCTGATATCGTTGGCAATGGTCTACCAATTATAGTAACTACAGCTGCAGCTATCCCACCAGTCCCGCTGGCGACAGCTAATCCCCCAGCTATGCCTCCAGCTGCTGGATTTTTATTAGATGGTGAATTAGCACTAGTTATTATTTGTCTTCTGCGTATGCGTTTCCTCGCAGTTTGAAATATCCGCCAGTATAATATTAATATGACGAGGAGGGGCAAATAAAAGGAAGAGGATGTGGCGAAAATTTGATAACCTATATCTTGACTGACGATGCATTTTCGGTCTTCGATTCTGAGATTCCAACCTGGATCCTTCCAACCCAACAGTGGAGCTATACACACTAAGAAGGAGACGCACCATACTATGAAGATCATGATTCCTATCCGTTTCGCGGTGCGTTGATGGATGTAGTCGATATTCGTTACTGCCCAATATCTGAAAATATAAAAGAAAAGCTGTTCAGGATACAGTTATCTTAAAGAACATTAATAAAATGACTTTTATATGATATTTTGAGGTATAAGAAATATTTATTAACAAAACGATGATTGGATGAATAGGAAGAGTCATATACCTGCTTGTATTTTATAATAATAATAATAATAATAATAATAATAATAATAATAATATATATTTATTGTTATGAGGCCAAAAGTGAACAGCGATACTTAAAGAGGGATAAAATCATAAAATTACAGAATTTAATATGAGAATTTATTTGCACTGCAAAGGCAGATTTCATCCAATATTTTCTTAATTTACACTTGAAAATCGCAAGTGACCCAGCGGTTTTTAAAAATATGGAACCTTGTTATAGAATATAATAACTGTGTATTGATGGTTTTCCTCAAAATGACTGCTCCGATGAAGGGGTACCCGCAGTTCCAGTGATGAGCGAGCCCCACCGAGACCGATATATATATATCAGTTCTTGATATATTTGAACTCATTCTTTTTAAACTAAAGCAATACCTCTAATATACAAATAGAGAAAAACGACAACCCACGTAACTCTCAAAAAAAGCGGGCGACAAGATGTAGTCGATGTCACATCCATAACGCTCCTCAAGATTTTCAAAATAAAACGATCTCAATGATTCAAGACTTATAACACTGTTCGAGTTCCTAATTCAGTATAATGCCGTCCGTAACCTATTCTGAACCTGCAGGCAATGCGGCCTACCCCACCGAGAGCAGGATTGACAAGCAGGGCCAAGGTTTTTACCTTGCTCAGGTATAGATCGTTACCGAAACGGAACATAAAGGCTACACGGCAAACCAGACAATAACTTAGCTGGAAAATATTAGTTTTCTGGCCATTAAGAAGAAGAAGACCCAACTCAACCTGTCGCACCATCCGCCCATGCTAACCACAGAAACCCGAGACATATCATCATGCATACTCTGAGACACTATGCAGCTGTATCGTCGGCATATCGGGAAACCAAACAGTGTTTCATAGATTCATCAAGTCATCCACATATACTATAGAGTGGGGCCGAGAACGAAACCCTGAGGCATTAACGCAAGTTCATAGGCGATGAGCAAATTGACCCCACAACATTATCTACCTGGCCGGTTACATCCGCAGTAATACCTCGAATATCCAGAGCATATAGTTTAACCAATAAGACTGAGCGATCTGCTCAAATCATAAAGCATCTTGAGTAAACCCACCAGGAACAAATCCAAACTGTGAAGAAGAAATCATATTGTTATTGAATAAAAATCCTAAACTAACCCAACATTGACAGCCTTTTTAAAAAAAATTGAGGAAACCTAATGTACAGGTATTATTTTTGATGTCTTTAAGGAATCTGGAAATATACCCTCACAAAAACATTAATTCACTACATTAACAATAGGTGTGAATATAAAATGAGGCTGTAGATTTCATATTAAAGGAATGTCATCAGGCCCAGCAGAATGTTTGACACTAATATTACTTATAATGTTTTTTGCTTCAACAGTGTCAACGGGTTTTAAATAAAAACTGTTCTTAACTGTACTAACGCACCGATTAAAGTTCGAGTAGCATTAGGTTTATAAACTGAAGAAAAGTATTTCTTGAATAAATCAGCAAAAATTCTAGGATTATAAATAATTCTACCCGCGAAATCATAAAACGTTTTCTCATCTGAACGCGCATCTTTCTGAGCTTTTTGTATTTATAGAGTGCATGTAATTTAGTAGCATTGGAAACTCTATACAAATCATATAAATCCAAAATACCCTGCACGTGCTTGCTCAAATCTTAACTACACCAAGGTAGTCTACTATTATTATCTATTCTAGTTTAATTCAAAGGAAAGTAAAATTTAAAATGAAATAAAAAAAGTTTCATGGAATATTTGATACTTCTTATTAGATCCTACACAAAGCGCCAAATCGGCACAGACTTCCTTACTCATAACCTCTCGAAATCTCACAATATATCTCAACGGAAAGTATATTTAATTGGGTGATAGATTTTGTTTCTATAGTGGAGAGTTGAAAGTGGTGTTCAGAAATCAGGGAGACACAATTCAAACTCAAAGAGAATCAAGAGTCACTTTCGGAATATATATTATTAATAATTGTACTGGGGGCTTCAGTAACCCCCGTAAGGAACCACACAAGAGGTCTCAGACCAAAGGAGGAAAACAAATTCAGCGGCAGTGTGACTTAGTGTCATCCCGCTTAAAGTCAAGATTAAGGTCTCCACAAATCAGTTCAGAACTGTGCTTACTTACTTAACTGTTCAAAAACTACAAATATCTTTAATTCACCAAGCTTAACGTGTGCACAACAATACTCAAACCCCGATCAAACGGGTCAGGGGAGCCCTCATACAAAGATCTTTTCACACTACGTCGATTGGTATTACCATCTACGCAGAAATTTATTCCGAACCCAATGCAAAATAGCTTTAAATATAATTTATATACACGTCAAGATTATATATGTCGACGAATATATCCTAATTTATGTTAAACTAAACATATATTTCACGTCTTAAGCCTAGTGTATTTTTTTTCGATGTGCCTACAAGCGCGATTTAGAGTAATTATATCATTAAAACGTGTTGTACTGTTGTATTTGTATTCGGAAGTTCTTCTCCTGCAGAATTTAATTAAAACAACCGACGTTGATTCATTATTATCAAATTTGCGTTCGAAATTAATTAGGGCATTACCCGTCCGTTCCCTGTGGAGGAGATGATTCCATAGCACCCTTAATTAATTCTGGATAATTTCTGAAGAACTTAAGGACATTAGAAATATGTTTTTAATGTAAATATATCACTTGTACACATATTGCCGTGGTCTCTTGCATATTAAAAATAATAGTAATAGCATTAAGAATAAATTTAAGTATATAAAATATAAAAGAGACAATAAGAATAAGTTTTATTGTATTCAAAGATTTTAACATAAGAGTATACTAAGTTGCATACATTTAAGTATAGAAAACATAGACATAAAAATGAATTTATATTTACAATTTAGATATTAAACAGGTACAATGTATATTCAATATAACGTTGTGCAACAGGGATAATAGATATTGTCCTGTAGTAATATACATTCTTTAGTTTTAACAACACAAATAAAATTATTAATGGTGTTGGATGTTAAGAAAATATAACGTGCAAATGTATATTTTCTAGCACTTTATTAGGCATCATTAATTCTTACAATAAATTTTTGATTATAAATTAATAATTTAAATTAGATTTCAAGAAGGAAAGTGTTTCTGGGTAGCGGACTTTGAGATGGTGGACACAATACGTGTGAATGGTTGTAGACAGTAATCAAATTCAAGCTTTTTCTCCGAACATTGACCATTGCGAAGTTCTAAGTTTATCAGAGCATTACGTGCGAATATAATGTCTCTGATGAAATAGAATTAGCCCAAAATATCAATAGAATACTAACATAAATTGAATTTTCTTTATTTTGAAACAGGACAATATTTTATTTTATTTAAGCATTAAAAATATATTCGTCATATAAAACATTACAACCTAGAACACGGTACAAATGTTTTCTTTCAGTTATGTTCTTCTTTTATAATTAAATGGTGAATATAGCATAGTGATGCTATCTATTCTGAAAATAATGTTGAATAAATTATACAATTATGTTTTATATGGTTTCTGATTTTTATTCAAAATAAGCTATAACCTTATTCCTATAATAAGAAAACAAGAGATTTGATAAGAGAGGAGAAATTTAGATACACTGGTAGAATTCACGTATACTTATAAAGTACGTGCTGATAAGAAAATAAATAAATATATTAAGGATAATAAAAAAAATTATCATCATCTTTATTAGTTATGTTGCTGGAACAACACACAGCATAATCTATTTGGCAATGCCTAACGTATGGCAATACTACAATTATTTCATTCCAAATAATTATGTTGCCACAGCAATATGTACAAGTCAAAAGGCATGTGACGAAATTTACATTTGTTTTACTTGTGACGAATTCTACAATTTGATGAATTTATAAAAAATCTAGTTCATTTTGAATCGATTTATTATTTTAACGGAGATTTATACGCCTGCGTAGTTTTCTTACATTTTCTAACGTTTGTGTTGTAGGTGGCATATCAGTTTACTTAATTAAAATTGTTATTTTGATTAGGGAATAATAAGAATGCTTCGATTTATATTATTCTATAGAATATTAGGGCTGTTTATTTCTATTTCTATTATTTCAGTTAAGTATTTCTTGTCCGTTTAACAAAAAAATGCTGACGGCATTTCTGTCTCGATATTGGGGTGGAACAGGTCGTTCTGCAAAAACGCTGGAAAGATATGGTTACACTGTTGAAACAGTTGGCGGTGTATTTTAAACATTGGCGTTACTTTACATGCTGTAAAATATTTTTTAGTTTTGGTTTAGATCGAATAATTAATTTGAAGAGATTCTTTCGATACTATTTTACCAAAGCATAGTAAAGATTTTGTCATTAATATGATATTTCCATATGTATCTTTTGGAAATCGCAAATTTGTTAGCAATCCATGTTAATTGATTTTGGCATTTTTGGCCGATAAGATTTAGTGAGGTTTCCAATTAACTACAGACCAGAAAAATCAGCTAGGATGACCTACTTTGATATATTATCCCAGGAGTCGTCCTTGATGATATTGCACCGGAATCGGTTCGCTCCTTCGAGCTAAATTTAATTATATATATTTTTTAAATTCTCAATTACCTATCTTTTTTGGTTCTAAATCAAGTTAATATCTGTATGTTTTTTAATTTATTTTAAATGTACGTGTAATGTCCTTTTGGGACTGAGTATTTAAATATGTATTGTGTACGCTTTGATTGTTCAATTGCTTATTTTTGCTACTGTTTAGTCTATTGTTAAATAAATATATTGTGCAGCATCCCAACCCAAGTCTGATGAAAATATAATAGGTGTGACACTAGCACCAGTGCGACCTCTCTCAAAAGCTCCAGAAAGAATAAAGAGCGAAAAGGTAGATAAAAAGGAACACTAAGACTTTAACTGATACACTAGAAATGATTATAACTGAAGAAGACCACAACGCGAAACTCAGAAAGAACAATTTCAAAAAAATTGGATAGAGTAGCAAAAAGAAAATTTTGGAAGAAAGTGTCGACATTGATATTGAAGGCTTTGCACTTCAAGGATCAGACTAAACACCTGTGGATTATGATAATGAAAGTGATATTGATCATAAAGACAAAGGTTTAACCTCAAAATATATTTGTTTTAGTAGTCTTATCGGCAAAATGCAAAAGTTACGAGACTGAAGTTTGCGTTTTAAGACGGTTTGGACATTCCAATAATTTTTTTTACCAAACTAAAGATGACATTTCAGATCTTGAGAGAGAAAGTAAAGTGAGGAAAGTATAATCACTATACATGAATTCCGAAACACCACTGGCTTGGGATTTGATGCTTGACTAGTTAACTCACGAACCCAAATTCGGTACAATTTTATAATTAATGAACAAAATAATATTTCACTCAAGACATATATACACGAATTGATTCGTATATGGATTGGATGAATGAATGATAGCACATTTTCACCAAGATGCACATAGATATCGTCAGTGCACGTTTGAGATCTATTTAAGATCGAAACACGTGCCTGTACGTTGTCGTTCGCAATGCCAGCTTGGTGTAGATGTGCATTCATTCATTCATCCATGTACTAATTAATTCGTGTATTTCCTGAGTGATTTCCTATTTCTGGAGCTTACTCTACAAGTATGACTTTTGTTACGTTTTGTATTAAAATAATATTTAATGTGCTGCCTTATTGATTTGATTTTGTAAATGTCCTATTCAACCCATGATACACTGATGATTTCACACTTTTTTTAATTTCTATCTTTCTACATTCTAAGTTAAATTGAACGTTCTTGAATTATTGAATACGTTCATATTGCTGTGACTCTTTCAAATTTATATATAAATAAAATGAATTTAGTTTACTTAATTAATGCGTAACCGAGAGTCAAGCACGCATCCTAGTGCTAGGCCTTATGCTAGACTACGATACGGTGAACTTTCTGCTGAAAAGTAGGTTAAGCAAAACATTCTACATGTAACTAGCTCAGCTTGAAAATAAATAGTTCACTCAGGGGCAGAAAATATGACTTGATTCTCCTTCTCTTTAATCATCTCCAGGTCAGGTAAAGAAATAAAATACAAAATAAATCTTAATATCTAATTTATTAAAATAAAATAATTCTAAATAAATTCAAAAGTTTTAATCTACAAATATTTACACATCCAAAATCAATATTCGGTCATAATTCAGATTTATACATCATAAACAATAAAATATTACAAGAAATAAAGAATAAATGAAATCATCATGTCGTGCAAGCTTATATCTAAAATGTGAACGTGATTATTATTATTAATATTTGTCATAGATACATGTAAACAATCAAAAATTAAAAATAAATTAACCGTGATGAATTGTACTGGAATGTAAATAAAAGAAAATAAAATTGTGCGGTCTACTATTTGATAACAAAATATAGACATTAAGGAAGTGGCTTTGCCCTAATTAGTCCTGTCCGGCGCCTTTTCTCGCTCCCAACACAGTACCATCAGTAACAAATTCACACAGAAAAGTATCCCAAAGTTCCACCCTACGAGCATGTCATTTTCAGCTCGTCGGACGCAACCCGAACATACATCATCATGTGCACACCCCTTAAGGAATATATATATTTTAATTAAATAAATAAAATGAAATAAAACAATGTCTCTGCGTATTCAATAAATTAACTCAGCCCTGATTAGTTCTGCCTGGTGCCTTTTCTCGCTCCCAAACGCAGTACCACCAAGACCAATTCGTGTATTTCAAATTCACCAGGACTCCATGCTATGAATTAAATAATGACATAATTCATTTCACACATCCCTGATGTATTATTCAACACGTTAATATTGAACACCCAAATACAACAAAATATACTTAATTCTCATATCAAAAGAAATAATATATATATATATATTAAAAGAAAATAAACTTTACCTTTTTCACGAAATTCCAATACAAAAACACCACTACAAATAAAGAATTTTGAGACGCCACTATACACACATTTATAACAAATATTGTTTAATCACCTTAATTCTTCATACATCGTATTAAACTCATCCATAATTTTCAATAAAAGATTTTGTTCACTTAATATATATATAACCTATATACACATAAACAAAATTATTAGTTTCAAATATCCTTTGTAGGATGAATAAATTTAAAAGAAAAATAAATTATACGGAAAAGAAAATGATTATGTTATTCAAAGTTATCATTACAAATGCTAGAAAGTTTTGTCATAACGTACGGCATAGTACCCTACATGCAAAACAAAAACCTCTAGAAAGAAAAAAAAAATAAAATGAAATTAAATAAATTCAAACACCGAGTTCATAGAAATAAAAGTATTTCATACATAGGTAGTTATTCGAATACATCTAAACATTTTAATGTAATACGCGCAGCATGTTAAAAATAAAATTATTATAAGTGTAGAATCTTGTAAAAATTTTATAAGTATTGAAAATCTCAGAAATTATTCTAAGTCCAGATTTTAAAATAATCCTATTAAAGAAGGAGGGAGTGGTCTATTACCTACTTTTAGACTAGCTAATATTGCGGTTTTCACCAGCAATTGCCGAAATTTTTATCTGTCCGCGCTTTTATTCGTAAATTTCCTTACAAAAACGTACGGCAACTTTCGTTAAGCACGAATCCATCTCCCAAAATTGTATGTCGACGGTGCTGCTCTTATCGGTTGCATGAGGAAACAGCGTATTAATAATCCTTGCGAGAGGTAAACAAACATGTGACCATAAATCCGTCTATACATTATGACTCAGCCGAGCACCTGATAAACAATACTTTTTGTACCGGTCAGTCCTTGCCAATGCCAGACGTATTTGTGCGAGGAACACCTGCTCGATCCTTTTTACGTAGCATTTAATACGTCTTAAAATTATAACCTTATAAAATTTTTATTAAGATTCTTTTACTGTTTTACTTAAATAAAAATAAAGTTTTCATAATTATTAATACAGTAAATATTTATACACATCATGGTGAAAATGAATAAAGTGAAAATTAATTTAAATAA
This sequence comes from Amphimallon solstitiale, assembly GCA_963170755.1. NCBI lineage: Eukaryota > Metazoa > Arthropoda > Insecta > Coleoptera > Scarabaeidae > Amphimallon > Amphimallon solstitiale. The sequence goes on from OY720680.1 coordinate 89,317,489, forward strand.
AACCTTAAAGTGATCTTGATTATACTTATTTATTTACATATTATTATTTATTCAAGATCACTGCATAAATATCCCTATGGGAATATCTGCGATTTATAAGCGAGAATCGCTAATGCCAATGGTATAAATTCAAGATTTCCCATAAATACCAGTTAATATACTTATACATTACTTATCATATTATTGATATAAAACATAGAGACATGAAATTTCCCTATAATATGCTTATTCTATCTATATACAAATCAGAAGTGAATATGCAAAACTCTTGGAGTTTATTTTAAACTTTACTCCTTTCATGACGAGAAAGTTTAAACAAATGACATTTAAAACACCTAAATTAATTAAACTACTTATAACTATATATACAAAAGTGTATTTAAATTCTTTAAATTTTACACCTTTCATAGGTATTACAAATATTGTAATTGCATCATCGAGTTCCCTTAAAATGAAGTGGCAATTGTAGTCCACTATTTTGGGAAAACTTCTTAACATTTTTAAGTATCTGGGCTGTGGGTACTTTCCAACTGCATCCAAAGCCTCTATTCTCGCATGGGTCCATATAAATTTCACACCCTCTTGTAAAATCATTTTATCATTCACATGATGTGACACATTTTCATCATGTGGGTTTAATATGTGCTGTACGGGCTTTACATACCCATAATGTAAAATATTTTGATCCTTATGAACAATTTTATTTAAATTCACTAATAAATTTACCACTATTGGATATAATTTCACGAAACATTTGTATAGCTGTACCAACCAAAGAGAATTAACGTTTACAAACCACTTTGCATTAGTACTTATTAACAATAATGTTTCTATTAATTTGGGGAGTTGTAGCTGTTGTTTTATTGACTTAAATTTACATAAACTTAATTTATTATTCTTAGTGTTTTCTAAATAGTCTAAATATTTCTTAATTACTACTGTGATGGGGTTCATTAAATTATATACTAAATTTTCAATAATTTCATCTTTTAACAAACTTTTTAATTTTAAACTTTACACTTACTTTGTACTGGGAAAATGGACGAGTCGTTTCTGTTTTAATACAACTTATATAGCCTACTGTTAAATCTATATTACCATTAAATAATTTAACATCTTTTGTCAAAGGATCACTCATATTATCATTATTAATCTGTTTGTTGCAAATCAAATTTTTGTCACCCATATTTATTTCCCGGTGTGAACATTTATTTATTATGTCACCCATATATTTCGTGGCGTCTTTCTTTTGAAGACCCTCCACATGGTGTGTACATTTATTATTTATGTCACCCGTGGCAAACATGGACTCTTCCCTTTGAAGATCATCCACATGGTGTGAACCTTTATCCTTGTCAATCAAACTATCATTATTTATTTTTAAAGTGAGGTCCCTGTCAAAATTATTAATCATTGAATTATTAACTAAAATTTTATCATCTTGGGCACCTTTGTCCCAAGACATGTTTACTTTATTATTGTGGAAGGTTCTATTTTCCCTTTCCAATTTCGATGTATATAGACTCAAAAAATCCATCCCAAGTACGCAGCAATATTTTAATCTTGGTGTAACAATAAATTGTGTTACAAGTTCTACATCACCCATCTCTATATTTATACAAAATACATTATCTTGCTTATAAAAACCTAATTTTTCAAACCTTTTATCAAATAATCCCCCATCTAAAAGTGACAATTCTAATTCACTATCTATTACAGCTACACCATATACATCCCCTACTTTAACATCTACCAGTGGAAATTTAGTGGTTATATTACTTAAATCTATAAAATTTTTCTTGCTTCGTTGTTTCTTCTTTTTCCCTTTGGTTGGACCTACCAAAAATCCAGGTCCTTATTTATTGCTCCTCTTGACGCATCTCTTGTTACAGCTTCTGTTTTATTTTCTTTATTTTCAATAATTATGTTATTAAATCCTCGGGTATCTTCTGTTTCATTTCTTCCATATTTTCTTGTTACATGACCCTCCTGTCTCCAATTATTATTATTATTATTACTACTACTACTATTATTACCCATGTTCTTGTTGTTACCATTCTCCACCCTTCCTCCCTGGTAACTATTATTCTGATACCGATTACCATTGTATCTTTGTTGATTATTGTTGTAATTACCATTATACCTTTGTTGAGCATTATAGTGGTTACCATTGTTACCTGTTTTATACCCATTCTTATTCTGAGGTACACTCCTATCTTCCACGTCGTCCAGACGCTTTACCAACTCCAAGAGTTGCTCAACGGTGTCTATACCCTGTAAAGCAACTGCTTGTACTACCTCATGCTCAAAATGATTAGCTAATTGGGTAACAATGTCACACTCCTGGATCACAGGTTGTATATGTTTCAAGAAAGAATATTTCCGAATAACATAGTTTTCTCTAGACGTGATAGAACGATATTTTCCAAAGGTAAGGTCATGTCTAATGCGTCTTTGCTGAGTTTGTCCCCAGTACTGCCTAATAAACATATTCTCTAATTCTTCGTACGTCTGTACCTCATCAATTACCATGTCATACCATAATAATGCATAATCTCTAAGACACCCCCTCATGAAATGTAATTTTGACATATCATCATTAATACCACGAATGTATGTCTTAATGGTTTTAAGAAATGCCATTGGGTTGTCTTTGTTGTATCCAGAAAACTTAGGTATGTTTTCTGTACCAATAGATATCTGTTGTGGTACAACACCGGGTGTAATTGTACCTTGTTCAACTCTTGTTTTTAAATTCTTAATTGTATCTTGACAATTTAATGTCATATCCTGTAGCTTTAAAAGAGAGTCTGTGCATGCACCATATTTAACTTTACAATCCTCAAATTTGTTTGTTAAATTTTGAACATCTTTCTGAACTGACATGGCACTACTGTCCACCTTCAGTTCCAAGAATTGTATTTTTTCATCTTGTCCTCCAATCCTTTCTTCTACATGTTTAAAATTTTCTTTTGTTACCCTGGCCCTCTGATTCATTTCGTCTATCAAGAATTCACTGCTATTCTTACACTTCTTTTCATTTGCTTCAATTTTTTCATTGATCTGTGTAACACTTTGTTTCATATCTTCATTTATTTTATTGTTCATTGCAGACATTTCCATTCTACAAGCTTTAATTCTTTCATCAATTTTCTCATTCATCGACTTTACTACGGCTTGTATCTCCATTTTATTTCTATACATCTCTTCTTTATTTTCTTTAAACTTCTCATTCATTTCAGTTTTATTCTCATCAAACTTTTTATTTATATCTTCTTTCATTTCTATCTTGTCACTTTCCATTTTACAGAAAAGTTTTTCAAATAGAATATCAAATCTGTCTCTACCTGGCATTTCTTTCGTTTCAATTTTTACATTTTCAATTACATTTTCATCCTCATCAAAAGGTAGCGTCTTTTCTGAATCTGTCACAGAGGAAATACCTTGTGGTTCCCTGTACGTTTCAAATAAATATTTGGTATCCATACTACTTTCAGGATTTTCACCCTCACCTTTATACTCAGACATATTTACTTTATCTGTCCTGGCACTTAAAGAGACTTATTTGTGGAGAAAAATAAATCAAAACTTGACAAAATTTTATTTGTGAATTATATTTATTAATTATTCAAATGCACTTAAAGGTGAAAATACCTCCCTTTAATTACACAGCTACTCGAATATTAAATAATCAATTAATTTTTATCTAAATAGTTTAAAATGTAGAAGCTTTGCCCCACTACGTTGGTCGCCATATATATTTGCTATGGAACGGCAAAACTTTTACACCATGAACATTGGGCATCATATCAATAATATGGAAATGTGAAATTGCTAATAAATTGTAAATATATTTGAAATGTAAATGCAAATGTTTTGCCCCACGACGTTGTGCGCCATATATATGCTGTGACTCTTTCAAATTTATATATAAATAAAATGAATTTAGTTTACTTAATTAATGCGTAACCGAGAGTCAAGCACGCATCCTAGTGCTAGGCCTTATGCTAGACTACGATACGGTGAACTTTCTGCTGAAAAGTAGGTTAAGCAAAACATTCTACATGTAACTAGCTCAGCTTGAAAATAAATAGTTCACTCAGGGGCAGAAAATATGACTTGATTCTCCTTCTCTTTAATCATCTCCAGGTCAGGTAAAGAAATAAAATACAAAATAAATCTTAATATCTAATTTATTAAAATAAAATAATTCTAAATAAATTCAAAAGTTTTAATCTACAAATATTTACACATCCAAAATCAATATTCGGTCATAATTCAGATTTATACATCATAAACAATAAAATATTACAAGAAATAAAGAATAAATGAAATCATCATGTCGTGCAAGCTTATATCTAAAATGTGAACGTGATTATTATTATTAATATTTGTCATAGATACATGTAAACAATCAAAAATTAAAAATAAATTAACCGTGATGAATTGTACTGGAATGTAAATAAAAGAAAATAAAATTGTGCGGTCTACTATTTGATAACAAAATATAGACATTAAGGAAGTGGCTTTGCCCTAATTAGTCCTGTCCGGCGCCTTTTCTCGCTCCCAACACAGTACCATCAGTAACAAATTCACACAGAAAAGTATCCCAAAGTTCCACCCTACGAGCATGTCATTTTCAGCTCGTCGGACGCAACCCGAACATACATCATCATGTGCACACCCCTTAAGGAATATATATATTTTAATTAAATAAATAAAATGAAATAAAACAATGTCTCTGCGTATTCAATAAATTAACTCAGCCCTGATTAGTTCTGCCTGGTGCCTTTTCTCGCTCCCAAACGCAGTACCACCAAGACCAATTCGTGTATTTCAAATTCACCAGGACTCCATGCTATGAATTAAATAATGACATAATTCATTTCACACATCCCTGATGTATTATTCAACACGTTAATATTGAACACCCAAATACAACAAAATATACTTAATTCTCATATCAAAAGAAATAATATATATATATATATATTAAAAGAAAATAAACTTTACCTTTTTCACGAAATTCCAATACAAAAACACCACTACAAATAAAGAATTTTGAGACGCCACTATACACACATTTATAACAAATATTGTTTAATCACCTTAATTCTTCATACATCGTATTAAACTCATCCATAATTTTCAATAAAAGATTTTGTTCACTTAATATATATATAACCTATATACACATAAACAAAATTATTAGTTTCAAATATCCTTTGTAGGATGAATAAATTTAAAAGAAAAATAAATTATACGGAAAAGAAAATGATTATGTTATTCAAAGTTATCATTACAAATGCTAGAAAGTTTTGTCATAACGTACGGCATAGTACCCTACATGCAAAACAAAAACCTCTAGAAAGAAAAAAAAAATAAAATGAAATTAAATAAATTCAAACACCGAGTTCATAGAAATAAAAGTATTTCATACATAGGTAGTTATTCGAATACATCTAAACATTTTAATGTAATACGCGCAGCATGTTAAAAATAAAATTATTATAAGTGTAGAATCTTGTAAAAATTTTATAAGTATTGAAAATCTCAGAAATTATTCTAAGTCCAGATTTTAAAATAATCCTATTAAAGAAGGAGGGAGTGGTCTATTACCTACTTTTAGACTAGCTAATATTGCGGTTTTCACCAGCAATTGCCGAAATTTTTATCTGTCCGCGCTTTTATTCGTAAATTTCCTTACAAAAACGTACGGCAACTTTCGTTAAGCACGAATCCATCTCCCAAAATTGTATGTCGACGGTGCTGCTCTTATCGGTTGCATGAGGAAACAGCGTATTAATAATCCTTGCGAGAGGTAAACAAACATGTGACCATAAATCCGTCTATACATTATGACTCAGCCGAGCACCTGATAAACAATACTTTTTGTACCGGTCAGTCCTTGCCAATGCCAGACGTATTTGTGCGAGGAACACCTGCTCGATCCTTTTTACGTAGCATTTAATACGTCTTAAAATTATAACCTTATAAAAATTTTATTAAGATTCTTTTACTGTTTTACTTAAATAAAAATAAAGTTTTCATAATTATTAATACAGTAAATATTTATACACATCATGGTGAAAATGAATAAAGTGAAAATTAATTTAAATAAAACCTTAAAGTGATCTTGATTATACTTATTTATTTACATATTATTATTTATTCAAGATCACTGCAATATGTATCTATAAATATGTAATTTTTATGTAGAAATTCTTAAAAATAAAGAATTTATGAGCAGACACCTCTCTTCTACTTTACGAAACGCATGCAATGGATAATTTAACTTGTTTTAAATAATTCTTGATTTGCTTATAATTAATACACCTTCAAGCTTCACATGTTGTAAATCATTAGTTAAATTTAAAAATAATTATTAAGTGTATTACAAATATCATCCACAATTAGAGATGAATGAGGTATACTATCTTACAAATATTATTACACAGATTAGAGAGCTTCAGATTTATTACTACATTGTAGGATAAATATACAATAATAATAATGAATGCTCTTTATTTAAGGTCCAGCTCATAATCCTCAAATCAACCCTTACTTTATATAGATTCATTAAATTAATATGTACAATATTATAAATAAATGAATTGTTAATTATACCACATACAAGAACTATACTAAAAATATACGACTGCACCTTTTAACAAAAAAGGTAGAAAACTAAATGATGATGCCTTACACACACAATCGGGAAGAAGTTGCTTAAGAAAACCAAGTGGTGTTTACTTGAAAAATAAAATTACTGCCTTTATAGTTCATAAATAAAAGGAATGCATGTATTCTGCACATACGGAATGTGTGTTGTATATTCGGTATAAATAATTATAACATGATATTATCAAGAAATCGCAGAGCATTGCTTTAAGCCTAATATTAAAAATTCTTCTGTTGCTCTTCTGAATAATTTCATGAATAAGCATTTTAGAACTGAATTTATTATCAATTAGCAAACTCAAGTTTTTTACAATATCTGCGTATATTGACATATTTATGTTTTAATTCTATAGACGCATTCGTTTTGTAAGTATTTAAGTACCGTTGCGGCCAATATAATCTGGGCAGTGATTTGACATTTCATGACTTTTTCATGAAATTTGGTAAATCAGGCTTTGCTACAATCTACGTTACTCTGGATACGCACTTAGGGCAAGAGCCATCATGTGATGGTTATCTCAATAATCAATAGTCATTACCTTAAAAAGTGTTGTCTTTTAATTGAAATTAGTTTGGTTTTGAACAACCATATTATTGTTCTTAAATTAAATTGATGTTTATTTTAGAAACGAAAAACATAAACAAATGATATAAATAATTAATATTTTGTAGCAGATCCATTTTTTTCAATAACATTATTTAATCTTTTGGGCATTGATCCTACTAATTCTACAGTATACTTTGGAGTTAATTCGATCCATGCTTCTTGAATTCTTTCCCATAACTGTTCTACATTTTGTGCGCGAAAATTATTACCTCTATTAATTTTTTTTACTGTCAAACCCCACATATTTTTAATGGGGTTCCAGTCCGGGCTACATGAAGGCCAAAGTAGAACTTGTATGTTCTGTTGCTGCATTCAGTTTGAGGTCACTCTGGCTGTATGAATGGGGCTATTGTCTTGTTGATATATAAAATTATTTCGGGAAAAGACTGCATTTACTGAGGGCAGCATGATATTTTCCAATATTCCAACATAGACCTCTGCATTGCATCTACCTCTTATATGTGTTATAACTCCGGGTCCTTGGGCGCTCATCCAGGCCCAGACATTGACAGAAAAAACGACCGCTTGTGTGTGATTTATGAGTATAACGTTCATCAAAGCGAGAGTTCGGAGGTCTATAAACTCTAACGTGCCCGTCAAAACACGATTTAAATACCTCCTCATCTGTGAAAACAACATTCTGCCAGAAATTTAACACTTCTAAGGAGTATTCCAAAGCAAAACCTACTCTCTGTTCCTTATTTTGCGGAGTTAGAAAAGGTTTTTTCGCTGCAGAACGACTACGTAGATCAGATCCATTTTTGATACGACGCCCTGCCGTTCGAACAGACCCTGGAAAGTTTGTTTCAGCCTGTGCGTCTATCGCAGAATGGAAGGGATTTTCGCGAATAAAATCAACCAAATTACCATCATCAACCTCCGTTGTAACTCTGAGCCTACCACTACCCAATCTTCTATCAAACGTTTGTCTCTCATCCCATATTCTCTTGGAATCTTAATGCGACTCGATGTTCCGACCACCCCTCTCCCAGTAACGTCACAACCCTAAATTTCTCCGCCAAAGATAAATGTGACGTTTTTATAATTGACGTTTTTCATCAATCAATATGACAGTATAGTTTTCCAGGCGACTTTTTTTATGTAACAATTAAAATCCATTTACAGTGGGAAAAACTGCTGCCCATATAATATTGGCCGCAACCGTACAATAAAATATTAATTGAGTTGGCCGATCCTTGCTGGACATCCATATTAATTAATAATAGTAGACGGAGTAAAACACAATTTTCAATAAATCCATTATATTAACACAACTTATTACAAAGTATACGGCATGTTTCGCTATCACTGTAGCTTCTTCGGATATTCAATTACTACTAAACTATACAGCGTGTCCCAGGATTGATGTTACAAGAGGTGTGCAGAACCAAAAATCTTTGAATCCCAATTTGATCTTTTGTAAGTAAGCCCTGCTTAGTTTGAAACTTATTTTTAGTATAGTTTCAAGTTTGTGAAATCACGTAGGCCTTGATAGTTGAGCAAGATCTATTTCCGTTCAGGTAAAGTACCTTTCTCGTTCACAGTATGCTAAAATATTATTAAGAAAAGTTGTTCACAATGACAAAAATTCAGGAAGATCTACCTACTTTGATTAAATCGTTTTTTTTTAGATTCAACAAAATAAAATTATATTTATTCACAAATTAAGTGTAAAATACTATTATTACATTTTGTACGCTTAATTTGTGAATAAATCTATTTTCATTTTGTTGAATCCAAAAAATAACGATTTAATTAAAGTAGGTAGATCTTCCTGAAATTTTGTATAAGACCATAGTTTATCATTCTGAATAACTGGTCTTAGTAATATTTTAGCATACTGTGAACAAGAAAGGTACTTTACCTGAAACGGAAATAGATCTTGCTCAACTGACAAGGTCTACGTGATTTCACAAACTCGAAACTATACTAAAAATAAGTTTCAAACCAAGCAGGGCTTACATACAAAAGATCAAATTGAGATTCAAAGATTTTTAATTCCGCACACCTCTTGTAACATCAATCCTGGGACACGCTGTATATTTTCTACAAAATCAGGTGTTCAGACCTTACAATGTCTAGAATACTGTGGAAAATGTTTGTAATTTACATTAATGACTTTTTATTATCTATTTTATGTTAAAAGTTATTTCTAATACGTAGTGAGTTATTAGTAAATTCACAGTTATAGGTAAATTCATAAAAAACAACAAATCAAAAACTAGTAAAGGAAATAAATCAGGAATATATAAATTAAATTGTAACGATTGCGCAAAAGCATACATCGGCCAAACGGGGTAGGAATTTCGATAAAAGAATTAAGGAACAATACAGATGTTATAATAACAAAAATATGGAATCAAATTGTGCATGTCAGCTGTTGGAAAATAACCTCAAATTTAATAGTAATTTTGAAATTTTACATTCAGAAACAAAAGACTTCCGATTAAATTTACTAGAGTCTCTTGAAATACACAAACTTAAAAATTCAAATATGCATTGTGAAAATCCAAACCCACATTAAATAAATATCTATAACAGACCTTAAGATCATAAACCATTTAAAAGCTAATGTTAGAAAATACTTTTAACATAAAATAGATTATAAAAAGTCATTAAAGTAAATTACAGAAATTCTCCACAGTATCCTAGACATTGTAAGATCTGAACACCTGATTTTGTAGAAAATATATAGTTTAGTAGTAATTGAATATCCGAAGAAGCTACAGTGATAGCGTAACATGTCATATACTTTGTAATAAGTTGTGTTAATATACTGGATTTATTGTAAATTGTGTTTTAGTCCGTCTACTATTATTAATTACAATAAAATAAATTTAAACATGATTAAAAAATCGCTAAGCCTAATAACAGAGAAGAAACTGCCTAAAAGGAAAAAAGAAACTCATTTCTTGAAATATAATATCGATTTACGATTTATATGGAATGAAAGGACTGTACTGATAAGCAGAAGTATAAAGCGTCACAGTCCTTCCATAGCATTTACTCAGCTTACGAATATTCCTTGGTTATTTTACAAACATTACGTCACCGGTCGGTCCTATTCGAAGGGATCAATCGTAACATCATTCATACAGGCAGTAAGATAAGCACGCCGAAGGAAACGATTTCCGACAAAAATTTCAAAGTATCGCCTTCTAGAATGACGTACGAAGTGGCAATTCGACAATTTTATTTGTAAGAATTGTTTGTAAAAGTGTAGTTCGATCAATTCTTCGTTCAAAAATCCGTATTACTTTAATTCAAAATTGCTGTAAGAGTATTCTTGGGTATTTTTTATACTTTATCTGTTCACTTATCTTAACAACATTAGTGGAATTTTATTAGACTAAAATAGTAAAATGGGAAATACACAACTCAACACAAAGCAAGAGCAGTACTAAAAAGAAATGAGCTAGCTGGGTAGCTAAATTAGAAGAGTTTTCTTAAACAAAAATTAATTGACAACAATCGTTAGTTTTAGAAGACACCATATATGATACGGTATTGAAGTAATAATATACCATATATATATATATATATATATATATATAAAATAAAGAGTAATCTAGATATGCGTATACGAGCACAAAGTAGAATGTAAAAATTATTTATCCATTTATATTCTATCAACATTATAGAACTGTGACCATGTTTAAAATGTTTCTATATACAGTATAGTGACTGGTGATATTTCCTAGGAATAGATGTCTACAGCGTGCTGTGTTATAAATTGTGAAAGTACTACAGATATACATTTTTCATTTTGATTTAAATGAACCTTCAAAAATAAAAAGATCAGAAATGAATACAGGCAGTAATTTTTTTTTAATGATTAAAACTAATATTTGGTAATTAATTATAACACAATTGATAGAGAAATTTTCACAACTTGCTCTACAACCCAATACACAACATAATATAATCATCATATATGTAAGTATAAAATTTAAGTCTAGATAGAGATACATAAGAATTATTCGTACCATTCTATTTTCAATCCGTTCACAATTTTTTCTTGTTTCATAATCATGTACAAATCTTTACAACAAATGTGTGTCTTCTGAACCTTTTGTAAGCATCCAATTTCTTGCATTCAATAGAAACGGGGAGATACCAGTTATAATGCCATGTCGATTGTTCTTAGTAAAAAATGTTTTACAGAAGCAATGAAGTAAAAGGAACAACACATCTAATAAATGATACTAATAATGTTGTTTTCTGTATTCTGTTGCAATGTCTCTATTTTCACAGATATATGCATTTCTTTTAAAACTACTCGAATTCGCTCCATATCTGTAAAATTCAATTTTAAAGAATATGTACTAAAAGAAGCAGTTAATTTATTACCACATACTAGCTGTTATATACGAAATACTGCAGATAAAAAATAGTGACCGCGATAAAACGAAATTACTTATTTTATAGTAGTCAATATTGTATTCAAATGCCTACATATGGTTGATCTTCTGATTCTATAGGGTAATTCGAGGATAGTTGGACCACGCGGAGAGATGGTCCAGTTCGAAAATCTGAACTATTTCTTGTCAGATGGCGCTATGCTACTATAAGCGAACTGCATAGTCTCAAACGACTTGTGTGTGGAAGAGAGCATTGAGATATATTAAGAATTAGCTGTGTTATTACTGCTGCTGAAAATTTTTAGCGTCGGACGTTTTCATCAACTGCGTTACTTATAGTAAGTTTTTAGAACTTTGCTGTAATTATCTAATCAGTATAGGCTTCGTAGACGTACCTAACCTCACAAAACTTCGAATTCGTCTTTACCAATGAAAAGACGAAGTGGTCCATCTCTCCTATGCGTTTAGGATAGATGGACCATTTTTTTATGGGATAGTTGGACCTGCTTTAATTTGCAATAAAATTTACCTACATTTCTTAAACACGGCGTCATTACATTCAGTTCTTATTGAAAAAAAATACTTCCATTAAATAGTCTATAACAGTATAGGTAGGTACAAAGTACAAGCGTAAAGCTCCAATGTTTTGTAGGACCGAGTATGCCAAATATTTACACAAGGAAAGGTAATGTACACCGAGGAAACTGGACGTCCAGAGCACTTCAAGATGCCTTAACTGCAGTGGCAAATGGAGCAATGGGGTTGAACGAAGCTGCTAGAAATTTTGGAATACCAGCAACCACATTGAAACGTAGAAAACGAAATGGTAATCCTACGAAACAAAATCGTCTCGGTCCGCCATCGTCTTTGGGCGAGGATGCAGAAATCAAATTAGTGCGACATATCAAAAAGCTTCAAAAATTTGGTTTTGCTCCTACCAGGGATGTACTCCGTAGAATGGCGTATGACTTGGCTGAAAAGATGAATATTAAACACAAGTTTAACAGAGCCACTGGTAAAGCAGGGTTCGTTTGGCTTCAGTTGTTTTTAAGGCGCCATCCGGATCTATCGGTGCGAAAGTCGGAGGGAGTATCCCTTCTTCGCTCACAGGGAATGTCAAGAAAAGCTGTATCAGATTATTTTAAACTTCTAGAAAACACTCTTATAGAAAACGACTTATTGGAAAAACCCGGAAATATTTACAACATGGATGAAACCGGCCTTCAACTCAATAATAAGGTCGGACATGTGGTCGCTGCAAAAGGCTCTAAAACCATCTCTGCTATAACTTCTGGCGAAAAAGGAGAAACAATCAGTGTTGTAGCTTGTTGTAATGCTGAAGGGTCATTTTTGCCCCCGTATTGCATTTTGAAAGGGAAAAATAAGAAGGACAACTGGGCTGACGATATGCCACCTGGTTCTTCTATTAGGATGTCCCCCAAGTCGGCATACGTTAACAGTGAAATTTTTCTTGATTGGTTAAAAAATCATTTTGTCCCTAGAAAAAGACCTGGTAAAGTACTTTTACTACTGGACGGACACACTTCGCATACTAATTCGATTGATGTGTTAGAATTTGCTGAAGAAAATGAGATAATTCTATTGTGCTTTCCGGGTCATACCACTCATTATTTGCAACCACTGGATCGAGCTTTTTTTAAATCGTTGAAGTCGCATTACTATGCGGAATGCAATAAATTTATAAGAATCAAACCAACAAGAAAATTGAATAGAACAGTGTTTGGAAAACTATTTGGAGATTCGTGGAACAAAGCAGCCACCGCGCAAAATGCCATTTCTGCCTTTAGGGCTACTGGTGTTGTGCCACTTAACCAAGATGCAATTCCTGAGTATGCCTTTTTAATGCTCGATGATGATAACGTTCAGCCACCAAATTCATTCCAACCATCACCGAATCGTTCAAACTCACCACAACCGGGCCCATCACACGAATATGAAACTCGGCGATCTTGCACTCCGCCGATTCAACATTCTCGGACTAACAATCAAGTATTGGTAGAAACACCAAAGAAAACTCCAGGAAAATTGCTGGATGAAGTTTCCCCGATCCCAGAAATTAAACCCTTAAGTGAAGTAAGAAAACGTGGAAGAAATGTGGCAACAGTTCTTAATTCAAGTAAGAATATTAAAGCCATGAAAGAAAAAAGTGATTCAAAACAGAAGAAAAAGAAAAATGTAAAGAACACAGCAAAGATGGGTGCAAAACAAAATCAAATGAAAAGGAAAACCAAGAAAAAAATTCAATCGCCTGAAAACTCAGATTCGTCGATGGATTACGAGAGTCCAGAATTGAATGACTCTGAAGATAGTGGAGATGAAGATTATGAAACCACCTGCGCTGGTTGTGGGGAGAACTACATAAAAACAAAAAAAGTTGAAGACTGGATCAAGTGTATTCGATGTGGACGATGGATGCACGAAAACTGCACCAAATATTTGAATTTTTGCGATATTTGTGTCAAACATGCCAAGAAATAACAATTTTCTTGTATTTAAATGCCACTACAATATATATTTTTTGTTCTTTTTGTTTAAAATACTATTTTACTTCTTTTTTTATTGTGTGGACCATCTCTCCTTGCCCTGTAGGAGAGACGGACTGATTAGTCACATTTTATTTTATTTTTTTTTGTTCGAATGTAACGTTTAATTTTCTTCTTAAGAATGTCAATTAGAAGAATAAAGCCTATGTTAGGATCCCACGAGTAATTATTACCTCACCATTGAAAATAAAATTTTTGCAGATTTTTCAAAAAAAGTGGTCCAACTCTCCTCGAATTACCCTAATATTTTCCAACATAACTGATTCAATACTCCGTTTTCTGGTACTTTATATCACATATCTAAAGGGGCCCATACACTGCGATTTTGTTCGACGAACAAGTCTGTTCGAACAAAAACGTCGCAAAACCGAAGTGTGTGGGTCGAAAACTGTCGTTGATGTTGGCGTACAAATCTGCTGAAAATAATCTGATTCGGCCTGTTTATGTCCGTCGAACATGTTCGTCGAACAAAACCGTCAAATAAATCTGAAGTGTGTGGGGTAAACAGTTTCAAAAGACGATTTTATGCAGTGGTGTAGTTCTATATAGTTCATAACCAACGTTTTGCCGAACAAAACTGCCGAACACAACTGCTGAACAAAACTGTAATCTGTGGGCAACTCACGTTCGTCGTTTTTGTTCGACAGACTTGTTCGTCGAACAAATCTGTCGAACAAAAACGCAGTGTGTGGGCCCCTTAACAAGATATTCATTATTCCACGTACAATAACTACTTGTATATTGCGTCAATTTGGAAAATGTTTAATTCCTGTTTTTTTTTTATATTTTTATTTTATGTGTGTTAAGTGGTAATTAAAAAGCTTCGTTAAAAACTTCAATGAAGGTATATGATATATCCCTCTTTAAAGCTAAACGGCAAAGGTGCCTCATCCCACCACTTCTCTATATACTCTCTGTAATCCATTTGATAAGTCGGAATAGATGTTAATCTTCAGATTTCACAATGCCTTTTAACATAACTTGGCAAGTATTGCGTTCTCCAACGGCATACGTCATATTCTCAACCTGATATGTTTGTGTTCCACTTACAATAGATTCTTGTATATTGCTCCAAAATTCTTACGTTAGACGTTGATTTTATTAATCTTTGTAGTCTTATATTCAGATATACCTACTTTCCCGATTTCTATACGAAATTGATGTTGCTATGATATTTCTAAAGGGCAATATCAATTGAGTGTAGAAAGAGGAAAAATATATAGAACTTATGGAAGTGCTCGAATGATATTTGTCACGATTATATCACGAAATAAGAAGATAAAAAACAAGAACCTATATGGATTATAAGAACACATCATTTACTAAGAAATAATAAACAAATCGGTTTTTAGAGTTCATTTCAGTATATTCTGACAAACAATTCAAAATTTATGACTGACATTAAAAAAAGGTCATTCACGCTTGCTATTATAGACGCAATCGTAGCATTAAGGAGCCAGTAGGAAAGCCGGACATCAAATTGAATATACAGCTTTCGAGAGACGCAATAATTGCTCATTTTGTAATTCCTCTAAAGCGCGAGCATTGCCATGATGCTTTTCGTAATCTGGTTTTCTAAACTTTTGACACGCTCTGTATATACGTCTAATCTCAGCTTTTGCACAAACTGTCATTGCGTCAAAAGTTAGTTGACGTTTATTCGTTCCTATAAACTTCAAAAATCTATTGAGAGGCCTAATTGTCAAACTGAATGTCATTGTTGACATAAGTAAATGTAGCAATTGTGTGTAATTTTCTTTTGTATTAACGACCATTTTTATAATACGAAAAACTCGTTATTGTTATTATTATACTTACAATTGCGTTTTCGCATGCTTTTTCTGATGTCTGCCGTTGCTCATCTACCAGTGCTACTTTAACTGAAGTTAATTAACTATTCAACCGTTCTCGATCAAGGAAGTACTGCAGAGCTTTACGAAAATTAAAGCAAACATTACATCTGGTCATAATCAACTACTTGGTTTTTTGTGAAGGACTGCGCTGCCATATTTTATGAGCCACTTACAGTGTTATTTAATTTAATTGACGGTTCGTAAGTGCAATCGAATTTTCATCGCAAATCATACGTCAGATGGATTTCCCCCCTTACTTTAGTGGATATTCTTACACTTAAGCTCAATTACATACCAACATGTGAAAGCAAAGATTACATATCGAAAAATTCAAAAGACGGATCTCTTCTGCATCATTTCCTGGTTTTGAGTTCACCTTTCTTCGAATAAATGCTAGATCTGTGATGAAATTAGTGTTTTCGCATTTGATTCTCTATTATCTATCTATTTGAATATTTCCAGTATTTAAAGAACGAAATCTGCGAACGTTTAAGACTGTAATTTCTGAATTTTGTACGATCACTGACCTTGTGGTGTCAATTCTTTCCAGCATGATTTACGACAGGGTTTGTTTTGCCGGTCTTTCTTCTAAATGTCGATTCGTCCGGATAATTACCAATCTGGATACGTATGCACATTTCACTAATTGTTCGTAAATTAACATTATCTTGATATTGGAAAACTTCGATACATCAAACTGTTATCGTAGAAATAAATATCTGTTTGAATTGACGAAGCTTTCGCCTACTTTTGATAGCGAGTTTTTTTTACCGGATGCGCCTGCAGAGAGGCTTTAAATAAATGTACCTTTGTTATAGAAGTATGTGGAAAGTGAAGATTGCTACCGAACTATGTGTAAAAGTCCATTCTCTCGGTTTCTGGGCCTTCGTCGGCACGCGAAACCTCGATAACGTTGAATTCGTTCGTGAAAGTAAGAACCGTAAAACTTTTCGATGTCTCTGTCATATCTGACAAGTTTTGATTTTTGAAGTGTTTTGATTGTATTTTAGGTCACACAAGCGCCGATTTTTCTTCAGGTAAGCCCGCGGTCTCTTTTCGGAGCCTCCAATCTCGAGCGTGGTCCCGCCAGCAGACACCAAATATAGCACACGAGTCTTGCGCCGACAAATGCGCCTTGCATTACTATCAATCCGTCTTCTATAATCCCTCTCCTAATTTAGGCCCGTGGCTATTTCTCTGATTCTGTAATATTATTCAGAGTAACTTTTTTTAGTACTGCGTTTTCCGACACTATATATCACATATCTAACCAGGCATTCATTTTTATTTTAGAATTTCATTTATTGTTATTAATCTTAGCTATTTTACATTACGCATTAAAAACGCATATTTATTAAGAAATTTCCAATATAAATAATAAAGTGAGTATTATGTTCGCTAAAAACCTCCGAGAAAGTATAAGATGCCTTTCTGTTGCAGGTAACATAGATATTGTCTTATCATTAAGCAACAAAGGCGCCTCACTCCACCATTTATCAGTACACTTTTTCTAACCCCTCTCATAAATTGTAACGGTACGGCATAATTTAATGATTTTATAAATTTTAAATACTCATATAAATTGTATTTTTAAAGTTATGTATTAGAAACCAACGATATATTTCTTAGAACTGTTTATTCTAAATGTATACCCATGTATAAGTTAAATTAGATAACAAATGCTTATAAGACTCATGGCGCCAAATATTTATGTGATAAGATTTGTGGCGTTGTTTTGTGTTATCGGCATGTGAAACTCTAATGACTACGATAGATGGGCAGAGGAGGAAAGGGAGCATGTGAGTCTCAGGCAGAGTGAATTTAGATGAAAGAAGAAATCGACTGACCTTCGAAGATATCGATCACCGGTGTAGTAGCCCGATTTTAAGTAGGCCATTTAGAAGTAATAAGGTCTTCTAATTAACAAGGAACTCGACCCACACATAGCGGTCGATAATGTATTAAATCGTCGTTGTTTGAACTTTATAAGTAATAAAATAGTGTTTAGATAAAGATCGACCGCCAACTTAGTGTTCAATGTGTAAAGTATAGTATATCTTCCTATAGAACGTTATTTTTGTGCAATTAGCGTTTAAAGAAGCTACAGGCGTCTCTACCGTGGAAGAAAGACTCCCGCAAAGCACACCGACAACAGGAAGATCTTCTTCAGTAAAAGAAAATGGAAATTATATAAAAGGTATTTACAAGTTTTATTGCGTGAGTGCCAGATAAACTTAAATGGTAAAATTTGTCTAAATGTAGAGACGTAAATAAATCAGTATAATAATCTGAGAATGAAAACATATTTAATAGTTGTCTTACATATGCTAATATCTCAGTATTTTTAAATTGTTTGCCAATGTTGTTCTAAAAAATTATGATATGCATATACCAATGAATACATTAGCGTTATCTACTAATTATAATAATGTCCCACGCTAGCGGGCGAAAATGATACGGTATTTGATAAATGATACAGTACCAGTCTATAAGACCTATTGTAATACCAAGTGCACCACGTTAGGTCAGTCAAAATGAACTGGTATTTAAAGAATGTAGATTAAATACAAAATCAGTTATCTATTAATATCTTTTGCTAAATCATACATTTATATTCTTAATGATATATGAAAAATAAATAACATGATACTCTTAATTGTTCAAATAATAATTTGTATACAAATGTTTCTTACCTTCTTTAAAAATCCTTTATTTATTAATCAGGAACTATTAATTTCAATAACCCTGTATATTAAAAAATCAAATTGAACATTCTTATATGTAAATTCGGTAATACAGAAAATTATCATTATCTCTTTATTCTGTTTGTAATTTACACACACACCTGAATTATGTGTATTTACTCACTCTTCTGCTATTATTTGTTTACTTAACGCAATCTCTTTCTCGAGTCTTTAGTCCATTTAAAATGTAAATAGAAAATGTCTTGCAATAAAATGCGTGAATCAAATATCTTTGGTAAGTAATAAAAAATAGTTATTCATCTTAATTTTATTCTATGTTTACTTATTCTTTCCAGGTTAGAATATGGTTGGTATGTTTATTATATCAATGACTAACATCAGATGTGGAAATAAGAATGCATAAATGAATAAAATAACCTCTTTAATTATGGTAAAATTATTGATAATTCCGGTTAATCAACTTGTTAAAGGTAAATAATGATGTTATAATAAACTAGAATATATTATTGGATATATTTTTAAAATGTGAGTTTAGATTGTAACAGATCATATATTTATAGATACAATATAATCTGATGTTATTTAGAGTTCATTTAGAGAGAAATATAAACTCTTGTAATCAGTTTTCAAAAGTTATGACAACATAAATACCTTGATTCACGGATTTGTGTTCTATAGAGCTCAATAACCGAACATAATATGGTCTCGTATGGACAGTACTTATATTTCAATCGTCAGGTCTGTTACTCCTGGATAACAACTTCAAAACAACACCCTTTTACGAGTAATCCACAGGAACTGGTACAATATATCCGCCTCTTGTAAAACGAAATCCCGCAGTATACTCTTTTCAACAAGAAAAACCCTCGTGAATTGGAAAAAATTATCCCTTAGAACATCCGTTGGACAAATCCTTCCTCGATGGATATGAAAATCAAATACAGGTGAGTTTATTCAAGTAACCCAATGCTTCTTATTTTGTAATGCCGCTTCTTTAATGTTCTTCGACTTCCTAACCTTCTCCAATAATATTATTATAAATTATTTCTGTATTTAATATACTATTTAATATATTAATTAGGTTTACTTTAAATATGACCAATACTGGTTAAAGATTAATTCCTAATATCAACTATAAATATTCAACACGACCTTTGTTTATAAACGTAGTAGAGTTCTATCAATACGTAAAAATGCTAATGTATTCCTCTTTATACATAGATGAGTACTGCCTCGTTAAATACCATCTCTTTGAAGTAATAGTTTAATCCTGGAAGTCACAAATTTCTAGCACTTGAAGTTGTTCAAATATCTAGACGTGGACTGTTACTGTTTGCTGCCGCCTTTGGATAAGATGTTTGTTGAATCCTGAAATAAAATACACTTTCCAAAGATAATTTTTTGGACTGGAAACTCTTTCTGCAACTATTTTTCTCCTATTGGTTCATCAACAATGGTTAAACTTGCTTTATAAGATAGTACTTCTATGGAAAATATTCTATCAACCTCGGTCTGCTATTGGAAACACCTTCCTGGACTAGAATCAATGTTGAATCTTTCCTTCTCCTAATGGTTCATCGATAATGGTTAAACTTGCTTTATAGGATAATATTCTTATGGTAAATATTACGTTAATCATTGTCTGCTACTTGAAAATCCTCCTATTGGTCCGGATCCGTATATTATAAATTAAAGGTAAGTTTTCTTTATATTCCAAAATCTTCTTTATATACGTGCTTATTATATATGTTGTTCACTTAATAACCCATTCAATTATTTGTATTTAGCTTTTGCCTCCACATATATTTGAAAACTATCAAAAATTATATAATTGCTTAGATATATTCAATGTTATCACTTTTATTACTCAAAAATAATATAATATGTGCAGTTTTCAATGTTATTCAAGCAACATTGAAAATTCACACCCGCACGTTCTTAGAATAAAAATTATTCTGCCTTATTTATTTTTAAATTTCCTTGACGATCCTTAATATTTTCATCCAATCAAATTTTCCCACATAGGTACTGTTAATATCCAATATACCATTTTCTATACTCTTTAAAACGTATTTATATCCATTTTACCTTATAAAACACATTATTTATTCCATTTTATATTTAAAAAACTTAATTCCAGTACTTTATTTCACATTTTCAATCATATTTTAACAATATACCATATGAACTGTCAGAATCAAAATGTCACATCCGCTTATTCAAAAAGTGAGCGCTAATCTTAATTCGAATTTGGTTATACTCAAATTCCAAAATATTCTTATATTTCACTTTACATTTTAACGTTCATTAAACAATTTTGTACAAATTCATAATACATAACATTTTTCAACAATTCTAATATCTTTAATTTCTTTCTGTAAAAATCAATTTTTATAACTTTGCTAACCTTTTAATAACCATTAGGACACTACAAATATCAATCCTATCAGAACAAAAACAAAATAAATATATTATATTATATGGCATGGTTAAACAAACCACGTCAATATACCGGGTGGTGCAATAGTGTGTCGACGGAGCTTAGTGTGAAAACTAATAACGCTGCAGCAATGAGACTTTACGTACGTATGTAGTATGCGACTGTGCATTTTCTAATTTTATTTACAAATATACAGGGTGTTCCAAATTTTCGCAACCACATTCAACTTTCTTATTTTAAATACATTGCTATACTTTCTAGATATTATAATGATAGCCATTCAAATTATCTTTGCAATGATATATGGAAATGTGCACTTCAGACTGTTCGTTTTGATTTTATTGATAATATTGTTAAAATCTTGACAGTTGCAGCATCTAACATTTTAAACTGTAGTCTGTAAATGGGTAGAATGCCTCACGTAACTCTTGTGTTACTAATTTATGGACTAACACGTTATTTGTTTTGAGGTTGAACAAAGTGAATAAATATACAGGGTGTTAAATATGTCGTGTCTAAGTTATCGATCTTTATTGGTTTTTTTCTCGTTTTTTTTAAAATCTAACCTATAATATTTTTATAAGTCAGCATATTCCTTGTAAAATCGCCTTTAAAATGGTACCAATAACATACTACTTATTTCTAGTATTTTCAAAGTTATAACCCTTTAATGGGATATACTCATGTTTATAATATGCAATATGTGGGGCATCTAATAGTTGGTTGGCCTTGGTTTAAAAAAAAATGGCTGTACAACCAAACATCAAATCTCTACTTCAAAAGTCCATAAAAAGTCGTTTTCTGTATTTTCTCTTTTCTGTAATTGCGTTTTGTTGTTATAAATTAAGTTCGGCTAGTGAATTATTAATTTCCGTTTGTTTGTTAGTAGTTGTTACGTGTTGTATTTACCTTGTTATCAGTTATATCGCTTTATTGACATTATTTCTCATTTAGATACCATACTAGTTATTGTTGTTTTTGCTTTAAAATGAATTTTTCGAAAGAGGAGCTCATAGACATGGTATTTGCTCTTGGCGCTAGCAACAGAAATCCATTTTTAGCATCAAGAACATATGCGATGGAATATCCCGACCGAAGAGCACCGGATAGTAAAACGTTTGAAAATTTGTTAATAAGGTTTCTTCGAACGGGTTCAGTGAATTACGTCGAACATGAAAGAAGTAAGACTTGATTACAGAAGATAATGAAGTGATAGTCGTCCAGTCCATTGTGGAAAATCCGCACGTATCTACAAGGATAATTTCGAAACAACACGGGATAGAAGTCACTGCTGTAAAAAGGATTTTAAAAAAACATATGTTTCACCCTTACAAAATTCAAAATCATCAAGGCTTATTACAAACGGACTTTGAAAGGAGACTAGTGTACTGTGAATGGCTACTTTTACAATTACGACACGATATAACTTTTCTAGATCATGTGCTTTTCACAGATGAAGCAACATTTGCTAATTGTGGAACCACAAACAGAAGAAATACCCATTATTATGACACTACAAACCCACATTTTGTTCAGCCCATTTTATATCAACAAAGATGGAGTGTTGACACATGGGGAGGCATCATAGGAAACACTATTATTAGTCCATTCTTTTTTGATAATACTTTAAATTATGCAATCTACACAAATTGCCTACAAAATAATTTACCATTGCTATTAGAAGGCCTCCCAGATAACGTCATCAGGAGATTGTGGTACCAACATGATGGTGCACCAGCACATTATGGTGCTGCTGCAAGAACACATTTAGATAGGGTATTCACCAATAAGTGGATTGGGAGAGGAAGTTTGATAAGCTGGCCACCACGATCACCAGATCTCACACCTTGTGATTTCTTTCTGTGGCCAACTGTAAAAAAACATTGTTTACGCAACACCTCCTACAACGGCAGAGAACATGCAGCAACGAATAAGAAACGCTTTTCTTCAATTAAGTGAGAATAACTTAGCTGAGAATGTAAGTCTGTCGATACAGAGACGGTTGAGAGCATGTGTAGAGCAGAATGGAAATATATTTGAACACATTTTAAATTAAGATTGTTTTATTATCGAAAATTTTCAAAATGTATTTCTAAAACTAATGATAAAGCATTTAAAAAACAGGTGTTTGTTAAAATTACTTTGTTTTATTTTCATGGCCAACCAACTATTAGATGCCCCGCATTTTGCATGTTATAAACATGAGTATATCCCATTAAAGGGTTATAACTTTGAAAATACAAGAAATAAGTACTATGTTATTGGTACCATTTTAAAGGCGATTTTACAAGGAATATGCTGACTTATAAAAATATTATAGGTTAGATTTAAAAAAAACGAGAAAATAACCAATAAAGATCGATAACTTAGACACGACATATTTAACACCCTGTATATTTATTCACTTTGTTCAACCTCAAAACAAATAACGTGTTAGTCCATAAATTAGTAACACAAGAGTTACGTGAGGCATTCTACCCATTTACAGACTACAGCTTAAAATGTTAGATGCTGCAACTGTCAAGATTTTAACAATATTATCAATAAAATCAAAACGAACAGTCTGAAGTGCACATATCCATATATCATTGCAAAGATAATTTGAATGGCTATCATTATAATATCTAGAAAGTATAGCAATGTATTTAAAATAAAAAAGTTGAATGTGGTTGCGAAAATTTGGAATACCCTGTATATTTGAAAATAAAAATTGAAAATGCACAGTCGCATACTACATACGTACGTAAAGTCTCATTGCTGCAGCGTTATTAGTTTTCACACTAAGCTCCGCCGACACACTATTGCACCACCCGGTATATCAATTTTGGCATAGTTTGTTTTTCTATTAAGACCTACATTGTTGGTATTAATATAAATACTGTAAGGCGATGAAAAGCAAACAACGTATGACATATATTATATCGTAGAAGTGATAATATGTAGTAATGAATCACAACGAATATTTCAGTATTAAATTGTTCTAATTAAAACTGACATTATTTTGTGTATGTGTTCTATTGTGTTTGTATTAATATATGCAAGAAACTTGATATCTAATACAAATGTTATTTAATTTTTTTTTATTTAATTGTGCCAATTAATGCCTGAGGATTATTTTTTTAATATCTCTTAACATGGAAATAAAACGATTCATTTATTTTATTTAACAAATATTAAATATAAAGGGCAATATTAACAATTTATTGGGGTTTCTTTTCAGTCTGATCAGTGGTTAAACATCTAATTTAACAACGTTTTTCAACATAACTTTTTACTACTGCATGTTCTTACCCTATCATACATCCAAGCAGATATTCATATGTTCCACCTACAATAGCGTCTGAAACACTGCACCAGCTTGGGAAATGTAAAAACCTTTTGTGATCGCCTAAATAAATAAATAAATAAATAATCTTTATTAGTGCTCAAAGATACAGCCCACGTCAGTACAAAGAAAATAGTAATACAAAAATTTGTCTAGATAATCGTTATTATATATTATTAAATATTGGCCATGTTGTCCATAAATTCTTCTAGGCTGTAGAATGCATTTTGCAGCAGATGCTCCCTCACCCTTCTATTGAACTTTTTATTCGTCAATTGCCTCCAATCGGCCGGTATGGAATTATATATCTTACGCCCCAGGTTCAGTTAGTTTAACATTAAGGATATTATCTTATGTACACGTTATACACTGGTCTATTCTAGATGATGTATATGTCATTCGTAAACTTTAGATTATATTAACAAACACTTACATTGATTTAATAGAACTGACTAGAGCTAGTTATAAAGCTTTATGCTAGAATCATTATATATTTACTCGCATTTCACTTCTTCACATTTCAACTTGTGTTTAATAATACAAACATGAAGAGTGTTCGCTTTCTGTTAACATCAGAGCTATTTCTCACTTTAATGTTTCAGGATACGTAAAACGTGTATTGCAAGCGAAATATATTTGACACATAATATTGTCTTCGGAGTGTATATATGTACCTCGGAGAACATCAAAATTCACTCCATGATCCGTTCTGAGTGTTTCTGGTATACGAAGTAAACGCAGAAATGTAACTGAAACACCCCTGAATATATATGAAAGGAAATGCCCCGTATATATTTTGGGTTCCCCTCCTTTTCTTTTAGAAATGGACCTAAAGTTTATAAGAACACTACAGGAACGGCAAACGTGCAAAGAAGGCAACACAAGAAAATCCTTGCATTTTAATTAAATTTGCTGAAACTTTAACGAAACAACTGAATAAATTACTTCGTTTCCGTATTTTTTTCTTCATTTGCTTCATTTCTAGTGTATTTGTGTAAAAATAATTGTTGAATAATGTTAGTTATTGTTGTCAGTTTCAATTACCTTTTTAGTATGTCCCTCTTACTGCTAGCTCTTTATGTTTTTGTTTCTCTTTTTGCTGCAGTCAAAGTATATATATTTACGAATTTAGAAAATAAAATAAAAGAAAATCGTTAAAATACACGAATGTATAAAATCATCCCCCTCATATATATAAAGCACTGGTATTTTAAAGCGGGTAAATTAAAACCACCCCCAAGACCGGCCAAAAATCCGTTATCCGATGTTTAATTCATTACAAATCTAGTCTACATTAAAGCAATTGAGGGAATTATTGCAAAGGACAGGTAGAAATATAGACAACAGTTTCTGGACCGATAAAATAAAGTCGAAATGTTATGTGAACATGAGTCAAGTAAGAAGATTAAATTATTTATATAATATTATGTTTAATATATATTTTCTTAGTGATGCAGAACCGACAAAAAATGCTCTTCAAGGTGTCCATTGGCCCGCCAGCAACGGCAAGAAATTAATCATTGATTATGCAACTGAAGATGATTTAGAAAGCGCCAAGAATTCATCGATAACTTCGCCAATTCCAGAAACATCAGAAATCAAGTAAGTTATGATTTTGCTTATTGGCCGATACCATCTATATTTTTCCATTTACTTTGTTGTATCACTATATTAAACAAATGGTGTGACCGCGGTTTCGACCAACATGGCCATTAACGAACACAGTGTTGAATGAGACACAAAACTATGTTAAACTTAGTGTAAGGCAGTAATTATAAAGTAGAGGGGAAATAAATGGGATAATACACAATACATTATAACAGTTATTAGTTAATTACAGGGAAAACCAGAAATTAGAAATATGAGGTAAATTAAAAATCTAAGTACAGCAGGTAAACAGAGGTGTATATATCAAATCGGTCTGGTCGTTAAGTAAATGACATTCGGAATTGCGGGAGGCTTTGAATATTTCGAGGGACTCTAGGAGGTTTAACTTCTCACCTTTCTCGGTGAAGTGTAAGATTTTTACAAAATTATTAGTTGTTGTATGATTGTACTCTTTTATATGGGCCGCAAATGCAGACTTAGGGCATTCATTGTCAACTTCTTTAATATGCTCTTTAACTCTAATATTAAAACTACGACCAGTCTGTCCGATATATACCCCTTTACAATCAGAACATTCAAGCTTATAAACACCAGATTTGTTTAAAGGGTTTATTTTCGTTTTCCAATTAAACAGAATATTAGTAATCTTTGTGTGAGGTTTGAATGCTACTTTAATATCATGTTTAGAAATTATTTTAGCGATTTCATTACTAACATTGCCAAAATAGGTTAACGAGATATATTGAGGTGATTCTAATTTATTATGAGGGTATACTGAGTTCAATGCCAATTTAGTTATTTTTTTATTTAATATGTCATCTATGACTTTGAGGGGATAGCCATTATTATATGCAATTTGTTTAATAACATCTATTTCTTGGTTGAAATTTTGTGTTGATAACGGCAATGATACCGCCCTATGTATCATAGAGTGGAAAGCTGCTAGTTTGTGGCTTAAGGGATGTTGTGAATCGCTCGGTATGCAAGCATCTGAAAAGGTAGGTTTCCTAAAAATATTGAAGCTAAGCTGGGTATCAGATTTGGTAATTTTAAGATCCAAAAAATTTATGCAATTATTTTCTTCCATTTCTACTGTGAATTTAATCTTAGGGTGTACTGAATTAATGTAATGTATAAAGGTTTGTAATTGTCTAGTTGTCCCATTGAAACAAGTAAGCACGTCGTCAACATACCGATACCAGAAAAGAATATGTTTTTTACCTAAATGGGAATTTAAAATGATATTCACAATATTAGACATAAAAATTTCTGCTAATTATCAGAAAGTAAATTAGGAAAATGAATGTTTTTGTTCGCCAAGAATACATCGATGTCTCTGCCAATTCCAGAAACATCAGAAATCCAGTAAGTTTAGATTTTGCTTATTTGGCCATTACCGTCTATATTTTTGTTTATATTCCTTCTTTTCTACAAGAATCATACATAGTAAACTTGTAATTATAGATGAAAGCATTAACTATATTCGCTAGTGTTGCTTACAACAATACTTATAAATTTAATAAATTAACAATTTATTAAAAATATTTAATTTGAAAATGAGTGTTTTTGTTCTTTTACTTTGAAATGGTATATTCTGAACCATAACATTTATTTCAACATAATAAACAATCTTACTGAAAGCTACTATGTTATACGGTGTATATCATAAAGTACTCATCATACGGATCACATGGGAATACACTTAATATTGTTAATGTTAATATTGAGTAATTTATGCTTATTTTAGAAACTAAAATTACGCGTACGAGCATTTGCGGTATACTAGAGTGCCTAGGTACCTGTCAAATTTGTTTATTTAAATCTAGCAGGTTTTTTGAATCTACTGGTTTTATTTTTTGAAAGAATTCTGAATTCAGTGGTTACATTCGATAGATACTAATAATTATTGGAAATTTAAAATTGTTTGTTATTTACAATGAAAAAATAGTGTAAGATTTCTATGGTATTTCTATTCTTATTATTAGAAGCTTCAACATAGATAATGTATAATATAATAATAATAATAATCAAAAGTCATTTTTTATGTCCTTAAAGACATTTTGATGTAAGGTTGGATTTTATTTTATCCTTGCGGTACATATACTTAATAAACATTTACACAGAAAACGAAAAAATGATAAGCATTATTCTCAATTTATATATTTGTGTAGCATTTTATTTTAGATATGCAGTATCATCAAAATATTTACAATAACAATTGTTCATAGAAAAGTTTTTTGGTTGTGGCTAGTAGCAACCCTTGTAGGCGCTGCTTTCATTCACAGATCCCTTGAGTAGCATCTTTTTGGAATTTAGAACAAACACATACATTATAGAACTGGACTTAAATGAATAATGTAATTCGAAGTTGGGTATAGTAATAGTGATGACATCACTAATACTGTGGCAGTTAATTTCAATTCAAGCATACGAAGTGCATATGTTGAAAAACATAAGCAAGCATAGTAGTAGGAGTTGGATTTTAGTTTTGTGTCTATTTGCAAATTCCATGTATGGATAAATTATTTAATATTAAAGAGCTCATAGGTGAAATGAGCAAAGTTGCTCACAAACTAAATTTTAACATTTTCATGCACTGTTAACTTAAATATCAGTTATAAGTTATGAGCATCAATACCTCTTTTTGTAAACTTTTTACTTTGTATAATTAATAGGGTCACCTAGTTGTACACTGACTTTTGTAAGATATTTTATAATAAAATAAATTTAAAAATAATCAACGTTACACACTGTAATTATTTGAACTGAAAACAATGAAAAGAGCGCCTAGTAAATATTTTTAGGCAGATTTCAATTATTTCATATAGAAATTCATGTTACACCTTGTTTACGAGTAGCAACTTGGCATTTTTCTATTAGCATAAAGTTATTATTGTTATTTCTTCAA
Source organism: Amphimallon solstitiale (assembly GCA_963170755.1). NCBI lineage: Eukaryota > Metazoa > Arthropoda > Insecta > Coleoptera > Scarabaeidae > Amphimallon > Amphimallon solstitiale. The sequence continues at coordinate 89,346,541 of OY720680.1, forward strand.
ACTTTAACTTAAAGTAACCGTTATTGGTTTTGTTAAATAGAAATAAATACTGCCTTGTCTCTTTCTCATTAACACTTTGTCTTACAGCAGCGTACCTCCTGGACATTTAATATAAGGGGGATATTTTTATATAAGGTCAGTTTTTAAATAAGAAAAAAATACTGTAAATATTTTTAATAGTAGTTTATACAACGAGTCAATTATGACAGTTATTATTCCCGAGAGCCGAATTTACGAACCGAGGCGTGAAGCGGCGAGGGAGTAACTCGATTCGAGGGTATAATAGTCATTATTGCGAGTTAGTATACACTACTTTATCTATGACTAACTGAAAATTACTAAAAAAAAAATCAAAATAATTAATCGAAATTGTCAGATTACTATATCAATGTTTGACGGTTAGACAGTAAGTAAAATGGCCGGACTTGTTCATCGTTGCTATGACAACGTTGGTAACGTTATGTTCTTATTGGCGGAATGCAAAGAATAATGGTAACGTTATGTCTCATTATTCCCTGGTCGCATTTCATTATTCCCTCTGGGTATTATGAGTGTTCTTATTAACCAATAGTGATTAATATAATACCAACTTTATTGTTTAGTCGTCGATAAAATATATTTACTTCCTCATTCTACATACTTTCATCTATGTTTCTACATAATTTCGATGTCGTTCAAGCATTGGTCATACCGTTCATTAAGATTTTGAATTCCGATGTCAAAGAACTCTGCCACCAGTGAAGAAGCCCAATCTATGACTTCAGTTTTCACTACTTCGTCGTAGTTGAAACGTTGACCACCTAATAACTCTTTTAGGAACCGAAAGTGAAAATTACAGTGTGCAAGGTCTGGATATGGATGATTCAGCTGTTCCTATTCAAAAGACATCATTAGACCTTGTGTTTGACAAAAACTTGTGGCTCTACATTATGGAGCAACATCACACCGGAAGAGAATATACCACGCCGCTTGTTTTGTACGGCAAGCCGAAGTTATTTGAAGGTCTCACAATACGCATTCGTATCGATTGTTGTGCTTCTCGGCATAAAATGCGCTATAAAAATTCCTTTCCTATCTCAGAACACAATGGCCATAATCTTTCGTGTTCAAAGTGTCTGCTTGGCTTTTACTCTGGTTGGCGACGATGTGTGTCGCCATTCCATCGACTGTTGCTTGAACTCAGGAGTTATGTGAGACACGCAGGTCTTATCACATGTAACAATGTGGTTCAAAATTCCATCTCCTTCCTGATCGTATCGAATCAAAGCGATAAAGCACAGCCCAATCTTTTTGCTTTATGGTTGTCAGACAACAGTCTTGGAACCCACGGACAACACAATGTTTGATATTTCGGTTTCTCCGAAACAATGGTGTACAAAACTGGCCTTGAAATCTGTTCAAAACCATTCGATAACTCGTGAATCGTCGGTTCTCTCAAATTTTGTTGTCCACATCACAAAACAAAACTTCTAAAATGAGAAAAGGTCGGCCAGCACGTGGCTGATCATGCATTTACCCGTCCGTCTTTGAACATTTGCACCCATTTTCGGACTCTACTGTTACTGATAACATTATCACAGTAAACATTCAAAACTGACGGTGAATTTCCGCTGCTGTCAAGATTCTTGCACTTAAGAATCGAATTATACGGCATATCTCACAGTTGGTGGTTTCTTAAACATTATAAACTCAGCAAATATACAGACGATACCGCTGCAAATGTTGTTTAAGCGCGCGCAAAGCATGTTGGGAGTAGACCCGCATGCGCACTGCAACGAGCGTGCGCCATTCTGATTCTGATCTACAAACTGATATTTTAAAAACACATCTCTCGCATAACCATGGACATTAAAGTATAACCATTATTATTATGCAGTTAAAATTCCTCTTAAGCAATCATTGTTGACATTCGCTCAATAAACGTTTGTGACACTTAAAGCATTTGTGATAATTTAGTACTCAATCTTATAGAATTTGGGAAAATTTGGCGTGTAATGTAAAAACATTTTAAAAAAAGGTTATTTTATCAGCATGACAATAAATTAATAAAATATGGATTCCCATCTAAACCATAAACTGTGTAATCTCATTATACGTACACCAAGAGAAATAAGTAACCGTACACTTCGCCGAAATATAAAGTGGTATGGGCATGTTCGTCATATATTAATGCATAATAAACACGCCCATACCACCTTATATCTCCGCGAAGTTTACGGTTATTTATTTCTCCTAGCGTACATCCGAATGAAACGGATATTCCAGGGGAATCCCAGACATGAGGGCAGGTGTAATTCCCTCTTATTACTTCTATTCTTTATATAAAGTATCTGAGTTAATAAGAGACTACTGGGGCGATAAAGCACTAAAAATTATGCTTTATTTGTGAGTATTCTAAAAACTGATCAGCTATGGTTTTGGGTAATGGAACATTGCAGTGGCCGGTATTAAGAGAGTGTAGGTAACAATGCAACAACAACTGCAAGTTATTTATTAAATTAATAAAGGGGAGTTATAACTAAAATTGCGCCCCAGGCGGGGTCGAAAAACTGATAGCCTTGGATAGGAAGAAGAATCGTAAAGACTCTTGTGTCAAGATGTTGAATAAAGACAGCTAGGGTGAAGAAACCAAAACATGAATAAAAACTGAAATGGTGACGATTCATTTCCTGCAAGTCATAGTTGTTTGTCAAGATAGAAGGATCTGGCTTTGAAATATTTGTGAATGGTAAGGGAAATCCTATCAAATTCTGAATGTAAGTGCAAGCAGATTGAAGTACAAAATGACGCCTGAAAGTCCTTAAATTCGAAATTTGATTTTTCAGCTAAGAATAGTTAAAAAATAGGGGATGAGTCTGCCTATATGCAGTAATACATCAGGTATCAATAAAGCATTTTTAGCTGATTGTATGTTTAGCTGACTAGTATAAAACAATATGTTTACCGGAAGTCGTTATGAAGAATATTCTGTAAGTAGTGAAATATATGAATTAACGAGTTATTGCTCCTATTCATTCTGGTTGTAATGATATCTATTTGTTCTTCAACATCAAAAATAAAATGCGTGAAAGCGAGTTTTGTAGCCTAATGTGTTTATGTTGGAATAGAATAACTAAAATAGATGCTAAAAGACACAGAATAGTGGTTTCGGATATATAGATTCAAATTGGTTCAGCGTATGCAAAGTTGTGTTAGTGCCAAAGACCCAAGACTTTGAAATATAATAAAGTAATTTAAGTTTAAGTTTTATCTGTTTTTTGCATCGTTTCCAGAAATATGCTCAATAGCCTTCACAACACTTCTGGAGTTATGTATTCAACACCGTCCATTGCATAAGGAATATCAATATATTTAGAAATATAATACATTCTATTTTTAGTATATAAAAAAATACTTGAATATTAGATGATGTCTGATATTCAATGTGGGCGTCATTTTTTTCGATACAAATAAAATATTATGCATTGAACTTTTCCTGTTCTGATGGCAGATTTTTTCCAGTGAATAGTGTCTCGCTTTTCTTCTATTCTTTCTTTCTTTGCAGAAGAAGAAACTCTAGAAGCAGAGACTTCCATTTAAGAATAACGAGGATGCTCTACGACAACGATCGCAGGATCGATGTACCCCATTAACCTGAATAGCATTGCCGAGACAAGAACATATGTATACGCCGATCCCCTTCGAGCAGAAATAATATTGAAAGCATAGCGTTTTTTAAGAAATATTTGACATATATGTAATCTACAGATAGAAATATGGATTTGCTGCTTTTAAAATAGAATGTTATATTATATTTATTAACTTCTTATCTGAGCCTATATATTATATGTATAGGTATATGTATATACATATATAAACTTGTTTTATTTCTTGGGTTTGTGGTTCGTTTAATTAAAACTAATACATTTTTCTAACAACGTTTCGATGTATTTAACATCTTTTTGAAAGTGTATACAATAGATTACTATAAAAAATTACAAAATAACAGTTTACGATACAACATGATTTATACTAACAAAAATTAAAATTATTTTTATGTATTGCAACGGGTAACTTACCTTAAAATTCGTTTCATCAATCATTAATATTTTATAGGCTACTTTATCATATATTCATTGCTAATGTTGTAATATTAAATAGTATAAATTTGATAGATCTGACATTGTCAATCTATCCTATTTATACTATTCAATAGGTATTACAAAATTAACAATGAATATATGAGAAAGTAGCCTATAAAATATTAATGATTGATAAAACGAATTTTAAGGTATTGCCCGTTGCCATACATAAAAAGAATTTTAATTATTGTTAGTATAAATCATGTTGTATCGTAAACAGTTATTTTGTAATTTTTTATAGTAATCTATTGTATACACTTTCAAAGTGTTAAATACATCGAAACGTTGTTAGAAAAATGTATTAGTTTTAATTGAAACGAACCACAAACCCAAGAAGTAAAACAAGTTTATATAAAATTGTGGTTAAGAAAGAAAGATATATATATGGTAATCCGTAGGTTCTCGCGGCAGTTATGTGAGTCGTTTCTGCTTCGGGAATTGATCCGCGTTGTCGCAGAGTCAGTATGTGGACTTCTGTTTTCTCGAGCTTTCGGCACTCTCGCTGTTGCCATTATCAAGAAGTTCTGCTTGTTGCTGTAGATCGTGTCGAGCGACACGAAAATTTATTGTCCAACAGTTTTCCGGTTATACGAAAAAAGTACTTACAAATATAAATACAAAATTAAAACAAACATAAGGATAAGACAATATAAAGGGTGAGTCAACTACGCGGGTAAGGCCGATTGTGCCTTTACGAGTAAAGATATTTCGAAGCGGTTTTTTTCTTGTGGTAGCTGTTCATTAGGGGCACATTTCAAAAATATTTTGTATTATACAGAGTGTTCCATAACTTGGTGGCTAACCATAGTTATAGTTTTTTAAATGGAACACCCTATATATTGAGGTGGTCTTGAGCCTCCTCAATACCACTCAATAATTATTTAAGTTTGTTATTAGGGACGAACCCTTGTACATATTGAAATGTTGTAGTTCTTTTGAGTTACGTAAATAAAGGAGAGATATTACTTGGCACACAGATTCAATCCCATCTAATCGTTTAACAAACAATTATATCTTGATCATAAAGTTTAGTTGAAGAAATAAGGTTAAAGATTTTAGCATAAAAACATGACCATAGTAGTGCGAACAAATTTCAAATACAACAGAAACGCACTATACAATCTTGTACTTATTTAGCATACATTATTTTCAATCTTGCGTTATCATTTTACATTTAGTTTTGACAAAGCATCCTATCTAACACACACAACACATGCATTTAGAGCATACACATATGGGCGTTATAAAAATGCAAATTATGACTAAATCAAAACATAATCATAAATTGCACATACTAGGAGTGACACTCCAAAGCTCGTTGAATGTATATCTCATGATTTTAAAAGCACAAATAGAAGTAGTGACCTAGAAATTTTCAATAGCATCATTTAATGTAAAGCAGGGACGTTCATCTTTCGAACGCCCATTATCAAGTCAATTGCAATTTAACTCTGTGAGGAAACCAATTTTAATGTGAAAACACAAATTAATTACAGCCTTTTCTATATTTAGAACAGATTTTAATTAGGGCATGAATATCAATAGGACTGTAATTTAAGTACAAACAACATTTAGAGTATCACTAAGAGACCTAGATCACATGTCATATTAAAGCTAGAATTTCGTGGCTATATTTAGTAATTGCCTGATATCTGATGGTAAATACAGTAACAACAAATATCACAGCACAGTTATGATTAGCAATTCTCATGAATTACACCCTTACAAACGCATAATTACCAAAAGCATCTTTTCAAATTTAGGCCGAATAGCTTCATTAAGAAATGTCAAACATTAATATTTTAAATGCAGAAAAACGCACGAAATATAAGTATGCATGGCAAATTAATAATATGTGTTGTGTGCATAAATAGATGCCCTATTTGAATAAAGCTATTAACAATTAATTACTGTCAAAACTAAAATAGTAGTTGAAATCCAAAAATTAAGTGAGCACTTGGTACAATTAAGCGCATTTAGAAAGGTTAATATAATTCCTTAAATGGCAAGATATAACTGACTTGATAAAGTTTTGATAAGCTTTTAAGCAATTTAAACCAAAATGACTATATAAAATAAATTTAACTTAAATTTGGAAATTTAATATTCACAGCAGGCATTATCTTATGAACGAACGGATTTTAATCAAGTAAAAAACGGAAATAAATTCATATGTATTTAGATTTTAAGATTATTTGTAAACCAGGTCCACAAAATCTATTAATATCCTTATTTATGGATAAAATCCAAAATATTAGAAAATATCATTATTTTTTTGTACATGACTGTACTGATTTTTCAAAAACCGACGCTAAAGCTGCCAGACGCATCAAAAATACAAATATGAGCATTCAAAAATTTTACGCACTAGAAATATTTTTTTATTAATCATAAATATAAAAATAAACTATTAAACAATATCCAAATCACGTTTAGATACATAAAATAATAACAATTAATAAAATTATATGGTGCAACTGCTTTGGGTTCGAGGCGTTAAACAATAGACTACGGTAACATATAAAATAGGTAGACATTGCTGAAAGGAGATAGATAAAATTAGATAAGCATCCACTAAGGATGAAACATCAGAGTCATAAAAACAAACAACATCCGTGATTAGACGAACTTGAATCAAACCGACAAGTCGAGATAAATCCCAGTGCGGCGAACCTCTACGCCGGCAGATAGGCGTTCCGTCGACCATCGAACCTGTATCACCATAGGTGAAGCGACTGCAGTGCTTTATCAATAAAATACCACGAGCATAAAGTCCGTGACCTAGAAAAGAGAAAGAAAAAAATATCAACAACGAACATAACCAAGAATAAAGAAAAAACCCCGAGCCGGACCCGAGAATAAATGTCAATAGATTAAACGCAAGAAAATTAACTCACCTGTACGCACATCTGCAACACCGAGACCTGCGGCTGCCGAGACTTGAAGTATAAGATACTGCAACCTACCGAAGCGGATTCTGCTACCCTGTATTCCGCCTACGAACGAGCTGCCCACCGGCGTTACCTGTCCATCGATCCAGAGATCCATCCATCCCGAATACGGAAAGATTCCAGGGAGTAACCAGCCGAAATTCCCATGCCTGTCGCTCAAGGAATCCACCATATAGCTAAAGGACATTTAACATAATTAGATGAAGGTATCGTGATATGTTTACAAGTACTAATAGACCAAAAGAAAGGTTCAGTTGTCAAATAACAATATTTGCGTCAAATCATTTTGTAATTCGTGTTTTTACGACGATTAAAATCAATGTCAGTACGTTAAAAGTGGTATAATAGTCATTAGTAATCAAAAAGTTAGAACTCACATATCAATAATTTGTCTTTCGTTAAAATTAACTAAACATTAAAGTCAATAATCAACATACAGTCAGTCACCTTCAAGGAAATAAAACCTAACCTATATTGGTAAACAAGTAGCTCTATACTTTGCTAAGATTTAGATTAAACAATATAAATAGCTAACCTTTATAATAGATTTGTTGTCGCCAATCTGAACTAATTTTCCTAGTATTGAACAGATTGTTTTCATAGTTTCTTTTCACCATAATTAAGCTCATATACAGTTCATTTATATTTGCATACTCACATATACGTTCACCCGCTTTGGGAAATTTTGTACGATTGAGTGGATCTGTGTATTATATCTCTCCAGGTCATAAATTGTATTTTATAAGTTATATTGTTGTCTTTTGATGAATATACTCATTAAGTTAAATTTAAATGTAACAATTGGAAGTAATTATATAAAGAATTAGAAGTTATACATACCTTTGTGTTTATTATTTGTAATTTGAATTGGCATCCATCGTAAATTTGGGGAGACACATCATTCAATTTATATAGGTACCAGTAGCAGCCCACAACGTGCACACACAGGAGTCCTGGGATCGCGTAAGAATAACAGGTATTGCGTAAGTCACTCTAAGTAGTAGGTATTCCCGCAGAACCCCCGCAACGGCCCGGAGATAAAATTTAACATAGCGCACACTGCCGTCATTGCATATTCACATAATTCATTGTAGAATGCCGGAAACAACCCCTTCCCCTATTAGAAATAGAACATTGGTGAAAATATAAGCAATAGGAAGTCAGTTTCAAGCGCGAAATCTAGTACAGTTCAAATTTATTATCGCAGAGTTAGTCACCTTTTCATTAAAGTATTTAAGTAAACCCACATATACAGTTGTAATAATTTTAGATTAAACTTCCACTAGCGTACTATTAGCGTTCAAAAATTTAATTTGGTGAACTTTGCTTTCTTAATTTTTAATCTCTTTTATTTTTTAAAATTACTTAGTCTCATTGCTCTTTAAGAACTTTAAATGCTAAGGGTCATATAAGCACCACTCCCCCCCCCTATAGCAATATTATTGCATTTTGAATTCCCCGTATAATTTTTAGTCAAAAAGTTATAAGATAGTATAGGCCTAAAGTGTAAAGTTTTTGACTTATTTCCATTTTTCTGAAAAATTCAATGTTTGTATAAAATTATATTTCTCGAAAACGGCGTATTGATGGATGGACAAAATTTCTTGCAATATTGTTTACAATAAGAAGTCCTAATAGAAGCATGTTTTATTTTTTTACAGTTACTAACTGCATGTGCAGGAAACTGGATTAAAATTAGATGACACATTTTTGTATAAAAGTCAATTTTTTTAAATGGAACATCCTATATATCAGTTCATTTTTGAATTGTTTATTAAATTTCGTGTCAGAAATATGTAAGACGTTAATACAATAAAAGTGACTATTACAGAGTTATTGTTGTTTTTTGATATGCTTTTGTTAGTTTTAGCAAAAAAGTCAATTTTTTCAAATTGAACAGCCTGTATATTATTTCATTTTTGAATTTCTTATTAAATTTCACATCAAAAACATCTAAGACGTTAACACTTTAAAAGTGACTATTACTGAGCTATTGTCTCTTTTTAATATAATTTTGTCAGTTTTGTGGTTTAATTAATATAGTATAGTACTGACAAAATTATATCAAAAAGAGAAAATAGCTCAGGAATAGTCACTTTTATAGTATTAACGTCTAAAATGTTTTTGATATGAAATTTAATAAGATATTCAAAAATGAAATAATATACAGGGTGTTCCATTTGAAAAAAATTACTTTTTTGCAAAAACTAACAAAAGCATATCAAAAAACGACAATAACTCTGTAATAGTCACTTTTAAAGTATTAACGTTTTACATGTTTCTCACATGAAATTTAAAAAACAATTCAAAAATGAACTGATATACAGGGTGTTCCATTTCAAAAAATTGACTTTTATACAAAAACGTGTCATATAATTTTAATCCAGTTTCCTGCACATGCAGTTACTAACTGTAAAAAATAAAACATGCTTCTATTAGGATCTCTTATTGTAAACAATACTGCAAAAACTTTTGTCCACCTAATACGTTGTTTTCGGGAAATATAATTTTATACAAACATTGAATTTTTCAGAAAAATGGGAATAAGTCAAAAACTTTACACTTTAGGCCTATACTATCTTATAACTTTTTGACTAAAAATTATACGGGGAATTCAAAAAGCAATAATATATAGGGTGTTCCATTTATAAAACTATAACTATGGTTAGCCACCAAGTTATGGAACACTCTGTATAATACAAAATATATTTAAAATGTGCCCCTAATGAACAGCTACCACAAGAAAAAAAACCGCTTCGAAATATCTTTACTCGTAAAGGCACAATCGGCCTTACCCGCGTAGTTGACTCACCCTGTATATAAAAATAGAACGTATGCAAAAATACAAAAAAATTATATCATGATTATAAAAAATGTCACTGAAATGGAGAATTGCAGCATGACATATAAACGTAACGAGTGACTGTTATAGAAAATTTGTCCTTGAAAAGAACAAGGAAAACGTGGTACTTGTTAGGACGGTTCACGTGAGAACAAGGAATATTAAATTATAAAAACGAAAAATCAATCTAACCGGAAGAGCCTGTTTTAAAGAGGTAGTGTTTACAACTTTTAAAACAACGAAATTTCAAAAATCGGAAGTGAATCCTCTCAATACTAAATCGCAAATAGATACTGTAAGGAGCTAACATAATCGAAGCATACTCCATTTTATTAGCCACGAAACTACAAAAACAGAACTTTTAATAGTGTTTCAGTTGAGAAAATTTTAGAGATAAAAACCTAAGGTTTTCGACTGGGCAAGCAAATATCTGTAAAATGAGGAATCCAACTCACAATGCCAAGATTTCTAATATGGACTACTTTGTCACCAATTGCTATTTAGGTTGATTGCTAAATTGTGAAAAATGCATTTCTGTATGTCACAATTATTTATAGAGTGATGGTGAACAATCTCGGATTCTTGGTATCTCTGTAAAGCCCCACCAGTTGAATATTTCAATAGTTTGGCGAGCTTTGTGAACTTTGCAAATGTCGTGAAGGAGCATAATGTTTTCATCACAAATGTGGCCTATTTTTCGGTACGGTAGTTTTCAAATTTCTGATTGTTTCCTTATAGACTTCTCGTAAGTATAGAGTGTTGTTCATGTATTTAATTAGTAACATTTCTTCCATAGCATACACACCTTGTTGCCTTTTTTTAGCAATGGATATCTTTTGTGACTGCATATATTCTTTTTTGTCGATGGATACTAGTTTCATTACCTATTTCCTATAACCGGAAAACCGTTGCACAATAAATTACATATATATATTATTGTATATTTTTCATGGCTATTCTCGGCTTGGTTGTGCAAGCCGAGAATAACCATGAAAAATATACAATCATATATATAAGAAACGGCTAAGAAAGAAGAAGGAAAAACAAAGGACCTTCACAAAAATTATATATATATATATATACACTTATATTTTGTATGTTGTGGAGCCCAATATATACATGGGTCGTTCATCCACCCGGCACAAACACTGGGATTGAAGAAGTATACTTTTGTGCAAATTACATTATTAATCAAAATCACATTGGAGAGACCATTATGGGAAAAGAGATATATTGACTAAACCACTTATAGATCTATAATACCTTAAGAAGCCCAAGTGATATGAGTATAACATTAATAAGCCCGCGGATATACAAATACATATTTCTCGTTTGTTTTCGTAAAAAGTTCGTCAGCCAAAGCCACCACGTTTTCTTCGCAAATGTATTGCAACATAGTTCTTGTTCGGAAGTAAACACTTTCGGAATCCAACGTACTGAACCTTCATTCCTCAATCTTCACGCCTAATTTTTAATACCGTTGCTTGCGATATTCCTTCTTCGGCGACATCTTCTTAATTGATTCCGTAACCCATTGTATTTGTTTGCATCAACATTTTTTTGTAAAATATGACAGCAACAGTCATCAGGATTGGTAAATTAAAGTGAACAAAAATATACAAGGAAAAACACAGTTTCAAATCCATTGATTACAAGAAGGATTATCTCTATGTAACAGTAGATGTTCTAGGATAATAGGCATGTATATTTGATCTACTATAATAAATTACATAGGCTACCGAATTAGAGTATTATATTACAGATTCAGTGATTCTGTACAGGATGCGCGCAATATGGAATATGAAGCGCTTTGTACGGTATATACATAATATTTTGTAAAGGTACACCTAGTCAGACCGTATGAGTTATTACTAAGCTTCCACTTGATTTACGACTTTCAGATTTAATGCAAGCACCTCTAGTGCAGGAACAATATTGCCAGTATGCAAAGTGCATAACTGCTTTTCATTTTTCGCAGTGCTTGTATGTTCAACGAAGTGCAAGCGATCGATTCTTAATTTTCAGAAAGTTTTGCATGACAATGTTGTTTTCATAGTGAATATGTACCTGAATTAAAAAAGTATTTTTACATACATTCAATATGGTGGGGTTTTATGAAATGATTCTTTAATCCGCAACTCTCTTTTTGTATAAAATGTATATTCTTGTCCGGTAATTCCCTGAGGTCATAAATTTTCATTGTTATAATTTCTTATACATGAACATCAAACTTTATATTTAATAGTATAATTCTGTTCTTAAGGACTGACTAGATTTTAAGTCACATCTGTAGATCGGAAGTATTAGTTTACTACACTCATAATCCGTGACATTTTTCGCAATTTTCTATTTTATTGTATTTATGTTTTTGTTTGAAGTAGTTACAGTAATTATATATATTTGTGAAACAATACCAATTGTTTTATTTGTTATAACTTGCTTATATTTTGACATGTTTTAATAATAATAATAATAATAATAACTTTATTTTCTCCCATAAAAAAAATACAACATTTCAGATAACAAAGAGGAAAGTAAATTATAGGTAGAAAACGTAAGGGGTAGTTCAGGTGCACAGAATACACTGAGCTCTGCTCTTCCACTAAACCCTTATATTCGTACCAATCAGTACTATACAACTACTGCGTGTGCCTAAAATCTAACCTAAACTAAAAATTCTGTGCATCCCCAAAATATGATTGCCCAAATGAAATACAAGCAATAGAAATAATAGAAACATACAGATAACAACATTAATATCTTGTAAGTACGTGTTCCTGTGAGAGCACCACAAGAACAACAACAGTAATCCTACCAATAACAGCATTGAACATGCAGTCACAAAAATGTTTAACAAAGAAATATATAAATAAGCCCACTGTACATTACGTTACAACACTACTGACTTAAAAAAAGAAGAGACCAGGCAGCACACCTGAACGCCGACGCACTCGCAGTTTTCATATATTCCGGTAGCGGATTATATAAGGAGAAAATCGTATACGCCAATGATCTAGTGTAAAAAGCTGTTCTGTGAGCGGGAGGCGTTATCAGGTTCTTGTTCCTGACGTTTATATTGTGGATGTCACTCCGAAATCTTATCTTGTCGTAGAGGTAGGGAGGACTATGATTACAAATAATACTATGGCCAATGGCGGACAATTTGAACACTTCCGTTGACATTTTTTTGGTGTCTTGTTTGACGACAATCCAAGATAAACCTCGGATTATAATTTATCTGATTTTTTAAAATAATTTTTGATTAGTTTTTCATTAGAAATAAAATTTTAATTTTTTGAAATTCGAAAGCATTTTTCTCCCAAAAATTGTTATGTAAGGTACCAAACTTTTTATACCGTTGCATGCACAATGGAATACCTAACGACAAGGGGTAATAAATGTGGCGGGTTACTATTTGAAAAAACTAATGACGTCACGCCCGCGCGCAAACAGATGACGACAGAATTAAATTCACGATGTTATAAAGTGCACGGGATAAAAACAAAATCGACCTGTTTCAGGGTTTTTCCATCAAACCGAAGATAACAGAAATATTAATTTTGTTCCAGACTTTATCTACACCCTGTATGTAAACAGTGACAAAACATAGCTCTGAGTCAAAATAGTCTTCAATTTTACACTGAAGGTAGATCTGTAGGGATAGAGCAACTTCAAATTATTATATGCTCTACCTATGACACCAGAGATGTATCTTCTATACCTAAACGTCTTATCTATTATCAGCCCCAAGCTCTTAACTTCCGCTACAAGTGGTATAATATCACCCCTGAGTTCCACCCTCACACTATCAATGCAAACCTCGACCTGCCCCTTCCCACCGAACAAAATCGCACTGGTCTTAGCGGGATTAAGCTTTAGTGAGTGATTAACAGAAAATTGATCAATAGCCCTTAAGTCACTGCTAATCTTTTGCATGGCCGCATGAACCTCGCCAGCCGGAAACGAGAAATAGATTTGGGTGTCATCCGCATACATATGAATGCTACAGTGAGTGATACAACTAGGCATAAGATGAGTGTAAACGGAAAACAGCAGGGGGCCCAGGATGGACCCCTGCGGCACACCCTGCCGAATCAGACGCCACGCGGAAGTACCGTGTGGAAGGAGAACGGCCTGATAGCGATCACTTAAGTATGATCGCATCATACTTACCACACCATCACCACACCGAATATAGTGGAGGATAGAGAGCAACATTGCATGATTTTTTTTTTGACATGTTTCACCAAGAGATTTCAATCACCTCATTTAATTAATAATTTACTTCAGCGAAATGATCAAATATTATCTATATCTCCTCAATTACTAAGTTTAGTTAAATTTCTAAGGAATACAAAAAAATATAAAGTACTCAAAAGTGAATATAAGAACCACCTAGAAGCAGATTTTTTATTAATGGGATAATTGATTGACGACGGAGATACGTGTTGGAACTCCATAATTTACAAGTAAAAAATTGAAATAAATTCAAATTGAGTTCAAAACAGTTTATTTATTCACTACAATTGTTTCGCTCTACTAGAGCTTCATCAGGTGATGAATATTATAAAAAATATAGAATTAAAATAACTACTGTTGTAAACACTGTAGGGTTTTTGGAGTTTGAAATTCTTAAGGGTAGAATATATCAGCACCCACGTTTTTAAGTATATTCTACTGATGACTAATGAGTCTGAAACACTTATCTGCAGTTGCACTAGACCTAAAAGTATCCAGTAATTCATTTATATTGGTACTGATGAAGACTAACGATTCTGAAACACGTATCTGCGGTTACACTAGACCTAAATGTTTCCAATAATTCATTTACATTCGTACTAGTAAAGACTAATTATTCTGAAATATATATATGTTCCACTAGATCTAAAGTTTCCAATAATTCATTTTTAATTTGTACATTTCTGCGTCTTTCTATGTTTTGTCGTTTATGGGTGATTTAATGAATAGGTCGGTCGGCATTGGTTATCATGTGGTGAAATGAGTTGTTGTATGCAATACATTAAAAAACCTCTGATAAAAGCTACAAATGACAGCCTGTTTTTATATTTTTGTTATTAATTCACTATGTTTATCAAATCAGCAGAAAGTTAAGATAACATTCTTGATTAGTTTGGAATGCGTTTCTCATAATGAAGCAGGAATATAAGTATCAGTGTAGTATTCGTTCTTACCGCTATCTGAAACTCTCTTTGAGATTCTCTACGAAGCATTACAAAATGTACAATATAATATAGTATTACATGATTTTGATATGTGTCTATCATGAATTAAAATATGCTTTCTTGGTTAAAATTTTATTATTACATATTTGTAATAACTTAATATATGTATTTAATAATCATTACCTTTTTATTTTTCTTTACTTTCTCCTCGTCTTTTTTTTATGGAGTAGGCACATTTCTTTAAGACCTTACGACTTCATGCTCTCCATTTAAAAATCTCCTTCCTGTACATATACGAGGTAGGCGCCATAAATTCTCGGCCTGATATATAAAAAAGAAACTTGGAAAAATATAAGAATTTTTATTTTTCAATGTAATCTCCCCTAACTTCTAATTTATTACAACGATTAATTAATAATTCGATACCCTTGTAAAAATACGAATCGGGTCAATTCGCCCCCTGACAAATTCACCCCCTGTACAAATTCGCCCCTTGGAGCAAGCTATGCAGGTAAATTCACCCCCTAACGGTAATTACCTAATTACACAGGGCAGATTAAGGATATTTCTTACGGTATCCAACGGTAATCACCTAATTACGAATATTCCCACTCGCAAATTAAAGATATTTCTTTGAAATCGTTCCTATTTTGTAAATAATTTTCGATATAAATAGATGTCTCCTGAATTTCTTTGCATTGATACTTGTGTCATTAGGTGGTGTCATTGTAGTGTTCAAGTAACGATGGATACATCTGCTACAGTTGAAATAATTACATCCGAAAGAGGAAAGCCAAAAATAGTTTGTGATGGTTTTAGCTATCATTTGCAAAAAATTGTTAAAAACCAGAATATACGCTGGGTTTGTGATAATAAGGACAAGTTGAAGTGCAAAGGATCTCTCGTAACGACTACGGATTACACCATTTGTAATACTGGTGAGCATAGCTGATCATATCCGTACCGAAATTAAGAAAGCTGAAAGCCACATTAGAAAAAGAGCTCGGGAAGAGAACTCCATAACAGCGAAAGATATTTATAATGAAGTGATCGTCCCGTATTGTGACAGAGGCTACGAATTAATATCGGAAGTTCCCTCTTATTCAAAAGTGAAGCGAAATGTGAATAACATAAAAAGAAGGGTGCATGGTGCTCAACGTGAACCAGTAAACGCCGAGGATATTCTTATTCCTGACGATGTAGTGAAAATGCAAGAGGGATCTTTTCTTCTTGCTGATAATACTGATGGAAGTCGAATATTAATTTTTTCCTGCCCAATATTAAGAAATGCTTTAGAAACTGCACATGCCATTTTTATTGATGGAACATTTAAGACATGCAGCAAACAGTTTGCAAAAATATATACAGTTCATATAGATATAGGTAGTAATTCTACTGAGACAAATGTTATTCCAGTCCTGTATGGATTGTTACCTGATAAAAGAAAATTAACATACGAACGTTTTTTTGAAATAATTAAACAGAAGTTGCCGAAATTTTCACCGAATACTGCCCATATGGATTTCGAGAAATCTGCAATTGCTGCAGTAATTGCACAATTTCCAAATATTCAAATAAAAGGATGTAACTATCACCTAAATCAGTGCCTATGGAGGAAAGTCCAATCCATTGGGCTGACGGAAGAGTATAAAACAAACGATGACATTCGATTACACGTAAGAATGTGTAGTGCTCTGGCCCATTTACCTCCACAAGACGTAGAAGATGGCTGGTTAAAAATAATGGAGAGCGCCCCTACATCCGAAAAACTGGAACATTTCTTAAATTACTTTGTGGCCGAATGGCTAGAGAATCCGTTAGTTGATATTCATACATGGAACACTTATGGACAACGACATAGGACGAATAATTCTGTTGAAGGATGGAATCATCGCTTGAGTTGTTTGTTGAAAAGGGCTCATCCAAATATTTTGAATTTAGTGGAATGTTTGAAAGAAGATGCAAACTTCAACACTTTATTATATAAAAGAAAATATTTAAATTTGGAAGGAAAACGACGAAAACTATGCTACATTAAATTAGACAAGCGCATTGAAAACATTTTAAAAGAGTACGAAGAAACAAAAGACCTATATAAGTGCATTACTACCCTTGCCTATGTGCAAAAATTGGAATGAATAGCAAATATGTGTATACCCAGAAGTTGAAGAAACTGATGATATCCCCTGGATTGAAACTTGTAAATATGTATGTACAATTGGTTTCTTTAGGAATGGCCGGTGTGAGTTTAAAAACGCTGCGCGTATCTGTCGATAGTCACATTCTAATTGTATGGATGTCTGGTCTTGAAAACACACTAAATAAATATCTCCCAAGAGTATTTATATTTGTTGAATGCTGCTCATTGTATAATTTCTTATTTACATTCCTTTCCTCTACTTCCATAATAATATATTCTGGATTATAAAACGAACCGGTTTAGCTTCCTAAAATAATTTAAATAACAGGTGACCCTGATTTACTAAATTTATTTCTATTTGCTTAGTTCAACAGATAATATACCCAAATGCTTTTGAAAAATATCTTTAGTTTTGTTATTATAACTCATACCTTATTTTTAAATTAATTCAAATAAAAAAAATGAGGTGTGGCCACCACACGACTTTCTTATACGTATGAGCGTTTCAAATCATACAATTTTAAAAATTATTTTATACAAAAATTATTCAAAATCCTATTCTAAGAACTTCCAGTCTCTTAGTAAATCTCTACAGGATACATACTTTGTGAGATATTTGCAAAAAAATGCTACTCGCCAAGAGTAAACGTATTATTTCCGGTCGGAATTTTGAATTTTCTTTTATACAAAAAATATTCCAAATCCAACTCTAAATACTTTTATGCTCTTGATAAATATATATAGAATGCATAATTTACGAAATATTTGCAATAATCGCTATTCGATAAGAGTAAAAGTGTTACTTCCGGTCCGAATTTAAAATTTTTTTTTATACAAAAGGTATTGAAAATTAAGTTCTAAATACTTTTATACTAGTAACGTACCTGTCTAAAAAGCATGACTTGCGAAATATTCGCAAAAAACTGATTTTCGATAAGAGTAAAAGACCTACTTCCGGTAGGAATTTCGAAAAACTTTTTTAATAAAATTCTTCTCAAATTTAATTTTGAGTATATATGAATTCTTTATAAATTTGTTTAAACTTAGTAATTTACAAAATATTGGTAAGAGTGGATTTTTTCACTGAAGTAAACTACTACTTCCGGTCTGCCGATTTTACTGAAAATCTAATCAGATCTCAAGAGGGAGATAATATTGAAATTTTCATCATCACAATACTTCCTTATCCTACGTATAAGAAAATAAAAATAATGAGTTTAACCGTTGATTGAAGGAATACATAAAGATGCGCCACTATAGCACTGAGCGTAGCCAAAACTGGAACCGAGATCTATACGACTGCATCAGTCGTTTGGATCCGAGATTCGAAACAGCCCGAGACAGCGATGATGTTTCTCGGCAAGGGGTTTGTGGGACGACTTAACGGAAAGACGCGCTGTTTTACTATAGCGTTGCGCATCTTTTATATTCCTTCAATCAACGATTTAACACCTTGTCTTGTGGTTTATTAATTAAAGCAATATTTGCCTTTATACTTTCTTATACGTAGTAAGGAATTATGATGCAGATGTCCACGTTTTAAGGTCGCCTGATACCGAAAAAGTGGCTTTTGGCAAACGTCTCTCTCTCGCCCTCCTTCCCTCTCTCTCTCTCTCTCGCCCTCTCTCACTCTCTCTCCCTCTCCCCCCTCTCTCCCTCTCTCTCTCTCTCTCTGTCTGTCTGTCTGTCTGTCTGTGTCTCAGTGTCCAAACGGCTACAACTATCAATACCAAACTTTAATAATCTTCCTCTTGAGATCAGATTAGATTTTGAGTAAAATCGGTAGACCGGAAGCAGTAGTTTACTTCACTAAAAAAATCAAAATTTACTAATACGTCGTCACGTTTAAACTAATTTCTAAAGAATACAAAAGTACTAAGATGTGAATTTTAGAAAGACTTTTTTGGGCATTTCTAGTGGAAGTAGGTCTTTCTACCTACCGCGAAAAGCGGTTTTTAGCAAATTTCTTACAAATTATTCATTTTGTACAGACTTATTTAGAATACAAAAATATTTAGAACCCGAATTGGAACAATTTTTGTATAAAAGAAATTTCAAAATTCGGACCGGAAGTAACATTCTTGCTTTTATCGAATAGCAGTATTTTGCAAATATTTCGCAATT
The DNA here is from genome assembly GCA_963170755.1 of Amphimallon solstitiale. Lineage (NCBI taxonomy): Eukaryota > Metazoa > Arthropoda > Insecta > Coleoptera > Scarabaeidae > Amphimallon > Amphimallon solstitiale. Next base: position 89,365,902 of record OY720680.1, read on the forward strand.
ATGCATTCTATAGAGATTTATTAAGAGAATAAAAATATTTTGAGTTGGATTTGCAATAATTTCTGTATAAAAAAATTGTCCAAAATTCGGACCGGAAGATACACTTTTAATCAGAGGTTTATTTTATAAAGAGGCAACTTAAAATTTGATTTGGAACAAATTTTGTATACACATTTCGGATGTCACATACGTATAAAAAAGTCGTATGGTGACTACACCTCATTTTTAGATATAGCTCTCTAAAAAAATTAAAACATATTCTAAAACAGCAAAATTTTGCATTTCGTATTAATTATTACATTATAACATGATTTAATTGTATGTAGTGATATTATAAACTTATTCTTACAAGTTTATAACAAAAAATAATACATATATACATACAAGGTCCCATATTTGAACTTCTGTGCAATTAATGGGTAATCATGTAATAAAATTTAATTAGGATTGTAAAATTAATTTCTCTAACCTTTACCAGAATAAATTAAAACAAAAATTGTAGCAGATATCAAGTTTTTAGTAATTAATATACAGGGTGAGTCATTAGTAGCCGCTTCTTCGATTGCTCTTTTGTGTTTTAAATAAGAGAAAAACAATTAGTGGAAGATCCATGGTTGCTTGTGGCGCATATTGTAAAAATACTTTAAGCTCTGGCGCATTTCCGGTTTTACAGGAAGTGCACGGGGCTTAATTTTTTTTAATGACTAACCCTATATATTTTTGTATTTTCTTGTACTGCTTTAAATTGTCTGTTCGATTGCTTTTTCTTTTTCAAAATTGAGCCAATAGTTCTTGAATTATTAATTTTTTTTGAAAATATTTGACCAAAACACGTGTTCAGAAAAAAATCATTTGCACATTGTTTTTAAAAGTAAAAACATTAACTTTGTTGTTGCTTGTAGCCAAGAAAATTCTGCATCATTTGGTAAAGTTGCACTCGACAATACCTCACTGAACTTTGTTTTTTCAAAGCCTACTTCCTGAAATTTTCACATACCAAAAACTTATATTTTTTAAATGGAACACCCAGTATTTTATTGAGTCATTTTGTTCCTTTTTTTATTCTCTTTCATTTTTGTTAACAATGTCCTATACTTATCTTTTGTAATTTCTGAGATAATCACTATAGGAGCTATTAGCGATCAATTAAAGAACTACGAGCGCTGTTGTTCTATGCACCAAAATATTCGTTCAACCAATGGAGGGCAGGGATGGCGCCCGACATCCTTAGTCAACTGTCAAACAATATAAATGTTATATCCAACTATCCCAAAAGTAATAATTTTATAGAATGAAGAGCATCGCATTTCATTTTTTTAATTCCGGCAATGTCCAGTTGCATTTTTGACACTGTTGGTTAACATCGAAATAAAATAAAGGTTATGTTTACTAACATATTTGAAGAGGTCTTCAAAAAGTTTTGAAAATCCGTCCGTAGATAGCGAAGATACTCTTCACCATTAACATTTTCATCAAAGAAATAAGGTCCAATTATGTAACTACCCACTATTCCTCCCCACAGTTTTAATGACCAACGATTTTGAAAGTTTACAGGTGTGATAAAATGGGGGATTTTAAGTGTTATAATAATGGAAATTGTGACGATGAACGTATTCACTTTAATAGAGGGTGGCTTCGTTGGTAGACAACAAAAAGTTGAGAAAGCCAGGATAATTTATCTGCTGCCAATTGACAAAAATGTAAGCGATTCTGAAAATTTCTTTCATCTAACCCTGTGTATAAATATGCTACGGGTGAATTTCATATTTCCTAATTATTCTGAATTCTCAAATTTGACTTACATCTAACTGACGACTAATTTTCGTAGTACTAGTATGGAGGTGTTCGACTACACTCGCAAGTACCATAAACGTCTTATCCTCACCAGTTATTGCTTTTTCTGCACCTTCTTTCATATTCAATGCTTTCTGTTCACTCAAACCGTCCACTTTATATTTTCGAAGGTTTCTGGATTCGGTTGACTTCTACCAGGGCTCGCTGTGCATAAAGTCTGGATACTAGCAAAAAGTTTCTTTCAGATTCACCCAAACCGTCAATCATATCTATTAACTCTTCATAAGAATAATTCATTTGGATGATAACTAACAGCGATGCTTTTGTAAGTTTGAAATAAATGTATATCCACTTTCTTCAACAGTTGACTGAGGCAATCAGCCGCATTCCAGCCTTTATTGGACGAAAATTTGGGTGAATAGAACAGCGCCCGTAGTCTTTAATTGACCGCTAATTGCTCCTATAGTGATTATCTCAAAAATTACAAAAGATAGGTATAGGACATTGTCAACAAAAATGAAAGAAACAAAATGACTCAATAAAATACTAGGTGTTCCATTTAAAAATAATAAGTTTTTGGTACGTGAAAATTTCAGGAAGTAGGCTTTGAAAAAACAAAGTTTTTTGAGGTATTGTCGAGTGCAACTTTACCAAATGATGTAGAATTTTCTTGGCTACAAGCACCACCAAAGTTAATGTTTTTACTTTTAAAAACAATGTGAAAATGATTTTTTTCTGAACACGTGTTTTGGTCAAATGTTTTCAAAAAAAATTAATAACTCAAAAACTATTGGCCCAGTTTTGAAAAAGAAAAAACAGTCAAACAGACAATTTAAAGCAGTACAAGAAAATCCAAAAATATATAGTGTGAATCATTTAAAAAAATTAAGTTCCGTACATTTCCGTCGAAACCGGAAGTGCGCCAGAGCTTAAAGTATTGTTGCAATATGCGCCACAAGCAACCATGGATCTTCCACTAATTGTTTTTTCTTTTATTAAAAAAACACAAAAGAGCAATCGAAGAAGCGGCTACTAATGACTCAGCCTGTATAATAGTAATTAATTAATAAAGAAATTAAAGAAAATGGTTAAGTGATTTTGGTCTTATAGTTTGTTTCCTTTTCGCAATAATAAAAACCTTAGTACGACATATAAAATCCATTATCGTCCATATACTCCTGCATTCTTGATTGCATAGAATTTATTAAAGTTACACATAAATTTCTTCCTCTGAAATGCTCCCATACAGATTGTGCATATTGAGTAATATTTTCTATATTAAGTTGAACTCTATCATTATTAGCATTCCTATTCGGCACCATAGCACTCCACATATTTTCAATGGGATTCGGATATGGAGATTTTGCCGCCCAATCAAATACTTCTACGTTATTTTCGTTAAATAAATAAAAAAAAATAAAAGAAAGTAAGAGTGTTACTTCCGGTCCGAATTTTGATTTTTTTTTATATAAAGATTATTCCAAATGTGGCTCAAACAATTTTGTGTTCTTAATAAATCTGACTAGAATGCAAAATTTGTGAGATTTTCCAAAAAAAACAGATATTTGATGAGTAGAAGCATTACTTCCGGTCCAAATTTTAAACTTTCTTTTATAGAAAAATTGTTCCAAATGTAGTTCTAATTACTTTTGCACTTATAATACATGTATATAGATTGTATAAAAAAAAATGAGGTGTGGCCACCACACGACTTTCTTATACGTATGAAAGTGTTACTTCCGGTCCGGATTTTGAAATTTCATTTATACAATAAATATTCCAAATACAACTAAATACTTTTGTACTCTTCATAAATATATATAGAATGCATAATTTACGACATATTTGCAAAAAATCGCTATTCGATAAGAGTAAAAGTGGTACTTCCGGTCAGAATTTTGAAATTTTTTTTATACAAAAGATATTTAAAAGTATATTCTAAGTACTTTTATACTCGTAATGTACCTGCCTAGAAAGCATGACTTGCGAGATATTCGCAAAAAACTGATTTTCGATAAGAGTAAAAGACCTACTTCCGGTTGGAATTTCGAAAAACTTTTTTAAGACAATTTGTTTCAAACTTAATTCTAAGTACATATGAATTCTTTATAAATTTGTTTAAACTTAGTAATTGACGAAATATGTGCAAATTTCGATTTTTTCACTGAAGTAAACTACTACTTCCGGTCTGCCGATTTTGCTCAAAATCTAATCAGTTCTCAAGAGGGAGATTATATTCGTAAATACAAAATTTGCATTTGATATCTACAGCGGTTTGACCGCTATCGTGGTCACACGCAGACAGACAGACACACAGACATTTTTTAAAAACCACTTTTTTGGTATCAGGGGACCTCAAAACGTGGACATCTGCAAAAATCTCGAGGTCGAAAATTTTCATCATCACAATACTTCCTTATACTACGTATAAGAAAGTAAAACGTGTGTTGTAATTTTAATTAATTTTTTTAAAAATTACACCTGTCAACTAAAATAGTTATTTACGAACCAAGTGCGTGAAATCATATTTCGCGAATGAGTGACCAGTTTAAAGCGCGAGCCGAAAGGCGAGCGCTTTATGGACACGAATTCGCAAAATGTTTCACGCACGAAGTTTGTACAATATTTTTTGTACGAGAACTATAATAATAATACATATTGTTAAATACGTTATCGTTTATGACACACTACTAATCTCTTGATATTAATTAAAAAAAATTGAATTGGCAGTATTGATTATTTGAAGTGACATTTAATTTAAAATTATCAAATTCAAAAAATTCTATTTCATTTCCTTTTATTTTCATAGAAAAACAACGAACTGGGTAGCATATTATTAAGGTTAGGAATTTATGATTTTAAAATGTCACTAAATTAATCAAGTTCTAGGAAGTACCAACTTTACTTTTACGCACTCGTGTTTAAAGTGACTTTTTACGCACGCAAATCGAATTGTGAAATGACAGGTTTTGATAAGCGAGTACAAAAAGTAATTTATTAAACGTCATCCATCAACATCACAGCTAATTTGACGGCATGCTATACTATATTAATATAAAACAATAAAACTGACAATTATATCAAAAATCGACAATAGCTCGGTAATAGTTACTTTCAAAGTAATAACGTCTTGCATATTTTTGATGTGAAATTTAAAAGAAATTGAAAAAATGAGGTGTGGCCACCACACGACTTTCTTATACGTATGAAAGTGTTACTTCCGGTCCGAATTTTGAAATTTCATTTATACAAAAAATATTCCATATCCAACTCTAAATACTTTTGTACTCTTGATAAATATATATAGAATGCATAACTTACGACATATTTGCAAAAAATCGCTATTCGATAGGAGTAAAAGTGGTACTTCCGGTCTGAATTTTGAAATTTTTTTTATATAAAAGATATTTAAAATTATGTTTTAAATACTTTTATACTCGTAACGTACTTGTCTTAAAAGCATGACTTGCGAGATATTCGCAAAAAACTGATTTTCGATAAGAGTAAAAGACCTACTTCCGGTAGGAATTTCGAAAAACTTTTTTAAGACAATTTGTTTCAAACTTAATTCTAAGTACATATGAATTCTTTATAAATTTGTCTAAACTTAGCAATTGACGAAATATTTGCAAATTTCGATTTTTTCACTGAAGTAAACTACTACTTCCGGTCTGCCGATTTTGCTCAAAATCTAATCAGTTCTCAAGAGGCAGATTACACACGTAAATACAAAATTTTGAATTGATATCTACAGCGGTTTGACCGCTATCGTGGTCACACACACACACACAGACACACAGACACACACACACACACACACACACACACACACACACATACATTTTTTAAAAACCACTTTTTTGGTATCAGGGGACCTCAAAACGTGGACATCTGCAAAAATCTCGAGGTCGAAAATTTTCATCATCACAATACTTCCTTATACTACGTATAAGAAAGTAAAACTGCTATTCGATAAGAGTAAAGTCTTACGTCTGGTCCGAATTTTCAAATTTCTTTTATACAAAAGTTGTTCCAATTCGGGCTCTAAATATTATTGTATTCTAGATAAATCTGTAAAGAATCAATAATTTGTAAGATATTTGCTAAAAACCGGTTTTTGGTAAGATATGAAGGCCTCCTTCCGGTAGAAATTTCAAAAAAAGTCTTTCTAAAATTCACATTTTAATGCTTTTATATTCTTTAGAAATTTCTCTAAACTTAGTAGTTGACGACGTATTAGTAAATTTCGATTTTTTTAGTGAAGTAAACTAATTCAAAATATCAGTGTTGATCGGGAAAAATATAATTTTTAATAATTTTAAACATTCCCTTATTAGAGAATATAACAATTTTTACTTTTTATAAGAAAAACATGGGTTGTTATAATACTAAATTGTTTAAGTATTATTTTAATTTTCAGTTAAACATTGTTATTTTAAATAAAAAGCTTCAACATCTAAAATAAATACAAATCACTTCCAGAAAGAATAGTAACAAGTCCAAAATTCCATAAAACCAAGATTTAATGAAAAATAGTGGATATCCCTGTAGAAATCAAAATAAAAGACTATAGAATAAAATAAAAGCCAGAAAGATATTGAGGAAGATAAAAATGATTTTTTCTAATAAAGTACCTAGCATGAACGTTATCCCTATCAGACAATAAATTATTATGAATAAACACAAATATTTCAAATATATTGGCTTATAGTATATGGCCGATGTAGTTTCTTTTACAAAGCAATTTAATTCATAACGTAATACAATCATTTTCTTTTAATTGTATTTAATATTTAATTATATATAATTTTAAAAGCAAGGCATTCAAAATATGTGTTTCATTCGTTACTATATATATGACATGTATATTTCGTGCAGATTGTGGAAAATAAAGTATTTAAAAACTTCAGAAAATATAAACCATACTCATATTAAGTACAATGGCTTATTCATGCTATACATATAAGATTTACGATGCATGTTTTTTGCTTGTCCCGTTCTTAACTCGAACATTAGAATGTTACTATCGTAGAATTTGGGGATCTATTTTCAATTTACACCGGCCATTTGAAAAGAAACCAATTGTACATGCCTAATATAAGAAACAAACGATATCTTCTGGATGGGAACTTGTTAATATGTATGTAGTATGTATGTAGCGTAATATAAGAGTAGTAGTATAAGAAATTGACAATTCCAGAATGGAAACTTTTAAACACGCTGACTTTTTTAAGTCAACAGTCCTAAGCCTGTATAAAGTGTGAAGGGAGGTTTCCAAAAGAGGAGAGCTTTGAAAGAAATATTTTTAATTTGCTAGTGTGATTATCGCGACCACTATGGTCGCGAAGAAATGAATTTTTACACCATATACCGTAAATAACGCAAACGATAATTATGCCAGGTGACTGAGGGATTATCGATAGGAAATTATTATTTACTTTAAGAGAACGATTTCAAAGAAATATCCTTAATCTGCCCTGTGTAATTAGGTAATTTGCGTTAGGGGGTGAATTTACCTGCATAGCTTGCTCCAAGGGGTGAATTTGTACAGGGGGTGAATTTGTCAGGGGGCGAATTTACACCGATTCGTAAAAATAATCTGAAGTTTTTCCGTCAAAGTGTTCTATATCAGCTGCATGCAACTCACTGTCGTCCTTAAAACTACGTCCAGCATTGTGGTGCAATAATCGCACACCTTTTGTCAATTTTCCACGACGTTTTGCACGAACACTGTCCCTTAATTTATTCAATAGAGACGCATAATATGTGCCGTTCACACTTGTATTGCGCTCTTTAAAGTCAATTAGCAAAATGCCCTCACAATCCCAGAATATTGTGGCCATAACCTTCTTCGTTGATTGAACAGCTTTCGACTTTCTGGGACCAGGTTCATCAGGTCGCCGCCATTCCATGGACTCCCTTTTCGATAGAGGATCGTAAAACAGAACCATTGTTTCATCCCCTGTAACAATGGACTCCAAAATCGGTTATGGGCCGGCATATGTTTAAAAACGACTGCGCACATTCGACTTGACGTTCACGTTGGAGAGCAGAAAGAAGTCGCGGTACCCATCTAGCACTAATTTTATTCATACCCAAATGGTCATGGAGAATTCGGCAAATACGTGTTTCGGAAATGTTTGTTATCACTGCTAATTCCATCACTTTCAAATGGCGATCTTCTAGCACTAAATGTTCAATAATTGAAATATGTTGAGGCGTTATCACTTCAATTGGTCGACCCGACCGATCAGCATCTTCCTGGGATTTTTGTCCCAAACAGAAACATTTTGCCCACTTTTTTACAGTTGAATATGAAGGAGATGAATCACCGTAAACGCCATCTAAACGTTGTTTAATGTGGAAGGTGTATGCCCTTCTTTTGTTAAAAATTTAATCACCGCGCGGTACCTACTCAATTTTCGTTACTTCAGACATTTTTGTGCGCTAGTCTCTTTGGTTGGCTGGTTACTAAAAACTACTAGGCTTCGAACCGTCATGTTTATAGTGTACACACCTCACGTATGTGCATGCATGACGTGACGGAGTTTGAACATGTTTGAACCGGTATAAGCCTGTCAAGCCGATAATTTATGGCGCCTACCTCGTATGTGAAGAATTTAAGGTTTCTCCCCATGGGAAAAACAGAGTTCCGTAAATCGCACAAATTGCTAATCGACGGCAACATCAAAGCTGTACTCTTAATCAAGGAGTGTAGCTGGTGGCTCATGTTCGGTTGACCGACCCAAAAACGTATAAATAGACTTTGCGGTCTTTTTAAACGAGACGGGGTGTCGCATGCGCGGGCGCGAATAAATTGTTTTGTTAGCACCTCCCGCTTTTCTGTAAAAGAGAGACCGCATATTAAATTGCCGAATTTTGTAGCTTTAATTGCCGTTCCTGAAAACGATAATGGACCGGCATGCCGAACCAACTAAATAACTTTCGACTGACTTTATTTTTGGGAAATTTCACAGAGCGAGTAGCGGATATTACTAGTTTTTTTTTTGATTTCTTTTGCGAATGACTGGCCCCTTGTTTAAAATTTTAATGGAAAAAGCATGTTTCACTTTGTCGAGATCTGACAAACTTATGTGATTTATATCTCATATAAATTATTACATTGCTCATTACTAGGTGTTGTATAAAACAGGAAGAGAATTATTACATAATAGAAATGGATGTAGATTATGGCAAAAGTGAGTGGAGACTCTGGAAATTAAAAGGTAATTTAATTATTCTTTAATAGAAAGTTAAAATAATGTAAACATAATATTAGAAATCATAATGGTGAAACATATTACAATTCAATAAAAGCCGCTATTAAAACGTGTTTAAAAAAAAGTGACGTAAATAAAGTAAAAGTACAGCTGTGTGCAACAAAATAGCAGTATTATAATATGTACAGGAAAAAGTAATAATATTATTGATATTTTAAGATTTTGTCGTATAGCCTTTGATTGCGATGAGTGCTTCGTATCTTCGTGGCACGGAATTAACCGATGAGTGATATCCAAAGATATTGGATTATATAGAAGAAGTATCAAGCTGCAATGTTTGGCTGCAACAACTGCAGGTGGGGTATGGAGAATTTATAAACAGCCAAGCGATTATAGTCCTTATTAGTTCTTACGGAAAATCCGACGGCGTGCTGTCATTCGTCGAAATGTCGTGCTCGTACTCCGTTAGTATGATTTCGTTAAATTCTACGAACTAAGTACGAGCACGACATTTCGACCAATGACAGCACGCCTCATTGACGCCGTCGGATTTTTCTTAAGGACTAATAAAGACTATAATCGCTTGGCTGTTTATCAATTCCCCTTACCCCACCTACAGTTGTTGCGACCACTTACCTCGCCTACAAACTGCATTCATGCTTTCTCTATATATTCCAATCTCTTTGGTGATATCGCACATCTGGATATGTTTTCTGCTGCGAAAACAGCCTGTTTCACGTCTGTCCTCAGATTTTTTATAGGGTTAATTTCCAGTAATTGCGCAGGCAATACCAGAACATCAACCGAAGCCTGCTGTAACCAGTCCTTATTATCGTGCATGTACACACCCAGCGGATGGGTATCTCTTCCTCAGCGTAGGGTATTATGACTGTTTGAAGTATATTTATATATACAAATTGATCCTACTGTATTCAAGAGATTTGACCAACAACATTGTATTAGAAACATGTCCCTACCATAATAGAGGTCCCCCGTGTTTCACAACCTTTATATTATTATTATTGTATTCCGTTCCTGTAATCATACTGTCTTAATTCTTTTGATCCAAATAACACGACCTTACTCTCGTATGACCACAAGATATTTCGCCATCTAGCAGCTGGCCAATTACAAGTTCTCTAGCAAAGCGCAATCTGTGTTGAACGTATCGCTTCTTCATGAACAAATCCTTAATTGCGATGATCATCTATTAGATACTAAATTTTAAATAATTTTTATAGTTGGATGTTCTCAGTGTTCCAAATTCCAGTTATAATTTTCTATTCTTGCACTGACAATTAGTTAATTAGGTGAATTTATAATTATAAAAATGTACCCACGGGCGAGATGCGAACCCACCACCTCCCGATCTTAAGTCAGGTGCGCTTACCTCCGCGCCACCGCGGGTGTACGAGTTCGAGTCTTTTAAAGCGTACTGAATAATATCAAGTATTATATGGATATATGTAATGTCGGTAGTCGGACGTACTAAATTTTAAATAATTAAAACATGACAAGAATTTAGGATAAAGGTCCTTTATCCAAAATTCCTGTCAATTCATCCACCGACTACAGGAACTAACAGTTGATCCTCAGGACATTCTGGTAAGTTACAACGTCAAATCCGTGTTTACCAAAGTACCAATCCCGGACACCATTTCCATAATCAGACAAATCCTGTCCGAAAACAACCAACCGGACTACTTGGCTGACCCACTTATGCTTTACTTACGTCCAGTTACGTGGCAGTTACTACGAACAAACCTTAGGTGCTCTCATGGATCACCTTTATCCTGTGTAGTTGCTAACATTTTCATGGACGCATTGGGGCAGCAACCCTTATCGACTTATAAACTTAAACATAAATGCTGGTTCAGGTCGTATATAATACCTTCTTATTCTGATTGCTTGAACGGGATTTCCTTAACAACTCCCTCGCTTTTTCATTTCCCAACACATCAATATCACCATGAAAGTTGAAACTAACGGTTCCCTTCCTTCCTAGATGTACTAGTACGTTGTCGCTGGTCAGATGGCAAACTAGGATATTCCGTATGCCGTAAACTCACACACACTGACAGATTCTTCAATGACTAGTCCCATCACCACCATCAGTCATCAAATCCTTAGTAAACAGAGCTTTCGCCCTGCCCGAACCTAGCGCATTACCCCAGGAACTTTCACGTATAACAAAAACCTTACTCGAAAACAACTACTCCAAAAAAGACATAGACAGAACTATTCCTCGACTCTTAAGTCTCACCGCTAAAACCACACTAACTCACACTGACCGCTTAGTAATCTTACATACCCTCCAAAGATTCCCATTCTTATAGTCGCAAATTCCACCAACCATCGAAATCCAGAAAAATCCTAGCAACTTGAACGAAGACAACTGTGAATATCTCCATAACGCTTGAAAGTTTATCATAAAAAAAACTCAACTAGACCATAACATACATGCACCATTGAACCCAAACTAAAAAAAAAATATTTAAAAAAATTATTGACTACTATTAATACATTTCTTGTATATTTCGACAAAGAATTTTAATATCTATATATACCGGGGTCGACATATTTTAATTTCTGATACGAAAGTAGAAAAAGGAAAAGAGCGCGACGAAATAAACTAAAGATAAACATAAGCGAGGCTGCCAAGAAAATACACTCGGCAAACGTTGTGTGAGGATCCCCCGACATCGACATTGCGTTGCTCTCCCACCACTGTTAGCAAGCAGGCATCGCTGCATATCACAAGGTCATCTTCTGCATATGATAGAAGTGCAAACCGAAATTAAACTTTGACGACTATGGTATATAGATTTATAAATGCCATTTAGGCCCACAGCTTCGTGATTTGTTTCGACGCTTTTCTGTTTTTGGTTTTGAGTCTCCAATTTTGCAATTAGGTCTGCTAAAACCGCTTATCGCCACCATTTCTTGAGTTCCCTTTCTCTTGAAACTAAGTGTTTTCCAAGCTACCTTTTTCGGCATGCACTCATCTGACATCATTTCATTGTGACCTATCCACGATATCCTTCTAGCTTTTATATACATGTCAATTATTGGTTTCCCAAACATACCATAGACGTATTTGTTCTTATTTCGTACCCATCAATTATTTTATTTCCTCCTAATATTCTTCTTAATATTTTTCGGTCCCATCGTAACAAACTTTCATCTGTTCTTTTATTGAGTGTTCAGGTTTCACAGCCATATATTACAGTTGGTCGTAGCACTGTTTCATAGAGCCGACGTTTAGCGTTTCTAGATAAGCACTTTGATTTCAATAAGTAGTTCAGCGTTCCCGTGCTTTTTATTTGTTCTTATGCCGCCTCAATTTCTTTGTCCTCTTCATATTTACAAGTAATTCTGGCACCCAAATATAAAAGTTCGGTAACCTCTTCAAATTTCATTTCTCCCAGTGGTTACTTTTGTAGTAGTGTTTAGTCTAGGTTCTCCTATTCTCATTATTATGCTCTTCCCTTGGTTTACTTGCAAGCCCATTTGAAACGCACCTTCTACATTTTTTTATTATTTCTTGTAGTTCTTTCATATTTCTAGCTATGATGGCGGCATCGTCGGCGTATGCCATGATTTGGTTGCTCTTATACTCTACTCTGTTCATGTTGACATAATTATGTTTTCGGGGGCGATATTAAACAGCAAAGTGAAGAGAAGGACTCCTTTCCTCAGCCCTATTCTGAGATTGATGTCTTCCGTTATTTGGCCTTTTATTATCACATTACTTGTTGTTTTTATCAGTGCCATATTCAGTAGCCTTGCTAACTTCCGGGGCACTTCAAACTCTTCCATAGTTTCTATTAGTTTATCTCTTTTTATTGAATCGAATGCCCTTTCGAAGTCGATAAACAGTATCACTACTGGAATTTTGTATTCGTACCAAATCGATAGTGTCTTCTTCAGCAAAAATATTTGAACACTTGAAATTTCATGCTGTCTCAAGTACCTACTTAAAATTGTCTACTAGCTCTCCCGCTATCATATAAGATCATGTAAAATAATAGCATTCGTTAAATTAAAATTATTATTATTAATTATGTCACGATACTGTTTATTTACTGAAATTTTCTATAAAAAATATCACGAAACCAATGTAAGTTTGGATAAAAATGCCTTGTTGAATTAGAAGATGTAAATTGTTAAGGCTGAACGCCCGCTTCAAGCTGAGTTCGATTTGAAATAGGCGTACCACTGTTTTTCGTGCAAATGTAATAAAAGACAAATGTTTAAGGGTCCGCGTGCTCTGTCTTATGCTGAGGAAAAAGATAGAGAAAAGAACTTGTCACCTAATCTAATCTGCCTGTAATTTATGGCTGCGTTATGGTCTCAGATAATCGCCGGTTGGCCCACATGTTTGGCAGTCGGGAAGCAACCCCCCCTAAATTAGACAATCTATATTTTCTCAAACACACAAAAAAAGTGAAGCTGAATATGTAAAATCACCTGCCGGATTCAAATTTTGAGTTGGAAAATAAAATCGAAATCGCAAAAAGGTCGAAATATCGTTTTTTTGTTTTTGTTTTCATTTTCTTCAATTTTTAATACTTATCTCGTGATATCTCAGCAATGCAGAGAGCTAGGGATCTGTTTTTTTTTGGTTATACTCTAAAGTATTTGGATGATACTAGTGTTTTGGATTTTTCTTTATGGTGTGTAAATTTTTTTTAAAAAAAAAAGTTTTAGTAGACGACCAATTTGTGTAAGGTATTTTTCAGCTATCGAGTAACTAATCTTATTTTTCAGAATTTACCCATATATATGTGAAACAAAATAAAGCCAACATTCCAAAACAATTTTATATGCAAGAAATAAATTTCTAGATCGTTTCAGAAGCAAATTATTGCGAGTCAAATATAATAATTATACTCCCTGCCCGCAAGCCGTGTGAGTCCTAGCATGCGCTTCTAGCAGGTATAGCGTTAGGGACGGGAAGAGATATTGCTTTTACTTTCTGATACGTAGTATAAGGAAGTATTGTGACGCTGACACTGTATATGTACACTATATTGTAAAGAAAATATCAACGGTTTCGATAAAATAATGTCCGAGTAACGATTACTTTCTTAACATACACCGATCTCAGAAGTATTTTACAAACTGCGTAGAAACTGCCCGAAATGGTAGGCGGAGCTACCTCTCGACACAATGTGCGAGCGTACCACATACTCTTATTTGATTTCAGTTAATTTCGTCCAAATTTCAAAATTTTGTTTTCCGTTTCGTGACCTTATTTTTAAAAATTAAGAAAAAAGAAAATTTATGTATTGCTGTTGAGTGCTACATAATTTTAAATAAAGGCTTGTTTTTTGAAATTTCTTACATTTTTATTTTTATTTAGGGCCCTTTGTACAATTTCGAAGAAATTACGATTTATCCATTGAAAGGCATTTTTTTCTTAAATTAGCGTGTAAATTCGGTAAGGTTTTCATGAAAAGTACGATTAGGAAATGGGAAAAACGAATTCGAGGCCGGGCGTATAGCCTTAAGGAAACTTCCTATTTTGAAAGTTCCATAAATAAAACTCAATTTCAGTTTATTTTCGGTTTGCGCCGATATTTTGGGGCCGCTCTGCATCGAACATAAGATATGCAGCATATATACATGTGAATCGCTCCAGAAGTTATGTGACCCTGCGTATACGCACATGCCAGACACTGCCGTCCGTACGTATGCATAGGAGGTCTTGCATCACCTTCGGTGTACAATCGTGTAGCCCTGCCGGCAGACAATAAACTCAACCGCTGTATACGCCCGAAGCTAGCTCCGCATCAGTATGCTCAAAATATTTGTATGTAAAAAATACATTAAGTGACAATATATTTTAAAAGTCAAAAAATAAAACATACATTACAAAAACATAATAACACATAAAGATAAAGAAAAACATTCATATATAAAGCAAGAAACAATAATATAAAATAAAATAAAAGATGTTAAGTGCTTAACAAATTACATGGATTTCCTATTCTCTCGTAAATAAAGGTAAACTGCTTAATAAAAATCTTGAGTAGTAGAACGTGAAAAAAGAACTTCATTCATCATCATGAGGAACTTTACTAGTTCAATATGCACGGAAGGGTGGGCTCGATTTAAATAAAACGTAAGATTACAGACGTAGGAAAAAACGAGCCACTACCACCACGAGGGGATGAGAAAATCCGTTGGAAACCGTAAACATCTCTAACTCCTTTTAACGGGTCACTGATTTTTACACACTATACACACATGCCCGCATATATATAGATATACGTGCGTAAGGTTGAAGAAAAATAGAACTACCGACACAAAGCCGGAAAAAGAAGCAATGATAAAGAGAGAGCAAAAAAGCCAATTCATTCGATTCGAAAAAGGAAACATATGGTAAAACGTCAAGACTTCACCACTTCTCCACCAAAAAGCCGAAATACTCTGATGTGGTTCGGAATACAAAGTGTTCCGTAATGTTAGACTCTATTCAACTGCAGACGAGACCATCTCTGACTTGAAATTCCGAGCAGTTTTGACGTCTTCTTGTTATTTTCGGAAGCCTAACATTCGGCTATTCGTTGTTTGTTTGTATTGTGGAAGAGGTACTGAAAGAGAAAAGAAATGAACATGGGGATCTGTTGATACGCATGTGATCTGTAAAGAAATGAGATAAAGTGGAATTTTATTGTTCGCCTTTCCCTTAAGACGTATTTCTTTGTTTTTAGATACATCGTTTTGCTTTAGCTGTAACAAAAGCATAATAATAAATGCAAGTATTAAGAAATATGTATCGTGTACGCCCAGTTTACAAACAGAAAAGTTTATACATTACTTTATACATTTTATAGAGTGGACAAAAATTACACACATTACGTATAACTTTTGAAATATTAACCATCGTAACAACCAACATCTTGATTTTTTAAAATGTAGGTACACTCTATAGCTTTTTCATCTAATGAAAGAAAATTTCTTTTGCTTATATGGAACAATAATTTTTAGAAAGCTTTTATTAGAAATTAATGAAATAGTTTTTGAAATTTATCTTACTTAATAAAAAATATTTAAAGTTACAAAGTTACCATTATTATTATTATTATTGCTATTATAATTTCATATTGACAATAATAATAAGTTATTTCTTTCTTAATATTTGAATAAATATAGTAAAATAAATGACATACGTCAAAATAAATTATAAACAAGATGTTACTTAAAATGATTAAAAATCTTGTACATATTAAGAACAAATTTAGAAATGTAATACATTAAATTTATTTTGATAAATTGTAATGTGGGGCATGTTGGGATCTCATTCGGCAAACTGTTAAATAAGTTACAATATAGAAAAGCCAAGGTCTTTAAAGAAATACCATTTTATGAGCAGGAGGTAAAATATAGTTAAATAATCACTAAATCAAAACTGCTATAATTCATATATACTTACCATAGGAGCTGAAAAACGTTCTTAGATACAACAGAAATAGTTAATATCATCCTAAAAAATCACATATAATAACTGTGACCAAAATATAAGAATTACTACCTGAACATATAAAACATATATACCGCTAAAGTGCACTAAGTACCTATAAAATCATCCTACGTGCTAACATTGCTAATGTTTAACCTAAGTAATAACAAATACCACGCGATCATTTAAATTCTAAATTATAGCAGGCGGGATTTTTTTTATTAGGTTGTCCAGAATGTCAATTATTGATTAATTAACATTTTGAAACGTCACTTTAACAATTCAAATTGTAAATTAGTACTTATATACCAACTTAATTTAAATTTCATAGCCTGCTCTAATTTAGAATTTAAATGATCGCGCGCTATAACATTACACTTGCTATTTTTAATCAATGAGCCTTTACGTCATGATTTGTCTGATGACAGATTAATTTATTACGTTTGAATGTATTGGCTACGAATAATTTAATTTATTATGTATGCATAATGTAAAAAAAAAATAAACAGGCACATTTTTAAAAATCTAAATCTCTCATCTTTATTTCCATTTTTTCAATTAACGATTCGTACGAACATTAATTTCATCATTAATATAGATAAAGGTAATCGGACCTACAATTCGAATGTAGACAAGTCAAACGATTTTATAGCCAGGTTCAATGGATGATTCATTCAAAACCATTTCCCGCCGAATTGATTTTTCTAATTTACTCGGTTCATCTAAATTCCACGTGGATGTTCGAAATTTGCTTTTTTTCAAATAAGGTAATTTCAAAACAGATGTTGTCGGTCCACCACTGCCAAAATTACCACTACAGCCACATCGGTAAAGAAAAAAGGAAAACGGCATAAATTAGCATAGAAATTGCGACCGTCAGCGGCCAGAAAATTAAGCACAACGAGAAGAAATTAAATAACCTTCAATTCGAAATAAATGTCAGTTATTGTACGTACGTTCATTAGTCAGTTGGGATGATTAATTTTAAAAATACTGTATCTTTCCCACGAAAATTGAAAATAACTCTGTAGATGATTCAAATTAAAATTTTGTAAATAAAAACGAACTTTTAATTGAAATAGATTTTTGTAAATTGTCTTTAACCCAGATATGCCTGAATTTATGCTTTTTAGATTTTGTCAATGAAATTAAGAGATTAGATTCATTATACAACAATAAACATGAGAAAAATTGAAAAAAAAAATAGTTAAAGAGCTTTGCTGTAAACGTATGTCCTTTTAAAAGGACAGTAGGCATTAAAGTAGCCATAGGTAAATAAATTAATAAGACCGTTTTATAAAAAAAAAATTAATAACATGAACTATAATATGTAAAGTAGCAACACATTTTACACTTAAACGAAATTACACCTAATTTTTACTTTCTTATACGTAGTATAAGGAAGTATTGTGATGATGAAAATTTTCGACCTCGAGATTTTTGCAGATGTCCACGTTTTGAGGTCCCCTGATACCAAAAAAGTGGTTTTTAAAAAATGTCTGTGTGTCTGTGTGTCCGTGTGTGTGTGTGTGTGTGTGTGTGTGTGTGTCTGTGTGTCTGTGTGTGTGTGACCACGATAGCGGTCAAACCGCTGTTGATATCAATTCCAAATTTTGTATTTACGTGTATAATCTGCCTCTTGAGAACTGATTAGATTTTGAGCAAAATCGGCAGACCGGAAGTAGTAGTTTACTTCAGTGAAAAAATCGAAATTTGCAAATATTTCGTCAATTACTAAGTTTCAACAAATTTATAAAGAATTCATATGTACTTAGAATTAAGTTTGAAACAAATTGTCTTAAAAAAGTTTTTCGAAATTCCAACCGGAAGTAGCTCTTTTACTCTTATCGAAAATCAGTTTTTTGCGAATATCTCGCAAGTCATGCTTTTAAGACAAATACGTTACGAATATAAAAGTATTTAAAACATCATTTTCAATATCTTTTATATAAAAAAAAATTCAAAATTCAGACCGGAAGTACCACTTTTACTCTTATCGAATAGAGTTATTCGAAAATTTTCGACCTCGAGATTTTTGCAGATGTCCACGTTTTGAGGTCCCCTGATACCAAAAAAGTGGTTTTTAAAAAATGTCTGTGTGTGTGTGTGTGTCTGTCTGTCTGTCTGCCTGTGACCACGATAGCGGTCAAACCGCTGGAGATATCAATTCCAAATTTTGTATTTACGTGTATAATCTCCCTCTTGAGATCTGATTAGTTTTTCAGTAAAATCGGTAGACCGGAAGTAGCAGTTTACTTCAGTATAAAAATCGAATTTTGCCAATATTTCGTCAAATACTAAGTTTATACAAATTTCTAAAGAATTCATATGTACTTAAACTTAAAATTGAGAACAATTTTATTTAAAAAGTTTTTCGAAATTCCTACCGGAAGTAGGTCTTTTACTCTTATCGAAAATCGGTTTTTCGCGAATATTTCGCAAATCATGCTCTTTAGACAGGTACGTTACGGGTATATAAGTATTTAAAACATAATTTTCAATATCTTTTGTATAAAGAAAATTTCAAAATTCTGACCGGAAGTGCCACTTTTACTCTTATCGAATAGCGATTTTTTGCAAATATGTCGTAAGTTATGCATTCTATATATATTTATCAAGAGTATAAAAGTATTTAAAACTGGATTTGCTATTTTTTTTGTATATATCAAATTTCAAAATTCGGACCGGAAGTAGCACTTTTACTCTTAGCGAGTAGCACTTTTTTGATAATATCTTACAAACTATGCATTCTATAGAGATTTATTAAGAGAGTAGAAGTACTTAGAATAGAATTTTGAATAATTTTTGTAAAAAAAATTCTTAAAATTCTATAATTTCAAACGCTCATACGTATAAGAAAGTCGTGTGGTGGCCACACCTCATTTTTTTAATGAGAAAAAAATATTAGTCATATTTTCCATGATAACTTGGAAAGCATTCAACATGTAAAGCCACTTGACATTTGGCACATTTTTTCTGCACTTTTTTGTGGCAAATTCGGCATCTTGTCTGCTTCTCCTGGGATACTATGTAGTGATCTTTATTGTCTATTTTGGATTCTTGATGTTCCATACTGTTGGGTCTTCCTCTTTTTCTAGAGCTACCTTGGTGGCTTTCTAACATTCCTTCTGCTACACATCTTCTAAAGGCTAGGTGGTCTAATTTCCCTCCCAAATAACGATATAATTGCCAAGCATTCTGTTCTGCAACGTCAAGGCAATATGCGACAATCGGGAAATACCATTTCTTGCCACGGATACCAGTTCTATACAAACTAACATTCTGATCGCAACGATCTACCTCTCCCATGTACAAGTTGTATTTAGAAATGACATTTGGTTGTTCCACTTGAACTCGTTTTTTTTCTTTTTGAGAATACCTGGCGACTTGATGTACAGGTTCAACCGAGTGGCAATTGGAAGCAACATTGACACAACTATTGTCATTCCACTTTACAATTGCTACGGACGTCTCATCAGTTGTTCGATAGTCCATGAATCCTCTTTGCTTCTTCTTAGCGTCTGACTTAGAAATAAGTGGGCATTTGGACATTCGGTTTTTCCGGATAGTGCCAGTTGCTTTTATTCCTCTCCTTTTTAACTCGTGCAGCAGAGGTACCGTAGTGAAAAAATTATCGAAAAAGACTTGATAGGGAATATCTCCAATACTTTGTAAAATGTCGCAATATTGTAAGATAACAGAAGGACCTAAACCAAACAACTTATACTTACGTTCAATAACTGAGTTCTTTCCTTGATAAGGCTCCATCCACATACAGTATCCTTGACTTGTCGCTCCCATCCAGATTTTAAAACCATAGCGAATAGGCTTACCTTTTATGAATTGCTTCAGACCGTGTCGACCAAAATATGGAATCATTGATTCGTCAACACTGTGTGTCTCAAAGTGTGGAGCGTACATTTGAAATTTTTTGTTAAGTTTAGAAAAAAGTGGCCGTACTTTGGCAAATCGGTCATTATTATCTAATTCATCATTGTCTACACAGTGCAAGTTTTGCATTATATATTCAAATCTATCTCTAGATAATGCCCCTGCTACTAGATCGTTGTGGCTGTCTTTTCGTTGTTCCCAGTACATTCGGCGACGAGGCATGGATACATAGCCACTTAAAAGCAAAATTCCAAAAAATGAATACGTTTCATCTGTGGTGATATTTCCCCAATAATTTTTTTTCTGGGCATATTCGTTACTAAAACGTACAAATATTTGGATGATCTCGGCGTCAAAGAATAAATAAAAAATCTGCTTTGGTGTTAGTAAGGGTTTGCAACCATACTTCAAAGGCCACTCTATATTTTCTACATCGAGATCTTTGTTTTTCCAGTTAAAAGTTTTTTTGAATGCCTGATAATAATGAAGAGGAATATCGTCTTCTGTATCCCACTCACTTGCAACAACGTGGCCGTTCTCATTGTTTTCGTCCGGATTGTCATTCACATTATTATTAGAATAATCTAAATCCTCTTGAAAATTATCAGTTGGATTAAAAATTTCAACTTCTGCCGTGAGTTGCGAAGCGGGAAAATTGTTTACAGTCATAGAGTCTTCATCTCCCGAATCCTCATCCGTTAGGTCACCAGTTGCATTAGTCGGAGGCATTAATGCTATATTGATTTCACCATCCACGCTGACGCTGACATGATTAAAAACATTATTGTCATCTTCCAAATAATGAAGAAGTTCATTTAACGTCAACCCACTAGAAAAATGAAAAAAAGTTGTAGATATGCCTACTGTCCTTTTAAAAGGACACCAAGATTTAACAAGGGTTTGTGCTAACAACAGGCAATTCATTTTTATTGTAAAGATATAGTCGTATTACTGAATCTTATTTGAAGCGATTTCAAGGAAAATTCATGACAATTTCCTTATATTACTTACCCAGTAAGCCTCAAATCAATAGGATGCGCCATTGTCTCCACAATCACACTTTTTTAAGGGCTTCCAAACTGTTAATTGTGGATAAACACTACCACTATTGCCGCCAAACGAAACTTTTACGTTTCTGTGACATAAACCTGTGCTGACCTCTATGTTTCAGTACTTAAAATGACGCTTTGGGTAGATAAAACAGGAACTGACAAACCGTCCTTTTAAAAGGACAGTAGGCATGTCTGGGTTAAATTAATATGTGATTGAACATATTGTTCACATAATTTCTAATTTCGGAATCAACATTAACCAGGGTTATATTATGGCCCTATAAGAAGATGCTGACCCAAATTTTATCTTAATACTGGATAATATGCTACGCATTCAGTAATAAACAAATACATAAATTTATCAATTAAATTCTTATTTAGAGTTGACCATAATATTGAAGTTGATCAGTTATATACGATATTTTTGAGGGAAAATTTTTGTTGTTTGTGGTGTTGTGAGCGTTTATATCAACTCCAAGAGCGCAGTATATATCACAGAAAGCACCCACTGAAAAACGCAATAGAAAATGATATAGTAGCCGTATCTTGCTACTACCGTCTGTTCATAATTGAATGAAAAGTGTTTGAAATTCTCGCTTAAAGGATTATTTTATAAGGACGATACCGAATCATATGCAACCTTTAGCAAATACAGCAACATAACATAGTAATAACACAGAAAGCAATAACAAGTACTCTCTCACATGTACTCGCACACTTGTCATTATATGTAGTTATAAGCAATTATCATTGCCAGACTAACCCAACCACTCAACGTTACCGAAAGTGCCCCCAGCCGCGGAAAGTATAGATCTTAGACACGTGAACTTAACATCACATATGCCGGATATTTAGTTATAAGTCTTGCAAATTGAGAAAATTGGGGATCCTAGCAATGGATTTGTCCTAGCCTGAGAGCAGTAGAATGTATTTTCGTGCCAAGACCTCAATCGTGGCATTAGAAATTGAACCTGAGACGGTAATGATATCGATCTCACTGTGCAACAGTTTGAATAAGAAAGAGATACCAGCAACAGATCTTCTGAATTCCAAATAGGATGTATTAAAACGCGCTAGAAGTTTATTATGATCACATCCAAGATGTGATAAAAATTTCAGAAACTTTCTCTGAACATCTGCAAGAGATAAATAGGATTGCAAATCAGTGAACCATACTCATGTCTTGACATAACCAATGCAAATATAAGGTTGTTAAAGCAGTTATATTAAGGAAAGAACGGCCTTTTCTTATAATGAAACCCAAGGTTTTCCGTGCCGATGATGCCATGCCAGAGATATGTTCAACAAACGTCAACCTCATGTCAAGTGTAATCAAATTCAAATTTATTAATTATTGTAAAAAAAAACATTTACAGGAAAATCTTCCATGTAAGAAATATCATGAGGCCTGTGGCAATAATAATAATATGGCGCTGCGTAAATCAAAGTTTCAAATGCAAAATTGTTACCAATAAAGCCCCGAATGAGTCACAACCTCTGCCACATCTCAGTGAAGATGGGATGGGTCGATCAGAGTAAACGAACGCGGTATAAAAAAAAAAGGTGGAAATAGATGGAAACAACTCAGCAATAAAACAAACCAAATTCAAAAAAACAAGATCTAAATTTAATTACCACATACGGATATAGAATATTCAAATATAAATAATTATACATACAAAATAAAAAGGTCAAAGTTGCAGTCATAAACAAATGGTCAAATGTGAAATACCTGAAATTTAGTGCTATAAAGTTTTAAATAAAAAGAAAAAGAGATAAAATAGAATTTGAAATATGCCTCTAAACATACAGCGATCGTAGTGGTTTACCCCGTATATCAAAATATAGCATAAGCAACAATCCGTAGGGATATATATCTTGTATATGTAAAACAAGACAAAGGACAGAAACTTAATTTATTAGAAACCTTAGAAATTAATAGATATAGTAAATTAGGTCGTGCTTTAAACGATCAGACTCAGTTCAATTATTCCCCGTTGTTACAATGCTATAGTTTATAAAATACCCCCACTCATATCCCATACTTTTGTGACACTATATATTATGTTGTAATAATTTTGTATATTCAGTTACTCATCACCTGATGAAGCCAAAGTTTGGCGAAACGATATTGTAGTGATATTATTAAATAATTTTTGAAACCAAGTTTACGTATTTTATTTATTCAGTTAAATATGGAGTTTCAACATGTATCAGCCTCATCAATTAACTACCAAATAACAAGTATGCAACATATTCACAATAACTAATGGTTCCAATGAACTATAAATAATAATAATTTGAGAACGTTAAAGTTATATTGGATATATTGGTAGATTGGTACAGATGGTAGTCCTAATGTAATATTTTCAGTTATTTTGCGTACTAGTTATTAAGGATACGACAGAAATTAATCAAAATACTATTTTATGATATTGATTACAAAATGGTATTTATTTGTTTACATTGGTCAACAAAAACGTGAAATATAAAATACGATATAAGAGTACTGTCTAAGAGTTAACAGTATGTTATTGCATTTTTAACGAATTACATACACTTATAATAGTATATTATGCAATGAGCATTTAATGATAACTATTAAGACACGAGTAAGAGAATTACAATACGAGGCGAAGCCGAGTATTGTAATGAATACGAGTGTCTTAATAGCAGGGTTCAGAAAAATACGCACACTGTATAAAATACTCGTACATAAATGTAAACAAACACAGCTCGAAGCAAGCAACACATATTTTTATTTTCCTTACAATTATGTGCGTCTTTAAAATTCGTACGGCACCGAACACAGACATGTACGTGTACATATTTTTATTTTCATTACAATTATGTGCGTCTTTAAAATTCGTACGGCACCGAACACAGACATGTACGTGTTTTATTTTTATATTTGGTTCCGTACACGGACATGTACTGTACACGTATTGTTCGAACACAGACATGTACGTGTTTTATTTTTATATTTGGTTCCGTACACGGACATGTACTGTACACGTATTGTTCGATTCGAACACACTTAAAGCGTACATGTCGACGTGTACCTATACTTTAAGTTCGTGTACGCGTACGTGTACGCTAAAAAATAGATACATGAACGATAGACATGTTCGAGTGTGTTTCCATATTTATTAACAGCATTATGCAGAATGAAAACCAGGCATGAAGTTAGCAAAATTTATGGTTTGCAACGTGTAGTTGCTGTGTATGCCTTTGTTGTTGCTTTAATTGTATTGGATATTTCCATATAAAAAATACCTGCGTGCTACAAAAAGGTCAAGTTTTTCGGGTGATATGCAGAAATTCCCCTCATTAAATTGCCGCTAATACTAATTGCGGGAATTCCAGGTGGTTCTACCTAAATCAATAACTATCACTAATTCTTAGCGAGGCTTTGAAATTTCAATTCATCACTTTACATTAACAAGATTATTGCAATAATTTTTCAATATGACAACGTATTAGTGAAAATGCAAAAGAAATGAATTTTTTGATATGTATACATAAAAAAAATTACAGCAATTGTTTCAACCAAATTTATTTAAAAGAATTTAAATACATAATTAAATAAATAAGAAATAACCCAAAAAATAAAATAAAATAACAAAACAAAACAAAAATAGTTGACAAAAAAACATATGAATTTCTCTATGCGGCTAAAATTTATCTGTTGTTGTTCACTGTTTTCAGGTGTTTTCTATTTTAAGAGCTGCACAGTCGAGCAAGTCAAAGTTTAATTTTGTTATTAAAATATTAGAAAGAGACTTCTTTGAGAGCTTGGATCTTAACTTGGTTAGTACTGTACATGGCTGTGTTCGGTGCCGTACGAATTTTAAAGACACACATAATTGTAATGAAAATAAAAATATGTGTTGGTTGCTTCGAGCTGTGTTTGTTTACATTTATGTACGAGTATTTTATACAGTGTGCGTATTTTTCTGAACTTTGAATAATGCTGTTAATAAATATGGAAACACACTCGAACATGTCTATCGTTCATGTATCTATTTTTTAGCGTACACGTACGCGTACACGAACTTAAAGTATAGGTACACGTCGACATGTACGCTTTAAGTGTGTTCGAATCGAACAATACGTGTACAGTACATGTCCGTGTACGGAACCAAATATAAAAATAAAACACGTACATGTCTGTGTTCGAACAATACGTGTACAGTACATGTCCGTGTACGGAACCAAATATAAAAATAAAACACGTACATGTCTGTGTTCGGTGCCGTACGAATTTTAAAGACGCACATAATTGTAATGAAAATAAAAATATGTACACGTACATGTCTGTGTTCGGTGCCGTACGAATTTTAAAGACGCACATAATTGTAATGAAAATAAAAATATGTGTTGGTTGATTTTGAACAGAACATTGTGTGTATAATGTGTGTATTTTCTGAACCCTGCTTAATAGCCATTAAATGCGAGTTGCATATACTATTTTTTCTACGAGCCCATAATAAAACATATTTTTTGAACAATCCATTTCATAAATTGAGGTTAAAATTTTCCGTACGTTTTTGTGAATTTGGCTGGTAATAAATTGTTCGTGGCTACTAAGGCTTGTTCCATAATTACTGGTGGAGTCAATTATTACATTTCACTGTCATTATCCCTCATTTTTACCGTTTATATTTTCAAAAAAGCACAAATTTTAAGTACTTACTTGTAAATTGCAGAGAACTGTCACATTTATTAATTTGTATATCTGTCAGATATGCAGTCGCCATATTGAATTTTGTTTGAATATTGAAATGTCGCATTCCTATTGGATATAAACTTGTATCGTAATGAAAAATCTGTATTCATATTGGATATAAACTTGTAACATAATGAAAATCTGTATCGTAATGAACATCATTATAGTACAGGTTCGGTATATCTAATAATACAATTAAAGTATGGGAGTAGAAAAAAGAATATTATACACGATTCATAAATTTTTAATAATACACACACAAGTTACTATTATTTTATTTCATAAACACTGTTATAAAATTATTCTATTGTACATTTACAAAATTCGAATGGTATCATTAATTAAACCGAAACCACTGACTAAATTGCTCCTCATTGTATGTATTAGATATCATTTCTGTTTATGTTCCCAGACTGCGACGACCGAATATTTCGGACGCCGAGAGTGCTTCTCCAGTAATTTGTTTCAAACATTAGTTGCGTTCGGTTTCTATGGGCGGTCAGCGAATTGTCCGACCGGTTGAATTTAGAGTATGGCGGTAATCGTGTCTCTGGCATAGTACATTTATTGTGTTAAATTGACGGAGTTATTTAGTTTAAAATGGGAACACGCTCTTTATCTCCTGCATAAATTTCACAGTGGTCCTCCGGAATCGACCATGTCATAACATAAATATCATAAATACCAAAACTTGGATGTTCAGTCAACAACGGATGGTATATTCGTCGAATATAAATACACGGAAAGATATAATATTAACATTTATGAAATAACATACATTATGATGAACATATGAATCATATCTGCGGTACACCAATTTTATTCATAAAATTTCATATATTATTTTGGGTACTATGGAACTTAGGTACTATGCTGCAAAAGTTTTACAGCACAGTAGTATTTAGCTTTAATAATCTTTCCAAAGTTTTCCGTCATATTTTTTCTCTTTTGATAACATTTTTTTCCATTTATTTATTCCTGTAAAATTCTAGGTCTAGTAGGTCACTAACTTAAACCAAACCGCAGCATAACAAACATTACCTCAGGACTTCCGCAGGGTTCAATTCCTGAAACAGTCCTGTTGAACTAACTGGTTACTAGCGATCTTGTTGCACGCAAAATGGATAAGGACCTAATAAACATTATAAATAAGGCGTTATAGAAAATTAATTTACGGCCTCAGAGTCACTACCTTGAACTTCCTGAGCAAAAAACCGAAACAATAAATCAAAAGGACTTAGGAATAAATCACCGCCTGCCTCTAGCAAACACATTAGAACTTCCTGCTTGTAATAAATCTAAAGATAAACCTCTAATAACATTGTTTTACCAACTTACATAGCATTTATTCATTATTTGCACTGTTGGTAGATTTACTTCAAATGAAACCACACTGAATGGTCTACTGTATATTATTGTTTGTTAAGCAATCGTCGTTGTGGAATCAAGAACTGCTATGAGGTGTTTTTTTCGGTTAGCGATATTATTACAACATAACAACTTTAGTTACTCTGCATAATCATAAACACAAGTAAACCAGGGAGATTGTATTTTTGGACAAAAGAAGCTGTCAATTGGACAATTTATTTTGGCAGGTATTGCTGGAATGGCATGTGCGATTCTGTATTCTGGCCATAACAAAACCCATTATTTTATTACTTCGGCTGTAACCTCCCGTCCATTATCACTCTGCAGGATCACTGGTACACCTTGCTCGAGAAAAATTTTCAGTAATTCGTTGGCTACTTCCGCAGCCCTCTTTGTTTGTAATGGTCTCAAATATAAAAATTTTGTAGAATGGTCTTGGTAGGGTAATAGCCATTTATATTTACCATCTGAGCAGGATTGAAAGTCAATTAAGTCAACTTGTCCTCTTTGATTGAAATCTCTTGATGTTATCGGTTTTACAACCAAACCAGCATGCTTTTGTGTTTTTTTTCAAGTTACAAGTCTTACAAAATTCTGCGTATACTACAACTGCCAGTCTTGGAATGTTACATCTCTTTTTCAAATTATGAAGCATTTCGTCCCTTCCCCCTTGTCCTGTCGCTTTGTG
Organism: Amphimallon solstitiale; assembly: GCA_963170755.1. Lineage (NCBI taxonomy): Eukaryota > Metazoa > Arthropoda > Insecta > Coleoptera > Scarabaeidae > Amphimallon > Amphimallon solstitiale. The sequence goes on from OY720680.1 coordinate 89,394,112, forward strand.
TTGTTCGTCAATTTTATCAAAAAATTCTTCAATTGGTGTAACATAAATAAGATCGTCGTTAACAGATTTTGCTTTCCGAATAACTTTTGATACGCCGGATATCTCCAGGAGATCATATGTTTTGCCATAATATTTTTCTTTTGCTGAGAAGGCCTGAGTATTATTCTGAAATTGTTTTGAACGAAATCTTTTTAAAATCGCACTAATTTTATTGGTTCGTTGCAGGGTCCACGGCTTTTTAATTGTTGTTTGTTCGTACTTTGCATTCAGCCTTAAATAAAATTCAACTTTATCTACCATGGTGTTAATATTAACTTACATGTTATAGCCTATAGGTAGAAAACTGCTAAATAAAGAACCGTAGCACATAAACATTAGGTAAACACGAATCAACATAATCTCAAATAAAAATTAAAAACCCGTTTGCCTAAAAAAATGTATTGGCAAATACTATTTGCCTAAAATAACTATTCGCCCACGACATTTGTCTTGTTGTGAATCTATTTGCTAAAAACCCAGCTGGGAGATACCATTTGCCTAGGAAAATAGCTTTTGAGCAGAAATAAATGATATGGAGCTATTTGCCGCATATATCATTTGCCTAGGCAAAAGCTATTTGCCGAAAATGACTATTCGCCTGGGATATATACATGTATGTGTTAGTTGTGTATTAAAAAATACTGCCATGAAAATAGATATATCTATTTAATATGTATTAATCAAATATGTTCATAGTATTTATGCAAAGTTTGTTATTTTAGTACCTTTCCGTTTAATTTTAGCTGTGAATAAGATATATCCTTTTTTTGCTCCTTTATGTGATCGAATTGCTGACTTGACTCCATTTGTTGATGGCCAATGGGTATTTGAGCTTCCTGGGCTGAGTTTTAGAAACTATATCTTTTTTATACATTTTGGTCCTAATTCATTTTATTCAATTTATTTTTGCTTTTTTACACGATTTTCTCACTATTGTTTTTCTTCTGGTTGGCGTTCTCAATTTTTGTTTTTGTTTCCAATTAACATAGCATACTTGTTTTGCAAACATATTTAATAGCTATCTATTACCATCATCATGCTTTCAGCTTATATTTCTAATACTAGCTGTCCATCAATCTCTTCGAGCTTGAATCGCTTTTCGCGTCCGCTTACAGTTTTATTACAGTTCGCTGTAAAACGCCAAAAAAAATCATTTTTGATTCTCTAAACTTTTGGCACACCTTGTATAGACGTATATCTTTGTCCACGAAGTACTGTCACGGTCACAGGTGGAACGACAATTTAAAGCATCTTAACGTCAGTCTGACTTTTCGTTGTTGGAGTTTGAAATTTAGATGCTATTTAGCGTAATACTAAGACTTGACACTAAAAGATTCATAGTTTTATTAGTTTTACACAATGAAAGGACTAAATCATTATTGAAAATGTAATATCAGATTTATTTTAATTTTGCATAATTTAACCTGCCAATTATCATGGCCCGCAAACATACTTTTGACATACCCTTTGAGCTTTGTTATAATGCAAATTTGTGAACAATGCATGCCCATTACACAGAAGAATCAAGTTTTAAATAAAATGTTGTTATAGAATAAGTATGACTTATTACTTTTATTTATAATAGTGAATTTATAACTGGCCTCCATATTAATAATTAGTTTCATTTGTCTGCTCTGAAATTGTTCCTGTCAAAGTGAGTTTGCAGTGACATTGAGTCGTCGCCTGTAGATCGTGCTCTGGCTATGTCGGTTGCTGAGACGATCCTATTATAATTTCAATATTTAGTAGTGACGCTGGTAGTTGAACTAAAAACAATAACCAAAAATAATACTGACCGACGTTGGAATATCTGTGTAAACATTTTGCTTACACACACTGTAAAAAGAATATAATTTGTAATTGTTGGATCATTTTGTGATTTTTATTAAGTATTTAAGGAAAAATAACACAAAAAGGTAGTTCATGATTACAACCAATCCATCGAAATAAGAGCCACCAGCCTGGGACACGATCATCATCAACCATCATCAGAATGTTTGATTAACAATTTGATTTAGTGGTGTATTTTCAAACATATCGCATTAAATGATTGAACGCTGCCCATTCTTCAAACTTTCTACTGACAATCAAACTATTTAGTAGAAGTAATTGTTGAATTAGACTGGAATATTTACTTTAGTAAATTGAATAGTTACAAAACCATTATCATTACATTGGAATTTGATTCGTCTGTCACCTAGTAATAATAATATAAATCATATTTTAAGGTAATTGTCTAATACCGTGCCGTCAAATACTTTCCGCATTAGAGTAGGCTGTTTTTGAAGTTTTTAAGTAATCAATGTTGGTGTACATGCTAATTTTTTGAAAACTTCAAATTCTGACAGTTGTCATACTTAAATTCAAATTATAGACGCCTATTATTATTTATATGACATAACCAAACTATTAAAATTATGCATTGTCACCAACCATTAAAAAAAAAGCATGGCCGTCTCTAATGCGGAGAGTAGGTATTTGAAGGCACGGTATATAGGCAAAACTAAAATGGATCTGATAGCACTTTTCTCATTAATATTTTAGTCATTTCGCTGTATAAAATTTGTAATTTCATATCTTTTTGTGTCAAGGTCTACAATAAATATCGATGAAGCTTAAAAACATGAACCATGAAATATCAGACAGATGTCAGAGTGTTTAACCTTTTTTTTTTGAAATAATTCAAATAAATCATGAAAGCAGTTCAGATTTCATCACGAACTGAAATCGATTGATCGTTTTGACGTTTTATAACCTGCAATTAAATTTTTGTGAAATTGCCAACATTAATCAAAAGTCAGATGGACTTTTTCTGACAATTCTGACGTTTCCTGTAACATTTAAGCCACCTAACGTGAATGTTGAGCTGACCAACATTTCGCGAATGCTCTAGTTAAATATATCGGTGTTAAAATAATAATAGATGAGTAAAGATGGCTACACCCTTTAACTGTTACTTAATTTTAGTTTAATAATATACTATGTTCACCAATTTTGATCAGCATGATGTATTCGTTTCTTTGAATTACAATTAACGTAGGGCTTCCGGGACAATAGTCAATAGAAATAAATTTATATGACGTTGGTTGCAAATAATCAAGCTCATCAGTGCTCCATAATGTTTGTCATAAAATGTCGATATAAGTCATCAAGTGCTGATTATTCAATTTACTCTTTCCACCTTTTTTTTATTTAGGACACATTAATTTAATAGAATACTTGCTATTTTTGTTATTCCATGAAACTCTTCGAGTTTGAATTGCTTCTTTGGAACGTGACTACTGCCAGTCGCAGAGGCACTTGAATTTTAACGGTTATAAATTTTCTTTTAATTAGTTTATGAATGAAGATGCAAATTAGATGAAATATCTCTAGAAATTAATTATACATTATTGTGGCATCTATAATTATAGACAAATGGATTTATTAACTAAAAAATTTCCCATAAAATGTTTAACATTTCTATAGAATTTACTGAAAGCTGATTACTTGGAACATTTCGTTGACATTCAAGTTTGATATAATGCGTGTGCACCTAGTCTAAGTTGAATGTAAGTAGGCCGAACAGGTAAACCTAAGATGGTTGTATGATCAAGATTTGTTGTATCATATATAAATTTCTTTGTTTTTTAAATTTGGTAGTACTCTAACTTTATTTGTCTCAAGTTTTATGATAAACGTTGCCCATACGTTAAATTATCTTGCAAACTGTCATGGTGGTGACAGTTCGATCTATTGCGAGAATGAATTGTCAAATTGAATGTCACTGTAGACATACCGTGCCTTCAATTAATTTTTTTTGGAATAACCTACGATTTCAATATTAATTTGAAAACACTGTGGAACTTTTCAATAAATTGACTTAACTATGACAGTAGGTAGTCAAAATGAAAAACATTACTATAGCACAGTATTCCCAAATTAATATTGATAGCATAAGCTACTCTAAATTTAAATTAAAGACGCTGTATGTATATTTGTATGTAGAAAGATGACAGAGATGTGTCCAAGACATTAAAGATACGATAAATGACCGATACAATAGTAATAATAATAATAATTGATGATAATTGATGAGCAAGTGCTCTTTTAAGATTTTGATTTGAGTGGTTTTCCATCTGGTTATAGAAACTGAGCGCTCTTTCCTTGATGTAGTCAATAATGGTTGGGGTATTTGTTTCATTCATTATTTGATTATTTCTCATATACCATGGAGCATTTAGTATCATTCTAAGACTGGTGTTTTTTGATGTTGGTCTTGCACATATGCACCCATGCATATGTGAATATTGGACCTAATACTTGTTTGTAAAGTAGAATTTTGTTGTTCGTGTTCAGCTGGCTTCTTCTGCCTATAAGAGGCCATAGTTGACATCTTGTTTGTTTGGTTTTGGTTATCGTTTTTGCTATGTGTGTGTTATAATTGAGCTTTATATCCAGGTATATTCCCAGGTATTTAATTTCTCTACTCCATGGTATAGTGTTGTTGTTGATGGTTATTTCGTTGCCTGTTGTTTTCAGATTCCTTTGAAAGATTATTGCTTGGGATTTGTCTTCGTTTATTGTTGTCCTCCATTGTTTGAACCATTTTATCGTGTTGTCTAGGTGCGTTTGGAGTTCCTGTACCGCGTTCGTCGGACATCTTGATGTTGAGAGCAGTGCCGAATCATCTGCAAAGGTGGCCGTATTTAAGTATCTTGTAGGATTTGATACTGGTATGTCTGCTGTAAATATTGTATATAGGTGAGGTGACAGGCATGAGCCCTGAGGGACTCCCGCTGTTGGATGTTTTATTGAGGAAAGTGTGTTCTGGATGCTAACTTGAAAGCAGCGTCCTTAGAGAAAACTGTTCGTGATTTTTATGACGTGTGTTGGGTAATTGTGTATTATCATTTTATATATGAGTCCCTGCCTCCAGACTTTATCAAATGCCTTTGCTATGTCGAGAAATACAGCTGCTGTCACTTGATTTTTGTTGAATCCGTCTTGGATAATCTCAGTGACTCTTGAAAGTTGTGTTATCGTTGAATGTTCTTCTCTAAAAACCCATGTTGATCTTCTGGTATTATGTCTTGATTGTCAGAGTGGTACTTTATCTTCTGTAGGATTATTTTTTCTATCACTTTGCTAATGGATGGTAACAGGCTTATGGGCCTGTAGCTGCTTGGTATTGTTTTTGGTTTTCCTGGTTTAGGTATAACTATTACTGTGGCATGTTTCCATATCTTTGGGAATGTTTGGAGTCTGATAACGGAGTTTGCTATTGCTAGAATTGACATTATTGCTTTTGGGGGGGGGGGGGTTGTAGTGATCTGTTGGTGATGTTGTCTATACCAGGAGCTTTTTTGGGATTTCATGCTTTAAGGATTGCTTTTAGGTTCTCGGCTGTGACTGGGTCGTTGCTAGGGGAGTGGGGTTCACGTATTTCTCTGCTTACTACTTTGTGAATCTGCATTACGTGTTGCATGTCTACTTCATCCAAGTTCGGAGTGAATTGCTCTTCTAGTGATTCCGCTAGAGCTTCTGGTTTTTCTTCTGCTGTGACTTGTGTGGAGTTATTGAATTGAAGTGGTGGGATTTGTATTTGTTCTCTTTTGATTGCCTTGATTATTTTCCATGTCTTAGAGGGCTCTGCACCTATTTCTTCGAGTGTTCTTTGCCATTCTACATTTTTCGGTTCCAGTAATTCCTTATGTACTTGATGTTGAAGGTTGTTTAGTATAGTTTTGTCTTCTCCTAGCTCTGTTCTTTTCCTTTATTAGTTCTTTAATATGATGTGGTAGACTACCTGATTTATATATCCTTTCTATTTTGATGGTGTTATTTTCAACAGCGTTTGTTATTTTATCTTGTAGTGATTTTATGGTCTGTTCTAATTCTGCAGTGTTTTGTATTTTAGGAACTGCAGTGATGGTTTGTTCTAGTTCTGTTTTGTAGCCGGCCCAGTCTGTCTTGAAGGTGTGATATGTTCTTTCGGTTATGTCTTCGTTCCAAGTTATTATAATTGGAATATGATCAGAGCTCATGACACTTTCAGTTTCTATCTTTATGGTTTTGTTAATGTTTTTACTGATTGCTAAGTCTAATTGTCTAATTGTGTGCATCTAGCCCAAGGTGAACGTCGACAGACCAAAACAAAAAAAAACCAAGACGGTTCGGCAATGAAATGTTGTTTCATGTTATTCGTTCTATAAAATTGGTAGTACCATGCCTTGTGTCAAGTTTACGATAAAAATAGTGTATACTTCAAATTTTTTGACAGACTGTCATCGTGACACTTATACGACAATAAAAAGTTGATGTTTAACCAAATTGTCGTTCCACCTGTCATCCTGACAATACTTCGTTGTTGTGTATTCGTTCACACATAAACTTGTGAGAACGAAATGTCAGACTGAGAGTGCTTAACAACATTGTCTTTCCAATTGTCAAATGAAATTAACAACATAACATGATGAACTTTAACAAAACATGCTTTAAACTTACAGGTCATTGAGAGAATTAATTAATTTTCATATTACGCTTTAATAGTTGTATATATATGTACTTTGTAAAACCCAATCAAAAATCTTGCTGGCTCCTAATACCATTTAACCGAAAATGTACTTCTGATTAGTTTGTGCCAACCCGCATAGTCGCGTACTTTAAATGCTTACTTTTATAACTGAATTGATAAACGAAATTACATAAATGCTTATGGGAATTTTACATATTTGATGTATTTATGTTATTTTGAAGTGTTTCGGACACATCTGACAAATAAAGAAAACTCAGATGATTCTTTATTTAGGCTTGCTTCGGTACTTCTTTCGCGAGAAGTGACGACATTTCGATTTGTGTTTAATATATCTTAATAAAATATAGAAAGATCGTTATATTTGTCACTGTACTTACGTGCGATAATACACTTTAAGTTTATTTTATCATATCCGTCGGCATTGTTCATATATTCATAAATAGAAAAGAAATAGTAACAATTGATAATAATAACACTAATACGTATCTGAAAGGTACCACTTTCCCTTCATAATCCCTTTATTTGTCGGCCTTCTGACATTTAAACTTGACAACCGATCGATAAACGTGAATAGATAGTCATTATGTGTTGTGTATTACACGACTGGTGCTTTCCGCCAATTTTGACGTTTCCCGGCAAATGCCATATCGCGAACTCAAACTGATTTGACGGTTTTGATAATTTATAACCTGAAATTGAATTTTTCGTGCGTTTAACTTAACCTTATCCGAAGTTTGATGTGTCACGGTCATCTGTATCGATCCACCGCCATTTTAAAATCGAACCTAGTCCATATTTTTTATTTTACACGTAGGCCTTATGGCAAAATACTATGATTCATACTCTTTTTCTGCACGTTCTAAAATTTTCAAAAACTCCTTTCGGGCCCTCGTTCTCTCTTCGGAGACGTGAAAAATGGCCTAAGGCACGTGGGACCGTGGTCCCCGTCGCGTGGCACTTTCGTTCCCACCGTAGATGCGCCAGGTTCTCAGAAAACTGTCTCCCCAATTCGTCAATTTTGGGGTATAGCTTTGCCGTTTTAATCGTTCGTGTTAAAAAGAGCGAGACAATTGGCTTTTAGTATATATAATAATAAATATATATTATATTTGAATTAAATTTCATATTTATCTATTTTAATTAAACTACATTTTATATAAAAATTTCAGGAAGCTATTTAGTAATTAATATACCGTATGTGTCAATTTTCATTAGGTATAGGGATTCAATGTTTACGTGCGAGTTATACGTATACAAGTAATATGTGGCAACGTGCCACCCCACACCGTCCGTCACCAATCCCGGCAACAATCGACATCACAACGACTTTCTCCGATCTTCCCACTCCTCCCGACCAGATTTTACATTCAATGCATCAATGTTTAGCTGCGAACACGTTGCGATCTAGTCTGCAATAAAAGCCGTCTTATTACTGGAAGGGGAAACATCAAATGGCCGCCGCGATCTCCTGATCTAGTAATTTATTATTATTTTCAGAATCCTTTTTTATTTACCTTATTTTTAATTTTATTAGAATTACGCTTTCGTTTGTGTCATGCATCGTGAACGCACTTAATAATTCTCTGCATTTACTGAAAGGAAAAAGAAAAACAAATCCTTGCAACTCGTAAATATTATTTCTGAACGCATTACAAACACCCAAGCCGGTGGTCGAAGAGTTACTGCTAACTAGTGCTAACCACGCTAACTTGTATTTGCTTACGAGCATGCATCGATTGCATCGGTCGTGCTGGCATTGGAAAGGAAAGAAGGGGTACTATGTTGCCACGTACTGTATGGATTAATCGCCTATGGCTAATGAAAATTGACACATGCTGTATAATTATAGTTAATAAAGTAAATGTTAATGTGTCTCTTGTAAAATTTAATATTTTTAATTAGTAGTTTTTGTCTTGACAGTAACGATATATTGTTTAGTAAATTCCCTTCAGAACTTTACGTATACATATATTCTTTATGTAATTTATAACTCTAGTTCTTCCGTATTATACCTACTACTCGATATTTTCGAGACCAACTTCCAGCTTGTATGGGCACTGAAAGGATACATTTTTATTTTATATTTTTATTTTCTATAGTAAATATAGACATAAATCACGAAAATGTAAAAATGATCGACATTTTAGATGCTAGTTTTATCCCTTCGATAGGGAATATGGCACGTACACAAGCCCACGTCCTGAACTAATTTACAGTTATGTAACGCACGCGACGGCGACGCCTCTAGTAATGTATATACATTAGCAATTTATGATTTCACAGATGGTCGTAGCTGTGCAGTTTTCACAATATACAAAGTAGACTGAATATATATTATTTGAACTGCTTGCGTTTATATGATAATCATTCACCAATTTGCATTCTGCCACTGGTTAGTAAATTAATATAGTGTCTATGTCATACTTTTTCATTCCTAAAACATTAATGATTATTAAGCTTGGTGCAAAATATGTATAACTACGATAAATAATAGTTGCTTTGCGGGCTTGCCTTCATTTATTTTCATTACTTTGACGCTTGTCAAAATTATATGTTCAGCATAATAAATGTCCTTTCTATTACAGACGGAGATAAACAGTATACAAACAAAGTGATTCGTAAAGTAAACGCCAGCTGACGTACATTTCTAAGTTAGTAACATTCACTAGTTGGTGGTACTGGAAAAGTCCAGTGTATAATGCGTATTTTTGGCTTAGGCAGATTTTATATTTTTTGTATCGGTGAAAGAAATGAAACAAATAACATTTTCAATGTTTATAATTGTTTTGCGTAACAAGTTACACTACGTATACATACTTGAGATAGTGAAATACTCCTGCTGCAAAATAAGCATTATAAATCAGTAACACAAATTTCAAAATATGGGCGAACATATTCATAGCATATCTTCAAAACTTCACGTTTTAAATAATGAATTTAATAAAGTTTTAACATTAATATTATGAACTTTAGAAAGAAATTATAATTGTTTCCGAGGATATTTTCTTGAATTTACAGCCCTACGAATTGGGCAAGCCATAAATATGTGTGCAGGTATCAAAGGCTGTAAGTAAATACAATTTTTGAAATATATATAACCTAATATTATCGCAAGTTTAATTAGTGATTAATACTATAATAATAATTTAACTGACGACATAATTGACTTTGAACGATTTGTTAATAACGTGCTTGCCTTGCGACGTACGACTTTGTTTAATAACGAGCTTTGTATGAGTTTTTGAAATTAGGCAACGAACAACATTTAATAACTAACTATATTTAACGATTAAGTAAAGTGAACATTTGGTTTATTTATACAATACAGGTTTGCCTTTTATATTTCGGGAATAGAGAACATAAACTAAAATTAATTATCGTGCATGGCCTTATTTTGCCTGTATTCGAACCAATTTTCGAAGCATTTTTTCCACTCCGATTGAGGTACCTTCAAAACATGTATTTGAAAGAAGAAGAAGTCATTTGGTGCTGCATCCGCCATACAACCCTGATTTGGCACCCTATGACTTCTTTCTATTTATCAATTCCACTGGTCAGTTGTCACATATCCAATTTTTCCAAAGAAACAAGTGATCATTTGCTTCGAAGTGCTTCGTGCGGGAACAACTTTTGTTAGATTAAACCCATACAGTAAACTGTTGTTTAGTTTCGGGTTCATACGCGAAGATCTATAATTCTTCACCTGTTATGATTTCATAGACGTGTTTTGAAGACCACTTTTATGAGCGGTTGTCAACTTATGTGGGATCCAACGCCAAACATTTTTTTACGGTCAAATGTTCATGCAAAATTGAAATATGCTGGTCACACTAATGCCCAAGGATACCTCTATCTCATGATAAGTTATATGACGATCTTGCAATATCAGTTCACGCACAGTAGAAATGTTTTTCGGAACAACAACCGATTTTGAATGACCTTTGCGAAATACGCCAGCGAGCGAAGTACGGCCACGATTGAATGCAGTATACGAGGGGCAACTTTTATATTTTTTCAAAATCTGGGAAGAAAAAAAAATGTTTGGGAACAAACTATCTTATTCTTTTTCAAAATATCCGCCTTTATGGCCTATACACTCTTGCATGCGTACGTACCAGTTCTCGAAACATTTTTTACCACTCTGAAGGTGGAATCTCAGAAATGAGGTTTTCAAAGACTTCGACTGCTTCTTGGGGTGTTGAAAATCGCTGTGCACGCAATTTTTGTTTCACAGTTGGGAACAAAAAGAAATCATTCAGGTGAATATGGGCAATGAGACATTATTTCAACACTTTTCTCCTTCAAGTAGTCAATTGTTAGCGTGCTGTATGGGAACTCGCATTGTCGTGATGAAGAATAATGCGACGTTTTCGGTTGTTCTTCTTGATTTCGTCTATAACTTTTGGCAAATAAATTACTGTGTACCATTCAGCGTTAACAGTTCTTCGATCCTCTAAGGGAATTGTTGCTATGTGCCTTGTACAGTCCAAGAAACAAGTGGTCATTTTCTTGGAAGTGCTCCTTGCACGTACAACTTTTGAGGGTTTTTATTCATCTTGGAACACCCATACAGTTGATTGTTGCTTGGATTTCGGCTGATACGTATATATCCATGTTTCGTCACCTGTGACGATGTTGTATACGGATTTTGCGGTTCCTACGTCGAATTTATTGCGCATTTCTTTACACCAATTGACACGAGCTGCTTTCTGTGCTTCAGTCAATTTATGTGGAATCCATCTGGAACATATTTCTTTTACAAATAAATTTTCATGTAAAATCGAATGTGCTGTAGTCTGTGATATGCCAAGAGATGCCTCTATCTCACTATAAGTCACATGTCACATACTTTTTCGTATCACAACAGATTTTGGTCGACCTTTACGTGATTCATCACTCACTGAGGCACGACCATGACGAAATTCTGCAAACTAATTGTAAACTGTCTTCTCTGATGGGGTTTCATTACCAAAAGTTGACTGAAGCGATATAATCATTCTTGTGGAGTTAGGTCCTTTTTAAAATCATAAAAAATCATCCAACGAAAACCTTCACGAGTAATCTCCATTATTTTACAAATTCACTGTCTTAAAACGGTCACTGTCAACAAACTACTGACTCGATTTCAAAGCTATCGCGGATACTTCATAGCCCAATCTAGTGGTCGATTGTAAAAATATAAAAGGTGTCCCGCGTACCACGATATACACTGATTTTTGATGGTGATTCATCGCTAAAAGTCGAATTAAGTTCATCGATGCACTGTTATTGTTAAGATCCACGTCGGAAGTTGTAAAAAATTATTGCACGGAAATGTTCACGAGTTAATTCCGTTTTTAGGACAAAATTAATTTTTCCAGTCACTTTAAACAACACAAATAGCACATCTACATGAAAACGTAGTAAGTATTCTGTCAACAATGTTAAACTTTGCGATACAAACTTCGGTAGTCAGATGGCAGCACCAATATATAAAAGGCATCTTCGTATAGCATTATAAGAACATCATAACACAAAGAAGCGTATAAGGGCAAGAGACAAAGACAGATTAATTTATAACCCAACCAAATATAAGACTTACTTCAGCAGAGCACTTGTAACTTGTTATGACACGCTTGTTATTATTATTATGACACTCTAACCGATGTTGGTTCCTTCGCAACCACTGGTTGGCCGGCGCGACATCAACGCTATAATCTTCTTAAGCAGCCTAGATTTAATAAAGTATTCCCCCTTTCCTACCGCTTCTATTTTAATTACTACAGCCTCCTTCAGGAAACTATAACTATATCTACTCCGGTAGTATATAGACTCATATGAGCAATTAAAATTAAAGAGATAGGCGCGCAAGAAATATGTATGTTTGTGGTTTTAAGGATGTTGCCAAGTACATAATGGAAAATTACCAGTTATATTAAATGAAAGATTCCACAAACATATATTACTAGAAGAACGAAAACAATTATAGCAATTTTATCAACCCGTACCGGTTAAAGGAACCCTTGACCGAAAATAATTCCAGTCACTGTAATACCTCTCTATATGCCACTACTTGATGTTCTCAATAATGGAAATACACGTTAGTTCCCCTGAAAGCGGGATTTAATATACAAGGGCTTTATTTATATTTTTCCTTTTGTGACAATATAATTCTATATATGTCTAGACATATTGACCTATTGATCGCTATGAAGATATGATGGGTACTATATATACATATATCTAATGATGCCTCAGTTACCGACACAAATTTGTAACAAGTTATTACTATGAATTCTTACGGGCACAGTTTGTACTTTCGCATACTGAAGAATGGGTAGTTATTATCTCAGGTGGATTGGTAGGTCTCTATACATTCGATGATATATTTGCTCAATAAAATATTAACCAATATAATTATTTTATACAATGTTTTAAGTAAACCAAATTAAAAAAACAACCCAACTGTTGATAAGCTTAATAGATTTTTATTTTAATAAAATGTTTTATATTTGTTATTATTACATGGAAAGAGTATGATTCAGGACCGGTTTCTCCATTTCTTATTAAAATACTGGGTATCTAATCAATCACTGATTATTTATTAATGCGTGAATTATCTAAACGTTGTTTAAGGATTTATAGTAGAAAGTTAGCAGCGTATATGCTGTGTATTTGATCAAAATTCCATATTGCAAGCTGTAATTCGTTCTATTCACTCCAATTTATTCTTTCTGCTTACTTTCGCTAACTGTAACCTTTTAAGATTATATCGTGTATAATTAGGAAATTCGTGTTGGTAAATTATACTGTTGGAATTTATTTTGTGAGTATTATATATGAGCTGTGTGACTTAGTTTATATTTAAGATTTCTATGATGAATTAAAATGCAGAGAGGGGAACAACTGGATGATAATAAAACAGATCTATTGATAATACTTATTAACAAATACAAAACTATTGCAAAAAGTGAAACGAATTAAATATACAGGGTGAGTCATCTCCGCGGGTAAGGACGATTGTGACTTTATGAAGAAAGATATTTCGAAACGGTTTCCATCCTAAGATAGCTACCCATTAGGAGCACCTTTAAAATGTATTTTCTATTATACAGAGTGATCCATTACTTGGTGGCTGACCATAGTTATAGTTTTTTAAATGGAACAGCCTGTATATTATTACATTTTTGTATTTCTCGTATAATTCTTAGTCAAAAAGTAATAAGATAATATAGACTTAAAATCTAAAGTTTTTGATTTATTACCTTTTCTGAAAATTTCCGTGTTTCGAAAAAATTATATATTTCGAAAACAACGCATTACATGGACACAAGTTTTGGCACTGTTATTCTTAATAAGAGGAGTTATTGCAAACTAATTGCTTGCGCAGAAAACCAGATTAGAATTACATGACAAATTTTTGTATTGAAGTCAATTTTTTCAAATGGCCCTATATATCCCTCATTTTTGAATTGCTTGCTAAATTTTACACCAAAAAACATAAACGTTATTACTTTAAAAGTGTCCATTGCTGAGATACTGTCATGTTTTCTAAATTGTTGCCAATTTTATGTCTTATTTCAATACGGTATTTTGGTACTGGAGGAATGTCAAAGAAATTATTTATTTTACCCTGTACATAGGGTGTTTCGAAATTGCACGGCACTATTGTAGGTACTTGTTCTCTAACATAAAATAAACAAAAAAGTCCATATAAACATATGTCTCAAATTAATTTATTACTAAGATATTGGAGCATAAAGATATTTATTTAACAATACAACATCCAAAGGAACTGTCTAAAGTGGCCACCGTGTTGTTGAAAGCAGCATTCAGCACGACAAATTCATACTTCTTTGGCACTTCGTATAGCATCAGGACGATTCTTGATAGTTGCTGAGGCTTCCACGATGCGATTACGAAACTACCGATATAACGGCGTTATATTGGGCGATCGGGAGTCATAAGAGTTTAGTTTAGAATCGTCCTGATGCTATACGAAGTGCCAAGGAAGCATCAATTTGTTGTGCTGAATGCTGCATTCAACAAAACCGTGGCCACTTTAAACAGTTCTTTTGGATGTTGTATTTTTAAATAAATATCTTTATGCTCCAATATCTAAGTAATAAATTAATTTGAGATATATGTTTATGTGGAGTTTTTTGTTTGTTTTATGCTATAGAACAAGTACCTACAATAGTGCCGTGCAATTCCGAAACACCCGGTAGTGTATATAAATAATTTGTTTATTTCTTAGCCGTTTGATTAAATCGTCTCTATCATAGTTTACCGATGGTAAATGAACTCAAACAATATATGTAGATATTAAACAATAACATATGAAAAATAGTTTATGGTGAATATGAATGAGATATGTATTTATTTGTATAGTAATTGTTGTATATAAAAGAAAAAAATTATATATTTATTTATATTTAATATTACCGTAAATGGTATTTTATATTCAAAGTAATTTAATAATTAATTACTTTCTGGTAGATATAAACATTTTAATGTATATAAAACAACTTATGTATGGAAATATGTGTAGTTTACACAGGAACATTCAGGTCTGCAGCCGTCTTGTTCCTTTCCACGTTTTCCTGTCTTTGGCAAGTGCTCTCCTATTTACAATCTGTTTCCATTTGAAATCTTCTTCCACTGTTTCTGTATACCTCTTTCTTTATGTCTTCTCTTCTTTCTCTAATCATGTGTTCTCCAGAAAATATCCTGTACATTTCCTCTATTGATTATTTGTTCCAGATGCCCCAACGTTTTTAGTCTTCTCCTTTGAAAAAAAATGTATATTACCTCTCCTCCAAACAGTTAGTATCGTTCTATATTTGTTCTTCTGTGCTAGTCATATTCGATTCTTTTGACACCATGGATACACCTTAGTATCTTTTTTTCTCAAATCTTCATCCCCTCTTGGTATAAGACCCAGGTCACGCATCCATAGGGTTTTAATGTCGTTTTGTGTACTTTTCAGTTTGTATTTTCAAATACTTTTCTGGATTTTATTTCTATTTAAACCTCCCGCATAATTATTACGTTTCACTATCCGTAACCCGATCCAAAGATCGGGTAGGTGCAAACACGTATACACAAATATTCCCATTCTTATTCTCTGTTGCCACTGTATATCTCACTCCCTGTTTCTCAATGTGACTTTCACGTTTGTGCCTAAGTTCCATACACTTTGCTTTAGTCATATTAAATTCTAGAGCGATATATTTTGCAATTGCTATAAGTTGTTTTGTGATTTGTGATTTCTAGTTCTATTATGTTTTTTGTCGCAGCACTATGTTATTAGCGTAGACAAGATGTTGCTTTCCCCTTTTCTGAATTAGGTCTCTAGCGCTAGACTAAATAAAGTTGTCGACAGATGATCTGCTTGCCTTAATCTCTTCATATCTAATATTCCATGCTTGTTTTGTTGCTAATACTGATTGAAGTAAATGTATTTTGAATCGTCATCATTTCAAGATATCTAAGTCCTTAGCGAGAGAATGCATAAGAAGCATCACCTTCAAATTCCAAAGTGTTGTTAGTATTGCCTTTCCAGCTGAAGGAAAGATCTTTATCTTTCCTGCTGGAAGATTGCTACGACACATCTACTACTGATGAGCCAAGTTTCATCGATTGTAGCAAGGCGACACAAAAAATCTACTGTTATGAAAAAGCTTTAAATGTTCATTAAAAATTGCGTTTCTTCGTGTGCAAAACGTGGTGCACACGTTCAGTAGATATGAACATAGTCTTCATAATTTCCTCCACTTTCATTCTTCTATCACATAAGTCAATGATATAAACTGTTTTGATAATTTCTGTGATAGTCCAGCACGTTCTCTATGGTCAAAGTTTGTGTTGCCACATTTACAGCGAATAAATCGTGATTTTATTCTCAAATACCGATTGGTGGGTCTCATCTTCAGTCATATAATTCTCATATTATAGAAATTTGATTTGTCGTCGACATGTTTGTTTTCTAAATCCTACTTAGTGCTTTTCAAGTAGTTTTCTCCCTGCAGTTCAACTTGTTGTTTTATCAATGAATCAGTATTTTTTAATCAACATCTCACAAAGCCACCGATTTCTTGTAGTTGGGGCTGTTCATTTTCTCTCCTTTCATATAAATGGTTCGTACAATCGCTTTATTCGCAGGCAGTGATGCCAGTTCTACCGATTTTCGGTAGATCTTCCAATTTTTATTTTGATTTACAAGTCTACCGATTTCAGTTCTTAATCTACCAACTTGTCTAATGTGTGAAAAACTAAAATCGGTAGACCGGTAAATCAAAGTAAAAATTGGTAGATCTACCAAAAATCGGTAGACCTGGCACCACTATTCTAAGGTATTGCAATTTATTCCCTTGTTATATCTAAAATTTTAAAAACTTTACCTTGGAGTTATATAAATAATAAAAGTTATTTTACAATTTATAATTACAATAAAGCTGTAATATTATAAATTACCTATAAAAATATGTTTGAACGACAATCATGCTTTCAAAAGTTTCAATAGATTTTTATATCAGCAGTTGTGCTAATAATATAGAATCATGAAATATGTGAAACAAATGTACATTATTTGTAATGAAGATATAACAAACAATGTTTACTGTAAAGTTACCTGTCTAAAGCGATCGCAACAAGATGAAGTATGGAAGCCGTACAACAAAGAACATCACTTGACGTCCACATATCACAGAGCTCCGGCCCCAGCATCCATTCGTTGCTTACTTCGTAAACGGCACCCAGTGGCATCACCAGGCACGCAACTAGCAGGTCGGCGACAGCCAACGAAAGTATCAAGTAGTTCGCGACGTTCTGAAGATTTCGTTCGAGCAATATGGCCGCTATCACAAAAACGTTACCTGTAACAGAAAGGAATATTATTAGTAATGGTTTTTGAAATCAATAAATCAGTAAAATAGATCTATTCTAAAATGTAATAGCATGTGTCTTGCCATAAGTGTATATTCATTTGACTTCATTCTTAATATTAAAACGTCAATATATTATTAAATATTTACTTCAAAAGAATAACGATAGCTGTATGCGTGAGATTGCGGCTTGGCAATCATTATACGATGAGAAAAGCCGACCGTTGTTAGGCTAGTGATCTCGGCGAGAATAATTCTTCACATCTGAGAAAACTCGCCTAACCCCGTTTATTCAACGGCTACTGGAACTATCAGAGTTGAAAAATGTCGGTCGTTGGCAAAAATAAATCGCATTTTTGCGTATTTGTTGCAGATAATATAACTTCGGGAAGACCTTAAATTATTTGCTGGTTGCGTTATAGTATATTAAAGGACAAGTTTCATTTTGACGTTTCAAAGTACGAATTCAGAGTTTAAGAAACGAGTGGCGTAGCCACGAGTTTCTTAACTGAATGAGTGCTTTAATGTCAAATGAAACGTGTCTTTTATGCTATTTTTTGCAATTAGTTTTAAAATTTCTCTTTTTGTAAAAGCAAAACGAGAAAAATTTGATAATCAAGGGAAATTTTGTGGCGGTTGTCACCTTGGTTTGGCACAAGATTTAAATTGACAAGCTAATTTAAAATTGACACATTTTTGATAATTTTCAACAGAATGTTTCTACTGCACACGGTATCACTATCTCTTCGAAAGATAATTCAAACGTTAATATAAATGTTTATAATAGTTGTATTATTTCAAAGATTAATTAAAAATATCAAATCTTACAATGAATTTCAATATAAAAACCTCAAACTTGCTTGCAAAATGTCATATTGACATCTCCATCTCTCCATTTCTGTTGCAATGTGACCAACTTAAAATAAGTCTGTTTAAACGTTCCATTTCTATTACGCAACTAGTGCTGTAATAGACCCTATTACAGCACTAGTGAAATAATAGTATATTATTCAACAAGCGTGTAATGATGGCTATTACCCACGAAGATGAAATTGCAACACGAGCCGTCAGGCGAGTGTTGTAACATCTGAGTGGGTAATAGCCATTATACGCGAGTTAAATACTATACTTTATCCACAACTTAAATGTTGTTCAAAAAATACGAAAGATAAAGAACAATATTTCTTTCTAGAAACGCTGTCAAAAGTTGACATTTTGACACGGCAAACTTCAAAAAAAATGCGATTTTATGCATACCGCATAATATTCACAACTATATATGTTTGTTCAAAAATACAAAAGATAAAGAGATAAAGGAACAACATTATTTATTAATAGTGACGTTTTTAATACACAAAAAATTAATTTTTATAATAATTATTAATCGTTACATTACAATTGCTAAAATTCATATAATATATATAAGTATATTTATGAAATGTCAAATTTGACACAACGGTGGAGTAATATTATTCCATCGAAGTGTCATTATTATTCAACAGTATTTAGTAATGCATGGCATTACTTGATAGAAATCGCGTATTTAATACATATATTACTTAATAGTTGTGGATAAATGGTATGATTACGGTACTAATTGCAAAAAAGGTGTTAATACGACAGGGCGGCCTACGCCCAAGCAATAACAAGTAACATTATACTTGTTACTGCTTATGCACTGTCTAGACCAGTGGTGGCGAACCTATGACCCGCGGGTCAGACACTGACCCACGCAGGTTTCTTAAATAACCCACGCGTTGTTTTTATAACCTTATTTTTTATATCAGAAAAGAAAGAACAGACAATAAATAATATGAAAAAAGGAAGGTATATATACTGCATGACATGGAAACTGCAACACCAAGAAGGGGTGCGGATTTTTTGACCAAACTTGGTAGAAACGTATAACTAGTCAAAGGCAATAATTGATTAAAATTTCAAAGAAAAAAAACAAAAGACTAACACAATTTAACATAATTTTTATTAATAATGTGTTGAACCGCCCCTATTAGTGTCACACTCCCTCACTCATCGTGGCATTGATTCGACTAGGTGGTCGATATCCTCTTGGTGTATGGTGTCCCAAGCAACCTGTAATTCATGCCGGAGAGCTATTAGTGTCTGCGGGGGATTGGCTAAATTCATAAGTTTTCGTCCCATAATGTCCCACACATGTTCTATTGGCGAGCGGTCGGGGGATTTGGGTGGCCATGGCAAGATATTGACATGAGCCTCTTCCAAGCGATTTATAGAAAATTCTCGCTACGTGGGGAGGGGCATTATCCTGCTGGAAAAGTGGGTCTTCGAGCGTTTGAAGATATGGTAGAATATGGGGTTCTACCACCTCATCAATGTAACGCTGGCCGTTCATGGTGGTTTGGATGAACACCAATTGAGACCTACTCCCATATGCTATAGCACCCCATACCATAACACCCACTGCTCGATGCACATGCCTTTCAACGGAAAACTGAATATCACGACGTTCCCCACGTCTTCGTCTGACCCTCATACGGCCATCATGCATCCCTAGACAAAATCGAGATTCATCACTGAATACCACCGTGTGCCACTCCACGTTCCAGTGCAGTCGCAATCTACACCACTCCAAACGTTGCTGTCGGTGTTGAGCCGTAAGTGGTAACACAAGATGTGGACGATAAGATTGTAAGCCGAAACCCCTAATTCGACGATAAACGGTTCGAAGGGTTACAGGACGACCAATATTACCTAACCACACGTCAGCAATTGATCTGGTACTGGAAAACCTGTCTCTTAGTGCCATTAAGCGAAGGCGGCGGTCCTGTATCTCATTAGTTCTTCTTCGGCCTCCGGTTCCTCTTTGGCGTCTTTCCTGACCTTCCCTAGTCCATGATTGATAACAGCGCATAATGGTGGATTGGTTCCGGTTAAGGCGATTTGCAATTTCCCTGTATGAAAAACCACCTTCTCGCAAACCAACAATTCGACCTCTGTCGAATTCGCTTAATTGGCGATAATTTCCACGTTGCCGCACTCTAGGCATAATAAAACTCTTTAAACACGTTAAACAAAGGTATAATAAGACAAAACCGTTGAAATTAATTTCAAACAAACAATTAATACACCACACATTAATGTCAGCGAAAACTGAATGAAGTGTCAGATGTGTCATGACCACTTGATCTATCGCAACAAAATTTTAATCAATTATTGCTTTTGACTAGTTATACGTTTCTACCAAGTTTGGTCAAAAAATTCGCACCCATTCTTGGTGTTGCACTTTCCATGTCATGCAGCATATATCTAAACGATGGAAATAGCCCAAACAACAACTGAAGTTATACTCCATCGTCAACAATTACACGTCATGGGTATATATCTAATGTCGAATATATGAAAAAATATTTCCATGTGGACACTGGGTAGTTGATTTTCTATCGTATCACTGCATTTGCATGACGTACATCATTCACAAACGAGTTTTTAAAAAACTGTTTTGATTCCAAAAAATAACATTACAACTGATAGTTTTCAAGTTGCCCATTGCAGTGCTCGCCACGGAAAACCTCTTTCAGAAGGAGATTTTGTAAAGCAAGCGGTTTTAGAATGTAGAGCTACGTTGTTTACAGATTTTAACCGTTTAACGTGCAGAACTCAGAGGCTTGTGTTATAGTGGGTTTTGCAATCCCAATCTGTTTTTCTGGTCCAAACATGCCTAAAAGTTGTCTTTTTGTAAAAAAAATTTTGTTTTTTTTTTTCAAAAATGGGTGGTAAACCTTTATACCAGAGTATGTTACACAAAAAACTATTTTTGTAATGTTCATTGGTACTGTACCGTACCACAGAGAAAATCATGTGTATTCTTTATATTTTTTGTGACAAATACAAAATTTAATTAAATAAAGTTCTTTCGAGAAGAAACTAAAACATTTATTAAAAAAAAAAAACATACAAAACTAGGAAATCAAAACAGTATTCTGTTCAGTTCAGTCAAAACTTTCGGTAAGAAAATAAACATATCAATTCAAAATACAACAATGTCTAAATAATTGTATGTGATGATGTTTGTATAAAATATGTAAATATAAAAAAATCTAATCTTATGGCTCATTCAGTCTTCAACGGCTTTTGTGAAACGGAATGAAGCATTGTAGACACAAAGCCACATTGCATTCTTCACAGATAATATCAGATCTTTGTTGCTTTTTACTTGTACTGCAAAGACAGCATCTCCTGCGTGTTCCTTGTTTGGGTAAGTGTTTTCCTACGTTGGTCAGTCTACTTGCATTATATACCGTTGGTCGTCCGTGTGGATTATTATTTTTGCGTGCTCTAGACAGGTGAGCCACAGGACCAGGTTTTATTCGGGAACAGAAGGTACCAATCAGTTCGTTGGCCAAAATATTTCGAAATTGTAAGTGACTTATTGGTCTTTCTTTTGAAGACTTCTCCTTTATTACGGTTTTGTACAGAATAAAACTGTTTACAACGCAGGCGTCAAGGCAATAATAAAATATTCTTATCCACCAACGCCTACTTTTCCAGGAAATACTGTAACATGCCATTAGTTGATCGAAATGATCGACTCCGCCCATGTATTTGTTATATTCCGCAATTGCCTCGGGACAGTCAACCAATGCACGTGTGCCATCCTTCTGTGTTCTCAGTACTTTTTCAGTTTTTATTGGGTTGTGCATAGAACTTACAACACACACCGACTTTTTTCCTCTATCTTTCCATTTGGAAATTGAAATGTTCCCTTTCAAAACTCCGTCGAATTCTCCTGTTGCCAGTTCTTTATCAGATTTTATTTTATTTGATGGAAATAATGCTCGTGTTTGACGAAGAGTGGCACATGAGAAAAAGCTTTTTTCTAACAATTTTTTAGTTAAGGCTATTGAAGAAAAAAATTATCGAAAAAAAGGCAATATCCAAAGCCTTCAAAAAATGTCGATAATCCACAGACTACTCGTTCTCCTAATGGAACTTTAGTTCCTTTTGCATCTGCCCCCTGATATAGAGACATTCCAAGACAATATCCAGTGACGCCGCAAGCGATCACCCATATTTTGAACCCGCGTTTGATGGGTTTCATTGGCATGTATTGCTTCAATGCGCTTCTGCCTTTATACTTTACCATCGATTCATCAATGGAAACAAAACGAGAAGGATGAAATAATAATTTGAAACGCTTGTCAAGGTAGTCCAAGAAGGGTCGTATTTTGTACGACTTATCGTAATTATTCTCTTCTTTTTTAGGCATTTTCGTATTGTCGTTGAGGTGTAAGTATCTTGTAATTTTCAGAAACCTTTTTAGAGTCATGACTTTTTGAATGCGTGGAACCCCAAAGCTAGGATCTGTGCTCCAATACAATCTCATTGTGGGTAAACTGTGGAATCCCATTATGATTAGTAATCCAAAATAAGCTTTCAATTCCTCAATGTGTTATATTAAGTTCTTTATTGTTTTGCAAGGCATATAAGTTGCTTTGATCCACAATATATTGCATAAAAATTGGCGTAAGGACGGCCATAAAAATATTTAGTGGATGGGAAATATCTATTTGAAGTTTGGACGATATTCCAAAAGGCCTATCAAAAGAATATTTGGAAAAGGTTTGTGGTGTTACATCAATGCGAGACCATTTTTCTTCACTGTCGTCTTGCTCACTAGAACCTTCGTCACTTTCAGCTGACGAGATAATGTCATCGATTGAGCGTTCTGTAGGTACGGCTGGTTCATCCATATTATAATCTTCACATGGCTCATTCATATCATAATCTTCACATGGTTCTGGATTTGGCGTACTGAAAGAACTGCTTGCAGTTGAACTAAGTCGTGATGACGAATGTTCAGACACAGGAAGGTTGTCATCAGCATCTTCGTCACCTTCAGCTTCAGAATCTACAGCCATGTTATCATCAATCTCTGCCAGGAGGTAGGCAACATCCCTCGGGTCGTCTAAATTGTAAATTTTCTTATTCATCTAGATAAAATAAAAAGAAGTGTGAACAAAATGCGAATGTGACGTGGTACATATTCGTACCACTTTGTTTAGTTCTACGTGTAATGGTACACTGGTGTACCGCTTTACAAAAACAAAAATATTATCTTATCGCAAATACAGCAGCCCCAACCACCAGCCCATACTTGTTGCGAAACGCAATCTTTTGGTTTTTGTAAGATTGCTAAGTAAAACAAGAAATGGATTTAGAAAAAAAACTGCATTGAAAAAAGTGGAAATCTAACCTCAAATTAAAAAATTGAAATTCCGAGGTTTTTTAGCTTAGTAATGAGTAAACGTATTATAGCAACATGCAGATCGAAATTTTTTTAGCTAATTACAAAAAAAAATACTTACTTTGGTTTTTGCCCTTTGCCGTTCACTGGTACAATAATCGACCACTTTTTAAATAAAGTAGCATAGATGGCGTACATAGTAATTGTGGTCCTAGATTGTACCAGTGGTCGTTTAGCACGTATATATCGGTGCATAGAGACCAGTTTCCAATAAGAACTAATGCACGACTAAACCATAATGACAAGTGGTTTTTATTTGTACCGAAAAACGTTAAAGGGTTAAAGTGTAAGACTTAATTATAAAGCGTATAAGTGAGTTACTAATAAGTCGCAATACAATAAAAAATCGAGTAATAGAATTAGAAAAAAATATTTGTTCACAAATACATAACGATTTAAAGTATGCAGAAAAATATTCAAGTGCGTAAGATGAAAATGATTATGTAAATGGTTATGCACAATCAGCAGTTTTTGCTCGACATAAATTAGGCAATTTAATGAAAGAAGAACTAATGAAACTAGTAACCTTAAAACCGAAGTGGACCGGTTTTGATATTTTTAAGAATTTGATATTGTATTTAACGAAGTGGATATTGACCTACAGAAAGTTGTTTTGGTAACAACAGATGATGCACACAGTATGGTGGGGAAAAACATTGATTTTATCCACTATCTTAAGCAAAATATTACACATTCTCTGACTGAATTTCATTGTATAATAAATCAGGAAATTCTATGTGCGAAGCAAGGTTTACAAACATTTTCCAATGTTATGCCAGTTGTAATAAAATCCATCAATTTTATAAACGCAAGAGGTCTTAATAAACAATAATATGAACGATATTAGAGGAAATTGAGTGCCAGTATTCAGGGATTTTGATATTGAAAATATTATATTAAACCTAGCAAATAATTTTATAGCAAAGAAGAAACTTGCTAATGCTCTATTCACATAGTTTGGGTTACCATATTCGTATTGTTTTCTCCAATAAATTATGTAAAATCTACCAATAGAAACAAACTGTCCATCCTCCCCTTTTCAAGTGACCACGAGCTAGTACTAAAAAAATATATGAACAAAACTTGACCCACTTCTCAAAAAGGTTCGCCATCATTGGTCTAGACTATTGGTAATCAAATGCGATTATCGGGGGACTGATTACTAATGATTAAATAGCGCTTCCGACGCGCCATTGCTTAAATAGCGCTCGCTCAAGGGGGGTAAGTGAGGTACGTTTCCGATCTGCGACGTATTAATTCTAGAATATTTGACTACCCCCATCGTTTCCGGATTAAACACCCCTCTCCCATTAGGGTGCTGCACCAAATAGAGTTGTGATAAAATTTAAAGGACGGGCTATAAAAATCGGGATATATAATTCACGAAAGAATAAAGACCATCGATATACATTGGAAAAAGATATAATTTTTAAGAGAACTCTCGAATATATAATAGTGATATCAATATATTACATTTTGGATATACAAGTAATTAGTAAAATGATTACACTGGTCAACAGTGAAATTGCTTCTTAGGTGAAAGTACCCAATCCTGAATGAATTCAACGTGCTGAACACGAATATCACATTGAAAAAAGTTGATTGGTTCACGTTCAAGAGATATTGACGTTTTGTCCATTGTATAGATGCTATTGCATAATGTAATGCAATTTAGTGAGAAATTATGAAATTTTGCGTCATATTGCATCACCCCTTCATGCAAAGAAGTTAATGCAGCATTGACTGTAAGTTTCCATTGAGAGTGTTGCGAAATTGATTGCGCAATATCAAGCAATAGCTAATTATAGTTTATTTATAAATGGCCGACGTGACAGTTAACTCGTGCAATGTCCGTTCATTCGCGCATATTTTTCGAAGCTCTAGCATACATAAGTGATTGCTATAGTGTAAAGTAACTAAACAGTAGCAATGCCTCGTAACTGTGTTAATAGTGCAAATAACTTCTGTTATATTTGCGGAGAAGTGACATTTGCTGCACAGAAAAAGAACATCAGTGCAACAGTTAAGAAAGCGTATCATTTGTATTTTGGTTGCAAGATAGGCGACCAGGACAAAGACTGGGCCCCACACGTATGCTGCCGCACTTGTGCCGTAAATCTTTCACAGTGGCTTAATGGCAAAAGAAAGGCAATGCCATTTGCTGTGCCCATGATTTGGAGGGAGCCCACCAATCACGTTGACGACTGTTATTTCTGTATGGTACGACCAGCTTCTGGAGGCATCACCAAGAAGAAGAAGTGGACAGTTGAATACCCTAACATACCATCTGCTCTGCGACCTGTCTCTCATGGCGAAGGACTCCCAATTCCAGAACCTTCTACAGATTTTTCTATCAGTTCAGACGATGAGGATGGCCATGCGTCGACGAGTTCTCCTCAACGTGGTAGTAAGGATGATGACTTTTCGTGCTTTGACGAAACATCTGCACCACATAAAATTACCCAGGATGAAATGAACGATCTTGTTCGCGATTTTGATCTGTCGAAAAGCAAAGCGGAGATACTGGCCTCAAGACTTCGACAGTGGAATCTTCTGGAACAGAATGTCCGAGTGACTTCATTTCGCACTCGCCATCAGCTCTTCGAATCTTTCTTTAATAAAGAAGAAAGCCTTGTGTTCTGCTGCGATATTGATGGTCTACTACAAGCTCTCGGTATTGCACATGATCCCCACGAATGGCGGCTCTTTATAGACGCTTCAAAACTGAGCCTAAAGGCGGTTTTGTTGAATAATGGGAACCAGCTTCCATCCATACCTATTGCACATGCGGTCTACATGAAGGAGACTTACGGCAATCTAAAGCAGCTACTGGAGACGATTAACTACAGCTGTTCTGAGCTGAAGGTAGTATCTCTGTTGATGGGTTTGCAGCAGGGATATACAAAGTACTGCTGTTTTCTTTGTCTGTGAGACAGCAGAGCAATCGATTTGCACTACATCAAGAAAGACTGGCCTACGAGAGCATTTTTTAAGCCTGGAGAAACGAATGTACAGCACCCACCATTGGCACAGCCACACAAAATCATCATTCCTCCTTTACACATCAAACTCGGTCTTGTCAAAAACTTGGTAAAAGCCATGGATAAGAATGGACCAGCATTCAAGTACCTGCATGACAAATTCCCTCGACTCAGTGAAGCCAAAATTAAAGAGGGCATCTTTGTGGGGCCTCAAATTAGACAGCTCTTCGGAGACCCCAAGTTTGAGGAACTTCTTCAAGGTAAAGAAAAACAGGTTTGGGATGCATTCTATCAAGTGGCAGCAAACTTCCTGGGGAATGACAAGGCAGAAAATTACAAGTGTCTGGTTGAGGATATGTTGGCTTTGTTTCATGAATTCGGCTGCAATATGTCCTTAAAGATCCACTTTCTTGATTCCCACTTAGATTTCTTTCCTGATAACTGCGGGCAGGTCAGCGATGAGCACGGCGAACGCTTTCATCAGGACATTGCCACCATGGAGCAACGGTACCAAGGCAAATGGTCTACGTCAATGCTAGCTGACTATTGTTGGACAATCAGTAGAGATGCTCCACAAGTCCACTACAAACGGCAGGCCAAAAGAAGTCGAAAGCCGGAAGCAGACTAATGTTTTCTTACCATGTATTATAATATTGACATAAGTACACTTTTTCTGAAATATGCGTAAATGTTTTCTTACCATGTATTATAATATTGACATAAGTACACTTTTTCTGAAATATGCGTAAATGTTTCTTACCATGTATTATAATACTGACATAAGTACACTTTTTCTGAAATATGCGTACATATAACAGAAAACCCGTAGCCAATTCAGCTTTTTCTTAGTTATTTTCGTGTTCAGCACATTGAATTCATTAAGAAATGACTATTTTCAGCTTGGAAGCATGAACTTTTCGAAAATTTGTTGCCCAGTGTTATTATTAAATTTGTAAATTCTAAGAATATAAATGATTAGTTTAATAACAGACAAGAGATAAAACTATAATGAAAATATTATTCCAGAAAAATGAATTGATTAAAAACAAAATGCGTTTTACACACAACAATCAGTCTGCTTGAAAATGGGTGTACGTCATTAATATCTCCTGGCATGATTAAAAAATTATTCTTGAACATTCATTTTCCAATAGTTACATATGTTACGAGATAAATTAAAGAGAAAAAATATATACTACGTATTTTTCATTTAGAATTAATGAAAAAAATATGAACAGATAGTACACAAAAATGATAAAATGTAATCGCCGTCTCGACGCCTAAACTACTCACAGCGTTACGGAATGTCATTAAATACAACAGGACGCATCATAAAGCTGGAAATTATATGAGCTTTACATACGATTAAATATTCGTATCCATTCCAGAGTTATATGTAGTGGCTCGTAAATGAAACGATTTGAAAAATGTGTGTGCGTGTAGATTTTCAATTTATTCATGTGAATTTGATATTCATATGTTTATGTGTAATACGCTAGCGTTTAGGAAGAATTGCGTACTCATATATTTTCAAATATAAGTTTGTTTGCATTTGTCTCAAATTAGTAATTCTGAACAGTGTTGTTACAACTTGCATTATATGTTTTCGAAAATTAAATCATTGTACATATTTCCTTTTAAATGAATTTAAGAACAGACCATGCTGAAAATGTTACCTTTCCAAAGAACTCTTTCGGAAAGAAATAGTTATGTTGAATTATCGGAAATCTAATAAAACAAAGACACTTTCCCCTATCCACCACAGAGTATCTATTTTACAAGTATCTTGTTCACAGATTTCTTATTTATATTTAAATATATAATATTGCTATTTATTATGTTACATTTTAAATTTTGATTCGTTTTTTCTATATCGTAATTTCTTGTTCTTCTATTTTTGGAAGCCCGCATACGTTAATTTGAATTTAGAAACTTCATTTTGAGTTGAGAATTTTGCATTACCTATTGAATTATTTAATTAATTACTAGGGAATGGCAGTCTGAAGTACATTGGCAGGATTTATATATTATATATAGTTAAATTATAGATTGAATTTTATTAAAGCCCTACATTGTTTCCTCGCTCAAAATTAAAATCAAGTCATGAAAAGAACGTAGTTGGAAATGGAAATGTCAAACGATCAAATCATTATCGAAGTAAACCAAGTCAATAGCATAGAGGGTGGTACTTAATGTTTAAAATTCGTTTGATTTTACCGCCACTGAACATTTTCAAAGGTTGGTGGCACTTACTCTCTGATTGTAATATATTTCTTCAGTGGTGTCTTATACAGAT
This sequence comes from Amphimallon solstitiale, assembly GCA_963170755.1. Classification (NCBI taxonomy): domain Eukaryota; kingdom Metazoa; phylum Arthropoda; class Insecta; order Coleoptera; family Scarabaeidae; genus Amphimallon; species Amphimallon solstitiale. The sequence goes on from OY720680.1 coordinate 89,423,093, forward strand.
TTATTTATTACCACCTATATAAGAAAAAAATTAAAGCTTCTGATATTACAATTATTATTAATTACTCGTCAATGTTCTTAAAATCTCAGATAACGCAGGATGGTGAAAAAATATTTGTTAAATTTTTTTTAGGCAAAAGAAACTGAGTCTTATGTAATTTTAGATACTGAAACCAAATCACTATTATTGTATCATCTACAGTTTTGTGACAATATGGCCTCGACTTTATGATGTAACTTTGTAAACGTGACAAATATGTGGAAAAATAAAAAGAAGTCATAATTTTGTTTAATTACAAATTTTATATAACATTATATATTATAACTTATATAAATACATATAATTCTATTTTACTTTTTTTGTGTTTCCTTTTTCTTCCTTTTCAAGCTTCGTATGCAACTTTTTCTCTCATTGTATTGTTCTTAGTGAAGTGACCCGCAGTAATTGCATAGAAATTCTACAGTTTTTGGAAACTCCTTCCCATCAGCGAAACAATCGAGAGAATGTCTGGGTTTTCTACATTGCACAAAAACTTGGTCACAAATCGTTTAAATGACGTCCAAGCCTGTTTCTTCTCTGTATTAATTTTTATTTTTAATTTGAAATCGAACATCATTTTACGAATGTCAGGCTCAAGAAAGACTCTTACTTTCAGTCAGTTTAGTCAGGGGTACATTGGCAAAATTTATATGTTGTAAATTCTTATATTGTAACTAAAGTAACTCAATATGCAAAGCGCATATTTTCCATATTAGATGCATTTTTTAAATATTTGCTTATGTCGTTAATAAATAGCAACAGCGCCTTGCATATTTCGGTTTCTTTAATTATAACTATTTATAACATATACATTCTGGCAATGTACCGCTGACTGGTAATTCGTAGTAGGTAGTTACACTCTTTTCTTACCGCGCCATCTTTTGGTATTATCCTTTACTTGATTTTTCTTCTCAGTTACGGAGATATAATAGATTTTTGTGTAGTATTTGTATGTATGAGTTGTCTTACTGCTCAGCTTTTGTTCTTGAAATTCTTTAATTAATTTTTAAATATCGTACGCTTCTCAATCTTTATTTCTTTTGTTTGGTTTATTTTTAATTGTATAGTTATGCGCTAGGCATATGCGTGAACGCATGTCACGCGAGTCGATTGCGTAACCGATATTCGCATTTTTGATCTTGAACCTCGCATTTCAAATTTTTACCCCTCTGTTCTGAGCATAGCTAATAGTGGTCGGACAAATTTTTTTGGTAGTTTCCGCTGAACATTACAGACTTTTTTTTTTTAAAAGAGTATACACTTCATATTTTTGAATTAAACTTGGTTAACAGAAAAATCTTCGGCGTCACATATGGTATACAATGAAGATATTGAAGATATTAGAAAATCGTAAAAGAAAGGAAACTGAAGCTTTTAGATTTGCAGTATCTATTCCAATTATTGTTAGTTTTTGTTACTAAAAAAGTAAATAGTAGCCAAATTACCCATGGTTGTAAGTTGCTCGACAAGAAAAATCTTATAATCAAGAGAAAAGTAGATTTTGCATAATATTTTAAATTATCAGAAGAAAATCTTTTACCACAAAAAACTGCATTACATACAAGTGTTTCTTAAAGCCTGTCCTAAGATTGTGAGCATTTTGAGTATTTCTTTGAAAAGTTTCGTCGTTTATCAGAAGCCAAACTGAAAAAAGTTTCCGCTGGGACTGACATTCATAAAATGATGTTGGTTTCAACTTCGAAATAAAAATGAATAAAAAGGGGAAACAGGGTTTGACGTCATTTAAGCCTTATGACAAAGTTTTTGAGTAATGTAAAAGACCGAGGCTTTTCCCCCAATAGCTCCGGTGCTGTTGGAAAAGCATTTTCAGAAACTGTAATATTTCTATATTATTACTGCTGGTCACTTCACCAAGAATAAAAAAAATGAGGTGTGGCCACCACACGACTTTCTTATACGTATAAGCGGTTCAAATTATAGAATTTTAAAAATTTTTTTTTACAAAAATTATTCAAAATCCTATTCTAAGTACTTCTACTCTCTTAATAAATCTCTATAGAATGCATACTTTGCAAGATATTATCAAAAAAGTGCTCCTCGCTAAGAGTAAAAGTGCTACTTCCGGTCCGAATTTTAAAATTTCATATATACAAAAAATATTGCAAATGCAGTTTTAAATACTTTTGTGCTCTCGATAAATATATATAGAATGCATAACTTACGACATATTTGCAAAAAATCGCTATTCGATAAGAGTAAAAGTGGCACTTCCGGTCTGAATTTTGAAATTTTTCTTATACAAAAGATATTGAAAATTATGTTCTAAATACTTTTATACCAGCAACGTACTTGTCTAAAAAGCATGATTTGCGAAATATTCGCAAAAAACTGATTTTCGATAAGAGTAAAAGACCTACTTCCGGTAGGAATTTCGAAAAACTTTTTAAATAAAATTATTCTCAATTTTAATTTTAAGTATATATGAATTCTTTATAAATTTGTTTAAATTTAGTGGTTGACGAAATATTGGCAAAATTCGATTTTTTCGCTGAAGTAAACTGCTACTTCCGGTCTACCGATTTTACTGAAAAACTAATCAGATCTCAAGAGGGAGATGACACACGTAAATACAAAATTTGGAATTGATACCTACAGCGGTTTGACCGCTATCGTGGTCACACACACACACAGAGACACACAGACACACACACACACACACACACACACAGACACAGACACACAGACATTTTTTAAAAACCACTTTTTCGGTATCAGGGGACTTCAAAACGTGGACATCTGCAAAAATGTCGAGGTCGAAAATTTTCATCATCACAATACTTCCTTATACTACGTATAAGAAAGTAAAAAATGAGGTGTGGTCACCACACGACTTTCTTATACGTATGAGCGTTTCAAATTATAGAATTTTAAGAATTTTTTTATACAAAAATTATTCAAAATCCTATTCTAAGTACTTCTATTCTCTTAATAAATCTCTATAGAATGCATACTTTGCAAGATATTATCAAAAAAGTGCTACTCGCTAAGAGTAAAAGTGCTACTTCCGGTCCGAATTTTGAAATTTCATATATACAAAGAATATTGAAAATTCAGTTCTAAATACTTTTGTACTCTTGATAAATATATATAGAATGCATAAGTTACGACATATTTGCAAAAAATCGTTATCCGATAAGAGTAAAAGTGGTACTTCCGGTCTGAATTTTGAAATTTCTTTTATACAAAAGATATTGAAAATTATGTTTTAAATACTTTTATACCCGTAACGTACTTGTCTAAAAAGCATGACTTGCGAAATATTCGCAAAAAACTGATTTTCGATAAGAGTAAAAGACCTACTTCCGGTAGGAATTTCGAAAAACTTTTTAAATAAAATTATTTTCAATTTCAATTTTAAGTATATATGAATTCTTTATAAATTTGTTTAAACTTAATAGTTGACGAAATATTGTCAAAATTCGATTTTTTCGCTGAAGTAAACTGCTACTTCCGGTCTACCGATTTTACTGAAAAACTAACCAGATCTCAAGAGGGAGATTATACACGTAAATACAAAATTTGGAATTGATATCTACAGCGGTTTGACCGCTATCGTGGTCACACACACACACACAGACACACACACACACACACACACACACACACACACACACACACACACACACAGACATTTTTCAAAAACCACTTTTTTGGTATCAGGGGACTTCAAAACGTGGACATCTGCAAAAATCTCGAGGTCGAAAATTTTCATCATCACAATACTTCCTTATACTACGTATAAGAAAGTAAAAATGAGGTGTGGCCACCACACGACTTTCTTATACGTATGAGCGTTTCAAATTATAGAATTTTAAGAATTTTTTTATACAAAAATTATTCAAAATCCTATTCTAAGTACTTCTATTCTCTTAATAAATCTCTATAGAATGCATACTTTGCAAGATATTATCAAAAAAGTGCTACTCGCTAAGAGTAAAAGTGCTACTTCCGGTCCGAATTTTGAAATTTCATATATACAAAAAATATTTCAAATTCAGTTCTAAATACTTTTGTACTCTTGATAAATATATATAGAATGCATAACTTACGACATATTATTTGCAAAAAATCGTTATTCCATAAGAGTAAAAGTGGTACTTCCGGTCTGAATTTTGAAATTTCTTTTATACAAAAGATATTGAAAATTATGTTTTAAATACTTTTATACCCGTAACGTACTTGTCTAAAAAACATGACTTGCGAAATATTCGCAAAAAACTGATTTTCGATAAGAGTAAAAGACCTACTTCCGGTAGAAATTTCGAAAAACTTTTTAAATAAAATTATTTTCAATTTCAATTTTAAATATATATGAATTCTTTATAAATTTGTTTAAACTTAATAGTTGACGAAATATTGTCAAAATTCGATTTTTTCGCTGAAGTAAACTGCTACTTCCGGTCTACCGATTTTACTGAAAAACTAATCAGATCTCAAGAGGGAGATTATACACGTAAATACAAAATTTGGAATTGATATCTACAGCGGTTTGACCGCTATCGTGGTCACACACACACACACAGACAGACAGACACACAGACACACAGACATTTTTTAAAAACCACTTTTTCGGTATCAGGGGACTTCAAAACGTGGACATCTGCAAAAATCTCGAGGTCGAAAATTTTCATCATCACAATACTTCCTTATACGACGTATAAGAAAGTAAAAAAATGAGGTGTGGCCACCACACGACTTCTTATACGTATGAAAGTGTTACTTCCGGTCCGAATTTTGCTATTTCATTTATACAAAAAATATTCCAAATCCAACTCTAAATACTTTTGTACTCTTCATAAATATATATAGAATGCATAATTTACGACATATTTGCAAAAAATCGCTATTGGATAAGAGTAAAAGTGGTACTTCCGGTCTGAATTTTGAAATTTTTTTTACACAAGAGATATTTAAAAGTATGTTCTAAATACTTTTATACTCATAATGTATCTGCCTAGAAAGCATGAGTTGCGAGATATTCGCAAAAAACTGATTTTCGATAAGAGTAAAAGACCTACTTCCGGTAGGAATTTCGAAACACTTTATTAAAACAATTTTTCTCAAATTTAATTTTGAGTACATTTGAATTCTTTATAAATTTGTTTAAACTTAGTAATTGACGAAATATTTGCAAAATTCCATTTTTTCACTGAAGTAAACTACTACTTCCGGTCTGCCGATTTTGCTCAAAATCTAATCAGTTCTCAAGAGGGAGATTATATTCGTAAATACAAAATTTGGAATTGATATCTACAGCGGTTTGACCGCTATCGTGGTCACACACACACACAGAGACACACAGACACACACACACACACACAGAGAGAGAGACACACAGAGACATTTTTTAAAAACCACTTTTTTGGTATCAGGGGACCTCAAAACGTGGACATCTGCAAAAATCTCGAGGTCGAAAATTTTCATCATCACAATACTTCCTTATACTACGTATAAGAAAGTAAAAACATTGCATCGGAGAAAAAGTTGCATAAGAACTTCGAAGAAAAGAAAGATAGAAAATACAAAAAAAACTCTTGAAGTTTATGTATGTACTCGTATATATGTTGTTTATGGTATATTAACTTATAAAAATTTTGAAATTAAATAAAAGTACGAGTTGTTTTTATTCTTAGACGTACTTGACATCTTTATAACGTACATACAGTCGAGACAAAACTCTGAATGATACAAAAATAGTAATATCAGATTCGGTTTCAGCATCTAAAAATAAATGTCAGCTGCTTTTGCTTAAAAAAAATTAGACATTTTTTGGCAGCTTGTGTTTTCTAATGTTTTAATAACTAATGGAACTAATAATTAACATTAATAGTAATATCAGAAATATTACAAGTATGTTTTTTCTATTTTAGTAATAAATAAATCTATATGAGACGCCACTGAAGAAATAAACTAGAATCAAGGAGTAAATGCCACCAACCTTCAACCAACGTTCAATAACGGAAAATTCAAAGAAATTTTAGATATTAAATATCACTACGTTGTTTTCATGACTTGATTGTAATATTCTGGGAAGAAACTGTGTAGGTACTTTAATGGAGTTCAAACGATCCATCTTACCACAACTACAGCCTTGTTTGAATTGGTATGTGCTATTATTAATATTCCAAAAAATGTGTTGATAATAAATTACTGGTAATAATATTATTTTATTTCTTTCAAAATGTTTACTAGTAAGAAGGAATATAATCTGAAATTTATTAGTTGACATTAGATTTAAGAAAAAGGTAAACAGTAACAATGATATAATATGAAGTAAATTGGAAAAAAGGAAATTTTTATGAAGTAAACTCTCTTGTATTTAATCATATTAATGGCTCCTGTCAGCGAAAAGTGCTATATTTCATTTCGGATTCCGACGTTGACGTATTGATCCAAAACCACAACAAGAAAAGAGTGTTAATCAATTAATCAATGACGGCTGTGTGATTATATAGCAAAAAAAAAGAGGTGGCCGCTTTTAACGGTTCCACTCTCTCAGTTTTGCTTCGGTCTAGTTGCTAAATGAGAGTTACTTGTTACATCTTCAACGTTGGAAAAGTTATTTAAGTGCTTAAGTTTACTATTGTTAATTGCTTTATTTTACAGTACGAAATAAAATTGTCCGAACCGATTTTCGTCAGAATAAAATCAGCTTTATCATAAATGAGACTTTCACTTTACTACAGCTGAAATTGATAATTATAATTTATTTGAAGTACTTCTTGACATAAACATGTAGTGCAAATTAAAATGGCAGAATTTATCAGAAAAATCTATAAATAACAGAAACCCATGATTTATTACTATGCGACTTCAGTTTGTAACGAAATATGTATCAGCCAGACCAGGCGACGTTAAAAAAGGGGTTATAAATCATCTCGGCACGACCGGTAAATATCGTAAATGCAGTGAGTCATCTCACAGATGTACGACGTAAGCAAGGAAGAGTCCAGATTACCTCCAGTATATTGCCGAACTTACTGGTACATTTCGAGAACATTTCATGCATGTGTATATTAGGCGACTGGGTCACCGATGGATTCATTAATTGCGGGATGAGTAATTCGGGATAAAGAAGTGGTCTCGTGGGAACAGTGGAAATAAATAAGTAGCCAAACAAATAAATAGTTCTTTAAGTGCCGTGTTATATAAATAGAAGGGTCCATAAATACGGACACATTAGTAATAAATAAATACCTGTGATAATTAAATTGTAGTAGTTTAAGTGTGATAAGTTAGTTTTATATTTTATATTGTTATATAATTTTAAGTATATAAATATACAGACTGTTTTTAAATAAATAATTGCACGAGTTGTTTATTGGAACCCGAAAACGTTACAATTGGTGTCAGGTGTGGGGTAAACATAAGTGCAAATAAATAAATAAATAAATAAATAAATGGCTGCCAAACGTTTGGAAGAATTAAAGGTCTCCGGGTTAAGGGCAGAATTGGAAGAAAGGGACGCAGATGCGTCTGGAACAAAAAACAATTCTCCAGGACCGGCTTCGTGACCTTTTAATAAATGAAGGTAAGGATCCCGAAAAATATTTGTTTCAAGTACAGGCTGATCTAAGCTTAATAGCGGATGAAGTTGCAAAACAATTCGAGACTAGTATGAAGACTCTAAGAGATGAAGTTGCAAAACAATTCAAGACTAGTATGAAGACTCTAAAAGATGAAGTTGCAAAACAATCTGAGACTCTAAAAGAAATTGGAAATAATTTGAAAGCTTTAAATAAGAAAATTGCAAATAATTCAAAAGCTTTGAAAGATGAAATTGCAAATAATTCAAAAGCTTTAAGAAATGAAATTGCAAGTAATTCAAAACAACTCGAGACTACTTTTAAGACATTCAAAGGAATTCATCGAATGGGAGGCAGGAATTTTCTGAGGCCATCGAAGCCGTAGAACAGAAAGTTGAGGAGCGCGTGTTCGGAATGGGGGACGAGTTTGGGGTTCAGCTTCAGTTGCCAGCGATGAACGACTGCGGTCCCCATGACGCCTCAAGCGGGAGCCTGGAGATCTCCCGAACGGCAAAGGCAAAGGTAGAACCTCCCACCTTCGATGGAAATACGTCATGGATGACGTACCAGAATTAATTCGAAGCTGCTGCAGAAGCAATTGGGTGGACGTTCCCGAAGAAAGTTACTGCTCTGGTTGTGTCGTACAGAGGAGAGGCCAGTGACGTTCTACAGACCTTACTTCCAGAAAAGTGTCAAGACTACCTTAAATCAATCAAGCGTCTTGAGATGAAGTATGGGCATGCACACCTGGAACAGGTAGTCCGACGATTGATGAATCAGGTGCAACCTAAGAGAAGAACGCTCCGATGCTGGAATTGGAAATGGAAATGGAGATGGAAATGGGCCATGCGCATGGTAAATGCGGGAAGAAGCCCAAGGAGACCATAGCGGAGCAGCGAAAATGAAACGGGTCGATGAGAAGAGGCAATCGTCGACCCAGTATCGTGGAGCCTCAAAACCAATAACGCAAATTGCATCTGTGCAACACCAAAACGCTGATGCTGTTGCAAGCAGACAACGTCCAGAAGACTGCAGGCATGGTAACTGACTAGAAGAAAAATCGGCCAACACATTCAGAACTGCCGTGGTTGACGATCAGTGGCATCCTGACAATTTGCGGATTGGTCAAGAAGCTGATGAAGACCTTGGTTCATTGATGGTTTGAAAAGCTACTGGTCGCGGACCGGCTTGTCCAGAAGTGGCTCCTCGCTCACAGGGACTGGAATCCTACTGGGCTCAATGGGACTCTCTGAAGGTAGAGGATGATCTACTCAAGTGTGTTGTGGAGAACCCAAATGGAGAAGACTACGTCAGCGGATTCAGACGAAGGTTGGAGGATGCTCACTAGCGAGTACGCCATCACACTCAGGATGCCAGCGACAGGACGAAAAATTGTTACCACGTGCAAGACGAGAGAGAGATGGTTACCGAGAAGAGGACCTTGTTTGGTTATGTAACCCTCAGCGTCGCCGAGGCCTGTCCCCAAAGTTCCAACAATACTGGGAGGGACCATACGAAATACTAGAGCAAATAGATAACGTCGTTTATTGCATGAGACTAACACCCCATAGTGAGCCAGATATGGTGTGTTTCAACCAATTGCCCCATACCATGGACGTGACAGCGGTGAAGTGGCGGATGTGCGACAAATTGCTGGAAAACCTAGGGAGCCAGCTTGTGGGAATCCCTTGTCGATTTACGAGGACGAGCAAAATGTGGGGAGGCTGGCAATTCCGAGGCTGGGCTGCGGATTAGACCGTTTGGAATGGAGAACAGTAAGAAACATGCTGGAAGTAGTGTTTCGGTATACTGGTATGGAAATGGTCATGTGTGGCTGTCGGCCCAATCAGCCCGTTGTGCCGCCTGGGACGGTGGATTGCCATTTCCACAAGACGGCTGGGTGCACCCGTGGGTCCCGGTGTGGATTTCGTCATCCGCCAGCGACAAGAACATGGAATAGTGTGTTTCCGGACGAAACGCAGTTTTTAAGAAGGGGCAATGTAACGAAATATGTATCAGCCAGACCAGGCGACGCTAAAAAAGGGGTTTTAAATCATCTCGGCACGACCGGTAAATATCGTAAATGCAGTGAGTCATCTCACAGATGTACGACGTAAGTAAGGAAGAGTCCAGATTACCTCAAGTATATTGCCGAACTTACTGGTACATTTCGAGAACATTTCATGCATGTGTACATAAGGCGACTGGGTCACCGATGGATTCATTAATTGCGGGATGAGTAATTCGGGATAAAGAAGTGGTCTCGTGGGAACAGTGGAAATAAATAAGTAGCCAAACAAATAAATAGTTCTTTAAGTGCCGTGTTATATAAATAGAAGGGTTACATAAATACGGACATATTAGTAATAAATAAATACCTGTGATAATTAAATTGCAGTAGTTTAAGTGTGTTACGTTAGTTTTATATTTTTATATTGTTATATAATTTTAAGTATATAAATATACAGACTGTTTTTAAATAAATAATTGCACGAGTTGTTTATTGGAACCCGAATACGTTACAAGTTTATACCTCTGAATGAGGAGTGCAAAAGTAACATCTATTTATTTATAGAATTTATTATGCACACATGCATAGACGTACGTAATAACCTTTAGTTGGTACTTTTTCAAAAGTGTCGATCTCGACTTTATTGTGAAATCCAAAAAAAATGTGCAATTTATGTTCATATTTCCAACCGATATAAAAATCAGGAAGGTTAAATAATATCAATAATTAACACCAAACCAAGAAGAAAATTTGAAAATTTTAGATGTCCACTATTATAAAGTATGTCCCCGAATCGACTTTAAATGACGAAAAATTTTTTTACTTGTGATTTCTCAGAAAATTTCACTCTTGATGATTTACTCTGTTTGTTTTCAAACCCCCAAAACACAAATAATTTTTTATTTAACTCGAACGGTTCTCGAGATAATATCACTTTTCTTCAAAATTTGGGCTTAAAAGTTTTTATTCGTAATTTTTAGTAGTAACTCTAGTGGGCGGAAAAATTGAAAAATACAATTGACTAATAAGTTAGTATAACTGCAAATTAAATCTTCGCTACTTTGAACAGTATTTATACTATAATGTTGACTTAACAACAAAGAATTTATCTATTTCAATGTTACGGAACTGGGGAAGAATGCTACGGAGTTGTTATTAGAAAATTCAATCAAAAATACCCGGAAGTTACCATTTCAAATTCCGGAGCAAAAAACATGGTGACCAAATTCCTTAAAACCGACTCAGTTTTAAACATTTAGAAGTCAAAGAAATTGTTCGATGAAGACGATGCTGCTTCAGTTCTCGCCGTTCATTCCGTAAGAGAAGCTCCAAGGTTGTCTTTAAGAAGGAGGGCAATAATAATAGGGATAAATAAATCTCATTTACAAAGAATATTTAAAGAGAACAAAATGTTACCATTTCAACCGCAATTTAGGCAAACTTTAGAAAATGGTGATAAAGCCAAACGTATGGATTTTTGTTTAGAAATGGGCTACAGAGTTTTGGAAGATTCAAATTTTTATAAAGGAATTATGTTCTCCGATGAATCAACCTTTTCAACTAACGGAGTCGTTTCATCTCACCATTGCCGGTACTAGAGTGAGACGAATCCAAACGTTAGAATTACTTGTCGCAGACAATATTTAAAAAAAGTTAATGTTTGGTATGCGGTTTCTCACCATGGCATTATTGGCCCATATTTTTTTGATCAAAATTTAAACAGTAATTCATATTTGGAAATGTTGCAAATTTTTTTAACTAATGGACTGGATAAATTGCCGTTAAACTACTGAATGGAAATGTTTTACCAGCACCATGGGTGCCCTGCTCATTATGCCGGCATTGTTCACCAGTGGCTCAATACAGAGTTCCATGGTAACTGGATAAGAAAAGATGGTCCTATTTTATGGCCACCGAGAAGTCCTGATCTTACAATAATGGACTTTTATCTGTGAGGTCGTTTAAAACAAATTGTGTGCAGTGAGCCTTTAAACAATGATGAAGAGCAATTAAAAAATAGTATACAAAATGCAGTCCAGTCCTTATCAATCTTAGAAATAAGGCGAAGTTTCAATGAATTTAGAGCTCACATTGAAATCTGTGCAGAAAAAATATACTACCTAGCCGCTTTTATAAATATGAAATTTTTCGGTTTAATTGAGCGTGTTATGTACGTGATCAGCAACTATTGAAGAGATAATTTGATTACTTACATAACATGTTAAGTGACCCTTGAAACACGAATTATGTGTAGTTTGTCCAACATATTCATAATGACATATACTCATTTTGTAGACGTCACAGTGTTGTTTCAGTCCTACGTTATAAAGTTGTGGAGTTGTTTAAATATTGACAATATTGCGCTTTTTCAGAAGTTGTTGGCATTGGTGGGGAGAAACCATATTACTAGATTTTGTATACGATTAGTTCTATTTCAAATCAATATTTATTTACCGCAAGGTTAACTAGTCTATGGATGACAAAAAATCTGAAGCTATTTTCTGCTGCCAGAGTGGTTAGAGTCTGGCGTGATGAATATATTAGTATAAGTTTCTTTTCTCTATACGTTAATTTCTACTTTTTGTCCTCATTTCTAATTATTCAGTTATCTAAAACACCTAATTGACTGGAAATGGTAGTGCAGAAGACTTACAAAGACAAATATTGAAAAATACAGTGTTTAAAATTCTGCTGTTTAACGACTTTAAGCGTATATACAGACCACTAGGTCACCGTTTAAGAACACTATGATAAAATCAAATATAATCTGTATAAATTTGAAAGAGCAGGTATGACTCAACATCAAATTTTGTTGAAGCAAAATAATTAAGTTTATTTCCTCTACAGAAGTTGTAGAAGAAATAGCAAATGAACTTAAAGTTGATTACTTCCAGACTTCCAGTAATAATGCAGAAACAAAAGAATAACTAACAGGAAGAAAATAAGAAATAATAAACAAGCGTAACAGAAAGTTGACTACAAATCTTCCTGATTAACTCCTCAGCATGTGCAGTAAATGACAACCTAAATGCTATATACTACGTGATATTTGAATTTTATTGGTAAAAATAAAGCAATAGTGAGCAAAAATAATTCTGGTCTTTGAGAAAGAATGGTCTAACAGATAACTGAGCATAAATAGAGGAAAGATTGCATTATTTTTTTGACTCTTACTTTACCTCTTTCCTCCTTTTCTTTACTGGAAAAGGCAAGAGTTGAGAAGTTACATACGTGTGAAACGATATAACCTAATAAAAAGTGTTCCATAAAATTTGCAAGCAATAAAACTCTCAAAGTTCAAAAGCAAACCATTTCTTTTTATTGTTAGGGTATGAGCCGCTCTTCTTTGAAAATTGTAATTTTTCCCGTTCACGATTGAAAGCAGGACGTAAATTCTTGTTCTTCTTTTTCTCCTCAATCACATTACATTCCTATTTACTATCTAAATGCATCAGTTTACCATTTTTATTGTGATGATGAAGATTTTCGACCTCGAGGTTTTTGCAAATGTCCACGTTTTGAAGTCCCCTGATACCGAAAAAGTGGTCTCTCTCTCTCTCTCTCTCTCTCTCTCTCTCTCTGTCTGTCTGTCTGTCTCTCTGATCACGATAGCGGTCAAACCGCTACAGCTATTAATTCCAAATTTTGTATTTACGAGTATAATCTCCCTTTTGAGATCTGATTAGATTTTCAGTAAAGTACCGGAAGTAGTAGTTTACTTCAGTGAAAAAATAGAATTTTGTCAATATTTCGTCAACTACCAAGTTTGAACAAATTTATAAAGAATTCATATGTACTCGAAACTAAATTTGAGAAGAATTTTATTGAAAAAGTATTTCGAAATTCCTACCGGAAGTAGGTCTTTTACTCTTATCGAAAATCATTTTTTTGTGAATATATCGCAAGCCATGCTTTTTAGACAGGTACGTTAGGAGTATAAAAGTATTTAGAACTTAATTTCTAATACCCTTTGTATAAATTTTTTTTCAAAATTCGAACCGGAACACCGGAACACTTTTACTCTTACCGCATAGCGATTTTTTGCAAATATGTCGTAAATTATGCATTCTATATATATTTATCAAGAGTATAAAAGTATTTAAATCTTAGTTTAGAACAACTTTTGTATAATTTGAAACGCATAAACGTATAAGAAAGTCGTGTGGTGGCAACACCTCCTTTTTTTGTTTACCGGTAAAACAAACCAGCGCGCTGCGTTTTCTTTGACATTAACATATGATACTTTCGGTTTTAAATTTAATATCAATTACCATAATGGTTGAGTTATCAAACTACTATCCACTCTGACAGAAATTCCAATATTATTATAGAATTTTTAGGAAACTACTAACCTTAAACGTCAAAATAAATAAACAAAATACCGCCAATCTTTACGTTTTATGTTTCTTATGTCCATTGTGAAGAAGCACTAATAGAAGAAAGAAAACACATCCACAGTTACACAAATAAGAAAAATATCGATCGAACCACCACGTAAAACAGGATTTGAATAGTCCAAGGACAGTTATAGTTTCCTCTTGTTATAAGTTACGCTGATATATTATTGTCGTGCGAAATGTTGTTTAATTATTCTACATCTACATAAAAGTTACATACTTTTAAAAACTTTCATTGTGAAATTACAAAAACGGTTTTCAGCCACCTGATCATTATGTCGAATACACTGTATAACCGAACGCTACATATCATACATGCGATAATTGTCAAAGGAACACAGGACAAAGCTCTATATATGTATATTCCAGAGTTTATAGTCAGTAATTAATTTCTGGATTCTCCGTCTCCATGTTTATTATTCACTGTGTGTAGTTTGCCGATATTTGTGCGAGACATACTTCACGAATTGAGGTACACGAACCATAGTCTAAATTAGGTTGTCGACAAGTTAGTGCAGTTGATTGCAATGGCTGTGTCGCGTTTCCGATTCTCCTTAATTTGCGTTTAGTTTATTGATTGTGCCTAATTGCTTCGCAGAAACGCAACATAGCTCGTGCAACATATGCGGCGTCATTGCGACATGTATCTGGGCATATACCAGTATCTAAGTTTTATAATCCCCTACCCGAAAACTAATATACCAGTTGCGCGCTGCGGTCAATTTTAATTATCCCCAGAAACGAATGAGACCGCTTTTACAAAATTAATTCGGTCAATTTTATGAGTTTGATATAACTTATCTAAATTAAACAATAATAGAGAGAATGAAGAAAAAAATGTTCTATTTTATTAAATATTCATATCTTTCTAAATTTACATGAGACAGCTTTTACAAAATTAATTCGGTCAATTTTATGAGTTCGATATAACTTAACTAAATTTTCTATGTACAGGGTGTTTCATCGGTTGGGGTATCGCGAATTAAAGTGCCTAAATATAAAAATATCGACTTCAAATTTTAACCACTTATAGAGCTTTTAAACCGCTACCAGCAGGTTAGGTTGTTTTTGATAATATTATTTTAATTAATGCGTAAATTAAAAAAAAAACGTATTATCAAAAATTAAAAGTGCTCAAAAAATGTTCAAATTTGAATGGTGATACGTGGAAATATCACCCATATTAACTTCACAATCGGAATTTTTATAAACGAAACCGTTTGTCAAATAAAGTCAATATTAAATAATGTCGTTTTTCTTACGACAGATTTGTGGTACTTAACTTTCTAATTGTGCTGTCCGCAAACAGGTAGTCCTTTTAAATTTATGACGGATAATAAATAAAAATTTATTATAAACTCAACACACAACACTGTAATAAAAAACCCATAAATTCTTCAACGTCCGCAAACAGGTAGTCCTTTTAAATTTATGACGGATAATAAATAAAAATTTATTATAAACTCAACACACAACACTGTAATAAAAAACCCATAAATTCTTCAACGTCTTGCCTTTAATTTTGAAATTATTGTAAAATATTCAATAATTGATTAAGTTTTAATTTTTTTTTCAAGTGCATAGTTGATTTTATAGACATATCTTTTTAACACCTGAATTTCAATAAAATCTGAGTACTTTTGATTTTTTGAACGAAGGTTTTTTTTTATTTACGCATTAAATAAAATAATATTATCAAAAACAACCTAACCTACTGGTAGCGGTTTAAAAGTTCTATAAGTGGTTAAAATTTGAAGTCGACATTTTTATATTTAGGCACTTTAATTCGCGATACCCCAACCGATGAAACACCCTACCTGTACATATTGCGCTTTCTGTAACTTGAACTTTTTATTTTACATTCTAAGTGAACACTATTAATCTTTACATAAGAATTTATTTGCATATTTTTTAATACGTCCAAAAATACAAAAATATTTGGTTTCGTACTATTAAAATTACTGTTAAAAATACTATGAAAAGACACGCATGCATTCGTGTTTCTTTCCCTGCTTGCAAATAAGCTGCCCATAAAAATGGTGGAAATAGATTCATTATCTTAATCCCTTGGTTGGGCGCAAGTGGTATAGAAAATTTGGGTGGTTAATCTTCTCTGCAGGGGTTATTTTGACCGCCGCGCGCAAATGGTCAACACCCATGTATCTATGAAAGTCGGGAACATGTTAGTGGCTTAGACAAAATGAGACAGTCTGAGGATCAATGAAATTTTCTCATACGTAATTATTGAAGTATTTATAAATAAGAAGATATACTACAATGCGTCTTATTAAATATATTCTGCCATGTGTTGCTATGATATTGTATACTAAAAACGAGTTAAAGCGATAGATATTGCAAATTGAATATGTAGAATAAGAAATAGTGATTCAAATATCCCGCCGAAACCCGGAACACGTAGCTTAATATATGGTATCCAAAAATACATATATATAGTTGAGAATGTACTAATTTGTCAACAAATTTAAGCTTAAATAATTGATTGAAGACGGAGATACGTGTTGAAACTCCATAATTTACAAGTAAAAATTGAAATAAATTCAAATTGAGTTCAAAACAGTTTTATTTAATTCACAACAATTGTTTCACCCTACTAGGGCTTCATCAGGTGATGAATATTATAATACAAAATATTTGTAGACGTTCTTATTTATGTCTTTTCCTAAATGATGAGGGGGGAGTTTGTGACATTAGGTTAAGAGCGGGAGTAACTTATATCTTTAATGTAATATTTAATATATATATACATAACAATATGATTAATAATATTAAAAATTTTTGAAAACTGATTGTTTACTGTTATTATAAAATTAAACAATTTATAAATATATATATAACTATAAGAATTATTAAGTTGATTTTAAATATTTAAATTTAACAACGGTGAATTATTCACTTCTAGTTGGTCATTTAAAATAAGGTTTAATTTGTTTAATTTATTTATTTCTAGGTTTTCTAATAAATTTAATTTTTTACTCTTGTCTTGTATATGTAGTATGTCAAACTTGTTATTGAATTTATGTTTTTGTTCAATGCAGTGGTTTGCATATGTGGAATCTGTTTTTTGTAATTTATAACTTCTTTCATGTTCTTTTATGCGCGTGGAAAAGGATCTACCAGTTTGTCCGATATAAGCTTTTCCACACTCGCAATTTAACTTATAGACCCCAGATTTTAAATTTTTGTCAGTTTTATCTTTATTATTTTTAATGTGATTCTGTAGTTTGTTGTTTGTACGAAATGAAATTAATGTGTTTGTTGTTTTTTGTAAATATGTTTTTATTTTTATGGAAGGTGTACCTATATAAGTCACAGAGGCAAATTTTGATAAGTAAGTTTGGGGAACTATAGGATAAATTTCGGATATGATTTTTGATTTTTGTTTTTTATGAAGGAGATTATTTATTAATTCTTTTGAATAACCATTTGCCTCTGTGACTTATATAGGTACACCTTCCATAAAAATAAAAACATATTTACAAAAAACAACAAACAGATTAATTTCATTTCGTACAAACAACAAACTACAGAATCACATTAAAAATAATAAAGATAAAACTGACAAAAATTTAAAATCTGGGGTCTATAAGTTAAATTGCGAGTGTGGAAAAGCTTATATCGGACAAACTGGTAGATCCTTTTCCACGCGCATAAAAGAACATGAAAGAAGTTATAAATTACAAAAAACAGATTCCACATATGAAAACCACTGTATTGAACAAAAACATAAATTCAATAACAAGTTTGACATACTACATATACAAGACAAGAGTAAAAAATTAAATTTATTAGAAAACCTAGAAATAAATAAATTAAACAAATTAAACCTTATTTTAAATGACCAACTAGAAGTGAATAATTCACCGTTGTTAAATTTAAATATTTAAAATCAACTTAATAATTCTTATAGTTATATATATATTTATAAATTGTTTAATTTTATAATAACAGTAAACAATCAGTTTTCAAAAATTTTTAATATTATTAATCATATTGTTATGTATATATATATTAAATATTACATTAAAGATATAAGTTACTCCCGCTCTTAACCTAATGTCACAAACTCCCCCCTCATCATTTAGGAAAAGACATAAATAAGAACGTCTACAAATATTTTGTATTATAATATTCATCACCTGATGAAGCCCTAGTAGGGTGAAACAATTGTTGTGAATTAAATAAAACTGTTTTGAACTCAATTTGAATTTATTTCAATGTTTACTTGTAAATTTAAGCTTCATTATCTTTTAAGTGAAAACTTCTATGGTCGCGTTGATGCATTGATTGTTGAGCACTGAACGAGACTGAGCCGTCACGCTCGGAATGAAACGCTAGTTCGGGTAAAGTCGGCTCGACGCTCGGCTTTGTATTATAATACTAACTAGCGGTATTTAATTTCAATTAAATTGAAATTTAGAATAAATACGCGAAATATTGTATTTTTATTTTCTGAAAAATTCTTGTCCGCGTGCAGATTCGATCCCGAGCCGCCCGGGTATAAGGCCGGCACGCTACCATTAGACCAGCGCGGGTACTCGTATGAGAATTATAATAAAATTCATACGTGCATGCGTACGTATGAATGTTTGTTTATTAACCTCGCCTTGATGAAGTTTTCACTGCTGTCGTGTGGTCTAAAGCACACCCAAAATTTTTATTTATATTAATATAATAATTGTACAAAAGCAATTTTTTGAAATAATATGTAAAATCAATTCAATATTGGAATTGAAAGTGATATTTGACATAACTGCCTTTCCTTATAAGATCCTGCAAAACGTATACCAACTTAAATACATTATCCATTCTATTTTATTCTTTTGTACGTTCCAAACTGGAGTATGCGTCCTTAGCTTGGTTTCTGCGTTACATATATCAACATCTTGTGCTTGAACGTATACAAAACGTTTTCTGAAGTATGTCATTTAAAATGGATGGCACTCACCCACAGCGCGGCATTTCTTACTACAGACTATTGGATAGACATGGTTTCACTTCTTTAAGGCTGTACGCCCGGCCTCGAAATCGTTTTTCCCATTTCCTAATCGCATTTTTCATGAAAACCTTACCGAATTTACACGCTAATTTAAGAAAACAATGCCTTTCGGTGGATAAATCGTAATTTCTTCGAAATTGTCCAAAGGGCCCTAAATAAAAATAAAAATGTAAGAAATTTCAAAAAACAAGCCTTTATTTAAAATTATGTAACACTCAACAGCAATACATAAATTTTATTTTTTCTTAATTTTTAAAAATAAGGTCACGAAACGGAAAACAAAATTTTGAAATTTGGGCGAAATTCACTGAAATTAAATAGAGTATGTGGTACGCTCGCACATTGTGTCGAGAGGTAGCTCCGCCTACCATTTCGGGCAGTTTCCACGCAGTTTGTAAAATACTTCTGAGATCGGTGTATGAATATAGTGTACATATACAGTGTGAGTGGGTGTGAACATAAACAATTACTATGAGTGATAACATAAGGAAACAGAGGAAAAAGTGTTATAAAAAAAGAAGTGTTCGCCTGAAGATGAAAAGGTAAGTTACCGACATGTGTGATAGGAAGGCAATTGGATCAAAATCGCTAGCTACTCCTTTATTTACCAATCAATAGCCAGTTTCTAAAATTAAAATTATAAATTTGCATATTTTTAAAGAAAAGCAAAGTTTATTTTTTATGCTGTTGCAGATGAAATTTTGTCTGATTGCAACACAAAAGGCTAGCGTTTATTAAAATTGTATCTAATAATGATCCATATTGTGAGAATACGCTATAGAATTTCAGAGCTATAGTGAATAATTATGTAGTATCTATCTGTCGTAACAAATAATTTATTTTTTCAGGATACGTTCAAAATCTAGTTCTGCACCTGATGAACCACCGACCACAGATGCCCAAAGATGTAAAATTCCCAGGTATGTACAGAATCATTGATGAGAAATAAAGAACATCGTAGAGCAATAATAATAGTTATTTATAATAGGTACAAACGTGATCACAAACACGACTAATAAGGTTCGGATTTTATGTAAAAAAAACATCTGTTTTATTATTACTTAGAAAGCGGAATCGAGCGAGTCATGACTCATCACCCATGGGCGCGCTATTGAAATGTTGTATTTTTAAAGAGGTTTTAATTTTATTTATATAATTGAATAACAAGTGGCTGGTGATTATAAAATACAAAATACCCTACTATTTGTTCATTTTCTCTTCTGTAAGACTTGTTCTCTTTGAATTAAGTACATCCTTGTAGATAGAAAACGTCTTTTCTACATCGCAACTGGTTATATTTACGTAATGGAAATATTTTTTTTATTTCAGCGTATTTAGCATACACAATTGCCGCAATGTTATTAAACCTGGATTTCTATTAAAAAGTGCGTCTAAGTCACTTGGAATTATTAATAGCCACATCTAATGTGGTTAATCCATTTTTACTATCTTATACGTAGTATAAGGAAGTAATGTGAAGTTTTCGACTTCGAGATTTTTGTAGATGTCCACGTTTTGAAGTCCCCTGATACCGAAAAAGTGGTTTTTAAAAAATGTCTGTGTGTCTCTATGTGACCACGATAACCGCTGTAGATATCAATTCCAAATTTTGTATTTACGTGTCTAATCTCCCTCTTGAGATCTGAGTAGTTTTTCAGTAAAATCGGTCTACTGATTTTACTGAAAAACTAGTAGCAGTTTACTTAAGTGAAAAAATTAAATTTTGCCAATATTTCGTCAACTACTAAATTTAAACAAATTTATAAAGAATTCATATGTACTTGAAATTAAAATTGAGAACAATTTTATTTCAAAAGTTTTTGGAAGCTGCTACCGGAAGTAGGTCTTTTACTCCTATCGAAAATAATTTTTTTGCGAATATTTCGCATGTCATGCTTTTTAGACAGGTACGTTACGGGTATAAAAGTATTTAAAACGTAATTTTCAATATCTTTTGCATAAAAACAATTTCCAAATTCAGACCGGAATTACCACTTTTACTCTTATCGAATAGCGATTTTTTGCGAATATGTCGTAAATTATGCATTCTATATGTATTTATCAAGAATACAAAAGTATTTAGTGCTAGATTTGCAATATTTTTTGAATATATGAAATGTCAAAATTCGGACCGGAAGTAACACTTTTTTCGAATATCTTGCTAACATCTAATTTTTTAATTTGAGATTCGATTTTCAAAATATGTCATTAGTTTAGGCAAATTTGCAAAGTGTTCCTGAAGGAATAACAACTGATTTTTTAAATTTGGGATTTGTGTTAGTTCCTTGCACTCAGAAATACTTCGAGCATCGTCATTTAAACATGTAACGAAATTTTGTAAACTATCGAAATTGTCTGCATGACAACTATTTCTGTGTATGTTTTAGCAAAGCTAAGTGACGATATTTTACAGACTTTGCAATAAATTTCGGAATCACTGACAATTAATTTTTATTTCAGAAAAAGTAACATAAACAACGTTCTAGATCTAAATAAATGATAACTAAAAATGTACGCGTATGTTATTGAAACATACATATTATATTGCGAAATATAAGGTAAATATAATAAGTTTTAAAAATTCGTCACCCTTGTACCTACGCCGATGAAGAAAGGATTTTATTCATAAAATTCCTTATTTTATGGCAGTTTTTTCTCTGATTCTCTGGAGTAAACAGATGTTACAGTTCGCCCTATGAATTAGTGCTATTCAGATATAATGTAAACAACACGCAATTGTTTACATTATTTCTTTTCACGGTTGTGGCTCCGCTCGGTCGATTCCGCTCTCTAAATTATTACGAGTATCAACCAAATATTTAGAATATATCCATGTTACACCGAATTAATGAGATTAGTGGCATAAAAAAATAACATATTTTGCATAAAAAAGCATTAGTGCATATTTTTAGTTTTGGTGCATAAAGAGAATATTTTCATTAATTATTTTATTAGTTTTTTCTGGCATATGATTAAGCCGGAAGCGAAATTTGTTTTTTTCCTATATACATTTTTAACAATTTCATTTTAACTAACTATTCGGATAATTACCAAATGGCAATTATTAAATGTCTTTATTACAGTCCATTTCAATTGTAGAAAACTGCGAACATTATTACTGAGGTTCCAAGTAGAACTTAGAAAATTATATGACGTGACATATTTATGTGCAGTTTGATGCATTTCCTGTGCATAAAAATCCGAACTTTAGATATAACATATTATACTGTAGGCGTTATAGAAACTTAGTTATATTTTCATTTCGCACAGGTCTGACTCTAGTCCACTGAGGGTCGAATTAGTGACTCCCACACCATCCACTTCCACTGAATTAAAGAATTGCTCAAGGTAATGTCGTAATGTTAAACAGAAATTGTTTATTACAAATTTTAAAAATTTGCAGTCACCTAGGCGATTCTGTTGAGATCGTCACATCTGACACTCATCTAACCAAAAACATTGACCATCAGATAAATGGCCGACGAATCGTGGATATTCAGGATTTTTTTACTGACATGCAGAAAGCAAATGATCATTCTCCTTACACCTGTAATTTGGACCATATGGACATGTGTTCAGAATCATACGATGGTCTCATATGTTCCATAAAACTAAAGTGTCGAATGTGTCAAACGGAAAAGAGTGTAAGAACTGAAGCGCCAGGTGACAAACTAAATGTTAATTCGGCATTAGTTTTGGCCACCATATCGACAGGATTGTGTTACGCCCAAACTACGCAAATTGTCAGTACGATGAATATGCCTCATCTGTCTAGGAGGCAGTTTGACAAACATTTCGCAAAAGTCTCAGAGACAATTTTGGCAACATCATGGGAAGCCATGGAGGAAGCAGGCGTCGAAGAAGGACGCATAGCTCGGGAAATTGGGGATGTCGACAAGGACGGTTGTCCTCTTATCAGCGTTATTGCTGATGGAGCATGGTCGAAACGGTCGTACAAGACGAAGTATGATGCCTCCTCTGGAGTAGCCTGCATTGTTGGTGTTAAAACAGGCAAATTGTTATTCGTTGCCGTTAGGAACAAGTACTGCCCAATATGCGAACGAAGTAAAGCTAAAAATATTGCAGTTAGCGAACACAGATGCTACAAAAATTGGTCGGGGACGTCTACCGCTATGGAATCCCATATTATATCAGAGGGATTCAAAAGAAGTATGGAAATGCACGGTTTAAAGTACACCCGACTTGTAGGGGATGGCGACAGCAGTGTATACAAGAAGTTGTGTACAGAAAAACCGTATGGCAATGAAATTTTGATAGAAAAAGTGGAATGTAAAAATCATCTCTTGCGGAATTTCTGTACAAAACTCCGAGAGCTAACAACCAAAAATGTCAGCTCCAAGTTAAAAAAAGTAAGCCCACGACTAAGAACCTTACTAAAAGCAAATATTGAAAGACTCAGAAAAGGGATCAATGCTGCTGTAACGTACCGACGAAAGCAAGAAATAACGTTGACAGACCAACTATCTGCTCTCAAGAAGGACATTATAAATTGTCCTAAGCATGTGTTTGGAGAACATTCCGATTGTGAACCCTATTTTTGCAATGGATCCAAACAAAACGAAGTCAATGAATGTCCCAATTTCGTAGAATGTGGATTATTTGATGATATTATCGCGTGCTGTAACCGTTTAACTCATAATGCACATAGTTTAATTTTAAACATGAATAACAATGCGGCGGAGAGCTATAACTCCGTGGTGGCGAAATTTGTTGGCGGTAAAAGGGTCAACTTTGCTTTGAAGAACAGTTACGAAGTGAGGTGTCATGCTGCATGCATTTCCTACAATCGGAGGGAAGAATATCATCGACTTATTCACAAAAAACTGGTACAGAGGAGCCCTGCCAAACACAGTAAATTGTACATATCAAAATTGCGGAGAAGAAGACTCTACTTGAAGAACCGAGTACAGCTATTTTCTGGTCGAAGGAGAAAACGAACAAGAGCAGAAGCCGACGAAGACTACGGATTGGTTGAAGACATAATTCCGGCTGCAATACTAGAGGAAAAGAAATCGTCACTAATTAAATATTTGAATAGGACTCGGGAAGATTTTGTACTTTTACAGAAACAAACTATTGGCCAAAGTAGCAACGGAATATGGAAAAGAGAACGAAGTTTACGGCTAACAGCATCAAATTTCGGCACGGTGTGCAAGAGACGACAGACAACAGACGCTAAAAAAGTAGCACAAAGATTAATTTATTCAAATTTTATCGGCAGTGTGGCAACAAGTTGGGGCCAAGATCACGAGGAGCTGGCAAAGAAGCAGTTCTCAGAAGAATATGGACTCGAAGTTCAAAATTGCGGACTCTTTGTGTCTGCCGAAACTCCTTATCTGGGAGCTAGTCCTGACGGCCTAGTTGGCGCAGACGCCATAGTTGAAATAAAATGTCCTCACAAAATAGCTAAATTGAAACTTTCTCCAAAAGAGGCAGCGGAAAAGAAACTTGTGCCGTATTTATTGCTGGAGGAAAATAATCTAAAATTAAGAAAGACTCACGACTACTTTTATCAGATTCAGGGTCAGCTAGCAATAACAGGGAGAAGACTCTGCTATTTCGTCGTGTGGACTCCCCTGGGAATGATTTGCCAAAAGGTAAAACATACCTGTCCTTTATTGTATGCCATTTATTCACCGTATGACCGTATGGATATTATTTTATACAATGTTTTCTTTTTTCAGATTGAAAAAGACGAGAACTTTTGGCACAACATAAAACCAAAACTAGAAGTGTTTTATTTTAATTACATGTTACCTTTATTAGCATTAAAAGAAAAATAAATAATTTTGTTTAAAAATTAATTTTTACTTTTCGAATGTTTTTACTTATGAAACATTACTTTAAAATTTGGTTCACTAATAACAAAACTACTACTTCATTTAGTGTCGTGATGCAACACAAACATAAACATACATAATTCTATGTTTTTTTACATATGCTTTTTACTTTCTTATACGTAGTATAAGGAATTATAGTGATGACGAAAATTTTCGGCTTTGAGATTTTTGCAGATGTCTACGTTTTGAGGTCCCCTGATACCAAAAAAGTGGTTTTTAAAAAATTTCTCTCTCTGTGTGTCTGTCTCTGTCTGTGTCCACGATACCGTCCAAACAGCTATACTTATTAATACTAAACTTCATATTTATGAATATAATCTCTTTCTCGAGAACTTATTAGATTTTCAGTGAAATCGGCAGACCGGAAGTTTACTTCAGAAAAAAAAAGAAAATTTACTGATATCTCGTCTACTACTAAGATTAGATAAATTTCTAAAGAATACAAAAGTTCCAAAAATTGAATTTTATAAAAAAAAAATTCGAAATTTCTACCGGAAGTAAGTCTTTTTATCTTAGCGAACATCAGTTTTTTGCAAATTTCTTACAAATTAAGCATTCTATACAGACTTATCTAGAATACAAAGGTATTTAGAGCCCGAATTGGAACAATTTTTGTTAATATAAAATTTCAAAATTCGAACCTGAAGTAACACTTTTACTCTTTTTGAATAATATTTTTTGCGAATATCTCGCAAATTATGCATTCTATATAAATTTATTATAAGTACAACAGTATTTAGATCTAGATTTGGAACAATTTTTGTATAAGGCAAATTTTAATATTTGGACCATCAAATAGCAGTTTTTTGAAATATTTCGCAAATTTTGCATTCTATTCAGATTTATTAAGAACCCAAAATTGTTTAGAGCTGTATATGGAATAATTTTTGTATATAAAAAAAATTAAAATTTGGACTGGAAATAATACTTTTACTTTTATCGAATAACAGTTTTTTGCAAATATTTCTCAAATTATGAATTCTATAGAGATTTATTAAGAGAATAAAATAATTTTTAGTTGTATTTAGGATAATATCTGTATAAAAAATGTTGCAAAATTCGGACCAGAAGAAACACTTACTTATACAGACTTAAAAAATTTATGTATTTATTTGTAACAACTTTTGTATACACATTTCGGAATGCACATACGTACAAGAAAGTCGTGTGGTGGCCACATCTCATTATTATATTGACGATTACCAAAGGTGTGAGTTATAAAAATATATATTCCACGTGAATCTGGAAACAAACAAGCCTCTTCTACGATGCAAACAAAAAACTATTATTATTATGCAAAATAATATAATTACAAAAAATAAATAATTTGTTTAAAGTAGAAGTAAAGTAAATCATTGCGTAAAGAAGAAATAGCATCAAATCAAAAAGAATATTTGCATAAGTATAAAATTTGGGCCGTGGGCACCACACGACCATATTATACGTATGTATATTTCGAATTAGTTATACAAAAGTAATTTACTCCAAATTAAATTTTAAATATTTTCATAACCTTAATAAACATGTGAGTAGAAGTGTAACCGGTCCGAATTTTGAAATTTTGTATTTAAAATATTGTTCCAATTCGAGCTCTAAATACTTTTGTACTAATACATCTGTATAGAATGCATAATTTGCGAGATATTAGCAAAAAACTGTTTTTTGATAATACAAAAAAATCGCTGTCGTGATCACACACAGACACAGAGAGCCATTGTTTGCAAAATACAAAAATCTGGAGGTCGAACATTTTCAGCGTCACAATACTTCCTTATACTACGTATCAGAAAGTAAAAGCAATATCATCTCTTCCCGTCCCTAACGGTATACCTGCTAGAAGCGCATGCTAGGACTCATACGGCTTGCGCGCAGTGATTATAATTATTATATTTGACTCGCAATATAATTTGCTTCTGGAACGATCTAGAAATTTATTTCTTGCACAAAAAATAATTTTGGAATGTTGGCTTTATTTTGTTTCACATATATATGGGTAAATTCTGAAAAATAAGATTAGTTACTCGATAGCTGAAATATACGTTACACAAATTGGTCGTCTACTAAAACTTTTTTTTTTTTTATAAAATTTACACACCATAAAGAAAAATCGAAAACACTAGTATCATCCAAATACTTTAGGGTATAACTTTTAAAAAAAACAGATCCCTAGCTCTCTGCATTGCTAAGATATCACGAGATAAGTATTAAAAATTGAAGAAAATGAAAATTTTAAAATTTACACAAAAAAACGATTTTTCGACCTTTTTGCGATTTCGATTTTATTTTCCAACTCAAAATTTGAATCCGGCAGGTGATTTTACATATTCAGCTTCACCTTTTTTGTGTGTTTGAGAAAATATAGATTGTCTAATTTAGGGGGGGTTGCTTCCCGACTGCAAACGTGTCGGCCAACCGGCGATTATCTGAGACCACAACGCAGCCATAAATTACAGGCAGATTAGATTAGGTGACAAGTTCTTTTCTCTATCTTTTTCCTCAGCATAAGACAGAGCACGCGGACCCTTAAACATTTGTCTTTTATTACATTTGCACGAAGAAAACAGTGGTACGCCTCTTTCAAATCGAACATTGATTCACCTGCTCTTCTTTCGCAAGTTAATTTCTTAGTGCCTAGGTATGCTGCTAGACCAGCTGATACATTCTACGTACCCAGACCTCGTACAAATGTTTTTTTAAATCATTATGTGTACGAATGCTAACCATTTGTGTTCTGACCCCTTCTGAAGAAAGTAATTTCTTCATTTTCTGTATTACACTGTCAGTTCTTATGATTTATTCTTTACATTGAGTATAATCTATTTTTTTTATTCATTTTATTTTTACATAATATATTTAACTTTTTCTCTTATTATTTTTATTATTGTACCGTATTGTCAATTATTGTTAATCATTGTTAATTTTTGTGTTTCACACTGTAGATACATGTTTCTGTTGGGTAATAATAGTAGTTTATACAATGAGTCAATAATGACAGTAATTATTCCCGAGAGCCGAATTAACGAACGGAGCCATGAAGCGGCGAGGGAGTAACTCGGCTCGAGGGTATAATAGTCATTATTGCGAGTTAGCATACACTACTTTATCTACGACCAACTGAAGATTACTAAAAAAAATCAAAATAATTAAACGAAAATGTCAGGTTACTATATCGATATGACGTTTGACGGTTAGACAGTTAGTAAAATGGCCGAACTTGTCTATCGTTACTACGACAACGTTGGTAACGTTATGTCTCATTATTCCCCGGTCGCATTTCGTTATTTCTTCTGGGTATTATGAGTCCTATTATTAACCAATAGCGATTAATATAATACATACTTTATTGTTTAGTCGTCGATAAAGATTATTATTATTATTATTGTTATAACCTATTCTGGTAAACCCAAACATATACATATTTCATAAAATTTTGTTTTCAATATAAAAGTAATATGTAATACATGGAATATTATCCACATTTATACGAGTATCAGGTTTAATTATAAAATTTAAAGAAAATGTAAACTAATTTTAAAAATCATTATGAAAGTGTATAAAGAATACAATAACAGTTAGCAGCAGAAAAAAGTCTAACTTACTAAATGATACTAAGAAGCATGCAAGCTACCATAATACGGGGTAAACAACGTTTCACTGTTGTATATGAATAATAATTCCAGATTCTTTTAGTAAAAGGTAAGAAACTTCTCTCTATGTATTGCTTTTTTAAAATACTCTTTTTAAAAGGTTAGGAAAACTAAAAAGAATTACAGACATAAAGTATAATGCATTTATGGAACATAAAACAACTCTATATGCGCAAGTGAAAGGGACATCATCAATGCAAGCACGTGCTAGTACCTTACTTAATTACACGTTACTATTAACCTGAATTGATTTTTCTGCTTCGCGCTGAGTAAATTAATTAGGAAATTTTATCACAAAAATTTGCCCACGATGAGATTTGAACTCATGACCTTCTTAATGCCGTCAAGATGCGCTACCAACTGCGCCACGAGGGCTTGAGTTCATATCTACTTAAACGTCTTGATATCATCAAGTGACAATACAACTTTATCTGGCAGTTCGGAAATGAATGTGTAAATTTGAATTTTAATTATTTTTAAAATTCTGTTTTTCTCAGCGGAGAAATACCTAAATTGATTTTTCTGCTTCGCGCTGAGTAAATTAATTAGGAAATTTTATCACAAAAATTTGCCCACGATGAGATTTGAACTCATGACCTTCTTAATGCCGTCAAGATGCGCTACCAACTGCGCCACGAGGGCTTGAATTCATATCTACTTAAACGTCTTGATATCATCAAGTGACAATACAACTTTATCCGGCAGTTCGGAAATGAATGTGTAAATTTGAATTTTAATTATTTTTAAAATTCTGTTTTTCTCAGCGGAGAAATACCTAAATCGTGGGCAAATTTTTGTGATAAAATTTCCTAATTAATTTACTCAGCGCGAAGCAGAAAAATCAATTTACAAGGACAAAAACAAGGCTTTAATATAAAAGATTTAAGTGACAACTACAGAAATGACCTGGACAAATTGAATGATATGAAAGAATATTTTATAAATAGTGATCGTAATATAAGAACAAGTGATACATTACCTGCAGAAAATGTGAGGTATTTACCAAATACATATTTTTTACATTTACCAGACGAAGTAGAGGTATGGCATGTAGTCCAGGGTATCAAGAACACAGGAGCAGCGGGAGGCTATGAAATACCTGTTTCCCTTCTGAAAGTATGCTGTAGCAGTATTGTGAAACCTTTAACTCATATCATAAGTACATCCTTAGCAACCGTTAGGTTTCCGTATTGTTTGAAGCTTACAACTATAAAGCCCATACACAAAAAAGACGAAAAGTCTGTATTTGAGAATAATCGACCTATTGCTCTGATGGCCAATATATCCAAGATTGAAAATTGTATACAAACGAATTCAAAGTTTTATACAGCTATATCCTATATAAAAATCAAAATGTATATACAAGATTAAGATCTACAAATAGAACAGTATTCCAATTAATAGAAGAGATAATCCGAAGTGTGAATAACAAAGACAAAGTAACTTGGCTTTTCACGGATTTTTCGAAGGCATTCTATTGCGCACATATTGCGATACTATGTTCCAAGTTCGAGAAGTTGGGTTTTGGGGATGCAGCACTGGAATGGATTGGGTCGTACTTATCGGGCAGGAAAACCACTGCACAAGAGATTAGGTCGGAATAGAGACAAACGGAATTTGGTGTTCCCCAGGGCTCAATTCTGGGACCACTGTTGTTTGTTTTATATATTAACGATCTTCCTGGGGTAGACGAAAACCTCGTCGTTATGTTTGCTGATGATACTTCCGCAGACACTCGTGGAAAGTCATCAGCGGCATTAGTGAAAAAGATTGAAGATAGTTTGGTTGTTTTGAACATCTGGTTTTGTTTAAACAATCTGAAATTGAACATCAACAAAACCAAAGTTTTGGTTATTATTTGGGCGGAGTAGTGCATGACGGGGAACAACTTATACAGTATCGCGAGGCCAATTTTTTGAGGTGAAGATGGATTTTCAACTTTCCTGGGGCCTACATATTCAGGTGCTGGTAGCAGCTTTGGGAGGATATTGTTTTTTTTGCACACAATTTCGCGAAACGTGAGTGTGAGTGTGGCGATAACTGTATGCCGAGCTTGCTTTGTTTCCAAACTGGGGTATGGCGTGATCTATTTGATGCAATCAATAGAAGTAGAAAGAATATTTCGCATTCGAAAATCGATTTTTAATCTAAAATCTTGGGAATCATGCGGACACATTTTGAGAACGTATACTTACCTGCCAGATACGTCTATCTTCGAATGTGCCGTTTTTGTGAAACTAAATTACGTAGACTTTCTTGAGGAATACGAAATAGAACACAACCACGATGCCATAGGGGTGGCTCATTGTCATCTGCTTCCCCCGTGAACATATCTGTCTCAAATGCAAAAGAGTGGATTGTACCTACAGATGTTTGAATATATAAAATAATTTGGCGTATAATTTAAAGAACCTACACTTAACAAAGTTCAAAACCAAATTGAAGGAGTATCTGATAGACAAAACATTTTATAGTGTTGATGAGTTTTTTTGTAATTTCTTATTTATTATTTTATTTAATTTTGATTCGATATGTGTGTACATTATATATGTGTATACACACAAAAAAGTTTATTCTTAATCTGAACATAACCAGTTTGATTCAAGTGTACGTTGAATTCGCATATCAGCAAATAACACGTAAGCTTGATCTGAATGAAACACACTTTTATTGATTTATTATTACCGTGTACTCGTGTTGAGCATTTATATTATTAGTATTAATAGTATGATTTGCTTAAAAGTAAATAGATGTTATTATTATTTCAATTATACAGTAAAATACCGGCAAATATAACATCTTCTCGGCACAACCACTGCTAATGTTCAATCTAAATACTATTTTATTTAGCTTGAATAAATAAATATGTTCCATCCAAACGTATCATCATCTTACACCAATCATAGGTACCCTTTAACTAAAATATTTGCTTACTCTGTTTGAAAATATACCACGTTCCATTGGAATTTAATATTTTTTTAATGAATGAATGCTTTACTACACTCAAATATGTAAAATGGTTTTTTTGCCGGTTTGACTATTTTGGACCGCTCCACCGCTCCATAGTTAGTTTAAACCGATTGTTACTTCTGAGGCAAGTAAACTAGTATACTCCATAAAGAAATACTAAAAAACATAACCTTTATAGTGAGCGATGCACACGGCCATAAATAACCACCAACAGCTTCATTAGAATATATAGGTGAAACAAAAACACATTAAAGGTATTACAAAATATATTTATTAATATATTAACGCTTTGTAAAAAAATATAATCATAATATTATCTTTGGTAGAGAAGCAAAGAAAAATGAATTTATGCATATTCA
Source organism: Amphimallon solstitiale (assembly GCA_963170755.1). Lineage (NCBI taxonomy): Eukaryota > Metazoa > Arthropoda > Insecta > Coleoptera > Scarabaeidae > Amphimallon > Amphimallon solstitiale. The sequence goes on from OY720680.1 coordinate 89,454,941, forward strand.
AAATAAACAACACGGAGATGATATATATAATTTATCCTGAATGTGATGAATGACTGTTGGTTCATCTAAGTTACATTCTTTCATCGGAATACCTACAATATTGTTAAAATTAACCGTAATCTCGTAGGCTTTGAGGTGAGGGGAATACTCTACAATGTTCAAAATTGTACACTTGAAAGTGACATCCTTATTATTAACCTTATTGACAAAAATATTTATTATTTTTCCAAACAGGGGAACACTACTAGTATTATCAAACGAATAAGGTAAAATACTATGGCAGTCATATTTTATACCATTAATTTCGAGCCAGGTAACTTCAAAATGTTCGTCTGATTTCAGTCCACACTTTTCCATAAAAACTTTTTCTGAATAATGCACATCAACAGGCATTGCATGATTTATAACGTCATCAAAACCACGTTGTGCTGATAGTCGATAGCAGTTTTTAAGCTGTGTCCTATAAGCTAATGAATATGGTAAGTTTTTTCTGTTTCGAGAATTATGACAAATGTTTTTGAGATCTTTGTGTTTGGCTTCAAATCTCATACATGACAACAATGATGGTGGGCCAATTTTTTGAATTATTCTACAATAATGTAATAAAAAGTGATGTTTTGGTTTTAAGGAAGTGTGAAACAGTTCAATATACATCTCATGATGGTCGGTAATTAGAGTTTGTAATAGTTCTAAAGTATGTGCCGAAATTACAGGAAATGACAAAATATCAACTATATCTAACACAATTAAATAAAATTTCCAAATTACGTTATCACTTTCAATCAAATCTCCAACTAGAAATCTAAAATTTCTAGTTAAGCACAACATTTCTGCTGATGACATAATCATACACCCGTTCTTTAGATGATCTTGTTTAATAAAGGGTGGAATGTTTTTCTCAAACTTTTCGTAGGTAAAGTATTTTATTCTAGAATTTAAATGCTGCAGTGAAAAGCTACTATTTGTTATTAGACTATTTATAATCAACGCCATATCGTACCGCAAAACCCCTTCATACAGGTCGTGCATTACATCACATACGAGATTGTCGTAAATATGAAAATTTTGTAATTGATGCCAAACACAGCGTTCTTTAATTCCTATATGATCAGACAAGTGTTGTTCATAGTCTTTTCTACATCTGATATGATCGTGGTTCTCCCGAACTTGGCGCATTGTGTCAACTTTAGTTGTGATACAAAATCTACAAAAATGGTGAGATGAGAAACTTTCATTTAGGCCAAAAATACTGTGTAGACCCAAATTATCACCTGTTATGCAAACTAGTTCAAAGTAAACTTTCTGTTCAGTATTATTTGTTTTTATTACTATACCTTTGTTTTCTAAATCGTTAATTTGTTCAACTAAAATACGAAAAAGAATGTCATTTCCAAATTTAACTCTGTCGCCACTATAAAACAAATAAGAGAGAAAAATATTTTCCAATCTAGTAGAATAGGCTGGGGGTACAGTAGCTATTGAAAAATATACTGCTCCTATCTTATAATCACCTGCGTGGCTGCCTAGTGGATTTCCTGACTCAAAATCGTCGAAATATAACACTATTGGAAGAACATTTTTTTTCCTATTTAATTTATTTTGCCACAAACTTCCATTCACTATATTATACATAGGTTCATCTGGTTTATATTCATGTAATAACTTTATCTGATGATCAATTATAATTTTAAAAACATTAGGTAGTTCTAAAAATGAAGTTAAGGTTTCATTCATGGGTACATAGTAACTGTAATTATTTTTAAGTTGCAAGGTCATTTCACCACTTTTTCTGTGCTGTTCTTGTGAAACACCTAGATGATATTCACGTGGCTTGATGAAGCACTGGGATTTCTGAAAAAACTGAACACGTTTGAATTCAGTATCGAGGGAAATAAACGAGTTTTCTACCGTTTCAAGCATTGTACATATATCAGTCAATATCATTTTGTCGGTGAAAAATTCACCAACTATTTTAACCGAATCTCTTATAAGTTTCAATATACCAGATGAAAGAAATGATTGAAAATCTACAATGATATTTTGGATTACTGATCTAGAGACAGTCAAATTATCGTAACATTTTGAAATTAGTAATGATAAAGATGAATTGAAGATGTTTCTAAAATCACGAAGGTTATTTGCAATTCTGGTCACTAAATCTTGAGAACCAAGTTGAGCATTTATTGACGCTGTAATATTATTAGTTAACTCACAGTGATCCAAATTTTCGTCTGTATTATGGATATTGTTGTTTATGGGTGTATTATCAGTCACTTCAGAGTCGCTATAAGTGATATTGTTTTGTGCAGTATGCTTTCGTTCTATATGTTTTTTGAAATCAGCTTTTCTATGGTATAATCTATTACAATCACCAACAGGACACAAAAAATAATTGCTTCTATTGTGGACAAGACTAATGTGGAAAAAATATTTTTTCAGATTTTGACAAAGTTTTCCGCAGTCGTTACATTTCATTTTTCTCTGCTTTTCTCATAAATAAGATCATAAAAAAAACAGTCTTCTTCGAAATAATACTAATTCTAATACTACTAATACTAATTACACAATCAAAAACTTGACAAAAATAAAAATTAAAAAATCAAAATAACAAGTATCTAGTTCTCTTAACGTTCACCATACATCCAAAATAGACAAAAATAGTAACAAAAATATAATATAAAATTCTGCTAAGAGCACATAATACTCTCATAAATTCTATAACAGGTCAACTTAGGTTTTAAGACGTTTTGTGAATGCGGCGACTATTTGCTCGGTGCTTGGTACTGTTTTGTCATATTCAGTAGTAATTTCGTACACACATCTTTGAATCAAGGTATATATATATTCTCCTTGAACGGGGTATCTTGAGTTGAAGGTATGAAACAATTTGAATAACGTGTCAAAGCACTTACCAAAGCTATCAAACTGATATTTAATGCAATCAATTACCACATAAAAACATCTTGGCGTGTAAATCGTCGGCCCCTCTATCAAAATAAACGGTTGAACAGTCTGTTTACGGTGGTGAGCTTTTTCTTTTCGATTTTCTATTATTTTTTCAATATCTCCAGGTGTCTGTAAAACATATTCTTTTAATAAAACTATCAATTACAATGTCCGCAGAAGTCAGTACCTTAACAAGTATAAGAATGGATTCCAAGACTTCCAGTGTGGAATATTTCCAATGTTTTTTGTTTGGTAGGACCACTCTCCCTCGGGGAGGTATGAGATATGGTAGCAGATTGACTTCCAGTGCCCGTTTCGTATCTAAATTTTATTAAGATCAGAAAATATTAAATTACAACTGAACATAGAATACCCTCGTTATCACATGATTTCCAAAGTTTCAGCAGGTTCAGTGAATCATTGTCTCGGAGATTGGTTTTGTTCAAATTTAAAACAGTTTGGAAAAACTGTTCCCAATTCGTATAGAATTTCAAACTAGCATTGGGAAATATCTTTTCGAAGTCTAGGTTAATCTGCAAAAAAGTAACCAAAAATACTTGAAAGTTATGCGTTTCAAAGAAAGTTTACTATTTTTCACTCACCAAAACTTCAGACCGGAGATCCCTTAATATTGGCCAGTTTTCCAAAAAATCGTGAACAGTATGGAAACAGTTTTTTCTTCTTAGTTCAAAAGTGATATTCCACTTTTCTAATACCGTTGCCCAAGGTTCGTTGTTATGTTTAAGCCATAAAACATCAACGTTTTTGGAATAATCTTCTGTAACATAATACTCATTATTATTATAATCAAGGTATAAAGGTCACAGTTTACCTAAATCTCTCGAAGTACTCGGTAAATTTTGATTAGTTACTTCTTCATCGGAATCTTTCGGTGTATCGCCACACTTGCGTTTTCGTAGGCGAACGGCCTCACCTCCAATATGGATTAAGTTGTGTACCTTCGATACTAGTTTGCCTCTGGCACACTTTGATTTTCCCGTTCTTGAATCCTTCTTTTTGATGGGGGGTACATAGTAAGTACCTACTGCTTCGTTTGCAAAAAGTGAAACGATTTTAGCTGCCAACACTAAATAATCGTTTTCGCTTAATCGACTAAAAAAAAAAAAAAAATAAATTCAATATTATAGGCCGCTGAAACTCATTTAAAGCGTAGTACTTACTGATTCACTATATGAGTATAAATATGCTTGGTTATAATATCAACCAAACGACCTTGTTGAGTATTGTTCAATCTTTCATTGGTATTGTAAAAATTTAAAATACTTTTTCCCAGCGGTGTTGTTTGTAGCAGAGTATTCAAATCAAAGTCCGTTAGTTTAGGTTTTGTGGTTTGAAAAAACAGATCCACAGTCTGTGAGATAATTGATTCAAAGCTATTGTCCAATGTTGTGTTTGCTGTTGTTGTTTCAGATTGGACTGTGATCGTCGAAGGCAGGCTAGGTTCAGGAGTAACCAGAGAATTGATGTCTGGTAATTCAACAACCTACAAAAATTTATTATCGATAAAACTTGAGTTTTTGCTAGATTAGAATTAAAAATACACAAAAAGAGTAACTCAAAAAAAAAAAAAATTGAGTGACAGTTTCATTATGATCAATATATCAAATAACTGCAATAATAATCTGTTCTTCCCATCAAGGATAAATGATTGTGCATACCTTGATTACTTGTTGGTTTAACAATTCATCCCTTTTGGCTCTAACAATTTTTCTTTTTCCGATGGACGGTATCAATTCCTTCAACTCTTCATCACTTAGTTTTAAAAAAAAGTTGAAGTCTATGTTGTTGTCTAAAATATTGAATAAAGCATTTATACAGCCTTTGATCACAACATCCAGGCTTAAAAAAAAACATGCTCGAAAAGTAATTTTGGAACACATCAGTTCTTATTAACACATGATAACAACATTATGTAAGTTAAAATTAAACTGTTTGTCAGTTTTGTTATTCCTTTTCAATAGATAAATAAAAGTGACCATTTTGACAGGTAGTAGTGACAACCATAACACAGTGAAGACACATTCAAGTATCATAAATTAATAAATTATATAATACACAAGACATTCAAATGTTGTTTTTAGCCATGACGGAATGAAAAAAAAGATATTTTATTCATAATCTAATTATCATACTCATAATTATTACAAAACAAAATAAATTATTAACTACATATGCCTATATAAAACTATTAATATACTTTACTACTTAAACAGCCCCAACGACACATAACTAGGGGCCTCCTATACTATCACACTTTATAGTATAAACAACTCCTGTATAATTATAAATGCATGGCAACTACAATGCATGAATACACAAAATATAATACTAAGAACCAAAATGTTACATTGTCCAAACCATAAATAAAATTACCGTACTTGTTGTTGTCAGCAATATATAAATATACATCAAATCTTCTAAAATACCAAATACCATTTTAAAATTTGGCAGGAAAGACATGGGAAACAATTTGAAAAACAAATTAACGGATAGTTACTTATTTTAAGGCTGTGTTCCCAGATTGTAGAAACTCCGATTTCAAAGAGGCGCGTCCTGTACTTCTCCGATTGTTGTATACACCGACGTATGTATGTACGTTTTCGACCGTCGTGCTAATCGCAAGTGGTGCGAATGAGATGGAATATTTATGTTAAGGTGCAGCCGTTAGGTTCTTTGATTTATGAGTAGAGAGCGGAATCCAGCGAGCTAAACTACCACGGAGCCACAACCGTGAAAAGAAATAATGTAAACAACTGCGTGTTGTTTACATTATATTTGAATAGCACTAATTCATAGGGCGAACTGTAACATCTGTTTACTCCAGAGAATCAGAGAAAAAACTGCCATAAAATAAGGAATTTTATGAATAAAATCCTTTCTTCATCTGCGTAGGTACAAGGGTGACGAGTTTTTAAAATTTATTATATTTACCTTATATTTCGCAATATAATATGTAATAACATACGCGTACATTTTTAGTTATCATTAATTTAGATCTAGAACGTTGTTTATGTTACTTTTTCTGAGATAAAAATTAATTGTCAGTGATTCCGAAATTTATTGCAAAGTCTGTAAAATATCGTCACTTAGCTTTGCTAAAACATACACAGAAATAGTTTTCATGCAGAGAATTTCGATAGTTTACAAAATTTCGTTACATGTTTAAATGACGATGCTCGAAGTATTTCTGAGTGCAAGGAACTAACACAAATCCCAAATTTAAAAAATCAGTTGTTATTCCTTCAGGAACACTTTGGAACTTTGTCTAAACTAATGACATATTTTGAAAATCGAATCTCAAATTAAAAAATGAGGTGTGGCCACCACACGACTTTCTTATACGTATGAGCTTTTCAAACTATACTATATTTTTTTCACACAAAAATTATTCAAAATCCTATTCTAAGTACTTCTGTTCTCTTAATAAATCTCTATAGAATGCATACTTAGCAAGATATTCGAAAAAAGGACTACTCCCTAAGAGTAAAAGTGTTACTTCCGGTCCGAATTTTGAAATTTCATATATTCAAAAAATATTGCAAATCTAGCACTAAATACTTTTGTATTCTTGATAAATACATATAGAATGCATAATTTACGACATATTCGCAAAAAATCGCTATTCGATAAGAGTAAAAGTGGTAATTCCGGTCTGAATTTTGAAATTGTTTTTATGCAAAAGATATTGAAAATTAGGTTTTAAATACCTTTATACCCGTAACGTACCTGTCTAAAAAGCATGACATGCGAAATATTCGCAAAAAAACTGATTTTCGATAGGAGTAAAAGACCTACTTCCGGTAGCAGCTTCGAAAAACTTTTTAAATAAAATTGTTCTCAATTTTAATTTCAAGTACATATTGCCGTGAACTCGCAAGTTTATAAAATAAGAATAGCCTTAAGGATTAGTTTAAGTTTTGAAATAAAATAAATATGATTGAGTAAAAATATGCAACAAAAATTACATGGATGTATACAAAGTTGCATACACATGATCAATATACAAGCAAGTGATTTAAAAACTATTATTATTCAAATAAATAGTGAAAAATATGAAAATAAAAGACAAAATAAATATAAGCAATATATTTCTTTTATAGAAAGGATACACAAAATGTATGGTATATATATCATGAAAAAGATGAAAGACGATATGTAAGAAAAGTAAATTATTATGATTTACATGCATAAAGCAATAAAACTTTATGAAAGAGTTTAAGAACTAAATTATATTAAAAGATAAAAATTACCTTAGCTTATAACTAGAAACTGAAAAAAGGATATGAAAATATGTAAAACGTAAAATCCGATCAGCAATAACATTCTGTATTAAAAGGTAGCTGATATCATAAATAAAAAGTATATGTGTTTATGATTTGTTTGTAACACAATGCTTCAGAGACTGGAAACAGACGTGTACAGTTTCATGACCTACAAAAGACAATAAATAAATAAATATAAAACTTGTGTAAAGTTTATTGCAGATCGACATTTTACCAATGGAAAGATCATGGATAGAGGACAGAGATACAGTGAAGAAACAAACGTGTCTTCCAGGTACAGGCAGTGCGGGAAGAAAAATAATAGTTATCTCCAACGTGTTTCCCATTTTACCAAATCGCAATCTAGCTAAAAGAAAAGTAAAATTGACATTAATAAATGGGAAGAAAAAATATGTATCGAACAGTGAACAAGGCAATAGGTTCATTGACGAATACAAAGAAGGATGGTATTAACAACAAAAATAAACCTACCGTCGGAAATGCTGTGCGAGGCAGAAAAGACTTTTTGAATAAGAAAACAATTTGCGATATGTTGACGTTGTAGTGAATAAAGAACTGTCAGAACAATATGTGTATGTGTGCGTGTATCAAGACGGCAACATGCGGGCAGCGACTTCACTGGAACGTGTATTCCAATGCCAACCTAAAATATGGACTAGAGGGCGCAATAGTCAATGTAGAGTTTTTTTTCGGGTATAAATTGGAAAACAAGGTCCGACAAGAGAGACTTCTTATTACGACTCCGAAAGGAAGATTTCTGACTTCGAAAGAATAAGACGCTATAAATAATTGTTACATTGTAGAATAGTAGTTTTCATTATTTCTTTATCACTTTCATTCATAATAAATTTTCTTTTATTAATATATATATTTAAATTCTGAAACGTTCAATATGGACATTCAAAGTAAATATTTTGATGAATTATTTAAAGATAGCAAGTAAGTTTTTTTTGAAAAGAAGTTATACAAATTGTTAGACAGACATTGGTTTTTACGTGCAAATGATTAATCAATGTAATGTTGGACAATATAGATAAGCAAATATATTATCCTGTAAGGTTTTCTTTTAATTCATAAAGTTGGAATTACAACAAAATAGGACTAATGGTGTTGGGCAGTTGGAGAGATGCTACGTGCGAATGAGCATTTTCTTCATGGTATTGTCTAGGCATCATTAATCTTTTTCAAGTTAGGCTAATAATTAATTAAAAGTTTCACAAGGCAAAGATTAAGAGCTAGATACAACACGTGCAAATGGTTGTCTAAGGCAATTAATTGAAGCCAATAAAAAAGTATAATTACATTGATAAATATCACTATCAATGTACAATAAAAGTTTACATTTATTTATTTACAGGATAAATATTTATATTTTTGTTTAGCATCATAAATAAATAAATAAAAAATATTTACATACATTACAACCGACATTAGGTATAAATGATATGAGCATTCTAAATTATGTATTTGTTCAGAGCATAAAAGTGTATATAAATATAAAAAAATTATTTGAATCTACAAATTACTAAATAAAAAGGTATATGATTATGTTGTATAGACATTCAGTTTTTCTTTGAACAAAACTATTACCTTTTCCCTATTATGAGTAAGAGAAAGATCACCAGTGAAGGAGAAGGAACCACATACATTGCCAGAACCCATAATAGTTATTAAGTACATGCTTCAACAATATAAAATAAAATACAAAACCAATTATAAGTTTTTGGTGTATAAAGAATAATTTTAAGACTACAGCATATACAAAAGACTATACCCACAAATATATGTTGTCACAGCAATATGAATTCTTTATAAATTTGTTTAAATTTAGTAGTTGACGAAATATTGGCAAAATTTAATTTTTTTACTGAAGTAAACTGCTACTTCCGGTCTTCCGATTTTACTGAAAAACTACTCAGATCTCAAGAGGGAGATTAGACACGTAAATACAAAATTTGGAATTGATATCTACAGCGGTTATCGTGGTCACATAGAGACACACAGACATTTTTTAAAAACATCTTTTTCGGTATCAGGGGACTTCAAAACGTGGACATTTGCAAAAATGTCGAAGTCGAAAATTTCACATTACTTCCTTATACTACGTATAAGAAAGTAAAAATGGATTAACCAGTGGCTATTAATAATTCCAAGTGACTTAGACGCAGTTTTTAATAGAAATCCAGGTTTAATAACATTGCGGCAATTGTGTATGCTAAATACGCTGAAATAAAAGAATATTTCCATTATGTAAATATAACCAGTTGCGATGTAGAAAAGACGTTTTCTATCTACAAGGATGTACTTAATTCAAAGAGAACAAGTCTTACACAAGAGAAAATGAACAAATAGTAGGGTATTTTGTATTTTATAATCACCAGCCACTTGTTATTCAATTATATAAATAAAATTAAAACCTCTTTCAAAATACAACATTTCAATAGCGCGCCCATGGGCGATGAGTCATGACTCGCTCGATTCCGCTCCCTATTTATGAGTGTACCGCGCGTTTGATTTGTTGAATCGACACTAGACATGTGACACTCAAATCCACGTGGACTTGTAACCATAAAAATGTTGAGACAGAATACAATACAGGCTATTTCAGGTAGGAGATAAAATTTTTATTCTTCACCCAAAATATTGCAACAAGTATTTCTTGTGCTTTTAGTATGTAAAATATTATATAAAAAATTAACAAAAAAATGTATTTAAATTCCCAAAATTACGTCTGTAATAGATATTTATTTAATTAATATAACAAACACAAATATTTCTTGTCTGTAGTATGTAAATTAAAATTAAAAAAATTAACAAAAATAATGAGGTGTGGCCACCACACTTCTTATACATATGAGTTTTTCAAATTATACAATTTAAGAATTTTTTTATACAATAATTATTCAAAATTCTATTCTCTTAATAAATCTCTTTAGAATGCATAATACATATTTGCAAATTTTTTAACTCGAGATTTTTGCAGATGTCCACGTTTTGAAGTCCTCTGATACCGAAAAAAGTGTTTTTTAAAAAATGCCTGTGCCTGTGTGAGACCCCGATAGCAGTCAAACCGCTATAGCCATCAATTCAAAAGTTTTTATTTACGAATACAATTTCCCTCTTGAGATGTGATTAGATTTCCAGTAAAATCGGCTGACCGGAAGTAGTAGTTTACTTCAGTGAAAAAATTGAATTTTGCCAATATTTCGCCAACAACTAAGTTTAAACAAATTTATAAAGAATTCATATGTACTCAATATTAAATTTGAGAAGAATTTTATTATGTAAGTTTTTTGAAATTCCTGCCAGAAGTAGGTCTTTTACTCTTATCGAAAATCAGTTTTTTGCCAATATTTCGCAAGTCATGATGTTTAGACAGGTACGCTTCGAGTACAAAAGTATTTAGAATTCAATTTTCAATAGTTTTTGTATAAAAGAAATTCAAATTTCGGACCTGAAGTAACACTTTTACTCTTATCGAATAGCGATTTTTGCAAATATGTCGTAAATTATATATATTTATCAAGAGTACAAACGTATTTAGAGCTGGAGTTGGAATATATTTTGTGTAAATGAAATTTCAAAATTCGGACCGGAAGTACCACTTTTACTCTTAGCGAGTAGCACTTTCTTTCGAATATCTCGCAAAGTATGTATTCTGTAGAGATTTATTATAATAGGATTTTAAATAATTTATATATAAAAAAATTCTTAAAATCCGGCTTACTTTTCTAAGATAAAACAATTTAAAACAATTTCGTATAATTTGAAACGCTAATACGTATAATAAGTCGCGTGGTGGCCACACCTCACTTTTTGTTTCGTCGAAGCTCTCATCGGTAGGACTCTCATATTCAAAATGTTATAATTCTTAACATTTAGATGTAGAAGGAATTTACACTTGATCTTGCCTTAGGTACATCTTGTAATTTTCTTTTGTGAATTTCTGGACGTCAAAGTAATTTATTTTAGTACTTTAAAAATAAAAGAGTGTCAGCTACATTTAAATCTCTATTGCTGATCAACAAAACGTAACGAATACATTTATAAAAGAATTGATGCTTTTGAGAATGCAAATCAGTCGATAACATTCTAAATAAAACTTTAAATTTATTAAAATTTATAACTACCCTTTCATTCTCAGTGGAATACTTTCTAGTTTATAAGATCTTCCTTGTTTTCCCATAATGTCGATTTTCTTTCTCACTCACTCAAAAAATCTGGTCTCTAAACACCCAATGAATGGGGATCGTAAAACCCTTATCTTTATAAGTAAAAATTGAAATAAATTCAAATTGAGTTCAAAACAGTTTTATTTAATTCACAACAATTGTTTCACCCTACTAGGGCTTCATCAGGTGATGAATATTATAATTTTCATCACCTGATGAAGCCCTAGTAGGGTGAAACAATTGTTGTGAATTAAATAAAACTGTTTTGAACTCAATTTGAATTTATTTCAATTTTTACTTGTAAATTATGGAGTTTCAACACGTATCTCCGTCTTCAATCAATTCCTTATCTTTATGCCTCTGTTAGAGTACTCAGAACCGATAAATCTCGTCTGGCGAAACTTCGCCTGTTAGCCGAAACCGTACCATGTTTCACTTTAACATTTCTCCAACAATAAGTCTTGCAGAATGTATTCTATCTTCCAAATCATAAGTTTAATTAAGAAAATATGTTTTCAAATCTTTCAAGGACGTGGTCAGAATATTTTTTAAATTATTGTCGTATCGTTAATTTTCGGATATTTGTCTAATTGTAATTTTTATTTTTTTTCTACATATATTTTCGGAAAAGGACTATTCTATGATATTTCTTTTATTTTTTAAAGTAATTCGAAAAAATAATTGTCTAACTATTTCGAAAAATAAAGTCAGGATTTGGATGAAACTGATTGAGGTAGTGAGCGCTCCCCCTTGAAAGAAAATGTATTGCAATTTTTTGAATGCCTAGAAAGCTGGAACCAGGTTAGCAAACTCCAGCGGGAATTACTACAATACTACCCATGAGTTCAAGAGGATGTACTTCTAAATACTTTATTTGTAGATAAATTTCCATGTAGGTACATGTAGAAGTAAACAGACATTTTTCTAGGAAGCAATCAATGACAGAATTATTCCTATTACCTGGGATTTTCTTTTCTTACGAAAATGATACAAATAAACTCAGCAGATAATATGCATGCAACATAAACCAAGCTAAATTTACAAAAACCAATTATACGAAAAATAATAAACTAATAAAGGAAACATATTACACCGAATATACTAAAATAAACAAAAAAGAACAGTATGTATTTTAGTTTTGTTTAAAATTTTTACTACTAGTTGTTTTAGTTCGAGCATTTAAACTAATTTGTCATGCGTATGCTTTTATTCAGCATAGTTGTATACAGGCTGTCTCTAAAAGGTGCGGAAAAAACGCTACCACACATTTCTGAGGGCGATCTAACCCAACTTACCTCAGTCCAAAAGTGGATGCACCATTGCATTTAATTGCCACAAGAATAACACCCAAATTACAGAAGCATATGTGTCCATATACGGAATGAATTTTTTGTATCCAGATTACTCATAAACGGCTGCTCCAATCAACTCCTACCAGGTATACCTTTTCTAGGTAAAAAACATTGGAGAATAAGAATTTTTATTTAAAAGTTAAATACAGTGTGTCTCAAAAAAGTTATTACGTTTTAAATGGATACAATATGCCGCAGGTGGCGCCCTCTACATTTTGCAATGAAAATGAGAGCAGATTTAAATTTTTTACCCCACGAAAACCCCCCCTACCCAAATATTGTGACAATATACCAATTATTACAGAAATTATTTATAAAAAACTAAAACCAAATTGAACTTTTGACACTCTGTATCTCCGAAAGCATCCACTTTTGGACTGAGGTAAGTTGGGTTAGATCGTCATATTTTGCCCTCAGAAATGTGTGGTAGCGTTTTTTCCGCACCTTTTAGAGACACCCCAGTATATTGCATTAACATTTTTATTTTTGAATGGACATGTTATGTAGAATACGTTATAAAGTAAAATATAAACGAGGAAATACTGCTTATCATATGAGATGCGAGAAGTAACAGAAAATTAGAAAAATTTGTTACTTGCATTATTTGAACAACAAAATGAAACTTTTATCACGTATTGTAGCTAATTAGTTTATGATTATCAAATAATTCTTTCAAGCTGAGAAAAATGATTTATTTTATGTTCACCTTTACTAATGTTGCAATACTTTGAAAAATATGTACCTAGCTATCACAGTAAAAAAAATGTAGTAAATACAAATTGAGATTAGTATTAGTCTGCATCATGATTTATAGAAGGTTTCCTAGGAATATTTAAATAGAGCCAATATTTCGAGAAAATATTGAGAATATACGGATTTTTTCCTCAGGCTGTGTAATTATCATAGCACAATATAAACGTCAGGAAGCATTCGTGAAGCTCTATGCATAAAATAATCATATATTCTGAGGAACCGTGTAAAATTTTCTGTTTATATTCAATATATAGGCAATATTTGACCTTCAAATTTACATTACATTTACATTTAATGTACATCCATCAAAAACACAAAACAATAATATTATATTACATTAAATTAAACGCGTTATCGAGTTACTTCCATCAGTTTGATTTAAAATTCCATTCCCTAATGAATATTAATGTTTATTTGCAACCGGCTGTACGAGAAATTCGTGTCTTGGTTTCGGTAGCGGCCCACCGCCCAATTTTTCCCACTGCTATATCTCTCTCCCTCGCCGTCTCTTTTTATCAAACGCAGAACAGTTCCTCTCCACAGTCGAGCATCAAATAATGAACATCGTTTCGAGACAACAGAAGGTGTAATCCACCGACCTTGTTGCAAATACATCCCGTCTTCTCTCACTTTGTTAAACGAAACCCAAGAACAAAGAAAACTCAGCATCCGGAGGTATAAGAAAAAGTAATTTCGTAATCCGCCCTTCCGTCTCATTTCTATAATTCGTCTGTAATTTAAACCCACCTCCTCTACTCGTTTGCCGTATCCCCAGTCTTACTAGGTAATTCCTCTTTTTAAGAGAACCAAGGAACATAACTTTTCCTCTCCATACTATCCTGCAACTTTTCGTAAAGTACTTGAGAGGAATTGTCTCATCGGAGGTGAATTAGAAGAAGAAGAAGGATATTACATTGTCCTTCTTAAGGAAAACGAGGAGAAGAATAAGAAGAAAGATGGAAATTGTTAATAAATGCATAAACTTGTTAATAAACTTTTACCCTTTAACACCACTTTCTGATATCCGTAATTTAAAATTTTCACGTTGGCGAAAGAAAGGAACCGAAGTATATTTTGATTGCTTTGTATTGCCAGCGCGTCCGAACTAATTAAAAGTTCCTAAACGGATTTTATCACTAACAATACAACACGGAAGAGTCTGCGAAATTAATAATGATAAGTTTCGTGTAAGGGTTGAATGATACTTGTAATGGTACATACCAGTTCGTTTACGAATTGGTAATTTTTTATATTTTAGAAGTTAATTAAGTACATTTCATTATTAATATTTTAAAGAAAAATAAGAATTAAAATCAATGAATATGTTATGGTATTATTAAGTAAATATTAGTCATAAGATAAGTTTAGTTCTAAGAAGTGTGGCGCCGAATGTTTACAACAGTGAAATAAACGCTACAGTTGTGATAAACATTCGCCGACGTAAAAGGGTGTGTGTGAGAAACTTAAGTGGGAACAACCTAACTATATGGAAAGCGGGGAACCACCGGCGGTTCAACATAAAAATGCAAACACGCACTGGGAACGAAAGAGTCGACAGCTAGACCTAGAGTCGAATGGTTAACTTCAAAGTCGGGAAGGTTTCGACTGACTGATTTCATAAAGAAATCGTCGAACCCCGACTAGAAAACATTTAAGTAATATTTGTTAAATGTTATAAAAATAAAGGAGAACCTCCACTCCTATAACAAATTGGATAACAATAATAAGAATTGTTATTACAATAATAGTGATTTAAGTAGCACGTAAAGAGTAAATGTGCACGGTGTTAAAAGTTTAATCAAAGAATATATTGTGCTCCTGTAAACAAAGCAAGGGGATTCGTCACCATAGGATCGTGACCACTGATGCCGATGAAAACATCGAAAGAAAAAGAAGATTTTATGGAAAATAGACATCATTGAAGAGAGAAGAAAGAAGCTTTGTTATAAGGTATTTTATAAAGATTATAAAATAAGTTAAATTGATGTTAATATAATAAAGTTATCAAATAACTATCATCTCCGTTCTAATAAGGAGAATGTAATTTAATCTGTATTAGCCGCATTGTATGTTTATATAATGATACACAAAACGTGTATAAAGCATACGTAGTAAATGCTAGCATTCGTTGTTTTGTTTGACTATATGGAAAAATATATATAAAGAATTGTATCTGTTTGGTATTTATAAAATTGTATTCAAATTGTCTATTAAATAAATTTGATCTCTTTCATGTTCATATGAGATTGTTTCGTTATCTATTAAAATTATATGTGTGATTCATTGATTTTAATATAAGTATTATTTAAAGTTTCAATAGTGTTTTTCTTTTTATCAATTTTAATTAATGTTTAGGAACCCTCTTTATTAAGCATTTCTGATAAACCCAAACCGCCCTGAGAGAAATTGAGTTATAGTCGGTAGTAAAGATAGGGGTTCCGTTGCATACTGTCGAACGTATCTTTGTTTATTAAGAAGCGCCAGTAGAATTTCTAATGACAGTAGAATTGAAATAAGTTTTCTATAATCTAATTTACGTAGCAGTCGACTTACATCGTATACAGCATGTGTCAAATATCATTAGGCATAGGGATTCAATGTTTACGTGTGACATATACGTATACGTGGCAACATGGTACCCCTACTGTCCGTCACCAATGCCGGCGACAACCGACACCACAACAATTTTCTCCGATCCCGATTGTCCCCACCCAGATTTTACATTCAATGTTTAGCTGCGGACACGGTGCGGTGTGCAATAAAAGCATTCAGTAAAATTAATTTTTAATGGGTCTATATACACCCGCTGAAAAGCTTCAGATAGTAAAATGGTTTTATAGTAATAACTCTGCAATGATGTGAATAAATATGTTTGCGCTGATTTTTGCAGACCGTCCTGTACCTTGCAGACAAACAATTTATAATAATGATACATTTGAAAAATGTTTCATTCTCAATAACAGCACAAAATGCAAACCAAGACAGATATCTCCACAGAAAATTGAGGAAAGTCAACGGCGGGATGTATTAGTTTGTATAGTATTGTGGAAATTGACAATACGATATCAACTAGAAGTGCTGCCGACGTTTGGGCAGGTATTTTAGGTGACCATTTGATAGGACCTTTTTTTTTTATTGATGGTGTATTAAATGTCGACAACTACCTCGAATTATTGCAAAATCAAATACTTCCACGCTATTCAAAACACTGGAATTAATCAAGAAATCGTTTGGTTTCAACATAATGGCAGTCAGAGTAAAGGAATTTCTATCGAATACTTTCCCTGGCCGTCTTATTATACTGGAACGGAAAACATTAAATGACCTCCGCGATCTTTTTGTGGGGATATTTAAAAAATATTGTTTATACCCATGAAACTGGTAGAGCAGAAAACATAGTTACCTTGAGAGAAAAAATAATTGAGGCTGCTAATTCAGTAACTGCTCACATGTTAGCGAACGTAAGGGTCAATTTCTACGACCCCCTAGGGCAATGTCTTGCTGTGCAGGGAGGAATTTTTAAGCCCCATGTATAGTTTATTATTATTCTCAGAATCCTTTTTTATTTATTTTATTACGGTTATTTTTTAATTTTATTAGAATTACGCTTTTGTTTGCGTCATGCAGCGTGAACGCAGCTTAAGAATTCTCTGCATTTACTGAAAGGAAGAAGAAAAAGAAATCCATGCAACTCGTAAATACTATTTCTGAACGCATTACAAACACCCAAGTCGATGGTCCAATGGTTACTGGTAACTTGTATTTGCGAGATAATCGTTGTGGTATCGGTCGTTGAAGGCATTGGGACGGACAGTAGGGGTACCACGTTGCCACGTATTACATGCATTGGTTCCCTATGCCTAATGATATTTGACATATGCGGTATAATACAGACATCTCTTTTTGGAGTTGGTGTCAAATTGCATGCGCTGATAAACAACTTCGACGAATTGGTTATTTATGGTTATGTTTGAAAGTTTGACATTTATTTGGAATGTTTATGTTGATATAACTTGGTTGCGTGGAAAAGTAAAATCATTCTTGATTTAAAATACGAAAGAATATAACTAAGTAGCATTTATACAATGTTATATAGTAAATAATTAATACATTGTCATGAATTGTAGTTATAAATTAAGTAAGTACAATCATGTGAATGAGTAAAATTTTATCTACATACCTACTACAGTGATGAATGTAGTCAAATAAGCACAAAATCTACAAAGAAGTAGGTAATATTTGCGGTTTTATGTTCTTTATAATTTCGAACACGGACTGCTTGCATTTACATTATAAACACCAAACATGAAGTTAATTTTGTATTGGTTGGTCATAAAGTACGTGTTTAGCATAAGTAGATAATATTTTCTGTTTGAATATATTATATTGTGTTTATAATTATACTAAACAAATAATAAGACTGTAAACAGAGCAAGCATTTTCTAAAATATTTTTATTTCAATTGCGGTGTGCTAAATAGTTTTGGCGTTGTGAAGAATGAATTTAAGTTAGGTTAGGTATTTTCAATTAAGAATTTATAAGTTTAACTATTATGGAAAATGGCCGTATCAATATATAAAAACCAGCAGTAAAAAAAGCAATATAGTTAGACGCTAGGGGAAAAGGATATAATTTTGGAGAAGTAAGAGTTGTTGATTTTGTATCTATTTATTGTACCATACTTTTCATTTTCTCTTGCTTTTCCGCTTTTGTCATTTGCGTTTCACTATTTGTCAAATGACTTTTCAATTATTTTATAGTAGTAGGCTTGCTTTATCAAATAAATTCCGATTTTGTCAAATGGTTTTCCTTATTTGTCAATTATTACACTGGAAAATAATAACAATAATCGTCGGAGACGGAATAATAATAAGATAAGAATATGCAGTATGCAAATTTATCATTAATTTACAAGTAAAAATTGAAATAAATTCAAATTGAGTTCAAAAGAGTTTTATTCAATTCACAACAATTGTTTCACCCTACTAGGGCTTCATCAGGTGATGAATATTATAATACAAAATATTTGTAGACGTTCTTATTTATGTCTTTTCCTAAATGAAGAGGGGGGAGTTTGTGACATTAGGTTAAGAGCGGGAGTAACTTATATCTTTAATGTAATATTTAATATATATATACTAACAATATGATTAATAATATTAAAATTTTTTGAAAACTGATTGTTTACTGTTATTATAAAATTAAACAATTTATAAATATATATATATAACTATAAGAATTATTAAGTTGATTTTAAATATTTAAATTTAACAACGGTGAATTATTCACTTCTAGTTGGTCATTTAAAATAAGGTTTAATTTGTTTAATTTATTTATTTCTAGGTTTTCTAATAAATTTAATTTTTTACTCTTGTCTTGTATATGTAGTATGTCAAACTTGTTATTGAATTTATGTTATTGTTCAATACAGTGGTTTGCATATGTGGAATCTGAATCAATGGTCACTTCATCAACAAATATCACTATCTACAATTAATAGAGCGCTTAAGAACTTTCATTATTCTGTTATGAAAGTGTCATTTGTTCCTGAAAGAAGAAATACACCTGTCATTATTACCGCTCAGTTAAGATAATTATGCTTGGAAAGAGAGAAAAAAATTCTCCATTGACGAATACGGAATACAAATATATTCTCGCGTTTCATAGAGAAGATCTGTGAAAAATACCAGAGCATCAAAAATAAAAGCACATTTAAAAGGGCGTAATTATTCTATTGCTGTTGCAATAAACGTAAATTCCTTGTATTTGTTTCATATTCAAGATGTGTCCTTTAATGTACTTACTGACTTTTCTGAATTTCTCACAACGTTAACTCAACATTTATATAATGACGGTGTAGAAGGGGCTCATATTGCTATGGACAATGTAAGATTCCATAGAAGTGAGGAAGTCTTGACCCACGTTAGAGGTTATGGTCATTTTCGAGTGTTTCTTCCTGTTTATAGCCGTTGCCTAAATCCAATAGCAGAGTTATTCAACCATTGGAAGTAGATAATACAAAGAATACAGCAAAAGAGTGAAAATGAATAATATGAGGCAGTACACAATGCATCTGAGCGTATAAGTCGACAAAATTGTTTGAATTATGTTCAACATATGAAGACATATTTACACAATTCTTTACAAAGAAATGAAATTTTTAATTAGGTTATGTTTATATTAAACAGATGTTACACTGTGTTTGTATCTAAATACAAAATAAATTTCTTACTTTAATGTGTAAATTGCTATACGTTTTATAAAATGTAAGAGGTATACATAGGTATGTATACATATAAACAAGAAAAGCAATTGATATAAAGGGAAAGTAATTTGACAAAAAGGGAATTCCATTTCACAAACTCAGCTGACGTTTAAAAACATGTAAAGTCATTTGACAAATAGTGGAACGCAATTAACAAACGCAGAAAAGCAAAAGAAAATAACTGTATTTATTAATATGTCCATCATTATAAGTTCAAATTTGTTTCTTTGAAATTCCAGAAAAATGCTTTTCATAACCTAAACCAGTACAATAAACGAAATTGCTATACGAATATAAAGCTAATCGTCTTCTTTATTAGCTATGGAATTGTTTGTGTGAAAGTATTGTACCGCAAGGACAAAATGAATCAAAGCTTATATCAAGCTTTAAGCACATAAGGAAATATGTTCTTGCACAAGAAGTAGGCGGAAGCTCGTTTAACATGTTAAACGATGTGCTTTTGTGTGATGATATTGTAACGCTTTCGGGTTCGCAATAAACAACTCGTGAAATTTATTTATTTAAAAACAGTCTGTATATTCACTAACGTAAAATTAATTACAATATAAAAATATAAAACTAATGTATCACACTTAAACTAGTACGATTTAACTTAACACAGGTATTTATTTCTATTACTAATATTTATGTAACACTACGGTATTTATATCACTTCTATTTATATAACACCGTACCACGCAAGGAACTATTTATTTATATCTTATATTTATTTTTACTTTAGTCTGTTCCGCGCGACGAGTACTTAAGGACTTTCTTATTCCGGAATTACTCATCCATCGGTTCAACTGCTTTTATAACACGTCCGAAACATCTGGAACACACCAGATAAACGCTAGTGTTCTCCTCGATGTTTGTAGAACATACAAGAGACATTCTGTCTCTTCGCAGTACATATATAAATGGATGATTTATTGCTTTACGACTTGTTTACCAGTCGCGCCGAATATTTGCCTTTCTTTTGTCGTCTCCCGGATGTCTGCTTCTCTGTGGGCTTGTTTCATTACAATATAATGCAAAAATGATTGGTGTCTAATAGTGAGCAGATGAATATACACAAGCTGATTTAGTATTTTGCAAGAATAATGCCTAATGTTTACTTTAACTATTAAATACCTATTCATGCAATGAGATGAAAAGGAAAGGGAGTACATTCGAGAAAACGACATTACTTTTGCAAGAATCCAAAGGTCGGTGTCACTTGATACAAAACAATGTTAAATACAATGAAGTTCATGCGCTGCTAAAGTTGCAATACTTAGAATAGACGATTGCGATGTTATATAACAATAGCGTCAGTGCTGTCTCTCACAGTACATCTTTTGAAACATGACATTAGCAAAAGAGTTACTTCTGAGAAAATTTATTTCTTAAAAAGGTTAACTTTACATAAGAATATCATTAATAGCAGTTTCGGATACATCATCACAGTAAATATTTAGTTTCTGGATACAACTCTATTGTAAGAAAACAACATAACCATAAAGTTCGTCGGATGCTCTGCTTACACGAGAAAGTTTTTAGTAAACGCGAGCATTATTAAAGTTTTGAACTATGTATTACTTCTAAAATTTCCTAAATTGATGAAATAAAGTTCCAGTTTCAAGTTTAGAAATTTATAGTGCATGTATGCCACACATGCATAAGTGAAGTCACTTGTTTTCATTTTATTGGACGTAAAATATTTACAAAATGAACAAGACACAATTTGGAACTAATAATTTAATCCAGCAAGAGAAAAAAGTGTACAGTTGTGTTTCACATATTACTGTTTTTAATATTGCCATATGATTTATAATATCTTTTTTAATTAAGTTATTCATTTAATATTATATACAGGCTGTAACAGTGGGAACGCCGTGGTCTCTGGTAGTCAAATGGTAACAATTTTGAAAAAGTTACATACTGGAATATATATAGGTGGATTAGATCTACAATTTAAAAATAATAGGCAATATACAGGGTGTTTCAAAACTTAGCAATGTACCAAAGTTATGTTTTTCTTAATGGAACACCCTGTATTTTATGTCATTTTTGAGTTGTACACTGAAATCTAGATCAACTTTATTTAAGGTTTTCTATGTCTAATTTTTGTAGTTTAGGAGATATTTCAAGTTTTTTGAAAATGCAATGTTGCACGAAAAGTTTAGTATCTCGAAAATGACTTAATTCAGAGAAGTGGAACGAATAGCGTAAATGGCAGATCCTTTGGCTGATTGAATGCCATATTCAAAGTTGCCGAGTATTCTACAGGTCGTTCATGTACCGAGAGCAAAGTTTGTGAACTTCTTTCGTGCATAACTTTATTATTTTAAATGGAACACCCTGTATGTATTTATGTTATCAGATAGAACATTTTATTGTCTAAAAACCAGTATCAGGAATCCCTATGACTGTCTTTACTAGTTTTTAAGTTATTTGCGTTTTTTAGATAACTTACGGAAATTGTTATTATTTAATCTAGGAGGTTGGATCCTCATAGAGAAACTGTCAATTTGACGTGTACTCTGTTAACATCATGAAGGCATACTCGTTGCAAGAAAGAACTGCTATGATTTTAGTTATTGGTGAGTGTCAGGAAAATTGCTTCCTTGCGTCTCGGGTGTATTCGCAGAAGTACCCAAATCGAAAACATCCAGATAAAAGGGTATTTGAAAATTTGCTGGGTAGATTCCGGCCACAGGGAGTGTTGCATACAAAAGGCGAACAACAACTGTAGACGTAGAAAATGAATTCGTGGTATTGGCAACAGTCACTGAAGAACCGCATAAAAGCACACGACAGATTGCCAAGGAATTAGATATAACTCATATGAGCGTATCTAGGATACTAAGAAAACACAAATACCATCCCTATCACTTACAATACCATCAAAATTTATACGCAATGGATTATGAATGGCGAATTGATTTTTGCTTGTGGGCTCTTGATAGAAACGCAGAACATAATGATTTTTTTAATTACGTTTTATTTACCGATGAATCCACTTTTCATAATAATGGATTAGTAAACCGTCACAATTTTCATTATTATGATACCGAAAATCGCCATCTTTTTCGTACCTTGGATCGGCAGCATTGCTGGAGTTTGAACGTGTTTGGAGGCATTATAGGCGATTATGTAATTGGACCATACTTCTTCAATGGGCACCTAAACGGAGACGAATTTCTAAGGTTCTTAAAAAGGGACTTTTGGACCCTCTTGGAAAATATTCCCTTGAATATTAGAAACCGGATGTGGCTTCAATTAGACGGCGCTCCTGCCCATTTTAAACGGTCCGTTAAAAACTACCTTCACAGGAAATTTCCTAATAGGTGGATCGGAAGAGATGGTCCGTGCAATTGGCCACCAAGGTTTCCGGACTTAACATGTATGGACTTTTTCCTATGGGGGTATGTAAAAGGGATCGTTTACAATATCTTGCCCACTACAGCAGAGGATATGAAAACGAGAATCAGAGACGCCTTCAGTTCAGTAACACCGGATATGCTGAGGAACGTTAGAACAGCATTTGAACAGAGGGTTATTTTCTGTATTGAAGAAAATGGCAATTATGTTGAACGCTAGCACTTTTTCGTTTATTTTGTTGTTATGTTTTTTCGTTTATTTTATACGAAATCCTTTTTTCTTAATTCAAATACAAAAATATTTACTGCTGTTTTGTTTAGTTTTATTACTTGGAATTTATGTTTTCATGTAAATTGTGACAATATAAAATCAACTTCTTCGAATAATAATATTTATACCCATCGATGTAAAGATATACTGGGTGTTCACTTACAAAAAACAAATTTAGTTCACTTAAATTATCTAAAAAACGCAAATAACTTAAAAACTAGTAAAGATAGTCATAGGGATTCCTGATACTGGTTTTTAGACAATAAAATGTTCTATCTGATAACATAAATACATACAGGGTGTTCCATTTAAAATAATAAAGTTATGCACGAAAGAAGTTCATAAAGTTTGCTCTCGGTACATGAACGACCTGTAGAATACTCGGCAACTTTGAATATGGCATTCAATCAGCCAAAGGATCTGCCATTTACGCTATTCGTTCCACTTCTCTGAATTAAGTCATTTTCGAGATACTAAACTTTTCGTGCAACATTGCATTTTCAAAAAACTTGAAATATCTCATAAACTACAAAAATTAGACATAGGAAACCTTAAATAAAGTTGATCTAGATTTCAGTGTACAACTCAAAAATGACATAAAATACAGGGTATTCCATTAAGAAAAACATAACTTTGACACATTGCTAAGTTTTGAAACACCCTGTATATTGCCTATTATTTTTAAATTGTAGATCTAATCCACCTACATATATTTCAGTATGTAACTTTTTCAAAATTGTTACCATTTGACTACCAGAGACCACGGCGTTCCCACTGTTACACCCTGTATATAATATAAGAAATTTCAAAATGTGTTATAGTATACAGTATAGTGAAAGATACTAAATTTGACATTATTTTTCAACAAATGCAGTATATATCAATCATTTTGAAAATTATCGACATAAATTTATCAAGTTTAGCCAAATATGTGTTCAAAGTTACTTGTTTAATAACTCATAAGTAATTTGTAGGCCAACAGAAAGAAATAGATAGATATGTTCAAATGCATATTTGTGACTAGTTTATGAACAGTACTTAATCTACCTAAGCAACATCATAAGATCCCATCTTTATCAATTTCAGGCAAATCAAGAGTTATTTGAATATGAATATTAACCGTGACAAGTTACTAAAAAGTTGAAAACTTAAAATTATTGAGAGTATATAAGCTAGATGAATCGTTGATTTGAATATGTCATTGTTATTAACCAAAGCTAATTTGTTGCGTTACCTATTTAGATCTTAAAATCAGTATTGACTCAACAGCATTCAACGAGTTTCTTACATATTTACCTTCGTTAGTTAGAATCTTAAATTTTTTTAGCTTAAATGAAACTTGTATTTATTTTCATTTGGGATCATTTCGCGCCATTTGTCCTTGTCATCCTCTAGTTGTTCTTATCGACATAGTGTATTTTCTGCGCTATATTTGTATTTACTGATTTAAGTGATTTATTGTTCGGTTTTTGCTTCTAAATTTAACTTACTAATTTTTAATTATTGAGCGTTATTCGTCTTACAATTCTTTGTTTCCTTTCTAAGTTTTACTTGTGTCTTTTAACGGACGTTCGTCATCTGCTTGTGTTCTTACGGGTACGTGACAGTGTTTGTTCGTCACTTGTCGTTAAGTTGTTATTGTGGATTGTCGTTAGAAAGCGAATCCATGCGATGCATATCCTTTGGGCTCTCGCATAATTAGTTAATCCTCATTACTAAAGATTAATTGAAGAGCTTTGCAACGTCGTGGACAGTTCCATTACACCGCTATTTTTTTTGCTGTCTATCTCTGCGGTTTTTTCATATGCAATGTTATGCTTTGTGGAATGGTATTGCTAAGGCATTTGACTGCTTTTTGCTGATATTCTTATTGTCACTTTTATGTGAAATTATTCTGGAATGTAAGGTGCGTGATGTTTAGCCTATATATAGCAGATCACAATCCCCGGATTTTAACATGTGTGGCAATGGAGTTTTTGTTTTAGTAAACAGAGTATTAGTGGTCACCAAGAATTTGTTGGCAATTTTAACATTTTAATGGAAAAGTTTTGCGAGTTTAGGTGTCAGTTCTGCAACGTACGGTATAGTCCTGAATGACAAGTCTGGTTTTAAAGAGGGAATAAGAGCTAACTCTATTTTTTGACAGTAGTCTATTTGTGAGTTTAATAGGATAGCCATTATCTGTCCAGATGTCTTTAAATATCTTTATGTTTTCGTCATATAAGGAAGGGTGACAAATGGCTTTTATGCGTTTTCTGAACTCTAAAATGAAATTTATTTTCATCTTAATAGGATGATTAGAATTATAGTGTATGTACCGCCCAAAGCTAGTTGCCTTTCTGTACCAGTCTAAAATAACTGTGTTGCTATTCCTCTTCACTAACGTATCTAAAAAAGGAACGCTATTCTCCGTTTCTGTTTCTATAGTAAATTGGATGCAGTTGTTATAAGAGTTAAAGATATTTAAAATTTCTTGCCATTTATCTTTCGGGACGGTACATACTATATCGTCAACATATTTCTTTAAAAAAGGAAGCGGGAAGGATAATTTTGGGATGGAATTTTCTAACAAGTCATCAATAACGTATTGTGCTATTATAGGGGATATTATTCCACCCATTGGATAACCAAAGATTTGTTTATAGAATTGGTCTTCAAAAACGAAGTAAGTAGTATTGAAAACCAATTCTAATAATTCTATGAATGTACCTTGCGGTATGTCTGTGTGCTGTTGTATTGCATCCAATCTTTTCTGCACTGATCTTTCAACTAATTCAAGTGATATATTGGTAAATAGTGAAATAACATCTAGACTCACAATGACATGATCTTTTGAAATAATTTTATTATTCATGAAATTGGCAAATTTAAAAGTATCTTTCACATGATACTCGTTGTTTTTATCGTAGGCATTTGAAAGGATGTTGGCTAAAAATTTTGAGAGTTTACAGTTTGGAGAGTTAATTGATGATACAATTGGCCTAAGTGACAGGGTAGGTTTATGAATTTTTGGCAGTCCATAATATCTAGGAGCTTCTGAATTGTAAATAGTAAGGTATTTAGCTGAGTCTTCCCCTATGTATGTATTATTTTTTAAGTTAGTTACAGTTTTGTTTATTATCTGTTGATATGTAGATGTAGGGTCTTGTTTAAGTTTTTTGTAGTGTGGTATCTTGTACTATTTCTACAGACTTATTAATATAATCAATTTTATTCATAGCGACTGTGACACCTCCTTTATTTGACTTTAGTATACCGAGGTCTTCATATTTTAATTTCTGATAGGAAAGTAGTAAGTGGAAAAGAGCGCGACGAATTAAACTAAAGATAGACATAAGCGAGGCTGCCACACTGGACATTTGTAAGGCGTGGGGGTCTCCACTGTTAGCAAGCAGGCATCGCTGCATATGTATAAGATCATCTTCTGCATATGATAGAAGTGCAAACCGAAATTAAAATTTGACGCTTACGGTATATAAATCTGGGTTATCTTTGAAAAAAGTTTTAAATTTTACATAGGCAATTGATTGAATGAAAAACACATTAATTACCAACTTAATTAATTTTACCGTTACTCTTCATACTTTACTTCAAGCACAGGGGCAACCTAAAATTCGTGGATTTTTAGTAGATTATAAATTTAACCTGAATAAAGCTATTGTAAGTTCGACCTACTCCCTTCTCTGCAGTAAGCATAGCGGTAACGAGGTACCCTGTATTAAAGATAATCGTTGTGATAGTGTGTGAGTGTTCCGAACTAAATTTGAGTAGTTGCGCAGGTAAAATAGATCGCGGTACATACACAAAATATAACAATAAAGTAAGTATTTTAGTTGTTGCGTCCTAATGATGTACGTTCTTTATGCGTATGTTACGTACGCATTCGTTAGTTTGTGATTTCTATACAACTAACTCTTTGATTTTCTCAACACTATTTATAATTTCCTATAATTTATTTGATAAAATTTCTTGTACTATTATTGGCATTGATAATTTCATCCATAATAGGATTCACAAATGGAAAATTTCATATTTATATTTACATTTTTTCACCAGGACTCAAGGATATTTTATGTTTAAATCAAAGTTGAAGTGCTTTTATCATAATTAATTATTTAAAAAAAAAATCAGTTGGTTTTATCACAAAGTGTCATTCTGGCCAGAAATGCGTCTTAATAAAATAAAATTGATTAAGATACTTTACGACAGTCCATTTTCGAAAGGAAGAGAAAGATACCTTCCCCTGATAGATCACATCCTAACTTGTTCCACTACGAGCAAAAATATTATCCTGGAGCTTACTTGATAAGTGGAGTATCAAGTAATAGCAAGGGTGCCATTGCTAAATTAGGTATCGGAACTAATTAAGACATTTGTCTTAAAAACGGGGTTATATATTAGATGATATAGCATGTACAAAATGAATTTCACGTTAATTTCTCATATGTCATTAGTATTAAGGTTTACGTTCGTTTCTCGTGTAGCAACTTTATAAAAATTAATCTTCATGATAAACTTGGATCGCTTTAATAAAAGTATGAATTTTTTCGTGTTGAAATAATAACCTAATAAAATGTATTTCCTAATGATACAAATAAAACACTTTTTGCTATGTTGTTTTATCACTTTTGCGTTTGCACTCTCCGTTATTAATTTCAACTCGGGTGAGTCATTTTGAGACAGAGTAACGAAACGTCATGTCATCATGGAATATCCAAAAATAAAAGTAATAAAAAACATAATATTTATTTATTTATCGTATGGCAACAACAACAACATATAGCACAATGTAATGTAAAAACACAAAAATATATAAAAATATAACACAGAAATATAACACAATTCACAGTTGAATGTCTAAATTATTAATATATTCAATCGAGTCTGGTGTCGCTGTCAGAAACTCATCCGGACGGCCCCCATATGCCCGCAGGTTGCAATGTTCCGTGATGTGGCGGATCGTCTGCCTTTCAGCGCCGCAGTCACACTGTGGGGAGGGTATTTTGTTCCACTTATAGAGGGCATCAGCACACCTGCCCAAGTGTTGTCCATGTCTTACGTGGTAGATCGAAGCCGGCTGGGGTAGTTGTTATGATGGCATGTTGCGCAGTTCCGGCCGGGCCGTTTGGGTCCATCCCCGCCTCCACTCATTTATTAGGTTGAAGTCATCGGCCGCCAGGTTCTCACCTGTTTTGATAGGGGGTTTTCTTGTGCGCAGCCTATTCCTTGCTATGTCGTCGATATCTGTATTTATTGGTAGTTGTGGATTTTGAAGAACCTTATTGTACTCTCTGACAAGTGCACTGGATCTCCGTATCGCCGGAGGTGGAATATGGCTTAGAACTGGTAGCCAGTGACTTGGTGTGGATCTAATTGTGCCCGAGATTGAACGCATCGTATGGTTCAGTTGGGTGTCAACCATTTTAACATGTGGGCTGTTTAGCCAGACCGGAGCACAATACTCCGCCGCAGAGTAAACGAGCCCCAGGGCGGAGCAACGAAGCGTGGTAGCGGAGGATCCCCATGAGGAGCTGCAGAGTGTTTGTATGATGTTATTTCTTGTCTTGAGTTTTGAGGCAGTCTTAGTTATGTGTTGTTTGAAGGATAACGTTCTATCAAGAGTAACTCCCAGGTATTTTGGATACCGGTTGTGTTACAGCAGCCTGTTACCGAAGTTTACACTCAGCTCTCTATTGGCCAAGCGGTTGTTTAGGTGGAAGCATGACACCTCCGTCTTACTTGCGCTAGGTTGGAGTCTCCAGTTGCGGAAGTATTTTCCCAGGGTGTTCAGGTCATCTATTAGCGTTTCCTCCATTGATTTGCTTCTGGTTGCTATTGGCCAGTCGTAAGCATATCCAAATTTTCTGGATCTTGTTATGGGCATGTCAGCAATATAACAGTTGAACAGGAGTGGAGCTAAAACTGAGCCCTGAGGTAGGTCGTTATAGTTTCCTCCAATCGCTTAGTGAATTTCCCATGACAATACCAAATAATCTGTTACTCAGCATGTTATCCATTAATCCCACAGTTGTTTTGCAGGGTATGAGACGAAGGAGTTTGTAGAGCAGTCCATGTTTCCAGACAGTATCATATGCTGCAGTTAGGTCTATGAATGCAACGGATGTTTTCAGCTGCTTCTGATATCCGGCCTCTATATAAGTCGTAAGTGACAAGACCAGCCTGCTCAACTGGTATGCTTTCAAGGATCTTTGGACTTATCCTGTTATACAGGAGCCGCTCTAATAGTTTGTAACTAGCACTTAGGAGCGCAATGGAGCGGTAGCTCTCTGGCTTGTCATTAGGCTCTCCCGGTTTTAGGATCGCTATTATCTTTGCTTGTTTGAGTAAGCGTGGGATAACTCCTGTGTTTAGAATGTTAGTGAGGAGCTTAGCCAGCCAGTCTCTAGGTTTATTAGAAACTCCGGGTGCATGCCATCGAAGCCTGGGGCTTTGCCTGGCTTGACATCCTCTAGTGCCTTTGTAACGTCCTCATAGGTGAAGGGCCGGGAGTATTCTGATTGCAAGTCGGTGGCGGCTCCCTCTTAACCTGGATAGTGTGCTCTCGATCTCTTAGTGTCCTAGAAACAGAGACGATATGCGGGGCAACAGCACCTGGTGTTACGGCAGGGTTGACACGGGTCGGCACGCCTCCACCTACCAGCTTTCGTAGGAGGGATCATGTCTTCCTACTGGATTGTTGGAAATCCACAGCTTCAACAGTCTCGATCCACTTTTGTCTGCGCGCAGCGTCTAGGCTATGTAAGAGCTCGTCCGCCACCCCCTGTTCGCCATAATAAAACATAATAAAAAGTGTGTTATTTGTATTATTAATAAACATGGGTTACCACAAAGTAACGGTCAACATGATGCTACCCACTTTTGTTAAAAGTGGTGAAATACAGGGTTACACGAAAACAACCATCTAGCATCACGAAATTCTGAAAATAGGTTAACTTGTCTAGCTCCACTTATTGCTTTACATAGATTAGTGTTCCATTATGCTTTTCTATGGAGACGAGGTGGTTCGGACGATTCTCACGAATACGACGGTTTAGCCTCACTTCACTTAAAAAACAAAATATCGAGGCTTCTAACGGTGACTCTCGACCTTGAGAGAATTAAAAAAAAGTCGTATTAAAATTGCTAGCGTCAGTAAGACGTAAAATTATAAAAAAATTACAAATATTTATTGACCTTCTACTATCGGTTAGAGATAATAGCAAAACTAATTTAAGGGACAAGTGAAATTATTAAACGAGAATTTATGAGAACCGACTATTAAAACCTTTGTTAAACATATTGAATTGCACACGAAATATCCTTATAGGAACTGATTACCAAGATTAATCGAAAGCAAAATTCTTCAATATGAAATAACACAATACAGGAACAAAAAAATATGGTCGATACCACGTGTCATCTTACCTTCATAGTTTGTTTTGTATATTGGGTAACACTCTTTTCTCTTTTTTTCAGTGGAATTAGTGCTTGCTGATGTATTTTTATTGTTGAACCTCAAATATGTTTTTTCCATCTGTGTTGTCTTGAGGCATAACCTAAATACCACTGTCCGATTGGTTGTGGAAATGTATATACCAGCTAAATATAGTAACTAAGCTGTTGGATAAAACCCTCTGGATTCAAAGTTCGCCTTTTTCATTACCTGTACCCAAAGCTAAATGCTAACACAGTTTTATATTTATTATGATATAAATTAACTTTAACGTCAATTATAAGAGCTGGTGTTCGTACATTGGGTTTAGCTTCTAATGACAGATGTTAAGGCCTGATCATAAGTATTAATTTATAGTGCGCTTCTGGCTTTTGTTTTATATAGTAGTTTTTAGTTTTAAAATCAATGGAAGTAGCGTCAATAATAATAATTATTGAATTTGAGTATTGATCGCCGTAAGTCGAGAAGTGTGATCAAACCCTTCCATAAATTTAATGAACTTTAGAATTTTGAAATATTTTATCTCGTGCTTTGTTCCTTTTATTAAAATTTTGTTTTAGACGCCTGTGTAAAAGATGATATTAATATCATCTTTTATAAAATTAGTTTAGTTAATTTTCGTTTTTTTTATATTTAAAATTCATATCTGCCTATCGTTGAACCATTGGAGCAGTCTAAACTTGAAGGCCTTTGTCGTTTTTTTTTGACACCATTGAATAAAACTTTATTTAAATTTAAATTTTAACTTAGGTTTACAACACACGTTTTTTTTATATATAACAGAGAACATAATTACATATTCACAATTTAACTCGTATTTTGCAACTAGTCAACACTTTTTTCTTACATTGTGTTAATTACATTAACTGATGAATTTATTTTCACTTTAGCATATCTCCTTTATTTTGTTTTATTCACATATTTAAGCCTCTGTGGGTGAATAAATTGTGTAAGCAAGCTGTGTTTGTTGTTAGAAAATTGTCGGGTATTTCGACTTTATTTTGTTTTGTTTATGCGTTGGTACAATCACTATTCTAACTTCAGACCCTATTTTCAAACTTTCTACATTATCGAGCGGTCTCATATATGCGTGACCTTGACAGCCCTTAAAGTATGAGTGGCGCCAAATATTACATCTGTTTTGGAATCAACTGATCTGGCAGCGGTCTGAGTGATACAAAGATTTTTTGGGACATTTTCACTTTTAGCCTTGATGTGGTCATACAATGGTGTACTCTGTACTCTGATGACAGTCGATTGTATTCGATATCTTCGTAGTAACTTTAACTTTTACTACAATACATTAGCGGGAAAAATTAATGAAAAATTAATGAATGGGCACATCCTACTGTCGCATCCCTCTGGTGGCTACTGTCCCGAATTAACCTTCAGTTGTATATCTATAGTACACATAATTAAAGCTTTTAGTAACGCTTAGCTTCTTTACTTTTACTAATGTCCAACAGGTGCCATTTTATGCTACTACAAGTGACCCTGGAATGTTAAACGTTGCACGTTTTCAGTACAAAAAGCTGTGAAACAAAGAATTCTATGAGCAAAGTGTATATCTCTTCATGAAACGATGTGGTAGTAGAGTTTATTAAGCAGCTTATTGTGTGCACATTGTGATGATGAAAATTTTCGACCTCGAGATTTTGGCAAATGTCCACGTTTTGAAGTCCCCTGATTCCGCAAAAGTGATTTTTAAAAAATATCTCTCTCTCTCTCTCTGACTACGATAGAGGTCAAACCGCTATAGCTATCAATTCCAAATTTCGTATTTACGAGAATAATCTCCCTATTGAGATCTGATTAGATATTCAGCAAAATCGGCAGACCGGAAGTAGTAGTTTACTTCGGTAAAAGAATTGAATTTTGCAATATTTTGTCAACTACTAAGTTTAAACAATTTTAGAAAGAATTCATATGTATGTACTCAAAATTAAATATCAGAAGAATTTTATTAATTTTTTTTTTAAATCCGACCGAAAGTAGTTTTTTGCGAAAATCTCGCAAGTCGTGCTCTCTAGGCTGGTACATTACGAGTATAAAAGTATTTAGAACTTAATTTTCAATACCTTTTGTACAACAACAATTACGGACCGGAAATAACGCTTTTACTCTTATCGATTATCGATTTTTTAAATTATATATATTGACATGGTTTAAATAACAATTATATAATTGTTAAATTATTTGAAACAGATAATGTTTAAATTCTTAAAATAATGATTTTAGTGTTCATGTAGAATTTATTATTTAGAAAGTAACTTATTACAGTAATTAATATTTGATGAGATTTCTTGGTTCATCCTGTATAGTCGTGGAACGATAAGGTTTTCTTTCTTCTATGTCATATTTGTAAAATCTGTTAGAAAGAAATGGAATAATATAAGTATTGTTACAACATATTATGTGTTTTTGTACAAAATTGTTTAATTTACGATGATATGTCAAGTACAATAGACAAAACTAATTGATTTTGAGTACAAACAAATTTGAATTAAGATTCCCGCAGTTATTTGAACAGGTGGAAGTGACAGTTTAATTTTGACAGTTCCTGTGATAGGTATTTTTAAATAGAATGTAAATGTTAAAAAATGCATTAAAAGAAGTTTTTTTTTAATAGAAAAAGAATAAATAATGTGTGTAATATAAAATTAAATGGATATAAATATTCAAAAGCAAATAGTAAAGAGATATGTTGATTTTTAAAGGTAGGTGTAGATATCTCATTGGAGAATTTAAATAAGTAATAAGGTCGCCAAGGTAATTTGTTAAAAAAATGACAGGGAGAATTTTTTAGAAAAATTTGTGTACGGATGTATTATTTTGATGAGGAAGAAAATTCCATCAAAATTAATACATATTGAGATATCTGTCTGTTATAAAAGTGTTTAAAAAGGTTATTGAGCATTATCAGAAATTTATAAGAAGATTCTTATAAGTTTCTAACATTAAGAGGATTTTCAAGCAAACAATTTATTACTAAAAGTGTTATATATGATTGATATTAAAATACTACAACTAATAAGAAGATTTTATTACATATAAATAAATAACTTACCGCATATTTATAAAAACCGGATCCAAACCAGTTAAGAGTCTGAGAATATTTCAAGATTAACCATTTGATGTACAGAAATTCATAATCCAGGACAAGAATCCGAGAATATTTCAAGTTCAACCATTTGATGTGCAGAAATTTATAATCCAGGTCCAGGAATCCGTAACATCTCGAGGAAGTCTTTTTTATTTTTAGGAACAGCCATATTTTATTATTCAAGATACATAAGGATTAGTAGCTGGCAGTTTTGAAAACATTCATCATTTTTAAGCACGTAGGAAGGTGTAACACTCCGGAACAAGAACCCTAGTCAAGGATATAGGTTCTATCGAGGTACGAACAATCTATAAAACACAAAAGGATTGTCAATTGGACAAATCGTGTGAAATTTCATATTGTATCTAATTCAAGGTTGTATAAGATATTTATTTATTAACAGAATAACAGATTTATCATACGAATTTAGTAGTATCAACTTTAAAATCCATATTTAAAACTATATGCAAAATCATTTAGGATTCACCGAATTAAAATTCGCGTGATAAAATTATATATAAAAGAAATACCTTATTGAGAATAATATTTCACATTTTATCCATTGGAATATCGTCATAAATTGAATATTTATATTAAGAATTACAAAGCATTATTTATCGGTTGTTAAAAACATACAAACTGTCATTCAAAGAAAATACTCACCATAAATGTATCAGTTTCCATAATGGTTTATTTACATAATTTCAAACGTACATATTTTCATCGTTATTAGACAATTTTAATAGTGATTTTATTATTACAGTTGCATTGATGAGCACAATCAATATACATTATTTATCTTGAGATTGTAGTTTTTCCTTCATTAGAAGTACTATTGATTTTTATCCTTTAATGGATCACATGCTAATGAGAGTTACATAACCCTAAAACAAAACAAATATCAAATTAATGTTATTTGAAAATGATTAAATAAGATTAGAAATACTTACATGTTTAGTTGTAATCATATATTTACCATACCAGCAAATAATCAGATACAGCGGACCCACATACACCCTTTCCTTGAGATTAAAAGAAGTATTATATAAAGAATTTTGTAAAACAAATCAGTGGTAAACGATTTACAAATAAGGTTAGAAATCAATTACATTGAACGTGAAGATTTATAATAGACTGGTACAGTTTATTAAAAGTATAGTCTCACCAGTTTAATGAATATAAGGAAAGAGAATAGTATTATGATTTAAATTATTTAAGCTGAGCCTGGTTTTTTTTTTAAAAGAAAGTACATAAAGTTTGAATAGAATAAAATACTAATTCATTTTGGCACCCGAATATAGGGTATTGTAAGATACTAGAGAATTAAGCATTTGAAATATCTTTCACCTGCTTTACGGGTTCAATATTTATCAAGAGTACAAAAGTATTTGGTGCTGAATTTGGAATATTTTTTGTATAAATGAAATTTCAATATTCGGACCGGAAGTAACACTTTTACTATTAGCGAGTTTTTTTTCTCACGGGCTTATTTTTCTAAGAAGATAAAACTATTTAAAACAATTTTGTATAATTTGAAACGCTCATATGTATAAGAAAGTCGTGTTTCACTTTTCTTAATGCTTCAATATATAATTTATTTATCCTCTACATTAGTTCAGCAAATATATCACTCATTCAAAAGCAACACCTTTTCTTAAATATTATAAATTATTTCAATCTTCTACATACACATATTAAAATTGTTTTAATACGTACTTAAAGAGAAGAGATCCCAGAGCATTCACAAGGGAACTCATGAAGGTCTTCAGTGATTGTATCGGCCTCTCGACTCCAATTTCACTCAAAGCGTCAATGTACCTTGGAAGACGACGAAGCTGCTAAGTGGCATTGATGACTGCCGGCCTAGATTGCATCATTGTGTAACAGAAGGACACTTATCCAGACTTGCGTAATTAACCGCCGACTTGTACAATGAATAATGATATTGTATTAAATTTTCAGGGGAAAGCTCCTATTTTCTTACTGATGTATAATGTTCTAATTTCTTAAATTCATCAACTTAGTCATTTGTAACAAAAAATAAAAAAAAAACAGTAATAAAAATAATGATACCTCTTGTGTTTGTACTTTCGAAGATGGACATTGTTGAATTAAAGTAGGCACATCTAAAATCAACTAAATGTTGTAGTAAAGATACTCTTTAATGATTCATATACTAAAAAAAATCGCGCAGTGTAGTTGAAAGGGTTGCAAATGGTTCATAATTTAAAAATATATACACTTATCGGTGACAATCATTATGTGTAACACGATATAAGCATCGATTTGAAACTGTTACGGTGTCATTCATTTATACCCTCGACTGTATGTATTTATGACATACCTACGAGGTAGGCCCCATAAATTCTCGACCTGATATAGAAAAAAAAACTTGGAACAATACAAGAATTTTTATTTTTCAATAACCCCTAACCCTAACTTCTATAAATTATTACAACGATTAATTAATAAATCGATACCCTTGTAAAAATAATCTGAAGTTTTTCCGTCAAAATGTTTCATAACAGCTGCTTGCAACTCACTTCGTCCTTAAAGCTACGTCCCCTAAGGTCTTTTTTTAAAGAAGAAAACAAAAAAAATCACAAGGAGCCATATCCGGACTATACGGTGGATGTTCCAATTCTTGAGAGCCGCATTTGCGGATGGCAGCTTGTGAAGTGGCGGCATTATGGACGGGAACATTGTCGTGCAATAATCGCACACCTTTTGTCAATTTTCCACTACGTTTTGAACGAATACTGTCCACAGTTCCAGAATATTGTGGCCCTCATCTTTTTTGTTGATTGAACGACTGTCGCCTTTCTGGGACGAGGTTCATCAGGTCGCCGCCATTCCATGGACTCGCTTTTCGATAGAGGATCGTAAAACAGAACCATTGTTTCATTCCCTATGACAATGGACTCCAAAATCGGTTTTGGGACGTCTCCACACATATTTAAAATCGACAGCGCACATTCGACTCGACTTTCACGTTGGAGAGCAGAAAGAAGTCGCGGTACCCATCTAATACTAGTTTTATTCATACCCAAATGATCATGGAGAATTCGACGAACTCTTGTTTCGGAAATGTTTGTTATCACTGCTAATTCCTTCACTTTTAAAAATGAAATTTAGTCTAGATTTAATTTAGTTACAGACAAATTAAGGACTAATGTATTTCATTGCTGCTGGAAAAAAGTGCCCTATAATCTGGCTAAAACCACTTGAAGAATTTCCAATAAACAACGAATATCCGATCACCATTAATCGAAATACATACATGGTTTAAATATTTAGCAAGTATTATCATAAATGAGCAATCACATGCAAGTGCTATAGAAAAAGTGGATATTTTAGAATCATTAAACACATCTCAATTACAGGAACAGTGCAGCAATGTTTTTCAATTTTGTAATAAGAATAACAAGTAAGGGCCTTGAAAATAAACCACATATATTTGTGCCGGCAGTAAGAAAGATGTTAACAAATACTCAAAAATGTGCTACTACCGAAACTAGACTAATCACTGCTCTGCATATATTCGGTAAACATGAGACCTACTACCAATTTGTCAAAAGAAGAACCAACAAAGGAGAAATCACTCTTCTATAATTGGTGTTCAACCAACATCAATTGGTAAAAGGAAACATTGTTTAAGGCTGGACGCCCGCTTCAAGCTGAGTTCGATTTGAAAGAGGCGTACCACTGTTTTTCGTGCAACTGTAATAAAAGACAAATGTTTAAGGGTCCGCGTGCTCTGTCTTATGCTGAGGAAAAAGATAGAGATAAGAACTTGTCACCTAATCTAATCTGCCTGTAATTTATGGCTGCGTTATGGTCTCAGATAATCGCCGGTTGGAGCACATGTTTAGCAGTCGGGAAGCAACCGCCCCTAAATTATACAATCTATATTTTCTCAAACACACAAAAAAAGTGAAGCTGAATATGTAAAATCACCTGCCGGATTCAAATTTTGAGTTGGAAAATAAAATCGAAATCGCAAAAAGGTCGAAAAATCGTTTTTTTGTGTAAATTTTAAAATTTTCATTTTCTTCAATTATTAATACTTATCTCGTGATATCTCAGCAATGCAGAGAGCTAGGGATCTGTTTTTTTTAAGGTTATACCCTAAAGTATTTGGATGATACTAGTGTTTTCGATTTTTCTTTATGGTGTGTAAATTTTATAAAAAAAAAAAAGTTTTAGTAGACCACCAATTTGTGTAATATATTTTTCAGCTATCGAGTAACTAATTTTATTTTTCAGAATTTACCCATATATATGTGAAACAAAATAAAGCCAACATTCCAAAATTATTTTTTGTGCAAGAAATAAATTTCTAGATCGTTTCAGAATCAAATTATTGCGAGTCAAATATAATAATTATTATACTCCCTGCCCGCAAGCCGTGTGAGTCCTAGCATGCGCTTCTAGCAGGTATAGCGTTAGGGACGGGAAGACATATTGCTTTTACTTTCTGATACGTAGTATAAGGAAGTATTGTGACGCTGACACTGTATATGTACACTATATTGTAAAGAAAATATCAACGGTTTCGATAAAATAATGTCCGAGTAACGATTACTTTCTTAACATACACCGATCTCAGAAGTATTTTACAAACTGCGTAGAAACTGCCCGACATGGTAGGCGGAGCCAGCTCTCGACACAATGTGCGAGCGTACCACATACTCTATTTGATTTCAGTGAATTTCGCCCAAATTTCAGAATTTTGTTTTCCGTTTCGTGACCTTATTTTTAAAAATTAAGAAAAAATAAAATTTATGTATTGCTGTTGAGTGTTACATAATTTTAAATAAAGGCTTGTTTTTTGAAATTTCTTACATTTTTATTTTTAGTTAGGGCCTTTTGGACAATTTCGAAGAAATTACGATTTATCCATTGAAAGGCATTTTTTTCTTAAATTAGCGTGTAAATTCGGTAAGGTTTTCATGAAAAATACGATTAGGAAATGGAAAAAACGATTTCGAGGCCGGGCGTATAGCCTTAAGTGATAAGAAGAAATTATTTGCTGGTCGCCCAAAATAAAACATACAAATATATGTGTATTACAAGATCATCATTACAAAAAAATTAATACATTACCAGTGGCAAAGGAAGAAAAAAGAAAAAATAGTTGTATATTTAAATAAAAGCACAAAATGCAAAATTGTGATTTTACTATTTATTTGTAATTTAAATAAATCATTTAAATAAAATAATATTGAAAACTATTTTCACCTTTTTTTAATTTGATAGAAACTAACGAATACTCAATTTCAAATTTATTAATAATGGTGCCAAAGCTACTAATCAATCATTTGCGTCGAATTTATTTTGATAACTGAACCCATTAAAATTGAGCAAAAATGCCTCCAGCCGAAAGAATAGAAAATGAAGGTCTCTCAGCCACGACTGTAACCAATTTTTTTTAAATCTAATATACACAGGTGGACTAGGCTGTATATTAACACCTAGGACAAGCAGATGTATAAAAAGATAAGAGAAAAGAGTAAATTAGGGCAAGCAATACCCAAGGTAATCAACACACAATGATCTGAACAAAAACTTACCAATGAAAACAAAGATTGCCTGCCAACCACAATTGAATCGGTGCTCCTCTAAAGGAGAAAATTCTAACCCAAATATTTAATTGTGCAGGTACATCCTAATTACACGAGCAACTAATTTCAATACTTATTTAGCACAATCAAAAGGTATGGAAGCAACAATTCTTCCATGCTTCTTATAAGCCGGGAAGGAAAGAAGCGCAACCATTTTGCACACGCGATAAGCGTGACATCAGAAGAAATTCTAGGTGGGGGCTAAAAATATGACATTACAGAACAAAACCATCAGAAATGAACAAATGCATATATGTATAATGTAATAAAGACGAAAATATGGAGAATAAAACGCTAAGTAAGACACAAATGGAAGAAAAGAAAAGGATCTTTCAATGTATAAATTGATATACATGTGACAACAGGGGTGTAAAAATTAAATAATTAAATCATACTTGAATTTTCAAATCAAGAATTCTTTGCCACTTATACAGGGCCAACTAAAAATAAGGAACGGCCGAAATAACCGGAAAAATTAAAAAATAATCATCGCTTCCGTTGCGTATGGTTGTACATAAATAAATTAAGTAAGCAAATTCGGAACAAAATGAATTTAAAACGTAGCAACAAAGCAAATTTTTATAAACACAATTTTTGTGTAAATTGAAGAGTGTAAGAAATTATTATCAATAACAATATAATATTGTAACGTTTTCGGGTTAGCAATAAACAACTCGTGCAATTTATTTATTTGAAACAGTCTGTATATTCACACACGTAAAATTAATTACAATATAAAAATATAAAACTAATGTATCACACTTAAAATTATTAGAAATAGATTAACACATGTATTTATTTACTACTACTATTTATATGACACGGTAATATTTATGTCTTTATTGCACTATAAAAAAAAAAACTGTACCGCTCACTATTTATGTTTACTCTTCAACTACCACTCAAGGAACTATTTATTTATGTTTATTTATCTTCGCACGAGACTATTGAACGAATCTCTTATTCCGGAATTAATCATCCATCGGTTCAACTGCTTTTATATACGCATACGAAACATCTGGAACACACTAGAAAAACGCTAGTGTCCTTCTTGATAGGCCTGGAAGCATTCGAGAGACAGTCGAGCCTCTTCGTCGCCTCGTCGTACATGTGATTTATTGCTTAACGACTTGTTTACCAGTCGCGCCGAATATTTGCCTTTCTTTTTT
Organism: Amphimallon solstitiale; assembly: GCA_963170755.1. Taxonomy (NCBI): domain Eukaryota; kingdom Metazoa; phylum Arthropoda; class Insecta; order Coleoptera; family Scarabaeidae; genus Amphimallon; species Amphimallon solstitiale. The sequence goes on from OY720680.1 coordinate 89,495,718, forward strand.
GTAGACTGCTTTCGTTACAGTATTATTAAATAATAATAACAACAAATTCTCAAAAACAGTTAGAACATTTATTTTAGACAAGCTTACAACAATATTATTTAGTGTTCTCTCTGCGTTCTGGGGACAAAATACACCTATTACATTGAGTGCCCCTGTATGTAGAAAAGTATACTACCTACACATTTCACTTAATCGTAAAGCACACAGTAATGTGGGTTTTTATAAACAATTTTATGTGACTAATACCACATGTGAAATGTTAATAAATGACTTGGTGAGATTATTGAGCCCGAGAAATGGCATCACCACAAAAAAATACTAATGTTTAAATTTGTTTCAAGGAATTATAGAATTTACTTGGTTATGTAACTATTTGCTAGATACAATCAGAAAGGTATTAAAATAGTTTCATTCCATTCAGTTAGTTTGCAATTCCGTATATTTTCTTAAGACTTGCTTAATTAACGCAGTTAGATATTCAGTTAGTTACTTAAATTCCATTCCATTCATCCATTCCGTTTAAAATTCTGTATATTTTCTTTAGACTAGGTCATTGTACTTGGTTAATGAAACCATTCAAATACGTATATTTTATACATTCTATATTAAACAAACTTAATATGTATTTAACAAAAGATTTTTTCACATATCTACATTTATTTGGAAAATCGAATGTTGTCAAATGTATATCAAACATAAGTGTGCAAACTTGTCCTAATTTTATTATGAAAATCATTTATGACTTAACTCTTCGGACACATAAAGCATAATTATTTATTTAGTTTATATATTCTTGCATTTTTCCGTATTTATTACTAACCACATCGCCATACTTTATTTTCTGTTTCTAAAATTAGGTTACAGTTTCTTTTGTTTGTTTTCCACAGTTATTATAAAGATTTCTATATCATTAGTAAATGTGTCTGTGATAATCTGTGCCAATTATTATTTTATATGCTTTAGAGTTTCATTAATATTGTATAGTATTTTGCTTTCGTGTATTTTGTCAAATTACCATGTTTACTGGAAAGTCAGTATTGTAGTGCCATAGCTATGTCAATTACATTAAGTGTATACTTCATTCGGATCCTAATAACGTGCCCAATTTTTATTGAAATGTTATTTACTAACTCTTTTTATGTTCTTAACCCCTAGTGGTAAGCATTTACTATCAAAATATTTGGATTTTATAATCCCATATGATAGCACCCACACACACACTGATACATCTTTCAAAAAACACTTTTATTTACAACCATACACGTAATGTTGGCATTTCTGGCTTTTTAAAAGTCGGGAAGTGTGACTTTGTTCACATTTACTTCCCGCCCTCTTATTACTGCCCTCATTTACTTCCCGCCCACGTTCCTTATCGGAATTTTTATCACAAATAATTATTAATAGTATGGTTGTAAATAAAACTAATTGTTACACTAGAATTATTGGAAGCTTGAATCCATGTAGATAGGCCGCCCTGCTATTCCTGATATTATGAAATAGTGATTTCTTGTCCTACATTCGAGCCAAGATATCTGGATTGCTGCGGTAGGACAGTTTCCCTCAGTTGAAGTGGAGTGCAGTCCTTGAAGGCTTTACTACTCAACATTTCTTCTATAATCTATTCAACAGTAAGATCATAAGTGCTCAACTCTTGTCGGCAAGATTTTTATTTTGTATGAGCATTGGTTGCTTGGCAATTAAACTAGATCAAATTGACGTAAAGAACCCGAGCGCGGAGCGCGAGGGTTCTTTTCCCAAGAATTTGATCGAGTTTAATTGCCAAGCAACCAATGCTCATACAGAATAAAAATCTTGCCTGACAAGAGTTGAGAACGAATGATCTTCGGTTGGAGAATTAACTGAATGAAGCGTTAAATACGTCAAATTTTGAACAACTTTATTTATGAGAACAATTATAATTATAATTAAAAGTACAATTAGTGAACGTAGCTTGAGAATTATTTTGTTTTGAAGTTGATGGAAATGCGACATGAGGTAAATCTGAACTAGAATTTTGATGAATGATGTTTGAGTTGGTGTGTCGTATTTGGTTGATGATGTTGGTGTGGTGGTTCTCGTCAATATGAAGATATGGTTTTATTGAAGATGCATTACTGTGGCCAGTAATCTTAATTAATTCTTGTTCATTTATTCCAGATTTTGTTAAATGCGAAACAATACTAGAACGATGCGAGTGATTTGTCAATTTCCTTTTTTTAATATCTAATCCAATTTTTACCGCGGAGGACTTGGTCCACTTCGCAATCTCATTGTGACCTACAGGAGAATTTTTGTACCATTTTCCAGTTGTTTTCCAGTGAGGATTTGCAGTTAAAAATAGTCTATTAGATGTAATGTGTGGACTACGTTTTTCTTGCAGTTTGTTGAATAACCTTACTGGACATCGGTCTATGTTTTCCTTGTTAGGCGTAAGCCACTTATTCTCTGCGCATTTTTCAGCACCACCTATATTATTTAAAGTTTAATGAATTTCTTTAGTTATTGTTAACCTACCTTGACAAGTTTTTGTAAATATAGGATTATAAATAATCCTGCCTGTCGCACATCCATCGTTTCCTATTTCTTCTTTAAAATAGTCCGTGATACAATTGCTTCCTTCCCCACCGCGCCACGCTAATTCAAAAGAAACAATGTGGAAAAACTTTTTCTGAAGACCTTCTGGAGTATCTTCGTCAAAGCTGTTTATAATCTTGTCAATTTCTTCAAGAGAGAATGCTTCAGCGCTTACTTTCCCTTTCTCCGGAATTGATTGCAGCTGCTTGCGTTTGGTGTTCCTCGCTTCTCGTGCAGCTTTGAAGACTATATCCGAGAATGGGTCAATTCTTCTATTATATTTGTTAAAATACAAGTCTTGCACTAACTTGGCGGTTGTATTCCATAGCGTTTTTACACAAGATTCCTTATAATCTTCTCCATTACGTTTCCGCATATTAAATGCATAATCTTTTAAAATACTTGCAATCATATCAGTGGACAAAGATTCGCTTAATTCATATTTGCGTTGTTGGCAAAATTCTGCAAATTGATTCCACACACTTTCTCTACACTGAGTTGTCTTTCTCGGAATCGAATTTTGAATGTTTTCATTAATTGAAGCGTCAGGAATGTTGCCGAAGCGCGACATTTTTACTTTTGTCAAAATAACATTTGATTTTTTAAATATTAATGGTTGCTAAAATAATGCTAAAACAATGAGGTATCGGCAAGAAAAATAGCATACATTCTTTTCAGTTAAAGAAATCATTTCTAACTTGTGATTGGTGCATGTGACACTGTTTTTAATGTCTCATTGGTCTACAACACTATGAAGTTAATTATCACCGAAAGAAACTGACGTATATTTATTTGACGTTTACGCTAGAACATCACAAATCTGACAACTCAATATGTCAAAACTTTTACCGGAATTTTTATCACAAATAAATATATTAATTATGGTTGTAAATAAAATAGTATACAAACCTCGGTGAAAAGTTTCATTCAGTCTGGAGATAAAGTTAATCTCTCGACAGTAATGAAACACTTTCCACCTCGGTATGTAATATACTGTTTTCTATTTCGGTGCTATAAAGTTCACTTAACGACAGCCGTTTTGGTTGCATAAAGTATTACTTTATCGCATGCTTATTTTATTTTTTTGAGGTTGGTAACAAAAAAAAATGCAACCAAATCATATTTAAATATCAAATATAAGCCTTTAATGTAACAAACATCTGCAATGGAAGATGTACAAAGAATAAAAAACACACATGCTAACATTTTATTTACTAATTAACAATACAAATTGTTAAGCAGTTTTCTGATGCTACTATTGAAATTTACTTCCCATGGTGAATCGTACAACTGTTATAAATGTTTGCTATAACACTATACTCTCTCTCAGAATAAGAAGGAGTGATTTAAATATCCCGCCAAAACATGGAACACATAGCTTAAAATTTAGTAGACAATTTGATGTGACATCATGACAATTGGGGTTAGGTTAGGTTAGGTCTTAAGCCGTCTGATCACTCATGTTCATGTTGTACAAAAAAGTACGGATTTTATTTAGTAACACAATAAAGTATAATAAACTAAAGTAAAAATGTAGGAGACTACGTTATGGTTTGGCTATAAACATAAAATGACATTTTGTCGAACTTACTTTCCCATGTTAAACTTGCCTAAGCAAGAACCAATGAAATACCTTAAAAATATACGCCATTTTCGCGCGATATTTGAATCATTCCTTCTTATTCTGAGACAAGGTATAGAAGATTCGTGTGCATTAATGGATATTCCAGGCATATTTTGGGAACACACTAACACGTACGGTAATATTCGCTTTATTATTTTTTTTTAGATCAACTTAAAAGTGCTGGTATTGTTTTTGAAAATTATGTCGACACTTTGTTGGCAAAAGATTTTGTAAATTGTCTTCTGCTATTTTGCGAATCTCTGGGGGCGAGCAATTATTTATTTCATCCTTTTTGTTAATAATTTGACATAATTTATTGCATAAATCAATCAAAATTTTAAACAAATTTACATATAACACCGCCGATATTCAAATACTTAAAATTTCTACTTAAAAATCAGAGTAACCAACATCAGAAAAAGAAAATTTCTGAAATGTTCGAACAAAACATGTCTCTCATTTTAAGCTTTTTTGAACTTTTAATAACCGAAATATAAAAAATAGTATAAAATACACGTTTCATAAGACATTTTGCGAACTTATTCTTTAGAAAACTGGCCTGGGGACTCGTTTTCTAAACTTGAACGCGTGCGCAAAAATCATGTCTTATGAAACTTGTATTTTAATATACTATTTCGGTAGCAGGGGACTTTAAAATGTGGACATCTGCAAAATTCTTCAGGTCGTAAATTTTCGTCTTCACAATACTTTCGTATACTATGTATAAGAAAGTAAAAGCAATGGAAATAAAATTTTGAATAATCATTCACATGAATTTGAAACAATTAGAGCAATTACTACTTCGAACAAAAATAAGCACGCATTAGGTAATTTTTAGATTAACACTGAGTTAATTGAAAATTTTAAATGAATTTGAAATTTTAGGTACAGAAAAATATTTTCATCACGGAAGAAATATTTTCCCTATCAAGTTCTGAAGGCTTTTCTTCATCCTTATTTCTTTAGGCTGTAATAATGGATAAGGTAGGTTTCAAAATTAAAAAAATTAATTTATCGGCATATCCCTATGCATAAAACAAACCCAATCCGAGGACAGATATTGGGTTAAAGGGAATAATGATTTAGGTGTTTGAGATTTATGAGACTGGTCGGAATTTGCGTTATAATTACAATGTTTACAATCTATCAAATTGTATAGAATACGGGGAGAGTAAGGGTAATACAATTATCGCTGTGTTTCGATATACATACAGAGCTACGGCGTAATCTTCTCATCGTTGGAAGCTCCGTAATAAGTCATTATTATGGGTACAGGGCCAAGGATCGTATAAAACTAATTTGCTCCGGGGCGTTATCTGGGATAATTTAAATATTGTTTGGAATAATGTATCTTAATCATAAATTTATTTATGGAAATACACGTACGGCTTGTAAAGCTATTGATAACTAATTGGGATTGTGAACATAATTGTTATGCATTTTAATTAAATAATGATCTTGTTTAGGAAACTTCAGGTCAAAGTAAATAACTCATATATCGATATACCACATATAAGCTTTACTCTTTTTTTTATTTATAAAGCTATTTTAATAAAATTTGATATATAGTAAATAGATAATATTTGTACCTTTCAAACGATTTTTGTTTTACTGAACATTTCTTCAAATTTAATATTAATATAATTCGTGACTTGAGTTAATAAATTATAGTGTTCAAAAAGAACTTGGCACATATCACCCAGTTTATTAGTGAAGCCCTTGAGAGAAGAAGTGGATGTGGTTTATACAGATTTTTCGAAGGCTTTCAATGTCATAGATTATTCACTTTTAATACAAAAATTGGATTCCTTCGGTTTTTTTTATATGACCTCACGCTTGTTATCATCTTATCTTACAGGCATACTTAATTATGTCCATCACATTGGCTGCCCTTCTAATAATGTTTATGTGCGCTCTAATTTGGTTCATCTCATTTCAATGTGTTCATTAATGACCTTAAAACTTCTATAAATTGCCACGTGCTCACGTGTGCTGATGATCTAAAAATCTTTAGACAAATTAGTAATAATGATGATTGTGTAGATTTACAAAGCAACCTCACTCTAATATATCAATGATTCTCAGATAACGGCGAACGACTTAAATATCGAAAAAGTGTATTTGTTTTATATAGAAAAATACCTAATCCCGTTTTATAGAGATATCACGTCAATCGTACTCCTCTTACAAGAAATGATATAGTCAGTGATCTGGGCGTTCTTTTCGATAATTGGTTATCCTTCTCAGAACATGTCAGTTCTATATGCCGTGGATCATCCATGTCTCTGGAATTTTTGATCAGATCACGCCGTGCCTTTCTAAATATGCATGCCCTAAAGAACTATACAATAGGTACATTAGAAAGAAGTCAACTTGAGTATGCATCAGTTATATGGTTTCACATTTATACTTACATGCAGTTAACAATTGAGCGTGTAGAGGAGCGCTTTTACTTTCTTATACGTAGTATAAGGAAGTATTGTGATGATGAAAATTTTCGAACTCGAGATTTTTGCAGATGTCCACGTTTTGAAGTCCCCTGTTACCGAAAAAGTGGTTTTTAAAAAATTTCTGTGTGTCTCTCTCTGTCTGTGTGTGCTGCGCTCCTCTGCGATGGGTCTTGTCTTTTCGGCTGCTGAGTACTGCGCTCCAGTTTGGTTAAACAGCCCACATGTACATAAAATAGATGCACAGCTAAATAACACCATGAGAATGATTGCTGGTGTCATCAAACCAACTCCCACACATTGGCTCCCAGTCCTAAGTCACATCCCACCCCCACAACTGCGACGAAAAAACGCTCTTACGAACGAATACAAAAAGATCGTGAACAATAGAAATCTACCCATCCATAAGGATGTCGAAGACGCCAACCTTAATCGACTTCGGTCTAGACGACCCCCAACAAGAACGGCAAGGGTGGCTGTGGAAAGTGGGTTCAATCTGACCGAAGCATGGACTCAAGAATGGACCGCACAACAAAACAATGATATGCCGTGCATCACACACAAGCCGCCGGGTTCCGATCTGCCACTTAAAACATGGTCCACGCTTAATAGAATTAGAACTCAACATGGCAGATGTGCATACTCTCTACACAAATGGGGCAAGCAACCGTCTCCCCTCTGCGATTGCGGAGAAACTCAAACCATCAGACATATCATAGAAGAATGTACCATACGATCATACAGTGGAAGACCTGAGGATTTCATGGTAGCGACCCCAGAGTCGATAGACTATATAAATAAATTAGATGTTCGTTTGTAGCCTTTTAAATTGTGTCTCATACTTTATGTGTATATATTCTATGTTGTACTGTACTTTAATGTGTCTAATAGCCATACGATAAATAAATGTGTGTGTCTGTGTGTCTGTGTCTGTCTGTGTGTGTGTGTGTGTGTGTCTGTGTGTGTGACCACGATAGCGGTCAAACCGCTGTAGATATCAATTCCAAATTTTGTATTTACGCGTATAATCTCCCTCTAGAGAACTGATAAGTTTTTCAGTTAAATCGGTAGACCGGAAGCAGTTTACTTCAGCGAAAAAATCTAATTTTGCCAATATTTCGTCAACTACTAAGTTTAAACAAATTTATAAAGAATTCACATATACCTAAAATTAAAATTTAGAATAATTTTGTTTACAAAGTTTTCCGAAATTCCTACCGGAAGTAGGTCTTTTACTCTTATCGAAAATCAGTTTTTTGCGAATATTTCGCAAGTCATGCTTTTTACACAAGTACGTTACGGGTATAAAAGTATTTAAAACATAATTTTCAATATCTTTTGTATAAAAAAAATTTTAAAATTCAGACCGGAAGTACCACCTTTACTCTTATCGAATACCGATTTTTTGCTAATATGTCGTAAGTTATGCATTCTATATAAATTTATCAAGAGTACAAAAGTATTTAAAACTGGATTTACAATATTTTTTGTATATATGAAATTTCAAAATTCGGACCGGAAGTAGCACTTTTACTCTTAGCGAGGAGCACTTTTTTGATAATACCTTGCAAAGTATGCATTCTATAGAGATTTATTAAGAGAATAAAAGTACTTAGAATAGGATTTTGAATAATTTTTGTGAAAAAAAATCTTAAAATTCTATAATTTGAAACGCTCATACGTATAAGAAAATCGTGTGGTGGCTACATCTCATTTTTTAAAAAGTTTTACCAAATTCTTCAATACGTAGTCACATCTTTGCTATAAATTGAGCTGTAACATACGTGTTTTTCTTTTTATGGATTAGTACAAGTTGACTCGGTAAAGCTTCTGTTACCCTAAAACAGGGATGCACAGACTTATAGGGAACAGGGGCCACTCGGGAAAATTATAAGTCAAGGACGGGCCACTACAAAGAATACTTATTGACACAAATATTTTTATTTTTAAATAGTATGAATTATTACAAATGATAAAAATAAAAGAACATTCAAAAATGTTTGTTGTAATTATGTAATCGGTTATTTCATGTATTACTATTGTGATGCATCACATTGCATTGACCTAACAATTTTGTTTATGTTTGGCTCCACATTACTTATTGTCACACGAAAAAATTGCTTCCAGATTTTCATTTGCCAGGCGGTTTCGATTTTTTGTTTTGTTAAGCTTCATCATTGAAATCATTTGCTCACAAATATACGTCGATCCAAATAAGTTTGCGCATTTCAATACATTTATTCGCAACTCTTCATAAGCGGTTTTATTAACGCTACGGTAAAAGTAAATTACCTTCATTAAACTTGTTTCGTAAATTATCATCATTTTGCATATCTATTAATTGCAACTGTATTGATTCCGGTGCATTTTCGGGTGAAATGTTGAAAGAATTGCTGAAAATGTCCAATACAGGTTCAACTTTTTTGAAGTCTACAAAACGATCATGAAAAGCTTGTATCAAAATATCAAGTTTTTCAATATAAGCGAAATTGACATCAATTTTATTGAATTTCTCCATATATTTTTTTATAGATCGGAAAATGGCTGAAATTGGCCGAATTTATTTGTGTCCTGAAAAGACTCAATTTGCATTGCAAGGACGAAACATGAAAGTATAACTGCGAAATCAATTGATCTTTGCCTTGGAGTCGCGTATTTAAGACATTTAAGTGATTTGTGATGTCTACAAGAAACGCTAAGTCACACAGCCAATCAGGGTTGTCGAGTTCGCTGACGTCCTTTTTCTTTTCCGCCAGAAATATTTTGATTTCTTCAATCACGTTAGGAAACCACCAACCCACGACTTAGCCACCTTACTTCAGTGTAAAACAGGTGATCCCATATTCGCTTTCAATATCCTCAAGAAATTGTTTGAATTGTCGGTGAACGAGACCTCGTCATTTTATAAAGTTTACAGTAGCTACTACAACTTCCATCACATTTTCAAATCCCAATAATTTTGAACAGAGGCCCTATTGATTTATAATGCAGTGAAACTCCATTAATTCCTTGGTATCTATGTTTTTAGTTTGTAAATACTCTTTTAACATAGTTATTATCCCAGATTTACTTCTAGTCGTAATACCAGATAATTTCGTTAAATTCAAATCCATTATAGAACATTTTACCAGAAGAGCTTTAAGCATGTCACTCCCCTTGGTTTGACATGTCAAAGAACTCATACCAATCAGTTCTTCACTCAATTTAAAATTTTGCGTTACACCTCGTAAAAATATTAAGAGTTGAGCAGTGGAAGTTATATCTGTAGATTCGTCCAGTGATATAGAAAAATACTCAAAAGTTTTCGATTTCGTAGCTAATTGCTCTTCTATATTAGCTGCTAATGTGGCAATTTTTCTTTGAACAGTCATCCGATTTAGTTAAATTTTCTCAAACTTCTTTGCATCTTTCTCACACATTTTTTTTGAGGCGATATCTAAACACTGCTTAACAAACTCACCATCTTTAAAAGGCCGATAAGTTTTCGCGTTTATTCGAGATATTTCATAGCTAACTTCAGTAGCTGTTTCAGCACCTTGAATTGGTTTTGTAAACACATAGCTTGCTATCAGTTCCCGTTGTAAAGAGGACATTTTTTGCGTTCGATTTTCGCCGGTTAATTTGGTAAAAGTATGATGCTGGGTTTCATAGTGCCTTTTCACAATCGTCGAGTAATCTAGTTGGTTCGACATATTTCTAGTCTCGTAATAATATGCTTGCAACGACGAGGAGCATACCTGTCCTACGTAGTAAACCTGAACAAGAAAGTAGCGGGCACTTAAAGATGCATATCTTACTAACAATTACAAAAGTTAGAATGAAGTAAAAAGTTAAGAAATATTGATTTGAATGGGTTTTTACCGTCTTTTGTAGTTTTTCGAAAAATTTTTAAAATTCGTTGGCGGGCCGCATAAATATCGACAGTGGGCCGCGGTATGTGCATCGCTGGCCTAAAACAATAATGTTTACTTATTTTTTTTTTGAGACATATTTTATAACATGGTGGTATTGCTGCGGCGTAAATATATGTTCATGGCGCCTTAAAAGTTTTTCCATTCTCCCGAAACCCCTGTCGGAGTCTAAGTAGGAGTGACCAATCTCCGAAAAGTTATGATCTATACTTTTTAAGAGCCTTTTTAAATCATCAGCTGATATATACAAACAGTATTAAAGTTTCTATTCTAAGCTAGCGCATTCGTCTTGCCAGATAATTAAATTTTGTGCGTCTTTAACTACTTGGCAACTATTCACAAAGTTGTATAAGCAACTAGTAACTTCGGAACTACCTCTTCCAGCAATACTCTCGGTTCAAGTTTGCATAAATGACTTGTCGCCATCTATTGTCACCATGTGGATGCCAAAATTATAAAACCAAATTTGTCTTGGATAGAATGCTTTGAAGGTCGTCAATTTAGGTAGAGGCATTGTTTGCTGCAGATCCACCGTGATGATCTAAACTCTTTTTAGCCATTTCTCTTATACTGTTTCTGACACTCACATGCAACCGAAGCATTTTCTTTATGTTCGTTCTTTGCGTTTCCGGCATCGCATGTGCCATGTGTCACTGTTAAGCTGCATAAATGACAGGTTCAATTTTTTCTAAATATGGATGCTTACGAGAATTTACTCACAAAAAATTCTTCCCTTCGCATTTCATTTACACGTTCTGCCAACTACAAACGATAAATAATGGATGTGAATAGAATAGAATATGCCTGAATAATGGGATACTTTGGAAGAATTCTTTTAAATTTTGAATTATGCTTCCACCACGTTGTTGCACAAGTTATGTGGGCTATTTGAATGACGAATATTGCAATGGTGCAGAGCCATCGCTTTATATTTTTTCTTATGATTTAATTGTGGTTATGTAATTTGTGTGCTATCAAACTAATAATAACATTTTTCATCTATTGCTAACTTCTAATCATATCAATAGCTGTAATCCTGACATACAATAATTAAAAAAGTGTCTCATTTTATTTGTTCAGAACTGTATATACGAATAATGTCAATAATCACATTATACCCTGTCTCAGAATAAGAAGGAGTGATTCAAATATCCCGCCAAAACATGGAACACATAGCTTAAAATTCAGTAGACAATTTGATATGACATCATGACAATTGAGGTTAGAAGAACTGTATTAATACTAACTAAGGATTTAGCTGTTTTGTGTTTCATTTACTACTTTCATTAAAATAGATGGATGTGCCGCTTTTCATTCTACCAGTCAAAGCAGCAATACGAGTGCACGGCAATTGGAAAGAGGAGAGTAACGTTATAAACACAAGTGAGAGTAAAGTTATAAACACAAGTAGGTGCATACATCTATAATTTGATGAATATAAATCTCTTAACATTCAAATCTGTTCATTCTAGTTTTTCAAAAAAAATCATTAGAAGAATCTATGGATAAAGATATAGGCCCAATTTACAAATGAAAAGAGTAGACTTTGTTCAGAGCGTTTTGAGAAGGATTGCCATTATAAATATATAATTACTGCACATTTTAGTGAATGTGCTAAATGATAAATCATTCGTATTACTGCTACAAACCTTGAGGAGGTAAATTCAAGCAACTACTCTTGGAAATGTGAAGCTTACATAGAACAGTAATAAATTGAAAAATTTACATCTGTTGAAGTTGTTTACATGACCTGCAAAGATAATTACATATACCTACACATTACTAATTATTATTCCCTATTAAAATTGATGTATTTTGAAAATATATAAAGTATAACACATTTTTATTTCTATTATATATTGGAAATTAACAATAATTTAGTGTTCACAAAATTTACATAGTCGGCACAATTTTTCCAAATACTTATTGTAACATTTGTAATTGCTTCTGTCAAAAGTTCTCGAATAACTGATATTCTGAAAGGGGATTTTTTTGAAGCAACTTCATCTTATGTATCAATTCAGAACGTATATGAAGTATTCTTAATTGCCTATCTTTATCGATATGGCTTTTTAATCCGACAGGTTTTCAACAAAGCGTGTCATGCACTCATTATACTTGTGGCAATCCAAACTTTTTCCCAAATATTCTCCACCAGATATTTTCACCTTTTTCTATTAGTACAGGTTTCTTTACGTTTGACATATCTGAAATATAACATGTATATGAACATGTGGTAATATAATTAGTATTTAATTAACACTTACTTGAAATTAATTCGTCAATTCTAGAATATGTGTGAGTTGTTCGATTCATTTATGGTATGAACTCATCTATAGTTATTTTTGCAATGATATTAATTGTTGGACGTTTGATTTTTGCACTGTCGTACAGTATTTTTGACAGATTCATCAAATTCAGAGTTTCAAATGCCTGATCACTTGTTCCTTAGGTCTTAAGCCGTCTGATCAACTCATGCTCGTGTTGTACATAAAAGTACGGATTTTATTTAATAACACAATAAACTATAATAAACCGAAGTAAAAATGTAAGACACTAGGTTATGGCTTGACTATAAACATAAAATGACGTTTTGTCAAACTTATTTTCCCATGTTAAACTTGCCTACGCAAGAACCAATGAAATACCTTAAAAATATACGCCATTTTGGCGCGATATTTGAATCACTCCTTCTTATTCTGAGACAAGATATAGTAACTATAGAATAGTAATTCTTAATAGATGAATAATTATTTCAAAATATTTAGTATAGTAGACAAAATTATTAAAAATACCTTGGAGACAGTCTATTTATAAACAGAGGGGGGGGGGGAGAATGATTTTCTTCTGACGAAGGGTTAATTTATTAATTAAAATTGATATTTCCTAATTTGGAAATTGAAGAAATGCTTTACTAATTCCGTATATTGCCAAGTTATCCAACAAAAACCTAAATGTCAAGGAAACGGAGATTAAATTCCATGTTTCCGAAAATATCTGAAACACTCGCTAACAAACGGTATTTATTTAGGAACTTCATTAGAATCCTTTTGTCTTCCGTCGACTCTGCAATAACAAAAATCTTAAAATAGTACAGACATCAAAAGAATATCGCCGAAAAGGTAATAAAATAATTATTTCATTGCGAAAGCGATAATTCAGAACAATCGTTAAAAGTAAATTAGCAATATGAGTAGGCGACAAGCTGAAAACGTCAGATCGCTGAGCGGCTCAGAACAATGAACTTGCTTTATCCTGATTTTATATAGGCGTCATGCCGAAGAAGGAAACTTAATGTTTCAATTAAAGTTCGGTAGAATGACGACGTTGTTGCCTAATTTTAGCGACAAAGAAATACCTCACCATCTATGTAAACAACCCTATATATACATTCAAACCGTATTTATGTAATCTCTAGTATAACCTATATACTGATGAGTTATTTTCGTGATGGAAGGTAATTACGTTACACAATGTCGTCTCAGCCCGTTAACCTTGTAAAATATATTGCTTGGATTCGAAATCATGATGGGATCATATGGGGTATTATAAAATAATTATCGGTGATTATATTCTAGGTCGATGTCTACATTATAATGGCTCGACGTTATTATGCCGTTTATTAGGACGCATATAAAATGTAAGTAATTCGTCTCTAAGTGATCTGCTTCAGTATCCCTATAATGAAACTAATATGTAGGATTATTCACAATTCCCTTTTGAGATTACCAAAAAGCATGTGACAATATGCAAGACATATATATATGTAATTTATTTTGAAATCATGGGTGTAGCGGCCCTGTATTTGAATAAGTTTTGTTTATATAAGAAAAAACAAACAATGGTTTTTATTTCAGAAATAAAAACATTGTTACAAAAGAATAATTATCCACTTTCACAAATTGATAAAATTGTGAAACAACAGCTTCACAAACATTACAATCAAAAAAAACCTAAACAAATACAAAAAACAACAACTCACAAATATGTCCCAGTACCTTACATCCCTAACCTTTCCGAAAAATTAAATAAAATACTCATACCATATGACATAAAAGTAGCACACACAAACTACAATAACCTAAACTACCTATACACCCCCCTTAAAGACAAAATCCCTAATTTAAAAAAAACACACATAGTTTACAAAATACCATGTAATGATTGTAACGGAATATATATAGGACAGACACAACAGTATTTAAAGGACAGAATAAATGGACACAAATTATCGAATAACATTAGTAGCACACACAAACGTGCTAACAGTACTGCACTTAAGAAACATACAAATAAAACAAATCATACTTTTAACTATTCAGAAACTGCAATCATAACCACTGAAAAAAACACCAAAGCTCGCAACATTTTAGAAAGTATCCACATACAAAAACATAAAAACGCAATAAATGATAGAACAGACATTAATAACCTTTCCAATATATATTTCCCTATTTTGTAACAAATATATGGACAGCACTGTGTTTTCCTTAAACATACGAATTCTTAAAATAAAAAAACCAAAAACAAACAAAATAAAAACATCCACACATAAAAATCGTGAAATACAAACACAAGTAAAAATACACATATAGACATACATTTTAAAGCACCGAGCAATAGAAATACACACAGAATCAGTAAAGTAATTGAATTATCGAAAACAGATAAAATAAAAATGTGTACATACCTCCACTTAATCAAAATAAAAAAGAAAAAACAAAAGAATTATAATTACTATGCAGGTGGGAAAATCTATAAAGAAATCCACTGAAAAAACAGTGTTAAATACATTTTACTTGACATTTTATTATAACATACAAGTAAGTTATTTTACTATTTTACTATTTTACATTTTAATCTGATATATTTAAATTGTGTTACAGTTATACATTTTTGAAAAAGATATTAAAATGATATCGAAACGTTAAAAACCATTGTTTGTTTTTTCTTGTATAAACAAAACTTATTCAAATACAGGGCCGCTACACCCATGATTTCAAAACAAATTATTTAAATAACGGCCAAGAAAAAAGGACAAGGAATAAAAAACCTTTACCTTCTTAAATAATATATATATATATATATATATATATATATATATATATGGTTTGAAGTAGTCTTTGCCATTATATATTAATGTCAGAAAAGAGTGGGGTCTAATTCCAAAGACTACTTTTAAAACATTTTATGTTTTGTACTACCTGTCTACCACTAAACCACAGCATATTTTATATCACTTGAAAGCTAAAAATTATGCCAATATGGCACTGTAATAAAAAATAGGTGTTACTATTTAAAAAAACGAGTACCTGTCATTTGAAAATGAAAATTTTTTTTTTTCTATTTTCTTTAGTAATTTCAACGTGAAATACATGTTTCCTTCGCCAATGCGTGTAAATGTGAAAAATACGTTTCTTAATTGTTTTCAAAGCTAACTTTGATGGTTGTTACATTTCGACAATCGTTGCGAAGCAGTTTCACTTTAATGGATAAATTTAACAGATACCGCCATCTTTGACAGAAATGTCAAAAGTTAACCTGCACTAGATGGCAAATTTTCAGAAGAAACAGAATATGAACAGAAATAATAAATGTTGTATTTAAAAATTCAAAATTAACGTCACTTCCGGTTTGACCGGAAGTGCTATAGAAAAACTGAGTGTACCTGAAGAAGCCCACCAATCACTCATATATACGGTCCGAATTTCAAAGTTTTATTTTAACTAATAAATAAATGGCGTGCTGATACATGATCTCGTTGACACCCGGTATATAGGTGTCGGTCGGAAGGTATAGTACTTTGTTTGATCATAACTTTTGGTTAAATGAAAGAGAATGGATCTAATGTGATAAATGATTGATTTAACGTTAGTAATTATGTATGAAATATAATGTAAGATAAATGTCCAGCTCTGTTAGCTTCGCAAATGCGGGATTTTTTGAGCATACTTTACCCTGTATATCAAAAATTTCATCACGAATATTTTGTTTGAGTTGCTCAGGAGTTTATGGTTTGTTTGCGTAAATATTTCTTTTCAGATATCTTCACAAAAAAGGTCCAGGGCAGTCAAATCCGGCGATGAAGGGGGCCAATCAACATCAGCATTTTTTGAGAGAATTTGTGGAAAGAGGTCTTGCAGTAACTCCATTGTAATTATGGCTGTGCTGGAATCACACGTTAATTAAGCCCAAAGTATGCAGTTCTGGCGTCAAAAGTTGTCAATCAAGTCACGATATAGGTCGCCAGTGACAGTCATCGTTAAGCAGTTTTCATTTTCAAAGAAGTAAGGTTCAATGATTCCTCCCGACCAAACTGCACACCACTGTCACTTTTAATGAATGTAAAGAAGACTTATAAGTAATTTGTGGATTTTCCATTGTCCAGAACCGACTATTTTCTTTATTCACATATCCATTCAAATGAAAATGCGGCTCGTCACTCATTATTTCTTCATAAAAATTTGGGTTGCCATAGGCGAGCTGTAACATCCTATTGATATATGTACGGCGGTGTAAATAGTCTTGTGGAAGAAGCAGTTGTTTTAATTGAATCTTAAATGGAAACAATTTTAAATCCTTGTGCATAATTATGGCCAAAGTTATAAACGAAGTTCCTGAGCACGGTGTCGAATTGAGGTTGATGGATTGTTTTAAACGCTTTCTTGAACAATAGCAATAATCTCACGCAATCTTGCAGTACGTTGTGGTCCACGCTTGGGTCTATCAGCTACAGACTCTCTTCCTTCGAAATCATTCACTAGACGATAAATAGTGCATGTTATTACTCCCAAAAATTCCGCGTAACTTTCTCATCGTACATTAATCAATGATTGATTGTCACATCTTTTCTCCACGACTGCAAAACATGGACTGTCAAAACTAGTATGTACCAAAATGGCGGCAGAACAAAGTGGTATACCTTTTCAGCCGACACGTGTTGTAAAACTTACGCAATAGGCTTTAGAACATAAAAAGGTGTTTTCTGAAATAGCCATATTTCAATACGGGGCTATTTCAGAATATACCCCGTTCAAGAGATATTCCACAATATCTTTGTAGGGAATTTACTATTTTTTTGGAATAATGAATGAATGAATGAAGAATTCCTTAATAGATTTACTGCGCCGTCGTTATAATATGTTTTGTTTGTAGTTAATGTGTATTAATGTATTCTATAATATTATCTTTTTTCTTGTTATGTTAGTTGATGAAATTATTTTTTTGTTGTTGATTTATATTATATGTATGTATATCTCTTTGGCAATAAAAATATTATTATTGTTATATGTTCTTTCTCGAACGCAAACGTGACTTGTTTCTGCTTTTTCGTGATAATTATTCAGTTTCGAACAGAATGCGCCCGTTTGGCCCGTTTGGTTTTAACGGACCACTGTTTGCCCATGACTGCCCATGAGTGTAGTAAATAAAATTAAATACACACGATTTTTTTTCTTTATTCTTTCTCTCGCACATGTTTGTAAATTAAATCAAAAATGAATGTAAACAGTTTAGTTTTTAATTAAAGGATGAAGTGTAAAGCAAGGAAAATAAAATGTTTCTCCTCCACAAATTGAGTCTAAACGTTATTATAAAGCAGGCCTTGTGTCAGTCATAAATTACATTCTAAAGTCAAATTCTTTTCCCCCGTTTGTGCTTATGTATATAGTTAACAAAATGTGTCTGGGCTGAACGCCGTTCTTTGTAATTTTGGTGATATTTACATACATACATGTCATTTTCGTAATGTTCATTGTGGTACAGCTTTACATGGTGTAAATTCATTTTTCCTCTTTACCTATTAATCGAAGCGGGAAGACTGCGAATGTATGTACAGCATGCATGGATTACGAACAAATTTATGGTCTGTTTTGCAAGTCAGATTATCAGGACGAGCCACACAAAGTAGGAAAATGATTTAAATGCATTAATGGCAGTCCAACTGAACGTGCTAAATCCTTTCAACATCGGCCATTTTGTTATTCGGTGATAAAAAATATAATTATATGATTGCTTTGTGAGAATATCCATACTGATAACAGATAACGATACCACAGCAATGAGTATTATTGTTGTATTTATCTACAAATTCAAAAAGTATTTGTTTGGAATAAATGCATGAAGCTAGTACCCAACGTTGGTTAAATGCCTGAAATAAAAATATGATTTTATTACTGTTTCGCAATATTAATAATAATTTATTCATTCTTTGTGCCCAAAACATAAAACTCCTCATAAATAGATAACACATACATATACACATGTTAAAATGATTACAGTAATTAAGTAAACACTCATATACACATAACATGCGATCGAAATTGATTCATATGACTTATTCTATTTTTCCAAGACTTGACATCAATATCCCCATCTACATTTTAATGTGAACTTTAGCGTTTTAGAGAAATCACTAAATTTATTGTCATTTCTAATTCAAATTTATTATTGGAGTTCGCATACATATTTACATTCCAATAATTGAGCTTAATATCGTTGAGAAATATTTAAATTAAATTTAACAATATCCGTTTCTTTCATAATAACCAACCAAGAATATCCCGACACTTAATGAACGATAAAATTTGGATCATAAGGAATCATGGCAATAGACACACTTAGGTTATCCTGGGCACCTCGGTTTTAACCTATATATTGTGGAAGACTAAACAAAACTTAAGGATTTCTTTGCCACAAAAAAACAGAAAAAGTCTTCAAAAAAAAGAGGCATCAAATTTTGACAAAAAGTTTGGTTTGAAAAAGTATTTTTGATGGAAAATATTATTAAATCAATGATTTTCGGAATTAATAGTTTTCTTTACATAAATTTATTTAGAAATGTATATTTGGTGAAAATAAAATGTTATTAGTTAGGTACAGTAATTTTTGTGAGGTTAATCTAATTTTTAAGCCTTATTAAAAAAAACTATGCCTTTTTAAGTGCCTTTTTCTGTTTTCTTGGTGTCTTTTACTTCGGTCTTTAGTATAAATATAAGCCAAATACAATTTGAATGCAGACTATAAGGAGAATATGAAGAAATAAGTGACTAAGTAGAAATTAAATTTTGATTACTTTAATTCTTGTAGAACTTTCTTTTATCCAATAGCAGTTTTTTTTGCAAATATCTCGTAAATTATGTATTCTGTACAGACGTATTAAGAGTACAAAAGTATTTAGAGCTCGATTTGGAACAAAATTTTGATAAAAAAAATTGAAATTCGAAATGGAAGTAACATCGTTACTCCTATCGAATGCAGTTTTTACAAATATTTCACAAATTATGCATTTGATAGAGATTTATTAAGTACTTAGAGCCGGATTTGAATACTTTTAGTTCAATAAGAAATCATAATTGGGACCTGAAGTATGGGAGTATGGGGTATAATGATCCCTCTAAGACAAAACACGTCGTAGGGGAAGTACGGTACGAGCAAAAAATAAATATATTTTAAGAAAAAGATCATACTTTTCTCAGTACTTTGGTATGGTCGTCAAGGTTGAATCATTAAAAAACATTAATGGAAATGAATCAATGTGTACTTCGTAAAAGGATGATTTTGCCCCAAGGGTAGAGATAAAAGGATCTCATGAGGCGGTTAAAACGATCCCACCCCCAGTAATAGCATTGAAGCTTTTTGTTGCGGTTTTGATAGGCATTCCATTGTAAACTCATCCAGAACATTTTGCATACTTTTTGGATCCCAATTCTTTCTTTCCGTTTTTCGTTAGTAGTGCCGTGGCATTCTGAAAAAGTAAAAAATCTGAAGAACAATAACTGAAATAAAACTAAAACAGTAAATGGGGGTAAAATGATACAGGGATCATTTTGTACGACGACGAGAGATGTGCACAAACTCGATTCGATTAAAAACAATACATATAATTAATACAGATTCTACGAAGCACTTACCTTGCATCGGAAAGTCACACAACACCGAAATCCAAACCAGGAGTTTTTAAACAGGTTTTAACTGATCACATGGCGTATGCGTGCGTATAAAACACTTAAATTTCAACATTCTGTCACTGTAAACCAGATGGCACCATTAGTTTTTGCAAAATTATCTGGGATCATTTCACGTCCAGAAATCATTATACCCGACTCTCCCCTAATCTTTTTTCTCACATGTGTTTTTATTAAGAAGATACAGAATTTAAAATTGAATTTGGAATAACTGTTGTATACACACGCACACACGTATAAAATAGTCGTGTGGTGTCCACACATCATTTTTTAAATTCACTTAATCGATGTAGTGGTAATTAATATTGCGCGTTTGTTTGTTTTAGGAATGTAAATGTACCCTTGCGTCACCATAATTGTGTAAATGTATACTAATGGGCCAGTCATTATTTCAAGGCATTTTCATAAATATTACACAATGTATTAGTCAATCATCGAACAAATAGAAACAAGTTGACGACAAAGCTATACTATTAATCAAATTCGATTGTTTCGGTTTTTCTATTTGGTTTATTAAACTAATACAATTTTATCTGACCCGTTGATAACATTATGCTTTAACAACGGATTTTTCTCCTATGTTATTTTACAATCTACTGGTGTACCTCAAGGATCTAATCTTGGTAATTTACTTTTCATTATCTATATTAATGATTTGCTTGAAAGCCATGATTTTGGGTATTTCATTTACATCAATGATTTAATAATGTACACCACAATACTCTTACTGAATTTACGTGTGAATTAACTTGACTAACAAAATCAGTTTAAATATTAACAAATGTGTAGTTTTGGTTCACTCATGCGGTACTAATATAATTAACTGTCCCATTGAGTCATAGTGTATAACAATAGTGACGTAATTACTTGAATTGATTCCTGCTTCTTAACTCAAAATTGACATGTTATGATCATATACTGATATTATCTTCATCTCCATCAAACTATTTGGTTTTGTCATAGAATGGTCACTTACCGTTCATAAAATACTTACTATAGTGACATTAGTTTACCATGGTTTGAGGTAAGCTGGAATATAGGATCACATGTCGTTTGGTAGAAAGAATACAGATGAGATTTCTTATTAGATACCGATTTTTTAGAGAAAATGGTGAATACCGTAGTCGAGATTCAGAGTATTATATGTATTCGACGTGATCATTCAAAACTTTTCAACTTCAAATTGAGAATACTCAACTTCAAAATGGGAATAATCAACATCAAATTGAGAATTAATTAATTTGCAGCTTGCGTTGATGTAACAAAACAATACCAAACTTAAGTGTTACTGAGTATCATTTAGCGTCAGTGCTTAACATTTACTGACATTTACCATGCTGTAATAAATCGGCTTACGCGATTTATTTGTTAAAATTTTATATTTTAGTTTCATGCATTTATGTTATTATTTTGTATTTTTCCCAAATCATTCCGGTCAATATTTCGTAAACCCCTCTTCTTAAATTAAAAAGGGCGGCACAAGAAATCTTATAAACTAAAACCACACCTATCGTCTATATTCACGGACCAATGAGAAATGTATACATATTGCTAAAAAGAAATATATTTGTTCTAAGTCTGTCAAGGGAATTGAAATATACAAGTTCCTTTAAAAGAATGCATAAATATTCGTTAAGGGAAGGTATAAGTGTGTGAAATAAAGCTGTTACGTGTAATTGATATACGGAACTGTTGGCACCAGTCACTTTAAAGCAGACGGTCAGTGGATATCCTTTACATGAGTTTCAAGTAGTTTATTATGGGGTGGTTTGGAAACTCTATTGTTAAAGTTGCATAAATATGTCAATAGTAATTGGTAATGCGGAAAGTATGTAGAATTCTGAGTTGTAACAGAGCACAGACCACACTCGAAGAAGAACATGTGTGCGCAGCAGACCTTTAGCCAAGTGCGTTTTAGACATTCTTACGTCTACTGAAAAAATATTAGATCACACACAGTGGTGTCTAAATTATATTAATGAAAGACCAAAATAAGAAGGTACATGTAAAAGGCGTACTTTCAAGTAACATATGCAAAATAATTTCCACCAATAAGAAATAAAAATGGATTCTTTAACTGTATACAGGGCGTGACAGAATTAGACCAAGAACTAATAAAACTAGGTGCAGAAGAAAAATAAGGGAGAGTTTCGGCGGAGTCCCGGCCGGGGCACGGCGGGACTCCGACCGTTCCGAGAGTTCCGAAGTCCCGACAGTTCCGGCAGAAGTCCAATAGTTCGACAGGATCTCAACCTCGACTTGAGTCATCCTATCAAACAATCGCAGTTTTAAATTGTGTTTTAAGAAGTCGGTCTAATAGAGTATGAACTGTCTATAATTGTGTAACCAGTTTAATTCTTTTTGTAAAATTGTGTTTTATAATTTTTTGTATGTGTTTCTCTTTTCTGCGTTATATAAATTACGTTCAAGCTATTGTAATAAATAATTAAATTCACCAGTGAGTGATATTTGATTTGTGAGTTTGGTTAATTTGTGGTGGTGTAGATGATAGGCTGGATAACAATAAGGTCGGTAAGTCGTTAGTATATTTTGTTTTGTTTTGTTGTGGTTAATGTTAAATTTGGGCTTAAATTTACGGAAAATCATCAGCGGGATGAATATAGTTTTGCGTGAATAAGATTTCAGAAGCCGAGATAGCGCCAAGTACATTCTTTTAGTTTTGTTTGTTTGTTTTATGATTTATCGCATTCTGTAATGTTATTGTATTATAAGACAAGTACCTTAGCACTATTAAATATTTAGTTTTATTAAAAAATACATGTTTTCTTTATCTCAATCCCGTAACACCCCACGCTCGAAGAGATCATAGTTACTTGACCAGCTCGACGCGTTACTCAACAGCACGTGACACCTGAGTGGAAACAATTTAATATAATTATTGTATCTAATTAATGTAACTATAGTTTACATTTGGTGGCAGCGTAAATAATATTCTCCGATACCACAGGGGTAGGTTGTTACAATGCCTTACATTAAAAAACACGAAGCTGTCAAAATTAAGCAGCAAATTTGTGCTGTATATAATTTCAAGGTGACTGGAGATGGCTTACGATTAGATTGGGCGTTAAAAAATTGACAGCCTACCGATGGGGTAAAAATCAAGAAAATGCGGAAAAGCCACATGCGGGGTACAAAAATTTGTGAAAATCATGGAGGAGCATCGTCGATTTATCGTTCAATATATTGAAGAAAACCAGAAGTTATCATTAAAAGAACTTAAACTAAAAATGGAAGTGCAACATCAAATACATCTAAAGAAACACTTTGAAAACATTTGGACAAATTGTTGTTCACATTGAAAGACACGAGAGAAAAACTTGAAAGAGCAAATAGTGATGAAAATGAGATAAAACATCGTGAGTATATTCAGCAACATTTAATTTATTAAACGAATAATGTGCCAATTATTTACATGGACAAATTTTTTTTTAATTTATTCATTTCAAGAAGAAAAGGACGATCAAGAAAGGGATCCCGCTGCTGGTTGCCGGGGAGCCAACAAACACGTTAAAGGCTCTATTGGTAATATGGGAATGATTCACAACGAGGTCAGAAGAGGCGCCTTTAGAATTGAAGACGCAAATCAATTTGTCCGTCAGTGTTTGTGTGCAGCCTATAATATTTAGCAAACTCATCTGGGACCCGATTCTCGAGTCGAGAGAACAGAGATTTCGAGAGAACAATGGAGGGGATTCTCTTGATATGTTAAAAATCGTATTCTTGAACTTGAGAGAACGATCCCTTCTCTCAAGAGTTGGGAGAATATACATCTATCGGTTCAAGTCAAGCGAACATATTAAAAGTTAAGAGAAGCATGCGCATATCGACTTAAATTTTGTACATGTGACAGCGATCAATGTTGATGATACAGAAGAGTAATATAGGTTATATAGTATAACTAGTCGGGAGTACAGTAGAATAGGTATACTATACGTGCATTAAATTATCACACATTTTTGGAGTACCATCATATTGATACAGGTCACAACTTCAGCCTAGAAAATGTTAGTTTAGTTAAACAAAGCAACAATAGAAACTTAAGATATGTGGGAAGCCATATACATGAAAAAACATAAAAATTATCTCCTGAATAATGATATTTCTCTGAGTAATATCTTATTTAGAATTGTTAATCCATAATCCTGTCACTGTTAAATTAACCCGTTGTCTTTCTCAGAAATATTTTGTATTTTCCATTGAAATAATTCACAGAATGATATATTGTTAATATTCGTTGTAATTTTGCTTTCATCGTTTTTCAACTACCTTTAAAATTGTTGTGTATAACATGTATTTTTATTATAAAATGTCTCGTAGATAATAGGTTTAAATAATTATATATTAAACTTTTCATTAATATCCTATTTAGAATTGTAATCCGTAATCCTGTCATCGTTAGTTTTACCCGTTTTTTCTCATTAATATTTTGTTTTTACCATTGAACTAATTCTCAGAATTTTATACTGTTAATATTCGTTGTAATTTTGCATTAATCGTTTTTTCACCCTACCTTTAAAATTTGTCTGTATAACATGTATTTTTCTTATTATAAAATGTCTCGTAGGTAATATGTTTATATAGTTATTAAACTAATTTTGTGAAAAAGGTGTTTTATTTTATTTTATTATTTTTATTACTTATGTTATATTATTTCTACATGTATGATATGTAGAAAACAATGTTCACATTTCGATGTTTAGCCTAACACTTTCCGGAAATCCAACTGATATAACCGATAAACCCTTTCAACATTACACACGCTATTTAAAAGAAATTGTTTTCGTATTACATATTACCTAATATACACTGTTCTATACAACAATTGTCCTAATCCGCCTTCATTTGCAACCTGGCAACATTGCACTGCTATTTCCTACACGATCGACACACATCCCTACCTAAAAACAGCTATTCTTGAAGTTAGGAGAACGAGGGATGGGAGTGTGATTTATCACTTCTCTCAATAGAACGTCCACTTCTCTTAAGTTCGAGAATCGGGCCCCTGGTGTTGGTAATTGACAATGCTCCGTGCCATGCCAATATGGAAACCGTGTTTACTGAAAATTATTTCAGCAACCATGAATTGCTATGACCTACTCCTTACAGCCCAATGTTAAAGTCATTTTTTTTTGCTTTTGCGCTCTTCACTATTTGCCAAATGACTTTCTAATTATTTTATATAGTAGGCTTCCTTTATCAAATAAATTCCATTTCTGTCAAATGGTTTGTCAATTTAGTTTCACGTGCACAAATATTTGCATTATTACAATGGAAATAATAACAATAATCGTCAGAGAAATAATAAGATAAGCAATGAAGTACGCGAATTAATCATTAATTATTTGAATAACGGTGCTACGATGAAGAATCTTGTACAACAGTTTGGAGTTTTGCCGGATACAGTTAGAAAAATTTATGCAACATACAGGAGAACTAAAAATACTGGCAAAGTAAGTACAGGACATCGGCAACAAAAATTATCAAATGCTCAAAACGAACAGATTTGTGACTGGGTTTACTTGGATTGTACTTTAACCCTCCGCAAGTTGCAAGAAAAGTGCTTAAACCAATGGCCACTTCTTCAACAAATATTACTATCTACGATTAATAGAGCACTTAAGAACTTTTATTATTCTGTTAAAAAAGTGTTATTTGTTCCTGAAAGAAGAAATACACCGGATATTATTCAAGCTCGCTTTGATTACGCAGTGCAGTATAACAGAATGATGTTGGAAAGAGAAAAAAATGTTCTTTATTGACGAATACGGAATACAAATAAATTCTCGCGTTTCATACGGAAGATCTGTGAAAAATACCAGAGCATCAAAAACAAAAGCACAATTATATAAATAAATTAAGAGGGCGCAATTATTCTATTGCCGCTGCAATAAACGTAAATTATTTGTATTTGTTTCAAATTCAAGATGTGCCCTTTAATATACTGCACTTTTCTAAATTTCTCACAAGGTTAATTCAATATTTACATAATGACGGTGTAGAAGGGTCTCGTATTGTAATGGATAATGTAAGATTCCATAGAAGTGAGGAAGTTTTGGCCCTCATTGGAAGTCATGGTTATTTTTCAGTATATCTTCCTGCTTATAGCCTTTTTATAAATCCAATGGAAGAGTTATTCAACCAGTGGAAGCAGATAATAAAAAGAACCAGTAAAAATGAATTATATGAGGCAGTCCACAATGCATCTGAGCGTATAAGTCCACAAAATTGTTTAAATTATATTTAACACATGGAAACATATTTACACAACTGTTTACAAAGAAATGACATTTTGAATTAGTTATGTTTACATAGATGTTACAGTGTATGTGTATCTACACACAAAATAAATTTAAATTTCTCACTTTGGTGTATAAATTGATATATTTTTTATAAAATGATAGAGGTATAGATACCGGCATATAAACAAGGAAAGCAATTGATATAAAGGAAAAGTAATTTGACAAAAAGAGAATTTCATTTGACAAAAGTGCTGTTTCACCACGATAATGCACCAGCACATTCATCCAGAATTGTCGCGGCAAAGTTGCATGAACTGCACTACGAATTGCTGCCGCACCCACCGTACTCGCCTGACTTGGCTCGGGGAAAAAAGATTCAGCTCAAACGAGGAGGTTATCGTCGAGACAGACGCGTATTTTGCAGAGTTTGACAAATCGTATTTTTTGGAGGGGTTAGAGATATGGCAGAAACGTTGGGAAAAGTGTATTGTACTAAAAGGTGATTACGTTGAAAAATAAAAAAAAATTTGTGAAAAACTTGGGTCTTCTTTCCTAACACGGGTATTTATTGATCCTCCCTCGTAATAATAATAATATAATATAACTAAATCTTGCCTATGTCTTAAATCAGGTTGCATTTAAATTTAGTAGAATTATTTCAAAATAATTCATATTTACTAAGTAACAATTAGAAAAGCGTTCATAAATTAATAATAGTTTAAATTTTAAAAGCTCAACTTGTAGTTAATGACAAGATTATATAATAAAAGTTGGAGCCCTCAGATTTTAGAAGTATTACTCTACAACAAAGTAGATTTGAAATTAAAAAATATCAGGTTAACCATTAACAAAATGCTCGTTTATAATTGGTTTCGGTATTTTGCAAAACCATTTAAACTTTCTGAAGCGCGGAATAAAGCAACCCCTATGTGTGTGTAAAAGTGCATTGGGAGCAATAAAGGAGCGTGGAACTACCCTTGACAGTTTCTATAGTGTTCTTTCTGGATTTTTTAAGCTACTGCATATTTTATATGTTTTGTTAAAACGTCAGGCAAAAATAACTGCAAGCAAACACTAATTAAAAGATAAATTATCTTAGTTACGTATAAATATAATAATGTGAGAAAAATAGGGGAATATACACGAATATTTTGCTTCGTGGAGAGAAATAATTGTTATTTAGTCCGAAAGTTTATATGAATACAAATTAAGCAGTGCACAGGTATAGTATAATATATAATAAACAAGTCACAACAAAATTAGGAATCGACAAGAATGTGAAGATTACAGAAAATATTCACCTAAATTACAGAAAATTAAAAAATAATTCAATGAATAAGCAGCAACGTGTTTTTAAAATACATAGAAAAAATGAGGTGTGACCACCACACGACTTTCTTATACGTATGAGCGTTTCAAACTATACAATTTTAAGAATTTCTTTATACAAAAATTATTCAAAATTCTATTCTAAGTACTTTCATTCTCTTAATAAATCGCTATAGAATGCATACTCTGCAAGATATTCGAAAAAAAGTGCTACTCGCTAAGAGTAAAAGTGCTACTTCCGGTCCGAATTTTAAATTTTTTTTTATTCAAAAGATATTTAAAACTATCATTTAAATACTTTTATACTCGTAATATACCTGCTTAGAAAGCATGACTTGCGAGATATTCGCAAGAAACTGATTTTCGATAAGAGCAAAAGACCTACTTCCGGTAGGAAATTCAAAAAACTTTTTTAAGACAATTTGTCTCAAACTTAATTTTGAGTATATTTGAATTCTTTATAAATTTCTTTAAACTTAGTAATTGACGAAATATTTGCAAAATTCGATTTTTTCACTGAAGTAAACTACTACTTCCGGTCTACCGATTTTACTGAAAAACTAATCAGAGCTCAAGAAGGAGATTATATACGTAAATATAAAATTTGGAATAGATACCTACAGCGGTTTGACCGCTATCGTGGTTACACACAGGCAGACACACAGACACACAGCCAGACATTTTTTAAAAACCACTTTTTTGGTATCAAGGGACTTCAAAACGTGGACATCTGTAA
This sequence comes from Amphimallon solstitiale, assembly GCA_963170755.1. Lineage (NCBI taxonomy): Eukaryota > Metazoa > Arthropoda > Insecta > Coleoptera > Scarabaeidae > Amphimallon > Amphimallon solstitiale. The sequence goes on from OY720680.1 coordinate 89,524,564, forward strand.
AAATCTCGAGGTCGAAAATTTTCGTCATCACAATACTTCCTTATACTACGTATAAGAAAGTAAAAGTAATACATTATGTAGTTTTTGGCAGTTTATTCTAAGTAAAACAATATCTGAACTCAGGGCATTTCAAACATATCTAGTTTTATATTCGTGAAAGATATCATTCCCAGTAAACATATGGTAAAACTGTTTGTGCTATGCCAGTTAGTGTTTGTTATAGTCTTTGTGTTATCCGGACGACGATTTTATGAGGAACATATCTTCAAAGGTTATACCTTAGCCAAAAACGCTAGATAATTCTCACATTTATCCTTTTTATTTTGGGTTTTCTGCTAAAGATTGCAACAGAGTTAATGAAATACTTATGTATTTTTTGTTTTTTCCTAGATAGGTACTTTCATATTTTTTGTGTCATACCTTGTGCCACAATTCCCTCCATATTTAAATTAAATGTTCATAAAAACTACATAATTTGACAGTCTACAAACAACGTAATAACATATACCTATTACGAATAGTCTAGAAATTGAAAGGCAACACTACAACAGCATTTGAAGTATAGCTTGTATTTACCTCCAATCTAAGTCTATAAATGATGTCTACATTTGTCAAACTATTTCTTAGGACTCTATAGAAAAGGCCTCCGCAAAACTAAAGTATTTTTAGTAAGTAGAATATTTGTGCCGTTGTGATATCAGTAAGTGTATGTTGGGTATAAAATGTACCCGGCTAACATACATAATAAAAGAGATTTCATTATATACAGGCACAGGGGACGGATAGGATTTTATTCTATTGTGCTTGAGTTGAGGATCAGGGAAACCCATAAGCTTGAGCATAATGCTGTTGGTACCACATCAATTTCCATTAAAGCAGTCCTGTATCCTTCATAAAGACCACTACCCGCCGCCAATGGACTCTTGTCGAAGAGCTTTGACTTCCATTTCAACTCATCATAAGTAAAAGTAGTTTATACATAATGGTTTCCTCTTGTAATTCATATTTCCCACAAGAGCTTTTGATAACCATGTTCACTTTTATATATGTAGATGCTTCTATAAATAATAGTGTCCGGTAACAAAGCCGGTAATGGTCTTAATTTACATTTTGCGTTGTTTAATTATAAGTTGACGTATAATATCTGTCTCATCTAATAGTTGCTTTCTTTGATATAGTTCTCTCGTTACCTACCATCCTTTTTACATGCTTTCCTCTTAGTCATGTCTTAGTTATAAGTGTCATAGTGGCTTATTATTTGTGAACTTGACTGTTTCATAATGATGTCAATTTGTTTTCTTTTTGTGCAGCATCTAAATTTATTTGTTCAGCACAAGTTGGCACAGCAAACATATTTAACTTAGAAAATCAGCATATTTCCAAATTTCAGTGTTATTTTTCTTAATACAATTGATTGAGGTATGGCTAGGCACTTGGTGAAACATATTAAATAATAAAGGTAAAAGAAAGTTCACACTTGGTTATTTGCTTCACTAAAATTTTATTTACAAACTACACTTTGATAATTGTTTCGAACTTGTCAGTTCATTCTCAACTGAACAAAACAAGTTTTACTTAAAATTAGAATAGATAATTTGAGTAAGGTGGGAGCAACATTGTGAATAATATAAGGGAGTTATGTATTATGGGGGTTTTCCTAGTAATTAACGAGAAACAGCCTTAATAATAGGGGAAATTACGAACTCAGTTTGTTCATTTACTATATTTAATGATTTGTTTATTGCTTTCGATATTTCCATTATTTCCAAAAGGTCTAATCGTTTACTTTTATTTGCTGAGTGTAAAATTTCAAAATTATTTAATGATACCATGTGCTGTTCATTTATACAATGCTCCGATATACCTGAACATTTCTTGGAATATAAGATTGCAATCCAATGTTCTTCTATACGTGTACGAAAACATCTCCCAGTTTGACCTATGTAGAAAGCATTACAGTCCAAACAATTTAATTTATAAACGCCACATTTATCTGCTTTTTGAATTTTATCCTTATTATTTGTCCAGAGTTTACCAAGATTTACTTTATTTACTATTATAGTGTTTATGCCTAAATTAACTAATCTATTATTAATTTTATTCGTGGTCTTTCCTATGTAATTTATTAAACGATAATTACTTAATTCTAATTGGATCTTACACTAACAAAATTAAATGGCAAATTAGATTATAGTATTTACAGAAAACACACATACACTGATACCCTCACATCCGCAGATAGCAAACAACCAGATAGCATTAGGTTTTCCTCTTTCAACAGTTTCATACATAGACTATTAACCGTCCCCCTTTCAAAACCAAATTTTGATAAAGAAGTAGCAGTCTTGAAATGTTTAGCCGTGAACAACGGATACAGTCCAGATATTATTAATAGATTAATTACAAAGAAAAAACATAAACAGATTAATAAATAATTAAATGAAGTGATGGAAATCTCTTGGTGAAACATGTCGAAATATAAGTAAGTAATAACAAAAAACACACTTGGTATTGTTTCACAAATAAATATAATTAAATACTCGATGTACATTTCGCCTTGCGGCATCATCAGGAGATTACTGTAACTACCTACTTCTAACAAAAATGTAAATAAAATTGTACAAAAATAGAAATTATAAAAAGGTCATGGCTTATCTGGAAAGACCGTTTTTACAAGGCTAGGGTTTATTATCGGAGAATTTATGAGTTCTGTTTGTTCATTAAGAACATTGCCTGGTTGTAAAAGTAAACTTTCTTTTATAAAATAACCTTCTAGAACATTCATTTTTTTACTTTTATTTAAACTATACAGTACTTCTAAATTGTCTATTGAAAATTGATGTCCCGTGTCTAAAACATGGTTAGCTACACTTGAATTTTCATAATTTAATTTAACGGCTCGCATGTGTTCTGAGAATCTTAATTTGAAATTTCGCCCTGTTTGACCTATATAAAATTTACTACAATCACTACAATTAATTCTGTAAATTCCTGATTTGTTTAGTTTAGGATTCGCTGTTTTATTATTTGTTAATTGACTTTTTAAAGTGTTATTATTATAGAAGGCTATTTTAAAATCCAGTTTCTTTAAAACATTACTAATTTTCATACTTATACTACCTAAATATGGAATTTTAACCCATTGTTTTAATGTCAAGTCCTGGGACGGGGGAAATGCTGATTTTAATGTAATTGATTTGTTCATTCTATTGACTAATTTATCTATTAGAGATGAGTTATAACCATTATTTTCTGCAATTATTTTAATAGTTTTTAATTCTTTATTAAAGTTAAATGTGTTCATCGGTACTTTCAATAGTCTATAAATCATTGAATTAAACGCAGCATGTTTGACGTTAGTGGGATGATTGGAGGTATTTGGTATCAATGTATCGCAAAAGGTAGGTTTTCTAAAAATACTGTAATCTAATTTGTTGTTACAGTAGCCCCAAAGCTATATGGGCTACCTAAAATTCACAAAGAAGAAATACCTTTACGCCCGGTGGTTAGTTATGTCCAAGCTCCGTCTTACAATATTTGTAAATTGGTTAATGAAATTTTACCCGAACTAATTGAATTTAAACCGAAATATACCGTTAAAAATAGCCTAGACTTAATAGATAAACTTCAAAATACTAATGTAAGTCACGTTACTAAACTTGTTTCATTTGATGTAAAAAGTTTATTTACTTCCATTCCCATCCCGGAAGTAAAAAATATTGTATATTCTAGAATTAAGAAACATTGCCCGGATAAATCTTTAGAAATAGAGGAAATGCTGAATTTATGTTTGGAACAAAATTATTTCCAGTTTGGTGACAACTTTTATAAACAGAACAATGGCCTTCCGATGGGTTCCCCCTTGTCACCATTACTAGCAGACATTTTCATGGACCATTTCGAAGTTAACTTGTTTGATAAATACAGGACAAATACGTCACCGGTATCAGCATGGTTTAGATATGTGGATGATATTCTCTGTTTGTGGTCAGGTTCAGATAGACAGCTAGATAACTTTTTAGTACAACTTAATAAAATTAATAATAATATTCAATTCACTATAGAGAAAGAAGCACCTGATCGTTCTTTAAATTTCCTTGATTTAAAAATCCAGATTAGTAACAACAAATTAGATTACAGTATTTTTAGAAAACCTACCTTTTGCGATACATTGATACCAAATACCTCCAATCATCCCACTAACGTCAAACATGCTGCGTTTAATTCAATGATTTATAGACTATTGAAAGTACCGATGAACACATTTAACTTTAATAAAGAATTAAAAACTATTAAAATAATTGCAGAAAATAATGGTTATAACTCATCTCTAATAGATAAATTAGTCAATAGAATGAACAAATCAATTACATTAAAATCAGCATTTCCCCCGTCCCAGGACTTGACATTAAAACAATGGGTTAAAATTCCATATTTAGGTAGTATAAGTATGAAAATTAGTAATGTTTTAAAGAAACTGGATTTTAAAATAGCCTTCTATAATAATAACACTTTAAAAAGTCAATTAACAAATAATAAAACAGCGAATCCTAAACTAAACAAATCAGGAATTTACAGAATTAATTGTAGTGATTGTAGTAAATTTTATATAGGTCAAACAGGGCGAAATTTCAAATTAAGATTCTCAGAACACATGCGAGCCGTTAAATTAAATTATGAAAATTCAAGTGTAGCTAACCATGTTTTAGACACGGGACATCAATTTTCAATAGACAATTTAGAAGTACTGTATAGTTTAAATAAAAGTAAAAAAATGAATGTTCTAGAAGGTTATTTTATAAAAGAAAGTTTACTTTTACAACCAGGCAATGTTCTTAATGAACAAACAGAACTCATAAATTCTCCGATAATAAACCCTAGCCTTGTAAAAACGGTCTTTCCAGATAAGCCATGACCTTTTTATAATTTCTATTTTTGTACAATTTTATTTACATTTTTGTTAGAAGTAGGTAGTTACAGTATATTAAATTTTACTTTAGTTTCTCGAGAACTCCTGATGATGCCGCAAGGCGAAATGTACATCGAGTATTTAATTATATTTATTTGTGAAACAATACCAAGTGTGTTTTTTGTTATTACTTACTTATATAAACAGATTAATAAATTCTTATATGCAGCCCCCCAATTAGAACTAAGTAATTATCGTTTAATAAATTACATAGGAAAGACCACGATTAAAATTAATAATAGATTAGTTAATTTAGGCATAAAAACTATAATAGTAAATAAATTAAATCTAGGTAAACTTTGGACAAATAATAAGGATATAATTCAAAAAGCAGATAAATGTGGTGTTTATAAATTAAATTGTTTAGACTGTGATGCTTTCTACATAGGTCAAACTCGAAGATGTTTTCGTACACGTATAGAAGAACATAGGAAAGCAACCTTATAGTCCATGAAATGTTCAGGTATATCGGAGCATTGTATAAATGAACAGCACATGGTATCATTAAATAATTTTGAAATTTTACACTCAGCAAATAAAAGTAAACGATTAGACCTTTTGGAAATAATGGAAATATCGAAAGCAATAAACAAATCATTAAATATAGTAAATGAACAGAGTTTGTAATTTCCCCTGTTATTAAGGCTGCTTCTCGTTAATTACTAGGAAAACCCCCATAATACATAACTCCCTTATATTATTCACAATGTTGCTCCCACCTTACTCAAATTATCTATTCTAATTTTAAGTAAAACTTGTCTTGTTCAGTTGAGAATGAACTGTGATGTTCGAAACAATTGTCAAAGCGAATTTTGTAAATAAAATTTTAGTGAAACAAATAACCAAGTGTGAACTTTCTTTTACCTTTATTATTGTTATTTTTCTTCTAGTGTGGCCCAAGATGAACTGACCAAATTGACTAGTTTATATTAATAACCACAAAAAAAGTCAATAGCTCATCTAAACGGAAGGTAACAATTCATGCGTCAGTGTGTTTTAAGTTTAAAATTACTCTGAAGCTTCACTTTTGTAACCAAAAACTCTAATAAAATCACCAGACCTGTGCCAATGCATAATTTTCTAAAAAATTTTAAACACCAAACGGAAAACCCGTAGTATCTTCAAGCGAATATTTTTCAATGTGGATTATAACGATGATTTCTATACAACGATTAACATGTTTACAACTTACTTCTAATCAGTGTACAACAACTATTCTAATTCTTTTCCTGTTTTAACCTTTTATATTACCACATGTCCGTTAAGTAGCTCTGTAGTTCACGTCCTAATATATATGTATTGAATGTAGTGTTTCATAAATTAAGTTCCTTATCAAATTATTTCTTCTCTGGACCAGACGATATGCCAGCGCACTTCCTGAAGCACTGCAGTCCGTCCCTGCCTCTCCTTTCCATTCTTTTCAAAGTATCTTTTTCATCGTTTATATTTCCTTAACAGTCGAAAGTAGATTTCGTTTTGCCACCATTTATCTGTAACTAATGTCCAATCTGCGCTTTACCAGCCTTAGAAAAGACAGTGGAATCGATTGTTGCCAAAATTGTATCAACGTGCTAAAGTGAGAGAAGTACGAAGAGTAATCTTCTTGTGTATCATCACTTCATTTGTGATGCTTTGGAGGGTGGGTCCCAAGCTGATTCTGTTTACATTTATTTTACTAAAGCGTTCCACCGCGTAGACCATAACTTTCTTGTTTGGAAACTCAAGGCGTATGGTGTTTCTGGAATACTTTGCTATTGGTTCCAGTCGTGCGCATTGGTTTTACTACATCAAATCCGGTTCATGTAACCTCTGGTGCACAGGGGTAGATATTTGGCCCAAATCATACTCATTCCTTTTATAAAAGATATCATTTTGCTATAAACTTCTGCAATTCATTCTTTTCGTTGACGACTTGAAACTGCTCAGGATTATTTCTTCACCACTATATTGCTAAGAACATCAATCTGATATTGACGGTATTTCTACCTGGTACAGTAAAAACAATGTAACACTAAACGTTCAAAAATGTAAATTAATAACCTACACTAAAAAGAAAATGCACATTTATCATGACTACTACATAAATGGAACCGTTCCAAAAAGTGCAGACTACATCAAAGATTTGGTGGTAACACTTGAATCTTCTCTTTAAATGACTGCATGCGGAATATATCATTTGTTAGGCAAACAAGTTATGTGGATTTATTCGGAGGCAGACTCGGGACTTCTTCAATATCAATGGTATAATCTATTTTTTTCAAGAGTTTGGTGGCGCCCTATTCTGGAGTTTGGCTGTATAATATGGAACCTGTACACAGTTATACATTCGGAGAGGATTGAGCGTATACAACGTAAATTCATAAATTACATCTTTTCAGTATACCGGCAATCAATACAAAAAATTAACATTTATTCTCCGTAAAATATTAAAGACCTCGTATAGGTTTATTGTCCACTGACTTTAGCAGCAAGAGAACTGAACTCACTTTCGCGTCTCGTGGATATATTTAACTTAACATATAATTAGTTCACATACATAACAGTTCTTTAAGTAATACATAATTAATATCAAATCTATGTATTATTTTTACTTTCTTATACGTAGTATAAGGAAGTATTGTGATGATGAAAATTTTCGACCTCGAGATTTTTGCAGATGTCCACGTTTTGAAGTCCCCTGATACCGAAAAAGTGGTTTTAAAAAAATGTCTCTCTCTCTCTCTCTCTCTCTCTCTCTCTCTCTCTCTCTCTCTCTCTCTCTCTCTCTCTCTCTCTCTCTCTCTCTCTCTCTCTCTCTCTCTCTCTCTCTCTCTCTCTCTCTCTCTCTCTCTCTCTCTGTGTGTGTGTGTGTGTGACCGCGATAGCGGTCAAACCGCTGTAGGTATCAATTCCAAATTTTGTATTTACGTGTATAATCTCCCTCTTGAGATCTGATTAGTTTTTCAGTAAAATCGGTAGACCGGAAGTAGCAGTTTACTTCAGCGAAAAAATCGAATTTTGCCAATATTTCGTCAACAACTAAATTTAAACAAATTTATAAAGAATTCATATATACTTAAAATTAAAGTTGAGAATAATTTTATTTAAAAAGTTTTTCGAAATTCCTACCGGAAGTAGGTCTTTTACTCTTATCAAAAATCAGTTTCTTGCAAATATTTCGCAAATCATACGTTTTAGACAAGTACGTTACGGGTATAAAAGTATTTAAAACATAATTTTCAATATCTTTTGTATAAAAAAAATTTCAAAATTCAGACCGGAAGTGGCACTTTTACTCTTATCGAATAGCCATTTTTTGCAAATATGTCGTAAGTTATGCATTCTATATATATTTATCAAGAGTACAAAAGTATTTAAAACTGGATTTGCAATATTTTTTGTGTATATGAAATTTTAAAATTCGGACCGGAAGTAGCACTTTTACTCTTAGCGAGTAGCACTTTTTTGATAATATCTTGCAAAGTATGCATTCTATAGAGATTTATTAAGAGAAAAGAAGTACTTAGAATAGGATTTTGAATAATTTTTATGAAAAAAATTCTTAAAATTCTATAATTTGAAACGCTTATACGTATAAGAAAGTCGTGTGGTGGCCACACCTCATTTTTTTCTTGGTTTCCAGGATTGTCGAAAATTTTATTATGATGCACGTTTCGTTCTTATGATTATCAATTTAACATTTAACATGTATCTACTTGTATACATTAACGACCATTGTGAGAGTTTCCTGTTGGTCATTTATGTAAATAAATAAATAAATAATTTGGAATTCTGTACAACCATCCAAAATGTCCTAACCCAAAAATAGTTTAATAGTATTTCAATACAATAATAAGAGCATAATATTTTACAATTTACAGGCTATATCAGCTTCGAAATTTATTTCTGAAGTTATAAAATAACTTTAATACAATTATACATATAATAATTCATTATTTAATGTGAATTAACATCAGCAATATTTTAAAGCATAGCTTCTAAAACACCCTGCGTATACTTCTGGTTGACTTCGGCAAAATCGCTGAAAGAAAAGAAAGGAAAAAATAATACGAACATGCGCATATAGCCAGATTAAACGGAAGAAACCTTTCCACAACAATTATTCAATAATTCATCATAGGCCGGAGTGAAGGCAAAATTAAAATCAACATTGACGAATCGAAAAAGGAAAATCGCTAGTAATCATTTGAAATATCGTAAATCGTCAACATCCACACCCTGAGTATGTTCGTCTTCGATCTAAAATAAATATGATTGGTATGACAGAAAGAAATAAAAAAAAAATAACTGGGTGATTCTGTGGAAACGATATTAACTTTAATCACAATTTGTTCGATTTATTTGGTTTCTGATGCTGGTAAATAGGCGACAGTTGTATGGGGAAGGGAGAGCCACGAAACAAACGAAAATACAGTAATATATTTCTCCAGAATTTTCGGTAAGAGAATAAAAGAAAGGCAATCGTTTACACGTCCGTAAAATTAGGGTCATTTATCATTTTTTCTGAATGCCACTGCTGTTGTTGCTGCTATTACTGAGAGAAATAATAAATGAACAAGTTCAAAAATAATATAGAGAATTTCTGTACCTATAGTATATAGGTATATAACGTACATATCATATAATATAAAATGCCTATATACATACAAGCAAAGAAACGTGTTACGTTGGACGATACATGAAATTAGTTTCTTTCTTTCTGACACAACATCAAAATGAACAAGCAACAGCGTTATTTCTTCTTTATAATTTAGGTCCTGGTTAGGAAAAAATAAATAGCTATTAGACAAGTCGGTTACTTTCGATTACATGCTATAATCTCAGATTTTTCTGTGTTGGAATACGTAACACTGTCTAGGCTGAAATATTAAGAACACTGGGCCACTACATAAATAGAAAGAGGGACATTATGATTTTTGCTCAGTTTCGTTCAAAATAAATAAGAAAATATATTTAGGATCGAAGTGGATAAAGATATTACATGTCGCTAAACTAAAATTGAAGAAAATCGAAATAAAATTCATTGCTATTTCTATTTCTATATGATATACCTACACCGATTTGAGCGTTTTGACCTTTCAGTATTACTTCAGAAACTAAGTTCCTTGCATTTGCGCATCGACCACACACAAGTTTATGATAACGGTATAAAATATATTTTATTTTGCTTATTTTAAATTGCTCCAGTTCCTAATCACCCTCGTGTCGCAAATCTTACTCGCAAAATAAAATAGCACTTTTAACAATTATATCGTAAATAACTAATTTTGTACAATTTTCCTTACAATTTTAAAATTCGAAATATATCACGTCGTCAACATCATAATTGCTACATTAAGGATTTCCCGCCATTTCCCACTGGCCGATACAAATAAAATAATATTCTGGAGATCCGTTTCTCTTACTTCTACCATAAATTATTTGTACGGAAAAATTAAACTTTGCAGCGTACATAAAACCTTTTACATTTATTACGAAACTGTTAAAATTAAGCGCGAAAGTATTTGATTCGGCAATAATACTTGTACTGGTAACACTGGGCGATACAGAGCAAAATAAAGCTTAGAAGAATTAGGTTATGTTTTTAATAAAGAAAATGCAGAATATCACTTGGAACAAAATAATTAGTTTATTATAACAATTAAACGAACTTAAATGTGAAGTCTAATATCATAACAAGTTCTCGAAATGTCCACCTTGTCTTTCAAGGCAATAAGCAAGGCGATCTTGAAAGCAACGAAGTGTATTTCTAATATATTCTGGCCTTATTCCATTACATGCAGTACGTATACGCTCTTTTAGTTCATTCAAGTTGCGTATTCGTACATTGTTGTAAATTTTACTTTTTAGGTAACCCCAAAGAAAATAGTCATTTGGAGATAAATCAGCGGATCTTGGAGGCCATAGTATGGGACCAAATCTACCAATCCACCGTCTTTGAAATAAGTTATTTAAAAAATTCCTGATAGCGTTAGTAGAATGTGGCGGGGCCCCATCCATTTGGAACCAGGGTTCATCAACATTCATCATCTCAATTGATGGAATGATATGGTCTCTCAACAAATTCAAATATTTCACTGCAGTGAGGTTATCGTCAATAAAAAATGGGCCAATAAGTCTATCGCTTATTATTCCAATTCAGACATTAACTTTTTGAGGGTACTGTGTTCGGCTCAGGTTTTGAGCGTGAGGATTTGTACGGGACCAGTACCTAATGGATTAATGGATAGAAAATTTAATAATTTTTCATGGATAAATGTAGGGTACAAACCGAAAGTCCTGAGAGTTGACTTCACCGTTTACGGTAAATGTAGCCTCATCAGTAAAAATTATTTTATTTAAAATTTCTTGGTTTTCATTTAACATGTTAAACATTATTTCACAAAACTCAGTTCGTTTTATCTTATCCTCTTCGAAAAGCTCTTGATGATTTGATATTTTGTATGGCCTATATTTAAATTCTTTCAGAGTTTTGTATACCGAACTGTACGATACTCCAAAATGTTTAGCTACATCTAAAAGAGATCCTACAGACCGTTCCTCTACGTAACACAGGATATTTAATTTCATGTCTTCTGTTCGACCATGATTGGTTCTATTTCTTTTTTTGTGAGAATTTAGAACACATGAAATTTTTTAAAAAAGTTCAGAATTGTTTTTGCACAAGGTATAGGCCTGTCTGGATAAGTGACGGAAAACATGTCTCTAACTTGCCTTAAAGTATTATTTTTCTGGTACCACATTACTATAGCCGCCTTTTCATTTCTGTTGTATTTATCCATGATTTATAAATAAATTATCTATTTTTTAATAAAATGTATTTAATTTATGACTTATGTTTGAATAAAAATTCAGAAATATTACACATAAAAAATGTTTTTCCCGTCATGGCAACCTGATTTAAAAATTAATTATACGTAAATTCTTCATTAGTGTATAACTGCTTGCCTACTATACAGTGACTATATCGCTAATGCATTGACAATTTTTTTTTATCATTACACATAGGGAAAATGCTATGTGTAATGATAAAAAAAGAGCCCGGTATATACCTACGATGTAGTCGCCATAAATTCTCGGCCAGATATACAAAAAAGAAACTTGGAACAATATAAGAATTTTTATTTTTAAATGTAATATCTTTACATTTATTACAACGATTAATTAAAAATTCGATACTCTTGTAAAAATAATCTGAATTTTTTCCGTCAACATGTTCTATAACAGCTCCTTGCAACTCACTGTAGTCCTTAAAACTATGTCACCTAAGGTCTTTTCTAAATTAGAAAACAAAACAAAATCACAAGGAGCCATATCCGGGCTATACGGTGGATGTTCCAATTCTTGAAAGCCGCATTCGCGGATGGCAGCTTGTGAAATGGCGGCAGTATGGACGGGAGCATTGTCGTGTAATAATCGCACACCTTTTGTCAATTTTCCACGATGTTTTGCACTAATATTGTCCCTTAATGTATGTAATAAAGACGCATAATATGTTCCGTTCACACTTGTATTGCACTCTTTAAGGTCAATTAGCAAAATGCAAAATTCTTCAATCTGATAAGGTGTATGCCATTCTTTTGTAAAAAATTTAATTACCGCGCGGTACTCAATTTTCGTTACTTCAGACATTTTCGTGCGCTAGTCACGTTAGTTGGCTGATTACTAAAAACTACTAGGCAACGAACCGTCATATTTATAGTGTACACCTCGCGTATGTGCATGCATGACGTGAAGGAGTTTGAACACGTTTGAATCTGTATAAATCTGTCGGGCCGAGAATTTGTGGCGCCTACCTCGTACCCAAGTCATGAGGTAGACTATATAAGTTTACCATCATACCACGATATACAATCTTTGCCATGTCGTCTTGACTGTGACAGTGCTAAATTTCTTCTGAACTTGCTAACACATAGTATTGATTCCCCTTCATTACTTGCTCGCCACCTTACTTTAATTACATTCTAAGAGCGCGAACCAACTTGCTAGTAAAGTCTCCCGTTTTTCACATGTAAGTTAACTATAATAACACAGACGTGTTTTAAATGTTTAATGTAATTAAAATTGAAGTACTTAACATTGTTAATGTGCATTATTTGTGGAATGTGTTTTTCTCTATTTTGTAAATACTTTTTAAAGTCCTATGAATGGTTTACACTGTTGGACACTAAAGATTATTATTATTATTATTATTAACGTCTGTTATAGTTATAATTCTTTTGTGAAGAATTTCTCCAGCAAAATTTATGCCTTTATCTTTGCCTGACTGGACTTAACTTAATTTAAATATTAACAAACATTCCTCTGAT